>CM021700.1:11771942-12371942 GCA_011074415.1 Stictonetta naevosa
ATTTTTTTTTTTTTTTTTTTTTTTAATCACAATTTTAGCAATCCCATCTATCAGGTAAAATATGACTTTGGAAGTTGTGAAATAAAATGAAAAAAAAAAAAAAAAAGCACGACTTAGATTATATAACTCATTCTAGCAAGGCCAAAGAAACTATGTACAAATGTCATTTCAAAGCAAGCAATTAGCTTAATCCAATCATCCTATTTCATTACTTAATAACTTATCCTTGGTACAACAGGTCATCACATTAACTAAACAGCAAATGAACTACTCAGGAAGTATAGCTGTTCTGTGACTCGATGAATTCTTGATGACTTTTTGTCTAAATTCTTGGACTCTAAAAAATTTAGATCGAATTTCACAAAGAAAAGAGATCTACCTTACCCCGACAGCACACAGTTTATGGAGATCTTGTTAATGAAAACAGCATGTTGACTCTTACATGTCTTACTTTTTGTAACTTTTATACTTGTGTGCCAGTAATTAAAGTAGATGTGTATGCTTTGTCTGATGGATATTGGTGCTGTAAAGTGACAGCTACACAGTCAAGCATTTATTAATAGAAAGCTTTCTAACTTTTACAAAGAGTAGATCTAAAGACGGAGTGGGCCACCAGAAAGGAGTTAGCACAAAAAGAGTGTTTTCTTTTTAAAAACAAATTGTACCTATATGAACTTCTAACCTTCTTTCTCAATTGGTTGAAAGTTTTCACCAATGCTGGTAAGGTCACATTTTCAAATTAGGGCACCTAACTTGTTTTTTATGCCTTCAAACAACTCTGACCTGGTTTGGGGCATGGGGTATTTTTTCCCAATACAGCATGGAAGCTTTCAAAATCTTTGGGAACAGAAGATTAATATAGATTACAAAAAATGTACTTCAGATTTCATGTTTAAACGTTGCCACTTTAAAAGGTTAATTTATATTTTCTTTGAAATGTTAAATGTAACAATTGCCAGCAGTCATTAATTAGTCTGAAATTGCCTAGAAATGCCTCTTTGCAATGAAAAGTAAGTAAAAAGCATGTCAGTCAAAACCTACTCAAAAATCAACATATTATTTTGAATTTTAAAATAACGTAAAGTATCTGCTATTTTCCATTTTAATAAAGTTCAAAGTTTGAAGGAAAATATTCAGGCAATATAACAGAAAAAAAAAAAATAGTGTTGCCATGGTTTTTGTTTTGTTTGGTCTGTTTTTTGTTTTTTTTAAAAAAAAATAAAAACATTTTTTGTTAGTATTCCTCATTACAAAAAAAAAAAAAAAAAAAAAAAAAATTTGTTAGTATTCCTCATAACTTATTAGAATTAGAATGAAAAAAAGTAAATAGCAGGGACACTCATGGTTTCACATCAAGTATTTCAGTCTTTCAGGTGTCAAAATGTACATTTCCACTGTACGATTTGCTGGGTCTATGCCATCACCTGCTGTGGGCTGGCTAAGCACTATTCTGGCAGTCCCAGAAGAGGGCAGAGTAGTAATACAGTGTGCAGCCATCACAGCCTGTTCCTATACCTACAGCCCTGCCACCTCTTGTTAAGACTGTTTTGTAAAGAACAGAAACATCTGTTTTTTGTTTATTTGTTTGTTTGTTTTTAGAAAACAAATATGGAGACTTGACTGATCAGGAGAGTGTTTACTGGGGAATGAACAGCACTTTTTTATCTGGGGCACCCTGCTTAAATATAGCAATAGGTGCAGATCTGGACAGGCTGCATCTTGGCTTAAACAGTCTGTTTAGTCTTTCTTTCTCAGCCAAACCCCCACCAATGAATTGAGAGAGGCTTTTTGCTTGTAAGCTGTAAAAATGCTATTGTATGTTAATGAGACTCTGAGACTTAAATGTGTCATATGGCTAGTCCTTCAGCACTGGAACTTGAATGTGCTGGCTGTCAATTTGTCTTGTGCATCTTCTTTTCTACCTCAAGCACTCTAATATCTATTTAGCCAAGATACCTTTGGTCAAGTTCCTCTTTCTCTCTCTCTCTCTTTTTTTTTTTTTTCCAACGAGAAAAGTCCTATAAACTCATTGTATTTATTCTATATTTACTCCTAGTAGCAAAATAAGTTCTCTGTGTCCTTTGAATTACTCTCCATAAAGCAGCCAGTATTCATAGATGAACAATTGGAGAGATATATAAAATTATTGTTACAATTGAATCTGCTGAAAGCTGTGCATTTTGTTTCATTTATTTAGGACAATGTGCTGATCTGGAAAAACACCCTTTAAAAGAAATATAGTCTTTATTGATGAAGCTCATATAGTTGATAATAGTTCCTTAGCATTTGTTTTAATTATTCTCGCCCTTGATGACACTCTATTTTGAGCTCCACCAGCTCCAAGTTCCTTTTTTTGAGTCCCAACTGTATCTACACTACCCAGAAAAGTTCATAATAAAATTAACTGAGAGCACTGAATTCAGGTGAGATAGTGTGTATGCTAGAGGTACAACTTGAGCATTTCTGTGATACTTCTTTGGAACATACTGACATTTTGTCTGACATTTGTCTCCTATATGAATGATTATGAGTGAAGAGGTCCCATTGCTGCTTTTATGCCCACCTCGGAAAAAAATTTTAAGTCCACTATGCATTTTTGAACATGCTTTTTTATCATGTTTGTCTCCTAGATGCTGAGTACTATTCTCTAGTATACTAAAGAATTTATGCATGGATTAAGCTTTGTACAGTGAATAGCCTATTACTTGTTTACCTGGCCTGAGGCCAGTATGCTCATTCTTTTGCAGGATAAAGCCTTACTGATAAATGTCATCTTGCTATATATCTTGGTCTAATTTACAGATATTTGCGGGCCATTTAGTTTACCAAGAGAGACATTTTTCTTCTGGATACCAAACAAATAGGTTATAAAAGCAACATTACTGCACTAAGTGCTTGGGATTCTTATTTAGTTAGTTTGTTTGTTTTATGAAGTCTGCAAAGGGTAAATAACATCTAAATATGATCTTATAAATCAGATGACCAGAAATAGAAGTTGGGAATTTTTCATTCAGAAGTTGGCTCATAAAAAGCTTAGAAATACATAATTTTCTTTTTTTTTTTTTTAATATATTTTTTTCAGGTGTTATGAATGTAAAAAGTATTTCAAATATATTTGCAAATGCATTTAACTCACAGAAGTATCACAGTAGCATTTAGGCTTGCTTTGTAGCTAAAAAACAATAAATCTAAGTCAAGGTTAACATTTAAAATTGATGTTACATAACACATTCCCACCATTAAATACTAAAAAGCACAATCAAACCAATAACAAGAAAGGTCAACCTCAGTTGTTTAGTGGGGCATTCAATGAAGAAAGTCAACTTAGCATGTCAGTGTCCCTATATCACATATCATTAGGTTTGATCCTGCAATACATGAGATACACAACTACTTATCTCCATAGGAAAGCCTGAGTAACCAGATCCTGTTTAAGTTCTAGGAGACCTATATTGTAGGATCCACTTTAATGTGTGATGGGACCTATTTTTTGAGAAGTTCTAGGCTGTGTGCTAGCTGCTAAAGGCTTTCTCTCCATGCTGTAAGTGCAATATAAATACAAACTCAATTATCAGTACCAGTGAATCTGAACATTTAACTAGTCATTGATTGATTTAGGGCATAAATTTGATGTAATTTGCAAGTCAATGAAGATTCTGACTTAAAAAAAAAAAAAAAAAAAAAAAAAAAAATCTTTAGGATAACTGAACCACACCATTTCTAAGTCAGCAAGTCTTCTTGTAGGTCTTTGGCTTTGCAGAATTGCAGATAAAGTGCTCAGGTCCAGAGTACACATTTATATTGATCTCCATTTATAAAAAAAAAACTGAATATTTTTTTTTTTTTTAAAGTGAGAAAGGTATAAAATCTCTATAACATATATACTTTATCTTTTGTTCATCTGATGCAGCTGGGCATTTACATTATCAATTCATTCTAGATTTTTCTTTTTTTTTTTTTTACTATTTTTTTTTAGAAAATTTGCTAATATTAATGGGAAAGAATGTTGGACATCTCATACATCTCCAGATATTTCTGTCAAAATGCACAAGAATAACTGATGATATAAGGACATGTTCCAATCAAACTTTAAAAATGACCTAACATTCTTTATACAGTAATGGCAACACAGGTTAGCTCGAGTTTCTTATAAAAATATGGCACAATAATTCTATTTCATACTGAAATTTTTACTTGTTTCCCAAGAGGACTGGCAAATTTCTAACCTATCATTGAATGTTAAGAGTTAACTAGTGAGATATAGACTTTACAATGAAACTGTGAACAGTGCTTTAATGATAGAATTAATCAGAAATGGGGATAGCCCAATATGGGAGGTTAGATGACAAGCTATTAAGGCCAAGCTATAATCAATATGCAAACAGAGAGCTTAAGACTTACATAACTGAGCAACTGTGGTTTGAAATCATATGGATGACAATTTTACTCTAATGATTGTCTTCAATAAACTTGGAACATAGTCCTGACAAATCCTCAGGGCTAATGCTGTCAGTAGCCCATGCAAGGAGAATCAATGCAGCTTTCATTGACATAGTTCATTTTACTGAGGCTGTGCTGCTGTTGCTGTATAACAGCACCCACTGCAAGGTCTTCAGCAACTGTGAAGATGACCTTGACAAGAAATCCTCCTAGGTTATGAAGAACAAGATTGGTATGGTTAGACTATTTCTTTCAATTCATGCATCTAATTACTGCTCAGGATGGATGTCTTCATTGAAACTGCAGCTCTGGCTGCAAAACTAGAATAACTGACTGGTGGGACAGATGAAATGGTAGCCTTTTGTAAGAAATATTCTGGAAAATAAATAGGTATTTGTATGGGCCTGTCTCAGGAAAGTCTCTCAGAGCTCAAATTTTTGAGCATCTGCCTAAATTTCTTTTCATGAAGCATGTGTTTAAACCTTTTGCTCAACTGGTATGTCGACAACAAAATGTGATTTCTTGGGAGTGCAAATCAAGGGACAGAATTCCCAGAGAAACACAACTAGAATTCCTGGTGACTGTCTACCTGTCTTGGACAAGCCACTTGACCTCTCTGTTTTAGATGTCCTGGCTACAAATTGTGTGATACTGTTTTTGGCATTGTGGACATTGCGTTGCTGAGGGGACAGACAAATTGCCAAATTACCAACTATTTTGCATACCTCAGAGATTTGGAGAACCAGCTGTCTGCTACCATAGCATTGCTAATGGACAAATAAGTCTGTGTGGGGCCACGGCAGCTTTAATTACTAGGACTATCAAGTGTCAGCAGCAATTACCAGCCACATTTTCAAGGATCTCCCCCTGGTTCCATTGCAGTTCCCCTGGCTTCCTCTTATGGCTACTAGACTAATTTCTTGGTCTGTCTCCTTTCATCTTTAGAGAAGTAAAATTTTGTCTTGCCCACATACCTAAATTGTCTAGAGGTGAATATGACCTGGCAGCTATTGCCTGAGTTTTGTAAGACCTGAATTTAAAATACCCAAGCTGAGTATTATAAGATGATGAGCATTATCTGTGGAAGTTCTAATAACTGGTGTAAGATTTTTAAAAAAATTATAACTAGGAATAAAATACCGGATTCAATATTGTATGTAGAACTGCTGAGTTCAACATAATCTGGCTTTCATTCTAATTAGCTGGATTAGACCAACTGCAGTTTACATGTAAAGGATGAAATACTGCTATCTTAACACTTATGATAAGCTTCAACACAAGCGGTACTCTTGAAAGTCAAATAAGTGGAATTCATCAACACACATAGGTTGTTGACTTTCTTTTTATGTACTTTTGATAAGAAGAGAGGTGTGGGAAGGACTACAAATTGTAACTTGATTTTTAGAATTCTTTTATATCTCTAAAGCCTCAACTACCCTGATATTTGCCCCTCATTCTTGTGTGACATGCAGACTGAACAACATGGGCAGAAATACCAATACACAGCTATTTTAGAGGCTCTTGATCAAAATAGGTATAAATAGGTTATATAGTCCATGAACACGTCCCAGAAGCATTACTGCTAAGACATGGTAGAATAAAAAGAAAATCAGAAAGTCTGCTTAATTTCATTGCTTGTTCTTGCTGGGCATTTCTCTAGTAAAATGCATATATACTCCCACAGCTATAAGGGCAGGAATAATAAGGCACTCTGCATTATATAATCAGGAATAGTCGAATGAAAATAAGATAAGTCCTGTTAAAACTCTAAAGGTATTTAAGGGCAGAGTAGTCCAGAACACAGCAATCAGTGAACTATGCAAAACCACTGGTTTTGGCTCTAGGAAAACTACCATAAGCATGAGACTAAAATGGATTTGTAAAAGATAGGGAAGTTGAAGCCAGCTTCTGACTGTTTTCCTCCTTCTTATCTACATACTTATTCAGACTCTGTCAAACACATCCCAAGTTTGGATGTTCCAGTGTTTTCTTCTCCAGAATCTTCATTCCCATTTTCTTTTCTTGTTCAGTTTTATTTCTTCCTAAAAAAAAGTCTTCCTTCAACTTTATTTTTATTTTTTTTTTTTCACTCTAAAGGTGTAAGTTTGATTTTTATCCCTTAAAGACTTGTAAATCAAAGGAACTTCTATTCAGTTTGATATATAAGAAAAAGACCAAGATGCCCGCCAGGCAAGTGGTCATATCAGAAATCTATCAGAGCCCGGCTCTTGATAGCGGGCAGCATGTTTGAAAGTAAATGTTTCCCCATGGATTTCAGTAGCTCAGCTTCTGTAAACTAATGTAATATGAGCACAAAAAGAGAAAAAGCCATGGGTTCAAATATGTTGTATTATCTGCATGTTTCAATTACAATAGCACTATTAATTGCATTTTTAACAAACTAGGCAATTTACTATTTATTGAATAATCGCATCTTCTTTGCTGATTTCCAAGACTCCATTTCTTAGCATTTATTGCAATTTATTTTGGACTTGCCACAATTTACATGTAGGTCAGTGGAATAATCAGAAATATATTAGGTCCCTAACAATCACACTCCAAAACTTGTTCTTCACTTATATCTCATGTTCATCTGTAGACTTGAATTGCTCATCTTTTGGACTTATAATCAGATCAGGAGAGAACCTGAGTGATAAAATCAATGGACTTGCACAATCTAGCTTGTATTGTTTGAGATAAAATGTCAAAGTGGCTGTTTTTCTTACTTTATTTGAAGCATCCAAGCCTTGCTCTGCATTTGCAATAAAACTCATTGCAATAGGAAAAAAAAAAAAAAAAGGTATGAGTTTGTTTTGCCTATATGAAAGCTGGTGCCTCATATTGGTCCTTACAAGAGACGGTCTCACAAGGTGCGAGACACCAGAGAGGGCTGAAGTGTTGCCACTGGGTCACTTATGCAGCAAAGCACTTGGACTTTTGTTTTGTTTTGTTTTGACTATCAAATTATTCTTTTTATGTTTATGCTTAAGTTACTGAGTACTTAGGAATCCCTTTCACTTCCTTTTATTGCCTAACTTCAATAGTCACTATTTTGAAAGCATTATGAGTTTGACTCACTTCAGAAGCACCACACAATAGCTCAGGGTGGACTGCTAAATGCCTTTTCATCAGAATTTACACAGAGAATCCTATAACTGGTTCTGATCTTCAGACTGGTGACTAAACCCAACACTTGCATCTTACTGAGAAGATGCTTTTTTAGCAAACATTCAAAATCCACTGTATTTTTGTAACAGCCAAATACAGAGCATCCAACAATGCTGACTCTGAGTGACAGTTACTACAAAATCACAAATACATTAACCATGGACCTGAGTTTTCCCATGCTGGTAACCACAGAAAAAAAAAAAAAAAAAAGGAAGAAAAAAAAAAGAGGAAGAAAAAAAAATCTTACTTTACTATCATAAGGAAAGATTACTGTTCTATTTCTTGTCATTTTACTGCTAGAAGCCCAATTGAGTTTTTTTCTTTGTTGAACATTCCAAGTAAAAATGATTGAAAAGTGTGCACTTTGCATGATGAACTTGGTTTGGATAAAAGTATTATGCTTATCCCACTGTTGTCATTGGATTTATACTAATGTCAGTGTAATCCAAACTGGATCCCCATTAATCTTGTCAAAGATATTTTATAACAGGGATGGAGTGGGAGGAGTCATCTGAGTCCTATTGACCTGTTAAAACTGACAGAGATTTTTGATGAATGAATCTGTGTCACACCCTGTACCATACATCATTAGTGGTTCTGAATGTGCTGAAACTAAGAACAACCTCTCTGCATTGGACATCTAGAAGACAAAATTTGTTGAGGCGGTTTTCATGTAGATGAGACAGGATTCAAACTATAGGCTAAGAGAACAACCATTTCATATCATCACCACTCCAGAAATACACTTTTTCCTGACTGTAATTTTAAATATCTATTATACTTGTACCATATAAACCTTTCCTGACCCATGGCCTCTTGTGTTACTCTACAGAAAGTATTTCCTTTCTCATGTGCAGTTTTCCCTGTACTAACCTGAAGTTAAGTTCTTCAAAAATTGCTCTTTCCCCAGCCAGCTATTGTGCTACATTAAACACGTTCCAATTGTTTTTAATATAGTAAATCAGGAATCACAGCAGCCTATTTAAAATAATTTTAGCTAAACATATATTACTGCTTCCACAAGCACAGCCTGAAATTTTCAGAAGTGCTTTTCTCTCTTTTCAGTGCCAGAGGGAACGGAAGGAAAAGCATAGTGCTTTAAAAGTGAGTCTCTTCCATCTGGTCAGTCACCCTTAAACCTACTTGAGTCTGCCGGGAATAGCCTAAAAGTGTTTCTATTTTTCATCTGTAGTTAAAACACTAAGAGGCATAATGAGAACAGGAGCTTTTATAAAATTACTGACTGCCAGAATGATGAATTTGCTTTCTTCTATTAAAATGCTGCTGTGTTTTGGGTTTGATGTCATTTTATGCTGTTTGGCTATTACTCGGCTTTTAAAGTGGCTGTTTGATTTTTTTTAATTATTATTATTATTATTTTAATATTATAGGAGCAGTATTCCTGCTGCTACACTTCAGGGTCTCACAGAGTTTTCATTATAATGCTTTATTTTCCAGACTTTGTGACTTATTGCAAAAAAAATCTTCAGCCAAAAAATGGATCACAAAGTCTCAGTTTGGGAGTTTGTCAGGAACTGCTTGTTTAGGTTGATTAAAAATAAACTAAATTTTGATTATTTTTATTTCAAGCTTTTTCTTAGAATGCATTATTTATACACATGAAAAATAATGCATTTCAGAATTATTCTTTGTGTCTATATCATTTATCATTCTGTAAGTTCTAGTCAAACATGAAAGATTTTATACTGATCATAGGAGTTTACCAGTACAATCCAGAGCTATTAAATCTCTTTGATACTCAAATCTGACATTTTCTAACTCATACTTTTGAAAGCTGAGGGTTCTTTTTTATTTTAGGTATATTTGAGTGTGTGTGTATGGTTATATATTTCAGCAATATAACCATTTCTTTTCATAACATGGAACTGTATTTATATTGTACCAAATACAGAACATCAAATCCAGGATTGCACAGCCCAAAAAATCAATAAAATCAAGACTACACAGCAGATTTATGATTGTGACTCCAGAATCCTTCAGTCTTTGGGGTTCTCCGTCTACATTCTAGTGCTAACAGAAATTCTAGGAGGCCATATATCTTCCCTTCCCTTCCCTTCCCTTCCCTTCCCTTCCCTTCCCTTCCCTGTTAGCTTCACGAATAGTGAAAGCAGGACTTGTTAGAAACTCTGGTAACTATAGGAGAGGGATAATGTTTTGCTGTAGAAAAAAAAAAAATAAAGAAATAAAATATTCCTATGCTTACAGATTAGCCCAGAGTTAGCCATCTAGAAACAGTGTGATTCCTTTTTCCTGCACAGGTTTCCTTCATAATCCCTTCTGGATAATATAATTTTTTCTATTCCTTATTTCCCTATCTTTATATTAGTATCTGCTAGTGGGTGCTCTGTGGTTAAATGCTTTTTTTTTTTTTTTTTTTTTATTGGAACTCTGATAATGCAGTGATATGTACTCATGTAAATACTGGAGAGAGGCCTTGCATTTTACTGATCTGATGGCTACAGCAGTTCACTAGCCCAAGAAAGGATATAACTTGTTTAAGTTTTCCAGGCCTAGTACCTTATAGGCTTCAGAGAGTTTAATGTAAAGATGAAGTTTTCTTGCTAAGCCCTGTGTTCTTCTCTCTTTCCTTTCTAGGCTAAAACTATGTCTTCTAAAGGAGTGAAATGGTTGTTTCCTTGGACAGTAAATACTCTTCATGCTTATTTTTGTACAGGATGTGTTTGGTTTTACTGCGGTCCATCTGAACAGTATGGAATATTGCTGTTTTAAATGGGTTTACACTTCTATTAAGGTTAACATTTTGGGAGCTTTTTTAAATGCCGTCTGCTTGCACACGTGCCTGCGCAGGCCTATGTTTTAAAACCCCACAGATGACAGTCTGCATATGCAGGCTGCGCAGACTTCCGTCAGTGGCTCCGTGAAGGTCAGTGACGCATAATCTGAGGAATAACCATTAATACCACTCAACGTAATGCCTTTAAGATGGAGCTTCATCACAGTTTATCATCCCTACAGCAAATCTATATATAGGTATTGAAGCCTGAAGTGGTGATTTTCAGGATTCATTTAGGCAAGGAAAGCAGGTGCATGTATTTACATAACTGAACAATATTCCAGCTCTAATATTGGCAATGCATTAAAATGACAAAATTCTTGTTATGCTCCAGATTCTACTCTTTCATGCACATATACATTTTGGAGATTAATTTGGCTTTCTGATTTTAACTCTTAAACTTCCTCAAGGAAAATAATGTACCTTCTTAAAGCATCTCACGTGGGGGACATTTTATTTCATATGCACATCCATTTCAGGCATGTGGCTCTGAAAACTCAGATGAAGTAACAGAAATTTTGTCAACTCAGATATCCCATTAAGTACTAAACTTAGCAACTGACAAAGTGATAAAGAAGTGTTAACAGTCCTCATCTCCCTTGTTATCTCTAGCATCAATTGCTACCACATCTTCCTTGCAGATCTTCCTTAAAAGGAGGTTACATCAAATGTGCAAATATATCAAAATATTTTAAAATGTTAAACCTTTAAGGAAGAAGCTTGCAACATTGTGGCAGAACAGAGCTTCTTTTAGTATGAAACTATTTGCAAGCATTTTCACTCATTTTATGCTTTGATGGTGGCTTGAACATGGGATGTAGTTTTCAAAGGACTGTACTGTCTGTACTGGTCCTAGGTTCCTGGGACTGAAGGTTGATGAGTAGAAGTAGGAGTGGTATCTGCAAGAATTTTAATCTACAACCTCTGAGAAAATACCATATTTCATTTTCTTGACTGATTTACATAAACAGCGTTTGACTTTTGATACTCCCTCCCAGAATCTGAGCATTGGCTGCTCTGTAGGTCCATTATTTTTAGTATCAGTTCTTGAGTGCTGGGAACTCAGGACCTGCAGGCTAAAAGAAAATATTCAAGATGATAAGTCAGCTTTTACTTAATGTAATTTTTAGTTTCAGCATGCATGAAACTGTCCATGTAAACACAGCAACTAAAGACTTTACTTCTTAAAATTGTTCTGGTGTTAAACATAAAATAATATGAGGCTGCCCATTATCTCCTTAGCACTGGAGTTGATGGAGGAATTTAATTCTGTCCCTATCCATGGGCAGTTTCAGGAAGCCCCTTAATTAACTAAATATCTTAAATATGTCTTTCTCACAGTCCACAGAGTGACATTTTGTTTTAAAGTAATATCTATGAGAATCAAACAGTTCAATAA
The DNA here is from genome assembly GCA_011074415.1 of Stictonetta naevosa. NCBI lineage: Eukaryota > Metazoa > Chordata > Aves > Anseriformes > Anatidae > Stictonetta > Stictonetta naevosa. The sequence continues at coordinate 11,783,765 of CM021700.1, forward strand.
TTGTAATTAATGTAACCATTTAATTCTACTACTATTAACAGAAACCTACCTAAAACAGAATCTTAAACTATTGCATAGGAAAAAAAATGTGACAAAAGCAGAGTTCCTCACTTCCATTTTATTGCAGATTTCAAAGCAAAGCAGCTGCAACTTTACTTGATGAAAATCTGGCTCTGTAATATCCTCAGCCTTAGTCCAGTGAGACTCAAGACTTTTTGTTATGGTCACATCAACTATATAACTGGAACCTGTATTATGAATCATACTATAGTTCTGGGCAACTGAATGGGACAACTCCAGGCTTATCTGTGGGGCCATATCTACAAAATCAAATTGATATAGCCATCAGTACCTAAGCTCCTGTCATTTGAACTGTGCATCAATCCTATGATTGTAATGCTAGAACTGTCTTATCTCAACGGGCAGAGAAAGTGCTTGGATCATAAATGATCTCTGCCTGGATTGACAAGGCAACTTCCTATAATCTCTTCTGTTGCTTTCTCTCAGCCATCCTGCCTTATTATAGCTGTAGTTATTGCCCGTCATTTCAAAGATATCCACCGGTGTCATTCTGCCCCATTTATCCACAGGGTTCTTTGAAGTTCTGAGTTTGTACCTGAATACATGTAACATGGTCAACATATGAAATCTGAATGTAGTTTTGTGGCAAGGAAAATTTTAGGAACATCTTTTTACTTCATATAGAGTGAGCATGAATTTTAGCAAGGAGTTTTTTACTTTTTCGAATGTAATATGCAAACTTTGCAATCCCTATTTTGCATATTTAACTGATAAGAAAAGCTTAGCTTTTTATATATGTCTAACAGCCTTAGCAGTCTGCTAAAATGGATAATACAGTCGGGGCAAAATAAATGGAAATGGTTCAAAATTCAGTTAAATTCAAAAGCCTGTCAGTTTTCAGTAGAAAAATTCCACTCCTGTTTTGAAGGGGGCAGTTAGAGTCATAGAATAATAGAATCATTTAGGTTGGAAGGGACATCAAAGATTATCTAATTCCAACCCTCTTGCCAGGGACAGGGACACCTTCCATTAGACCGGGATGCTTAAAGCCCCATCCAACCTGGCCTTGAATGGATTGGATGGGGCTTTGAGCAGTAAGAGAGTTATCCTGGACCATTTTTGAGTCACGATGCTTGCAAAATTCCTATTAAGAAAGAATGATGAGTAAAGTGATGTAATAAATAAGGGTACCCTCTGTTGGCAACACAAGCTTTGCCTGTACTGATGGAGGGTTCAAGGACCCTAAGCATGATCAAAGTAATTAAATAAGAAATAATGTGGATAAATTTCTTGCAGTCATAGCAGCAAATTCAGAATGAGTTTTTTGTGGTTTACTTATTTTTTAATTATTATTTTTTTCTTAACTCATTCTGTAAAACTGCCTCTTAGGATATATAGAAAAGGTAACAGAGCTCCACCTTACTTTCCTGCAGGTCAAAGAAGATAGTAATATGCGTGTATACTTATGGTCCTCAGTCTCCAGAGTTCTCTTTCCTGGTGAGTAAAATATATATGAATTAGTAGATATTATTTTATATGTTTTGACATGTCCTGTTTAAGGCATCACACAATGACTGATTACTTAGGTAGCACAAGTCATGATTTTTTAAACAATCTTATAGCCTTTTTGAAGTTGTATTGCACTACAGATGTTTTCTAACCTAACTTTAGCAGTCTCATAGCATGATGCACATGAGCTATTTCTTCAGTTAAGTTTAACATGCATGCAAAAATAATTATCTTCTTGTGAATGCGTGGTTTGTAAAGTCTTAAATGTGGGTCATGAAAGATTTCCAGAAAGGGAACATTACTTGTACTTAGATATTATTTCTCACTTCGAAGCTTCTGTTCAGATTGTACAATTATGGTAGAAATCCAGTTCATGCAAAAAGGACCATAAAAATTAAGAATACAGCTTTTGAGAAACAGCTAATCCATCATGCTTTATATAAATGCACAGCATGTATGTGTTCATCATGTTCCTTGAAGATATTTTTGTATGACAAAATTTAATGTAGCTTTGACAGTGCTGAAACATCATTGTTGCAGATAGATGATCAATTCCATCTTTCATTTCTTCATCTGTTGGTATTTTATGGCTGTGCCTATTTTGCATGCCAAATTTAGTCTTCATTTTCAATAATTTAGACATAATCAAAGACAAATGGAATACAGAAGCAATCTACAAAAATATTTGTAGATGGTATGCTATGATATTTTGTGAAACTATTGAAAAAAGAAACATATCTTCTTTCTCTCATTAAAGAAATTTCTTTTACATGTCAATGGGCCCCAAACTGTTCTCATTTAAAAATAATTCAATTTTACTGAATTAAAATGTAGAGAAGGTAAGAGAAAGGAATTTATCTGTGACTGTACCTTGTTTCTTAAAAAGAAAAAACAATTTAAAAAACACCTATACCTTAAATATATTGTTTAGCTTTGTGATAAATATACTGTTTAGGACAGGACATGAATGCTTATTTTAGTAAAAGAAAAGAAATGAGACTATTTGAAATGTAGGATTTCATAGCTTAGGAGAAATATTTGGAGAATGCTATGAAGCAGACTGAATTACGGAAATACACGATAGGCAAAAAAAAAAAAATTATAAAATGATACAAGACAATTACTTAAAATCTAGGAAGCAAATACTAGCAGAAAAGAGTTATTTCTCCTAATATTTTTTCAATCACAGCTATTGTAATTGCTGCTCTGTAAAGAATGGTTCCTATTAAATGGTGTTCCTAATGGTTCTTGGTTATTAATCACAGAGCATCTTTGCTGAAAACAGTCTAGAGATCATTTCAGAACGTATACTCCTAGAGAATCTGCTCTGGCATTTTCAAACAATTAATATCATTTAGCTGCCTGAGAGCTGTCTGGCCCACTATTCAGATAGCTTTTCTGTCAATATTGCTAAAATATTTTCCAGATTAAATTTTTAATCATTTGTTCTCTTACGACTGCTTGTGAATTAAATGTACATTTGTCTCTGAAGTTGTATGTGTTTAGGAAACTTGCATGATGCCAAAGAGATACCAATTGCTGAAGAAATTATATTTATGGCTCCTCCTACCTGCCTCTTAAAATTGCTTTCTCTTGATTTTAAGTTGGCACATTTTTGCACATTGATCTAGTTCTGAGGTTGGTTGTTCTTCACTTTCAGTACATGACAGCAGTTTTTCATGTGTGAAATTACTGTTAAGAAACAGTATTAATAAAAAAAGTGTGTTTTTTGTTGTTGGTGGTAGTTTTGGTTGTTGTTGTTGTTTCATGTTTTTTTTTTTTGGAAGAACCTGGAATAAATACAGAAAAAACATTGCCCCTTCCACAAAGAAGTGGAAGAACAACCCCCCTGATTGACTTGCAGCTGAGTAAGGACTAAGGAGCCTAAGATTAGAAGAACCTTCGGGTAACACTTGTAAGGAATATATTACTTGAGCTTGAAAATGAAGGGGAAAAAGAGGGAAACGGCCACAACTACAACAGCATGTTGGAAAATCTAACAAATCTGTACTGAGAAAGGAAAAAAAAACATAAAGACACAGAAATCAGAGAAAATCTTCTTACATTCTCTAAGCAGCCTTACTTGTGTTTTGTTTTCACTAAGCACTTTCTGTTGATAAAATTTCAATATCTAAGTCAAATCTCATTTCTGTCAAAAGCAGATAATATAATTGACTCAGAAGAGATCCAGAAGGCAAGTGTTATGTCAGTGCAAAACCTTAATTGTAGGAAATTGATGATTTGGAATTGAATAAAAGTGTTTTTCTTTTCTGTTGATCTTATTCTCTTTCAAATGATCACTACAAATGTTCCTGACTAAAATTATAAATGAATTGTTCTCAGGAACATTTAATGTTCTAATCCTTCTAATGTATTTTGTGAGTAAAAGTATGCTTGTAACTTGCTGGGAACCAAAAGCCTCATTTCCATTATTAAATGAAATTAACTAAACTATTTTGAGTTGTAAAGGTTTTAATGTGTTTGTTGTGAAATGGCCACGTTTTAAAATATTAAGATATTAATAACTCACTTGAACAAAAATAATCAAATTAACCTTTGCTTTACAAATGTCAAATGGTTTTCCAAGGGTTCAGTTTGTACAAATGGTTCAGAGTGGATTTCGAAACACTGCTTACCTAAATTGAAAAGAACTCATTGAACAGAATCTTTAATCAATTTTTGATGAGTTGCATATTGAAATCTAGTATTACTATATCAAAATGAAGTCTGTGGGGGGGAATACCAGATACAGTAATTTTTGTAGCTTGATTAAGGTGACTGGAACAATGCTGATTTATGCCAGCTTTGGATGTGAAAGCATTTTATCTAAATGTCCCATTGTTAGACTATCTCCTGACCTTCTATCGGAATGTACCTGTAGAACAAATGGATTTATCAAGTTTGTATCCTTAGAGAAAATTACATAGTCAAAACACAATATTTATGAAAGGATTCTTGTGGAAATGAGACTCCTGTTTGGGTGGTTGCATTAGGTTTCAGTCCAAGCTTAAAATTCCTCATGCCTCTGAAACGGAAATTAAAATCTCTGAGTGAAGCCTAAGTTTTTTTGATTGTTTGTTTTGCTCTTTTTGCTCTTTATCCTCTAGCTGAGCTCCCTGTTCCTGATGTGGCTGGGAGTGGCACAAATGCATGCATTTCTAAGGGGGAGAAAAATATAGTACCTTTTTTATGAAAGCAGGCATCTCAAAAATGAGATTTGTGGAGCAAGCTTGAAATTCATAGAGCAGGCTTGAATAAAGATGCTTCTCACAACAGTGTTCATGGAGAGATATGTAGATTTTTGTGGTGATTAAGTTTTTTAGGGTGGTATTTTATGGTGACTGATCTATAATTTTGCCAGATTTTTTGTTTTTCTTAGGAGTGAGTGCAGAGAATGGCTTCAGAAATTCAGAGGAGCTTGAATTCATACTTTTGAATGCCAAGATGTGAAAAGAGCAGTTATGGGATCCCAAATACCAATGCTTCCTAGATATGGTTCTGCATGTTTATGGCAGGGAATGCTGTTACTTAGGTACCTTACCTATCTTGGTTGAGAAGTTAGATAAGTTAGATAGAAGTTAGAGTCTTGACAGAAAAGTCAGTTAATTTTTTCCTTAATAATACAAAACATACAGAAACAATCACGGGCCCTTGCCTTTTATTTCATTTTCCATTTTAGTTGTTTCCACTGTCCATTGTGTAAAAAGGACACATTAAGTGAAAGTCTAATTCATTTTAAATCATCACTGTGATGTCAATTTTCTGTCAGTTTTGTACTGCCATGTTTCATAATCCTCATAGATGAGGAAGGGAGGAAAAAGCATTTCAGGTTCAGGAATGGAAGAAAATATATTCTGTTTGTCCTGTTCTCAAGACTATGAGAGTTAGGTATTAGAGCAGAAATAGGGAGAAACAAATAATCTATTTTTACCTGTAGTTGGGAACAGAATTGTGAGTGGATATTTTAAATTTGACTGACATTTTCTTAAAGTTCATTTTTAGTAGAGGAAAGGACTGTCAGGTGGTCCTTAGGAAAACTATAACATTTGCTGATACAGTTTTCCAGAACAGACCCTGTTCTTATGTGAATCCAGACATACTACCATTCTCTTAGCAAATTTTATATTCTAACATAAATACCACAATACCCTTATGTTGCTTCAGTCTGTTTCAAAAAATCTACAATTTTATATTGCAATCAAAAGACTGATTAAATGGGATTCCTACTGACTTGAAGAGACCTCATGTTATGTGCATAGCAAGCCATTTGAATTCATTTATTTTCTTTTCCATTATGAGATGTTATTTTCTGTTTGTTGTTGTTTTTACCTCAACTCCCTAACTGCCATCTAAAATACCAGAGATTTGGTATGTTCTGCTAAAAAATGGGGGGGTTATTATTATTCTTTAATTTTTAAATCCATACATATATGTGATAATAGACACCATGGATGTGCTTACTAGGAAGATTTTAGGAATTTAATTCCTATACTTATACTTTCTCTGTGCTGGTAACCTGTTGACAAACACTTGCTGTTGCAGCAAAAGCCAGAGATGTGCTATTTAAGAGTTTCACTATAGCAACTTTCTAATCCCCTGCCAAATGCCAAAACCCTCCAAATCTGCAAGCAGAAACTCATGAGCCAGGACAAATGAAGGAGTTCTGATCTCCTTTAGCTCTCTGAAGAATTTGACATTTCTTCGTTTACTGCCAAAAATAAAGCCATGACACCTTGACATCAGATTAGCTGCAGTCATTAAGCTTCTTCCCCACCCCAGTTTCATTCCCACCAACTTTTCATGTCATTCCAGTGATAGCCAGGGAATTTCTGGGTAGGTTATTACGAATAAACACTTAAGATGCAGTGAGGAGAAAAAAATAAAATAGTAACTGGGGAAACTTGATATCTTAAATTCAGGTCAAGTGTTTGATACCCAAATGTTTTTGTTGTTGTTATTTTGTTTGTTTGTTTTGTTTTTTGGTTGTTTATTATTGACTACCTGAAGATGAGGAGTGATTTTTCATCAATATTCAGCAGAGTGGCATGAAAGGGTTGTATCTTCAGCCACTGGCATATATTTGCCCACCAACAGATACAGTGAACTCAAATAAAGCTCAGGGAATACAGAAGAAGCAAAGAAATAAAACGCCACTTAGCTGAGTTTGGGATTATCATTCTTGGATTCCTTTCCAACTGGATTTCAATGTACAAGTGACTTCAGCAGGCACTTTTTATTTGCATAGGTTACAAATCTAGAATAACCGGAACATACCAGGCAGTCTGACATCACTTAATTATCTAGTCTCTAGCCACCTGGGACTTCAGGGTTAAGTTCTGCAATGTATGGCAGGTGTAAAGGATGATTCTGAGTCAAAAACACAGCAGGAGAGTGAAAGACAATACTGACTATATCCAAATTGCATATGACTAATTCTAGTTTAAAATATTTCAGGCTTAAGCGAGCAATATAAAGCAAATAAGGAAAACATCCTAGGGTGAAACAAGGAACTTATGCATTTAGGTTTGCTGGCTGACCAGAATTGTGCAGTAGTGTGTATAATTATGCTCATAGGAAGTTACTCACTTTCCTTTTTGGAATGAGATTAGTTTAAATTGGTTTTAACTTGAAATTAAAGCAAAACTGCCTTGCAGCTATTTAAGTCCTTGAAAAGCATTTTACTGGTTTGTGTACGTAGTGTGTAGGGTTTGTAGCATGTTTTCAGCTACTTTAATGCCTCTCCTTTTGTGGCTGGATCACAAGTAAGGCATGGTGTGGCTGCAAATATTCTACAATACAATATTGTGGAGCACATGCTTAAAACTGATTTTTTTCAAAGTCTTTCTTCTTTAAAAGATGTGGCTGTACATCCAGGAAGATTCATGGCAGAAGGCCATGAAAAGCAGTGATTTCACCATTTCTTATTTACATTTTCAAAGTCACTTATGTGATTCATTATGCACTGAAATTTTACATGCATTCGTTATTGGTTTTAGTTATAACTGCCGACAATTAGAAAAGACATTCTGAAGCTTCGCTTGAGCAAGCAAAATGCATCATTCTCTACATGAAGTAACTATTCTCTTCTTTCTCATGCAGAAACTAAAGCAGTGACAGATGGACACACTTCCCTTTATAATGCTGTCTGTATGGGAAAATGTAACCATTCTGGTTTGGCTATTTCAGTTTAGAGAAGTAGTACCTTTGATCCCTGATATATAGAATATGTCTGTAACCATTCAGCTGACTAACAGAAGCTATTAGGTGACACATAGAAGATGCTTAGTTCTTAGCAGAATTTGATATACATATATATATATAATGTGTGTGTTCATAATATTGCATTACTTCACTCTGCATGTATGTGTACACACACACACAAAATACTAGGAAAAAAGTTTAAAAAATGATTCCAGATCATAGAATTCTGTGCTGTCCAAACATTCATGAGAGTTGCAGCATGTACATCATCTTTTTTTTTTTTTTTGTCAGAAGCTGGCAATATATTTATATTTCTTGATTTAGCAAACTGCAGCTTATTACAGGTGTAAGCTAAAATAATTTGGTAATCTGTATATTTGGAGGATGTACAAATTAGTAAGGTTTTAAGCAAAAGATGAATGAAAAGGGGAGGCAGATGGAATGGGACAAGAACATGGGAGAGCTCCTAATAAGTATCTAATATATCAAATGAGAGCTGGGATTTTGTGCTGGTGAAAAATCTTAAATTTAACAGAAGAATTCTAATTTAGACTGGGAAAACATTTGCAACACTGATGCAACTGAGCATTAGCAAATGTTTGCTTAGAGAAACTGTAATTCACTTGCATTTACAGACTGTAATTTCAAATGGTGTTAGAAGTCTGTTAGGAAAGGTATGGGTATGCTTTAGGGGCCCCTCTTGAGGTCCTTTCCTAAGGAATCTTCTACTGTATCAACAGCTCCTCATGAAGCACTTCTATTCAATGTGTAAAATGCAGAGTTTGTATTGAGTATTAAGACTCTCTCTGTAACTATTTCCGCATTCAACTGTCCATTCTAAGCTTTTTATGACAGCTTCAGGAGCTCTTAGCGTCATCCTGATATTGAATGGTATTTGTTTTGCAGGCACGTCAAGTGATTTTTCTGAGACAGTTTAATTCAATGCCTCTATGGCCATGTATGTACTATACCTGTTGTTACATTTCAGTTCCCTGGAAAGAAAGCTGGAAAAGCAGCTTAGAAGGGAAGTACTATAAAATAGTGTGAATAATGGGAAATCAGGACAGGTGTGTTATGGAGTGAACTTATTCTGTATCCTAGATATATATCAACAGAGAGAAACTGCTCTGGCTCACATATTGGGTATGTTACTCGGATCTTCTGTGAATCTCAGTAAGTGGATTCAGAGGAAAAGAATGTTATTGGTGTTTAGCTCATTAACAGTGATAGCTTGGGTAGGACTTATTGTAATTAATTTATTTTAGTTTTATTAGATAATCTCATTAAAGAAAAATCAAACTTCAGAAGCTCCTCCTACGATCTACACTGATATCTTTAATGATATATGAAGCAATATGCAAGCTGCAAATGTATTTCTGCATGTGCAGGATTTTCATTTTATAATGCTACATTTTAGCTTTGCTTTGGATGTCCAACTCATTTGACCACAGTCACAAAATAGAATTTAACTCAGAAAGAGGCACCTTTTAAAATGGCTAATATCTACTCAGTATGTGTGAATGAAGGAAGCTATGAGGTACTCCCTATTACTGAGTGCCTACTAATTCCCTCTTCAGAATACCACTCTAAAATACTTTCATATTGTAATTGTTATCTTGAAAGCTACAAATTTGTTCTTTTCCTTTTTACTCTAGCTTTAAATATTGGAGAAGGCCATGTGTGTGTGTTTTGATTGTTGTTTCTTTGACATAGAAATTAACACAAAAATAAAGGGACTATACTGAGAGAAAGCAAAGAGGTAGCTTGAAATGAACACCTGGGGATTGTTCTGAGCTCAGTAAGAATTGGTGCTAATGCCCCAGTCTCCCTTTAACTTGTGCAATAGCATTTGACGCCTTATTTTATTACCTATTTTCTGCTAAGAGTTTAACTGTCTGCACTGTCATTGCAAAATCCTTCAAGTTTTAAGCTCATCTTTATTTCCAGACCTTGTGAAGGTCTGAGAATGATTCTTGTCAACTAGGTAGCTAAGGCTAGCTTCTTTCTCCTTTTGCTCTCCCTCCAGCCTCTATCAAACTTTCTCATCTCCATTTCACACATATACAGCTGAAAGACTTCCCCTTTTTGTGTTAGGGCTCTACACTACACAAAGATATCACATCAACTTGGAAGTCTAAGGGAGAGCAGCTGTAGCTGTATCCAAAATGAGATTTAGGAGATAACAGAAAAACTAGATATGCCCATATGCAAGGAAGTAGTCCCTTTAAAAGCTGCTTAGATATTGTAGGTTAAACAAAACCTACCTGCAAACTCTTGGAATTCTGTGGAGATCATCAGCTTTTCTAAATACATGAACAGTAGGTGAGGAACATCAGTTTTGTCTTACTAGAAGCAGTGTTGTGCAGAAAGATGCATCAGAAGAGAGAATAAAGGGAATATTTGTGACAAGAGGCTAACAGTCATCTTCATCTCAACCTTTTCAAGTCTTGTATACACCTACTCAGCAGTACGTAATAAGAGATTTTTATTTTATTTTATTTTTTTCTGGTGCATAGTTGATACCTTTCTGACTTCTATAACCACTAATTCAGGAAGTACAAACAGCACACCATCTGCTTCATTTCTTCATTAGAATGTACTCAGTGATGACTATTCAAACTTCTTTTGCAAAGCTCAGCTAATTTGGACTGCTGCAGGCACTTATACATCATTATTTTTACAGTAGCATATGCCTTTCCTAGCATAAATGCTAATTTTTGGTGCTGCCAATATCTAAACCAACTGTGTTTTAGATTGGAATATTCCAGAGCATTCCTTTCTTTCTTTACAAACATATTCCGATTGGCTGAAGGTATCTTTTACCCAATCACAACAAATGTTTTAAATAGTAGGATTCCCAAAGTCACCTCAATATAATTCAGTTTGGGCAGGGGTGAGGGGGTGGGGAGCAGTAGGAAAAATAATGTTCCTTATCTGTTAGAGCTAAGGATCCAGTTTTGGAGGATATAAAATTCTGGTTAATTTCTAGAAGAACGTAATACCACAGCAATACTGTATTAGCCAATTTTCATCCAGAAGCTCTTCTTTTTTCCATTATGGGCCTCCTTACCAATACTATTGACGATGTAGCTAAAGCATGAACGATATGGAAGTCCATATTATAGGAAATGGTTGTTAAAATGTTCATGTGCCTTGGGGATACCTGGTATGATATAACAGAAGGCTTTGGAGCCTGGTATGAGTATAATATGAGAAGGTGCCATTAAGAGTAAATGACAGTCTTTCCCCTTTGATGCCTTCCTCAACCTTACAAAAGATTAGTCCTCCTCTTGAAACTGTTGCTGAACCTCTGCCAAAAGGCCCTTCAGATGAACTAACACCCTCCTCAAGTCATTAACAGTGCTATTGCCCATGTATGGCTGATTATAGAATGAAGATGTAGTGTATTTACATTCTTTTGACCTTATGCTAATTAAAAATATGAGGATAATTTTTATTACCATGTGTGTGAGTCTTAATATGATTATATCTCACTGAAGGGCACAAAAGGGTGATAGTGATTTAAATATTGCTTTTGTCACTCTATAGGTCTCCCATAACAAACTGGAGATTCCTCCTTTTCCCATCCAGCTTGCCAACTAGTCTCGGAGGTTAGGTGCAAGAAGGATTTTTAATTCTGCCAACTCTGCTATTCCAGGAAAACTTCCTTTTACACAGACACAAAAGCCTATTTTTTTTACAGCTGTAACTCAAAATATAATTTGCTGAAATAGTCATTTCTCGTCAACACAGGGTAGCTAGACTTTGTTAATCATATACTTAACTAGCCTAATGATTTTACAAACCAAGCAGAGGAACAATAAACAGTTTCCTTTGGGCTGCAGAGAGCCATGAAGTACTTGCCAGTGCTGGTGGGTATTAGGATTTTCTGTAGGTTTAAAACATAAAATATTTATAACATATTATAATATTATAACATATTGTGATCTGTAGAAACCTAAAAAGGAAAGTGTAAGAATAACCCCATAATAGCAATGATTTCTGAAAAGGTGAACCAAGATAGGGAAATCATGAGTCTGTGTCTCCTGAAAATTTTGTTTTGAGAAAGAGCAAGAATTTGAAAGGGGAAAAAAGAAATCTGATCATTTCAAGAAGTAGAACTAGATATAGAAGTTGTTGTTTTAAATAGCTGTGGTGATCCATCCTTTGTTTTGCCAGGAATATTCAGAACAAAAAATAAGATTTTTCAGTCATGCTAATTTATCCATTATGTCAACTGCTCTTTGGGAGCAAATGGAGTAAAAAAGATACAAAAATCTGGTGTTTGTGTGCAACCAGAGCAAAGTGTGTGTATTTGTGTGTGATATGTTTAAATCTCGACATGTTTTGTTATTTTTAAAAAAAATGAATGAAGGTGGGGGAATGTGGGGAATAAGCCCTGCTGAACTTATGGTGCTGTCAGTTATGCAGCTTAAATGTAAAATCTGCAGATGGAAATCAAAAAAAGTATATATATATTCTATACTGTACATTTCCCAAAGTCATGCAGTTTGTCTATTTTTTTTTTTTTTCAATAGTTTAGCAGGTTATAAAGGCTGATAAAGGTACAGGATGCACTGCAATGTTCGCATCTGTCCACAAAATGTAAATCTATTTTGGTCCTTGAATGCTGTGGTCCCAACTTTCCCAACCACTTTCCTAGCTCTGTTGACATGGCTAACAATAATGAAGTCAAGTAGTAGTTTCAATCTCTCTTTGCATAGCTGCAAATGACTAAAGAGGAGTCAAAGTGCAAGCTAGTTGCATCCAAACTCTAAACTCCAGGTAGTTTTGTTTTATGATTAATAATACACATGGTTCATTTTCAGTTATGTAGTTTATTTTCTTTTTATATAATGCAATCATAGACATGCAATGTATTTCTCAGATCTAAATAAACTATTTCAAATGAGACACTAAAATCCATGATTAATTACATTATAATGCTCAAATCAGATTCTGTTTTGTGGCTGGTCAAAAAAACAGTTTCATTACAAGATTAGAAACCTTTTAAAATTAAGTAGCAATGGACATCCGTAGATGTACAAGCTAACACTAACACAGTTAAGGATGTATGATTACTAAACCATATCTTCAGAAAGTTATACCTTGGCCACAAAGCTTTATCCTGTCTTTTTGCATATAATTGAATTTTCATCACAAGGTAGATTTTTTTTATTTTTTTTTTAAATATAAAATTGGAAAGATATTTTCCAGAAGTTTATTCTGGAAAATTTGAAGGACTGAATTTGCAAAAATTTGGCCATTGACTTCTTGACTTTCTGCTAAAATATATTTAAACAATATTCAACACCCAACCCCCCCCCCTCCACCCCCCTCCCAACTCCCTCCGGTGCCTCAATTTGAGTGGTCTGAGTGATTTGTATTGGCATATCCAATATTAGCAACTAGCATATGAGAAAATCCTATGCTGTTTGCTTAACTTTGATTTGTTCAAATCTGTCTATTAATGTTTTGCGTGAAAACTTTGGTATAATTCTTGTTTAGGAGCACAGCAGAAAAACTTCCTGTTTTCAGTGGGCAAATCAATGACTTTCATGTAGAAATGTCTCCTGATCTTTTTGGCTTTTCATTTATATTTTTATATTAAAGTAATTAAATAATACTAGCCAAATCTCAATTATATAATTCAATTCTATTAAATCATATGATACATGGACTAAATAAAAAGCTTGTATTCTCTACAAGCAATGATTTTTAATAACATTTACTGTAACTTTCCTGAGATGATGCAATATAGTCCAAATTTTGTTCTAACTCATTAATATTTTAATTTATTTTAAAATGTAAGCATTGCTATATCATTGAATTCCTTTATAAGTTTCTAAGTTTTACATGGCACGAAAGGAGTTAATAGAGGAAGCAATCAAGGAACAACTGAAAAGTTGCCCAATGTCAGAGGTAAAGATTAGGAGCAGTTAAATAAAATAGACGTTTATCGTGGATGGAGTGGAGTTACTGGGACTTGTTCCTCAACTAACAGTGAGCTAAGGGTCCGGAATTTGCTGCACTGAAGGTAGACGTAGGAGGACTTTTATTAATGTGATGCGTGAGAAAACAGCTGTGTTATAGCAACATTTTAGCAGGATGCCTTTTTAACAGGAATGGTCTTCACATGTTATATAATCCTCATAATGTGAATCTACATAAATGTTGGGAATCAATAGGCCAAGAAAGTTTTAGCTTCTTCTTGCTAGGTGAAAGAATGCTAGATGCTATGAAGATGCATTGAATTTACAGTATATCAAATAATGAAGTTTTTTTTCCGACATAACTCAAACTGTATGGTTCAATTTACATTATTATCTACTGAGCAAAGTAATTCTATGTTCAGCTGAAATAATGGTATCTTCCTGCAAAATAAACAAACAAATGAAGGATCAACCTCTTATCTGGCCATAATGAAGAAAAACTAGAATATAAGTGGAAGCAAAAATTTAGTACAGTATACACAATGTAGAAAGAAAACAGTCATGTCTCTTAAACAGAGAAGCTGGTCTGACTTGCTAAAATGTTTCAGCTTCTGCATGAGGGCTATAACAGCCACCTAGAAAGTATATCATGGTTATGTTTCTTAATTACTGCAGAAACTATAAGAAGCCCCGCCTACTCATTTTACTGATTGGAGCAACTGGTATCTGAAACATGCTGAAGCCTAGCCAAAAGACATTTTAAGTAGTTCATAGACTTCCAGCAGCCTTCAGCATGTGTCTTAAACAAGGTATTTCAAGGTTACCTACAGCTGTTTTGAAGAATTCTCTAGGATGAACCTCTTTTTCTGAAAATATGTATCTAAGCTAAAATCTCATCTCCATAGGTAGGGGCATTTTCTGTTTAGTAGGGAAATTTTGACACAGTTTTAACCCAGACCAGGACAGCTCCATTCTTCTGAACTTCACAAGATAGAATATTTTGCAGAGGTCTTTTTTTTTAGCACTTTTCTAATCAGTAGGCTAGGTCTTCAGGTGGTGTAAAACAGTCTTAGGTCATCCTACTTCAGCTGTCAACACTGATTTACACCAACTGAGAATTTGCTTCTCTCTATTTAATTCATCTCCTGTTCTGTTTCTTTCTTGCTGTCATCTGATGTTTGTATCCTATCCATGGATCTTCCAGGTTACTGTCTAAAGTCTATGCAGAATGAAAGAAAATTGTAAGAGATGTTACAATTGATATTCTTTATGGGATCTGGACAAGTGGTACTCAGTGCAGGATCCAATTTGGGGGTAGGACATAAAATAGCTTTTATATCAACTTCACATATTTGATTCTAAAGCTGACTAAGTGCTGAGCAGGCCCTTCAGCTCAAATTAAATCACCCTGTGGTATCAGGAAGAAACAATTCTAAAGAGCATCTAGAATGTGTGACTTCCTATTTTCTCCTTTTTCCAGGTGAGTAGTTTTTATTCCCCAGGGACTGCTGACTTCAGATTAGTGTGGTAGTTATTCATCCTTTTACTACTAGGAGAAGCCTGAGAGAACTAACACAATCAACTGGAAAATATAAAATATAAAATAGAGGGAAGAGTCTCTTTTAGTTTGCTTGGTGTCTAATGGGAAAGATAAATCTCTATTCCATGTGCTTTGGAAACTATATCTCATTTTGCTCCTTTGTTCTTAACGTCTAAATAATAAGACGAATCGTGTACCTTAAACCTCAAAATGATGTGCTGGCCCTCCTTCAGCAGACAAAACTACTTTTCTGCAGTAGCTTCTCCTTGGGATCAAATACACTGTTAATGTAGCATGGAGGTATACACATATTGAAATGCGTATGTACTTTTCTGTTTCCCGTGCTGTGACTGGAATGCATTATAGAAAGTGATTTGGATGTTGGAAATTATACTCTTCACTACAGGCTTCATTTCAACAGCAGGGTTCTTAATTTCTCTGTTTTCCTGCTCATCATCAGTGTCCATCTAGTAGTATATTGATGAAAAGAGCTAGTGATGATGCACCATTTTCCAGTTGACGAAGATTGATTTGTTGGTCTAGATGTAGGTAGGAAAGAATAGATTAAGTAGTCAATATGTGACTGGACCAAAACTAGAGCTTGGTTCAAATGTAAAACTGACATGGAGAAGATATTACTCAGACAAGTTTTGTCCTCATGGCTTCACTTCCTATTTGTGCAAAGAAGCAGTAATCATCACTGGCCTACTGCCTTTTTCATCCATAGAACGTTTATAAGTACTGTTCCATTTTTTGGCAGTAAGTCAACTGAAGCCCAGGAATGTGGGTTGTGGGGTTACTTTCGTTTCCCCGATGTTATCAGGCATGTTTGTGCTAGATTACTGGTAAGCTTGTCATCACTACCCTCTTCCTCACTTCAGTTGATCCCACTAACCTTTTTTAGTCTTTTCTTATTTGCTTGAAATCAGAAACCACCAAGACACTTTCAAGAATCTGCTCAACTTGCAGCAAATAAAATGCCTCTGAAGAAATGTCACATAAAAATCTGTTGGAAGATTTACTCTTTAATCTTAAAGTCTTTGAGATACAACTATAAAGTAAGCCAATGGGTTTGAGAAACCCACTCTGATTTTTCATTCAGGATGTACCTTTAGTTCAAGGACACTTTGGATCAAAGATGTCTTGATTTTATTTATTTATTGATCCCGGTGTTTGATCAGAACTGGCATTCAGGTGAAAAGTTTCTTTGAAAGTTCTCTTTGACTTAAATATCTACTTTATTTTCTCAGTAAATTGTCTTGATTAATTAGAGGAACTGAATAATTTACTGTTGTCTTGTACTGCCTTTTTTTTTTTTTTCTAAAATTTGTCCTCTGATGGCGCTAATTCAGAACAATCTGTTCTTAACAAAAGTACCACCTTCATGTTTCTTTAATTTCAGTGACTATAGATGAGTTATTTTGAGTTATGAAGCAGTTCTCATGTAAAAATAAACCTACATCAATAATGTGTGGGAAGAAAATATAATGCTTTCTGTAACATTTATAGTTTTTTTTTTTTTTTTTTTTTTTTTTTCCCCTGGCATTATTGGAATTATATTATGAACTTCATGATTTTTATTTATCCCCTACCACCAAGATAAAGGTTGTTTGTGGGCAGAAGTGTTGTATTATGAACAGATATAGGTTTATGCTACCTGTGTGCTTGATTCTGCCCGTTGTTTATTCATCGGTAACGGACCATCTTACCAAAAACTGGAAGGGAAACATAAGTTCCTCCCTTCTGAAAGAACGTAACATATATGTATTGAAAACTATATTGGACAGAACAAAGATTGTATGGGCATAAGAACCAAGGGAAAGTTTTGAGCAGGGTCTGTCCCTGGAGACAGACAGCTCAAACAGATATATGGAAATGATTAAATTATTGCTGCATTAAATAAGAATCGACTCTTCAAGTGAATTCATTAAAAAGTAGCTGTGCCACTTCCCCTCCATTAGTGAGGCCATAATATACTGAGGTTTGGGTTTTTTTTTTGCTCCCCAGTCTTTCCCTTCTATGTGATCATAATCATGGAAATGTGAGACCAAGACATTATGAGCTTTTGGTTACAGAGAGTGTAGGAGTTGGGATGATAGTGTGTAGACAACGGTGCTCTGCAAGACCTCTTTCTGAAAGTTTTTATAAACTAGCCTATAGATTTATCAGTCCTATCTAACTTCTTACATAAATATATCTTTATTTAAAAATAAATAAAAAACCCACAAGCTCTCAGATCACACCTAAAAATAAGTGATCATTCTCATTAGCTTTAAGTAGATTTACATAAAATTAGGCTGTATGTCATAACTAATAGGTGGAAGCTAATAGGTGAGATAATTTACACTGAAGTGAATATTGATGGGATTATAACTACAAGAAGGCTTTATTAGTATAGCATTGCCTAAAGAAAATAGCAATCTGAGACTTACTCTGTGCTTTATGAAGACAAATCTTTCTCTAAATACAGTTTTTGGTGACTTTGCAAATTAGGCTAGATGGTACAGAATAATTTGTTTTCGGGTTATGCAGGGACACCTCTTAATGTTTCTGTCATTATATGCTGGTTTAGTGTAATGGAAGTTGGATTATTTTGCTTTACGTGATGTAGGCAATGTCTTGTAACAGCATCTTTTGCCTTGAGTCCTGAGAGTTGTGAAGCAGAGAAAGAGGCAGCTGGAGGCAGCAGCAGATGTTGATTGCCATGTCAGAACTAAACTCGGTCTTTTTGTTCCTGAAAACACTGTCCAGAAATGTTCTATTGAGTTCCAGAAAATAGAAATAATATGCTGCTTCAGAAGAGCTGTTATCTTGGCTTTTGTTTATTTATCTTGAAGTGGTAAGTTAAATCGGCATAGCAACAGACAGACTAAGAATAAATACCCCAGTTGTATTCGATATTGCTGCCCAGTCAGTAACACTTGGATCACTGGAAGTGGTGGATGAAGACAGACATCACTTCAGGATTTACTTTTTATTTATTTTTTAATCATTTATATTTTCCTTAGAGATCTAGAAAGTGAAGGAATCCATAGTGTGTTCTCCATCTCCAAAGGCTTCTGCCTTTGCAGGAAGATACGACTTACCAAGAGTCCGAATGCATTTTCAACCCTCAATGTATAATTTTTTCCTTGTGTGATGCTAAGGTTTCTGTCTCTTTACCATCTTGTACCATGCTGAGTCACTGGTCTTGCTTTTACTAGTAAATGGTATGTGTGCTCTACAGGCTGATAGTCCTGAGTGCCATGTTATACCACCTACTTCTTGTAACTCTAACTCAGATCCAGATAGAGTTTAGTCTATACTACTGGATTCATTGAGCTGTTGATTAAATGGGGTTCTTTGTTCATATTCCATTTTTTTTCACTATAGCACAAGCAAGGCCATAGCAATATACAGACTGGGCTGGAACACAAGACCCAGAATTAGTTCAAATGAAGCCATAATCTCACAGAGGATAGTAAGAAAAGACTGCTAGATCAACTGGAAAAGGTAATATTAATAGTAGTAGTAGTAATACATATATATTAGTACATATATACAGTAGTACTAATACATATATACATACTTTCAAATTTTTAAGTAAAATAAAAACTCTACTTGGACTTGTATGGTTAGTGGTATTTCTGTAATCTCTGGCATCTCTTACCTCATAGATTGTAAATAAGGATGAGTGTGGAGTTACTGGGATATGTCCCCAACAAGATTCAGGGGTAGTGGGGCAAAATTCTTGGTATGGGAAAGCCCAAATAGAGTTTAAAGCCTCTGCAAAACCTGACAGTTTTGCAGTATCTCTTACCCTAGATACTTTGGATCCTAAAAGACATCCCCAGTGGTAGTCCTGTTTTCTCTGCTAGATTATAAATAGTCTGAGGTTGTTTAGGGCACTTCCTCTGCCACTGCTCTTGGCAATTTTGAATTGCCTGGATAGAGGAATTTACAGAGGAAAAGCTATTAAATTCTCTGTCTCACCCAGGTAAAAGTATGCTTGTTCATGAATGGTTTAGAAAGTCAGTGCAAGTGTCATCAGCACGTCTTTTTTTTTTTTTCATATCTGCCTAAAAGAAGTGCTATGCTTGAGCAGAGATATTTGCAAATATGACACTATTGCTGTTGTGAGTGTTACTTTGACTGTGATAAGAAAATTTCATCAGATTGGAACATTTGATTTCTTAATGGTGATCGGATTCTAAAAAAAAAAAAAAAAGTAACCATTGACTTACTGAATTTTAATTCAAAACAATATGAGCATTTAGGCTGTGGCTCTGTGCTTTACCAAACTCCCACTCCCTAAAATGAAACAATGTCAGCTGGGGCACCTGAGCTCCATACCTGCTGCCAGTGACATAGTCTACTTTAAATCATAGAGGATGTCTGCTTCTTAGAACCTGTCCAGGAGGTTGTTTCACTTCATTCACAAAGTGAATCCTTTACGTACAGTTAAACTTCTCTGACAATAAGCACTGCAAGGTTATTTTTTTTTAAGGTAGTACAAATGTGCTTCCTTTTCCACAGTGTTTCTATCTGTAAAATCTGAGCTTTAGGATTTCACTAATTTGGTCAAATTGATTTGCTTGCAGTGACTTGAAGTCAATGAAACAGAAAATTTTCTTAGCTACTTGAAGAAGTATTTTAGAAGTATTGTTCTGAACATGGTAGAATATTTCTTCCTGATATCAGCAATCTGATTATTTCCCTTCCCTCAACTGGAAAAAGCAACTTATCAGAAAGACATGACATATGCTAAGAGCCAGAGGAAAAAACAAACATACAGTCCTAATTGATGTCAGTCTATAAGAACCCAGCTAGAGCAGTCCATTGTCCATATCCTTAGAAGCTTTAAATTTAATCTACCACATCATGATGATTTACAGGAATTGTCTTCTCTTCAATTTACTGAACATGTCACCCTTCCTAATGTATTTTTGATTGTTTTCAGATCCATCCTTCTGATAGAGAAATCATATTTTGAACCTGATTTTTTTTTTTTTTTTCTGAATTTCTTAACATTGAAAGAGCTAGTGTAATTGTATAATCTCATTTTCTGTGGTTATACCTTTTTTTTTTTTTTTTTTTTTAATGCACTGGCATAGAGGAAGAGCATAGAGGAGTAAAGTCTCTTTTTCTTTGCCTATACATATTTTTTTATACATGCGCTAGAATTTGCACTTACAAATTACGTTTAAAAAAAAATAAAATCTTTAAATGTAAAAGTCTTAAATATGTAACAGAAGACTGACTACATGATCAGTAAGAAGACTTGACTTAAGACTGCCTTGTTAACCTGAGCATTCATGATTACCCATCCTATTTTCTACGATAGCTTTGGAGCATTCATATTATTTACACGGTCATGCGTTACTTCTAATATTGTTATAACTTTGAATGCTATGTTCCAGTCATCAGAATTGTCAGGATAACTGGAACAATAACTATCTGATTGCATAAGAAAATAAATAAAAGGCAACTTAATTAGCAAAAACTAAAGACCCAGAGTGGTCAGGGCAAAATGTTTGAATTCAGAGAGAGATTTCCTGCCACTCAAATCTATTTTTAGTGGTATTTCACTTTTTGTTGTTGTTTGTAATCAGCAAGATCATTTGAAGAAACTTTTCACCAAGTATGAGTAAGAGAATGCTCTATGTGAACAGATAACTGATAGTTCCTTTAAAATCTGTTTATACCTCTGAGGAAAAAAAATAATCTGTGTTTTTCTAAAGATGTTTTTTTGTTTGTTTGTTTGTTTGTTTTTGGGGGGGGGGGGGTTTGTGGTTTTTTTTTTTTTTTTTTTTTTTTTTTTTTTTTTCCTTTTAATTCCATCTCAGTGTCTTTAAATTCAAGGATATATAACTTTTAAGGAAATAGAGCAAACATTTGAGACCACTTGTTCTGATGATTAGTATGAGATTACCTCCATACTGCTCCATCTTCATGGCTGTGGTTACCCCTGTTAGAAAGATCAAACCAAAATGAATGTAGTAGCCTATGCTGTAGGCTTATATTTGTGTTGACTTTTTCCAGTGCCCATGGAGCTTTTTCAATGGCACAGAAAAATGTCCAAAAAACTCAATCTCACACACTCAAAGTTCATTGCTTTTGTTTCTGGTTGTCTGATTTTGTTTGGACTTTTTTGTTTGTTTGTTGTCTCTTGCCTCTAACTTATCAAGACAATAAGTTGAAATCAGGGTCTCTGAGGGACTTCTCATATGCTGGAAATTAAGATGTAAGTCAGTGCAACTGTATGGAAGATAGTGAATTAACACAAAGAATGTATATTTTATTAGTATGGATATTACTGCTGTACTGTTTTGAACCCAAGCTTAGGTTCAAAGCTGGCTGTGGTAGCTCCGTGTCCTTGTACTTCACCAAAGAGTAAGTTTCAGAGAGTCATTCGCACGTTGAGAGAAAGACCATCATGTATAATTTGCCATATAATCTTTTATGTGTTGGAAAAGGCTTTTTCTTTCTGTTGTTATACCTGCCGAGTGCACTGAATAAACCAAAAAGCAATTTAATAGCTATTCATGATGTGATGTCAAGCAGACCTTGGGGAAAGAGTCTTGTGTTTTTCAGGCTAACCAGCTTGCCAGACTGTTATTTCCCAGGTTATGTACAACATGTCGTGTCACATCTCTAAGCACTTGGTGTCAGTTGTAGCTGTGCTCCTCCTACAGTGTAGTCACCTCTCATTGTCTTAATCCACATTGCATTAGCTATGAGACCTGAGATGAGCAACTTTACAGGAGGTAATTTTCTTCCAGCTGGGATAACAAATTCATAGGTCTAAGATAACTATCTACGACACTTGAGATAACGCTAACCCCCACTTGAACAAATTACCCAGTGTGTAAGCCTTTACCTGTAACAAAAGCCTTAGGTTGTGGTTTTTCTAGACCTGCTGTGTCAAAGTGGAAGGAGATTGACACAGTCAAACTCCTCAGAAAGTGTCCCAGAAAACAGTACTCTGGCAGAGGGCCAGATCAAAGTAGTTCTAATAAAGTAGGAATATTCCATTAAAAATAGAAATGCACAGCAGTACAATGATTCATTTTGTAGCTCATGCTGGCTCAGAATAGACAAACAGGTACCAGGAACAACTCCTGACTCTGGTGCACTTGAATGAAAAGCCATAAGACTGAACTGGGTGGTTCTTACAGGTTTAAGTAGTGACCTTGTCCAATACATACTTATTCCATTATTGCTGTCAGCCCATAAATTGAAAAATGTTATATAACAGACTTGTGATGGACTTCAGAATCAGATTTCTATTGTACTTTTCTAGGTCATACAAAAAACATGTAGCTAACGAACCTGTGGCTGAATCACATTTATTGGAAGGTCACAGCAAAATCGAGTCTCCTGAAAGGACAAGGTGGCAACTCATTATGTGAGACAAATTCTTTTTCACTCCTGGAGTATACATTATAATATCATTAATCATGATGAAATATTCTGTTATTAATGTAGCTCTGCATAATTTCAGCCTTTCAATTTATTCTAGCACTGTTCGACATCCACTACAAAGTATCTATGCTGATGTTGGTGTACAGAAGAGGCAGTAATAATTCTGCTTTGGTGATGAAATGATCTCTCCTTTCCCAAAGACAAAACAAAGTACTGCTTATTAATTTATAGTAAAAGTGTGGACAATAGCATGAACATGGTTATACCACATAAAAATTGGAATCATTTAGCACAGCCAAAATGAATTTTAAATGGACATTCATATTTTCCATTTTCTTCTAGCTAACAATCTTTTTCACTGTCAATACCCCCTGACTTTTTTATTCCAAACTTTGGTGTGGTTCATAGATAACTACAAATGTCATAGATTACATGTCCTACCTTAATTAAAAGACAATAATTTAGCCAGTATCTAGGTACAATTTTAGATTTATTGCTGTTAAAAGGTAAACATTTACCCACTTATATTGCAGTAGATTATCAGGAGTGTTTCTGTGTTTCTGAGCATTAATTTCTTTTAAATATAGAGAGTCTAATACTGTGTTATCATAGGATGCCACAGTGTGGTAGCTGTTGGTAAATGCTGTTGGGCTTTTTGGTTTGATTTGTTTTATTCATGTGTGTGCCTTGGGATTTTTTTGTGCATGCTTTGTGGTGGTTTTGTGTGTGTCTGTTTTGTCTTTCTATAAATCGCTTTCTTAAAATCATGTTCCAAGTTTTCATGGATTTACTTGGTAACTTACTTCTAAAATATTACTTCTCTTTCTCCAAAATGGACCACATTTCTAAAGTGAATTTTGAGGATAGTGACTCTTTCACTACATGGTACTTCTGTTTTGTGATGTATTATATTTTTGGCTATTTTCCAGTGGCCCTCATATGTTATTTACAGAGACAAAAAATGAAAATAAAGCTTTATTATTAGATGGGAGTGGAGAGTTCAGCATGCACTGAACCAGATTCTGTTTTTAACCAGGACTCCTTCAGCAGCAGATCATGGATTAGAGTTCCTTCATTTTGAAGTCTCAGTGATGCTTATATGAGCCACAGGGGAACATTCGTAGACATGTAAGATATTAAGTATCTGAGGAACAGTGGGAATCAGGTACTTCCCAGACAACCCCTTTTAGACTACAGGAGTAGTAAAAGCAGCATAGGAGTATAAGGTTATGGTATTGGAATAAATTCTGCTTTCTGTATTTGTCCTACTGCATTTACATTGCAAAAGAGCTGTGAGGGGGAAAAAATATTTCATGCCAGACATAGGCAGAAGTGACTATACCGGGTACATAAACAGTGAGGGATCAGTTGCTCAGCATCTGCAATATATAGAGTAGAGTGCGAATGGAATACCCAGGAATCTATCCATCACTCTGCTTTTGGGAGCTCAAAACTGCAATCAATAAAGGGCTGGTGACTAGCATGAAGCTTGCAAGAGGTCTAAAATCTACTCACCTCTGCTTCCTTGTGAAAGATTTGCAGCTTTAGTTATGTTGATGCTAATATTTATTTCTGTTGTAGACCAAACTTTTCAAAATTTCATATCTTTTGATAGCAAGACAAGGAAAGAGTTTGCTTGTTTGTTATTTGTGTTGTTTTTGTTGCTTTTGTGTTGTTTTTTAATACCTCCCTGGTTGAGAGAGGCTTA
Source organism: Stictonetta naevosa (assembly GCA_011074415.1). NCBI lineage: Eukaryota > Metazoa > Chordata > Aves > Anseriformes > Anatidae > Stictonetta > Stictonetta naevosa. The sequence goes on from CM021700.1 coordinate 11,808,081, forward strand.
GGATATAGACTTACTTTGTTTATTAGCTTGTCAATCTGTTTTCTGTGTTTAGAATTACTTACTTTCTGGTTATGGTCTGTTACTCTGACTGATCACTTTCATCTCAGAAGGGCTAATGGGGAGAAATGAAACTGCGCTTTGTCAAGAGAGTCATCTCCTGCTTCTTCAGGTGATGGAAAACATGTTGTAGGCTGTACTTCAAGTGCTGAAGAAAAGAATGGCACAATCCCTATTGTAACTGATGAGGATAAGTCACATTTATCCTTGCTTTTATTGCTTCTCTGAAGCTAGTAGAAATGCACTTCTAAAGAACTTTTTTCCATTCCCCAAGGCTCCAGAAATATAATAGAAACAAATTTCTGTCCTAGCCATTGACTGCCTGACAGTTGCCGATCCACAGAACCTGAGATAGCTTACTACATGAACTGGCTGCTCTTTGCACGAAGAGCTGTTTTCCTTTCAGTTAAGCAATCAAAGGGGTTCTGTCTGAATTAAGTCATGGAATCACATGATATTTAACTGCTTTGCTTGACTAATTGCCTGAGGGAATTTCAACAAGGGAGACTACTTCCATTGCCACCATGATTTTAAGCAAGACTAGATATATAGGCTGTATATCTTGTGGATTGAGGGGGGAGGGAGGAAGGAGGAGAGAGAAGAGCAAAGGGCAGGGATGTGGGAGGGGTTGTCCATATATTTTTTTGTTGGTTTGTTGGCTTGTTTTGTGTTGTGGTTGGGTTTTGTTAGTTTTTTTTTTTTTTTTTTTTTTTTTTCTTGCTAGATCTTCCCACACAACTTGTCAGTGTTTCTCAAGGAGTGAGACAAAAGAATGGAAAAAGAAATTGAATGTGTTCTCAATACAATAAAAGCAGGAGAATGACAGCCACTGACTGAGAATTAGAACTAAAAATACTCCCCTCTATTCTGAAGGTGAATCTTTGAGATAAGACTCATTGTGCTAACAAAAAGCAGCACAAACAGCTACTTTAACAAGTACAGAAAACTGAGGTCCCTTTCAAAACTGATTTGATGTAGCTTATTCTGACAGCAGTTTCTGTTCCTGTGTGGGTTTGGGTTTTGCCTAGAAAAATATTGAGAGCAGTTGAGCATTTGTGAGCAAAACAGTTGTCCTTTCAATTATTTGTTACCACTGCTTCAGGTAAGTTGATAACACGTGATTGAGGAGACTAACATTTTAACTGTCATCAAAAAACACTGTTTGGCTTTCTTCACACTGAATGACTTGTTCTACTGACTGGGGATAGGACAATTGACCCAACAGTAACCACAAGCAAAGATGAACATGAGTGATACATCTCACCGTGTTTATTTATTTATTTATTTATTTATTTTTAGAATAAAAAAATTAACAAGCTTTCTTTTTGTACAAAAGCCTTTTGGAATTGGCTGCTGTGTTGCATAAGACCAGACTGGCAGAAGAGGCCTCTGAGCTCTTTGGTTCTGAGTAATTTTTGAACAACACATACTGTCAAGAGTAAAACAAACTCAGAAAAATACTGAGCATGAAAATGGCCCAGTGAAAAGTGCTGTCAGGTGAATCACTCTTGAACTGCAGCAAAGCAGTATTTATCCTTTTTGTCTGAAAACAGTGGTTGCAAGAAATTAAAGAAGAAAAAAATGTAGTTTTATGTCTGATAATATATATTGCTTGAATGAAGCCATGTCAATTAAAGCCATTAACTCAGAGAAAGTGAGTTAAAGGACTGCAGTACAAAATGTGACAGAATGTGGTCTGGAACAAAGCACATGAAAATACAGAAAAATCCTGAATGCGCTGAAACAGTTAATCTGCTATACAAATCACTAAGGTGTAAATTGAGAATACAGTATTCTCACACCATGCATTCTGAAGTTTTCTAATCATAATTCAAGAAAAGAAAACAATCCAAAAGGAGGTTCCTCACCTGGACTTATAGTTGTGGGGTGTAGGGGAATGTGTACATATTATAGGAACTACCAAAAGACAACCGGAATAAGAGGGGCAAGGGGACTTCAGTCTTTCCATGCAATCCCACTTGGCCGCAGTGCCTAGGAGAGTGATCTATCCTGCATAAACTAGAAGGAGTTTGCCTGCAGCTTTACAAGCCCAGATGGGTTGTAGTGTTACTCAGGTTGGGATAAAGGAAAAATGTTCTTAAAAGGGTTTCTTGAGAGATCTTACACTACCTGGTATTGCTTATTTTCCAGTACTATCTTGTTACCAGCTGATCAATGAATGGAACAGGACTGTACTGAATTCCTAGGCTGGGAGTGATTACTCAACAGCAGATACCTAACACCAAATTCAAAAGATGGTTATTTAGTCCAGAATGTGTTAGTACTTACAAACTACAGATGTATTTCTCACTCAGTATATATCATAACATTCATGGTATCAGAAAATTGCAGAGTACTCTGGTTTAACTGCCAAAACCAGGACAAGTACTTTAATTCAAGGGGAATCTCTGGAGGTCTACTCTCCAGGCAGGTCAAAATTTCAAAGTTAAATCAGGCTGCTGTAGTTTTGAACACCTCCAAGGATGAAGATTCCCCAAGTCTCTATTGGTTCCCATTTTCCTTTCAAAGTGCATCCCTAAGTTAAAGTGTAGTAACTGGATAATGAGAAGATTCTGAGAACCTTGACTCAAACCTCACTGTTTAAAGATGAACATAGTTTCTGGAAGCACTAGGTTTCTGAGAAAATATATACATATAGTATTCAAATATATTTGAGGCATGCAACATTATGTATTTTGTAATTATCTCTTTCTTTCATAACAATACAATTGAGCTTTCATGCCTGTTGGATCTGCCTGTAAAATAATTCTTTTAGTTCAGAAATACTTGCAACTAAAACAAGTATATTGAACCATGTTTCTCCGTACATGTGTTCTTTATGATCAGAATGGTGTGAAAAGGGACATTTTATGCCATTTCTCTTTCTGTATGTGTTTGCAAAGATATTTGGAAAGGGAGGCAATATGAAGCACTGAACACCACCACCACCTCACCCTGAGGCTTTATGGGTGGGGAAAAAAAACGTTATTTTAGCTTTTGAAATGTGCATATGGTTTCTTTCCCTCTGAGCAGTAAATCAGGGTAGATGATGCTTCAAGAGTGCAGATGGAGCTGTACAAGTGGAAGAGATGAGTAGTGCTAGGGGGTAACTATTTTAATAAAGAACTTATCTGTGAGCTGGACGAAAGTTACTTGTTGCTCTGCCATTCTTTTGTCATTGCTATCTGAGAATGTCCTTCAGGAGGCACTATAGTAAATTATCATTTGTCATGAGAAGCTTTAAACTGTTGCAAGGTATTTTAAAGTAAAGAAAGCAGACTATGGATAATGAATAGGGAATAGATTGGCTCAGTCACAAACAGCAGATTAAAATAAAATAAAATAAAAATTAAGCAACTTAAGATGTAGTCACATTTCCAGAGAAACGCAAACAAACTGTAAAAGCTACTTGCATTAGTAGTTAGGTATACATGTCCTAGCTCACGTAGTAAGAATTTTTCAGAAGGGATTTCTGTGCTGTTCAGCAGATAAATAATTTTTGTGGGGAAGGGGAATGTTGAAGGCTCTGAAATCCTTCCATCTGTTCAAAGAGCCTGTCATTGACTTTAGATACAGTAAGTCTTGGACTAGGCCCAGTACAGCTGAAAAGTCCCAGAGCCTGCTATAGAGCAAACGTGAAAATTCTTTGAAGTTCAAGCATGTCTGGCTGCAATTTCTCCAGCCAGGGAGAGCTCTGAATAAAGGTGAATTGTATAATTAATGTTCTTTTCCATTCATTGAGCTTCATCCACTGCTGTTCTGAAAAGAAAACATAATGTGCTTCAACAGCTTTCTAGGATGAGAACATGAATACTCTTAGACTTGTGATTTACCAAATCACCAATAAATTCCAATGGAAAAAATTCTTAAATTGCTGTACTAACATAACGTGTTCATCAAAGGCATGCTATGCTTTGTCTGTTGAATTTGTATTTTGCAATTTCAAATTTCAGCAATAAGTCTTATGAGTGTGATTAAATAATAATATATAAATTAAATATAAGACAGGATGAATAAATATATGACAGGATGCGGTTACTAACTTCATGTAAATATCTGGGTTAGTTTTTCAGCCTTAACAAGGTCTCAGGACTCTTCCACTGAATTTTTTTGAAACTTACTTCAGGTCTTACAAGGTTTTGTCTAACATTCTTACAAATTGTTTCATGTTTATTGTAGCAATAGAATGTTCCCAGTGATAAATAAGGCAAACATTTTCCTATCATTTATTCTGATTGCCTTGTGCTCAAAAGACACATGGGTCACTTCCAAAAAGGTTTTATAACTTGTCTTTGATTACATATTTTGAGTCTTTTCTTCTAGGTATGTTGTCTGCTAAAAGAAAATCATACCATTTTTAAATTAGTCATAGTTATAATTTTTAACATGTCTTGATGCTCCATAGATTTTGAATGACTGCTGTTATGTAGTTTGCTTTTGAAATATCGAGTACACAGCCAGTTTTGGTGGTAATAGTTCTTCAAACAGTTTTGTTCACAATGGAATACTTCAAGGAGGGGAAAAAAATAAACACCCTAATGTCATCTTCTAAAGAACATTGTGATTATATGCATTGCTTTTTAGTATCTTGGCTACATAGTGGGTCAAATCAATTTTGTACTGCAGCATTTTAATGAAGTTTAGGTTTCAACAAGATTGCAAGAGTTCCGTTATTTTCTCTCTTTTAAAAAGGAAGATGGTAGACTCATGAAATCTCAGGTCAATATTTAGGTGAAGAGCTTTTTCTATTAACTATTTTGAGACCTAAACGTGTTCCTAATTAAATTGACTCCACTTGGGATAATACAAGGTCTTTGCTAATTCTCTGTCCTCTGTCATCACCTGTTTTGAAATTTGATCACAAGCATCCAGGTCGGCTTTTCCAAAAAAATTAAATAAATAAATAAATAAAAGGAGTATCCATCTATTTCATCTACTTGCTCTCATCTGTATGAAACAAAATGGAGAGCAGCTGGGGAAAAAAAATAACTTCTTCCTTCTACCCTTGCATATGTGCAATGATAACATTTAATTTCAAATTTTATTTTCCATATTCAAGGAAACTGTCTAATGTCTTAATAGATTCAGAGAAATTATTTTCACATAACTTGACAAACAATTAGTTCTGATGTGTAAGATGATTGCATCTAACCAAGCGTACCATGCCTTTTCTGTTGAGAAGCTGAACTGAAATGTATTGAACCAGAACCCTTACTGAGGAGCCAGAACCCAAGGATGGCGAGAATGGACGGGTTGATGCACTGTGCCAGCAGAAGCTGGGAATACTCAGAGCTCCCTAAAAGCTGTTTTGAAAGTGTCATATACAGTGGAACAGTTCAGTACGCAAGGCAAATTGTATCTGTGCTTTCAAGAGATGTGCTATATTCAGTAAATGCAAGTAACACAATACTGAGCTGCCCTAGACACCAGCAACTATCATCAATTTAGACAAATTTTGTCTTGTTTCACTCATCAATACCCAAAGGAGATTTGAATGCTTCTGAAACATAAGTGAAAATATTCTTCAGAACATGCTGAGTTTGAAATAATTCTTATAACACTCAAAATTGCTTTAAAACCTTATAATTTCTTAACAAAAAATCACATTTTAAAATGTTCTCACTTTGCCTTTGAGGAGCCCTGGTCAGAGCACTAAAATCAAGAAGATGATGTATGTAACTGAGAGTAGACCCTAATATATAGTTTTAAAAATGACTTCCATTTAAGCATGTGTTCTGAAGGAGCTGTAATAGATTTCACTCTGGTTGAAGTCCTGTTTCTATCAAAGCTGACAGAATTGTGTGGCTGATCTTAACGGGGGTCAGAATATTACTTCAAGTACATTTGTACTTAAGAAAAAATATCTTTTTTTTTTTATTGGAAGTTAAGAAGGTTTTATTTCCTTCACAAACTCCAGTTATCTACTACCTCTGTCCTGTTTGTACATCTCTGTTCAGAAGTGTCTGAAAACAGGTGAAGCATCCAGCATGAAGCAGAGAGCTGCTGCCTGCTGTCTTGTGGCACAGTGGTTGTTAGAGGTCTTCTGGAGCCTGTTTAATTCAGCAGCCTCAAGCCTCTGAGCTGAAGTCCAGAACAGTTTGCTGCCACAAAAAATGTTCTTATTTTAGTATATTATTACTTATATTATTATTGCTTGTTGTGTGTGAAAAGAAGTTTTGTGCACTTCCAAATTTAATCCAAAAATATTATTCACACAAATGCCCTCCTTTATGGATCTGTCAGTTGAAAGTTGAGGATTATTCAGCAAGAAAACAGACCAGCTTTTCCTTTGGGTTTTAATTGTTGTTCGCTAGGAAGACAATTCTTACAGGCAAGGGAAGTGGGGAATCATTTACATGTCTGTCATGGTCAAGGTATTAAGGAGCAGCAACAGGAGCTTTGCAAAGTGAGGTAAACCAGGACATTGAGGGTAGCTGCAACACAGTGTCCTCGGTGACAAGGGGTGCAGCTGAAACTCCACTGAACACCAGAGAAGGCTCGTTATGAGGTAATTCAGGTCAAGAAGCCAAAGTTCTAGGCAGTTGGCTGCCTACACCTACAGCCTGGCTGAGGACAAGGGCAGCTCCAGAGATGTTGGATGGAAGGTAGTGGCATGGGAGTCCCAGATGAGGTTTCTCATTGCTCTTTCTCATGATTTCATGATCTGAGGTTACACAGAGCAGACTTTGAGCACCAGCTACTGAGCTCCTGGAACTGGGATGGAAAAAGTTGCAGAGGATTACAGAGAAAGGAGGCTGCAGATGCTTCAGGCAGTAAGTCTGTTGATGCACTCCTGACATGAGAAATGTGTCGGACCCTTTTGCCTTTATTGGCTGTAGCTCCATTAGTTATAAAATAGCATTTATTTAAATTAGCTGAGCTGTTTGCATATATTCTGCTGACCATAATTCTTATATCTTGCTACAAATCTGACACTGCTTCAGAGCACTAGGACACAATTAAAAATAGAAGGGCAGATGTTACAAATAACTGCAGCTATTCAGCTGAATTGGGCCGGGGGGGGCAAGGAAAAACTTGTATGCTCTGGTTGTTTGAATTTGAAAATCTGAACAGTTTTCTGATGAGAAAGTTACCTCAACATCTACAATCCATTTTTATTATAGACATGAAAGCTTTGTACAAACAAACAAAAAAAGTTGAAATAAACATGTACCTATACTACATAATTACACAATCCTGACCAACAAGATAAGTTTTGCTGCTTGCCTCTAAGATTTTTAATTGTATTTAATAACTCTATCAAAAATTGCAAGCTGATTGCAGTAGAAATGATTCATAGACACCTGACAGTGTCACATCTGGAATATTTCTGACTCTGCACACAAATCAACGTTTCTCAGATTTTGAAGGAGACATTTGTGAGTACTTAATGATCATCAACTTGCTTTTCAGAGTGGTTCCTTGACCACACATCAGGCATCTGTAAGCACTGAAGGAAAACAATTTATTTCAAGCAGCCCAGCTACCACCCTCTTAAAGTTCCAATACAGTGAAAGTGGAAAGCTTTTTTTTTTTTTTTTACATTTATAATACTATATGTAAAAATAAGGCTGATTTTAATACTTCTTAAAATCATTAAACTGGATGTGATAAGCCTTAAGTTATGTTCATAGTCCCTTCTTTCATCAGCAGAAGATGAAAGATTCTGAAAGTATGTAGTTCTAATGGAAAAATAATACCTTTGGGTTTAGTTCTTTGTGGTATACGTATTGCCATTTATTATTCAACAATTCTAATTTAAGACTAAGAAATGAGAAATGTCAAATAAGAGAATTTTGCTTTATCTTTTTTAATGCTGTATGTCTTTTTAATTAGAAAGAAAAAAAGTCCTTGGCAGAAAAACAGTGGCTTACAAATACTTGCATGTCAGAAATTGTAGGAAGTAAAGGATTCTTTTGTAAATGTGTTGAAGATATTTGTTACAAATTTAATCATTAGGCACTAACAATTATAGTGAACACTGCTTGCATCTGATGAGAGTCTTGATTGTATATCATATATATTTTCTCTAATACCTTGGGTTCTGCAGGATAACCATTCCAAAACTGGAATAATGGAGTACCAATGTAACTAGATATATTCACTTTTCTTATAGTCATAAGCTACCATTGATGATTTTTCCTGAACTACAACTTTCATCTGGTACATAATCAGAAAATAATGTTCTGAGAACTTTGACTATTATTGAGAAATGTTCTATGCTATTCCTGCTTTGTTCTTTCCAAGATTACATGAGGTTTTCAAACACCCTGCCCTTAATTTGATGGATCTTCCACTGAATTTGTTGTGCCCTCTCCAGAGGCTAGAAATATAGAAACATTCTTCTCTTGAACTCCGTGACACTTGTTCTCAACCGTTTCTGCGTGTGTGACAACATGATTGTATACCTGCTATACTCAGTAATTTATCTGTTACATCCACAAATAAGTGCATAAACTGTCATCTAGGAAAACTGTGCAATTGCCTAGGAATAAGGGGGCAGCACTTATCCATATGTACTCAATCATTTTTTGACTGCCACCTTGATATTTTCCACATCTGTTAGTGGAGGATGCAAAACATGGCCTGCCACCTGAAACACGCTAAACAACTGCAACTATTTTTGATCATAAAAATACACATGAACAGCACCTGTAGAGGGTAAAGAAGCAGAAAGCTCAAAAACCCTAAGAAAAACAAAACATCTCTGTGGACAGTAGCCTGGACTCTGGACAGCGAAGCTTGTTAAGTAGCTTGAGTTGTGTAAGGAGGACTCACCTGCTTTTTGTCACAGCAGTAACTTGGGATAACACCAGCTTCCTCGTTGCTGTAGAGATGTACCCAACAAGTCCTATTAAAAACAGTTGGACTATTTCCTTATTTAAAAATATCCAAAACATTTACAGAGACCAATTTTAGACTGTAAACTCTGGGTAGAGATGTTCTTATCTGTTGATGGTACAGAGCTTAGCATGGTATGATTTTGATTCAGCCTCTGACTTCTGCTGTTACATAAGTAATGAAATGTTATGCTGGAGTTATTCAGATTACTCCTAAATGTTCAGTATAGGCTAACTCAAATGAGATAGGTCCTCAACTGACATTTTCTTCCCATCATTCTACTTTAAAAAGAGAACAGGAAGCTAGAAATGGCATAAACTTTATTGCTAATGTTTCAAGCTCTCTCTAGCAGTGCCTAATAAAATCTCCTGAATGTAAGTAATGTTCAGTCTTTCCAAACCCAAATGTGCAGTAGAAGGCAAAAAAGTAACATATATACATTTCTTTCTCTATTTCCTCTGAAATAAAATCTTGTTAACTCTCAGAGTAGCTGTAAAAGAAAGGGATTGTATGATTTCATCAACCTCTGGTTATAGCTAATTTTGCTTTAATGTGAATATGTGAACTTTCCCTCAATTTAAATGTTATTTTCCCAGCACATGGAATATTGTTAGTAGGGTTGGTACATATTATGGCTTGGTAGATATTTCTTCTGTAAATGGTATTTGCAAAAGCTAAATTCTTCTGCTAAAAAATAAGGTACTGTAGCATTTTTAATATGCAAACATATGTTCATCTTAATACCATCCTTTTTGCTAATAGCCTCAAGCCGGTATCTGCTTCAGTTAGCAAGCCTTGTCTAGGTCTCAAATAGCTATTTGAACATGAAAGCTTGTGCTTAGCTGTAGTATTAAGACTATGAAGAAATTTTAGCTATTTGATCTATAAGTTCTGGAGAAAATGCTTATTCAGAATGCAAAAGCTTTCTGAAACTAAATGGAGTAACTTAAACCAATCTAGTGATACAATACAGGACTGAGATGCATTTCTAGAAACTCATGTTGAAGCATAGGTTTCAGTGTACTATTTTCCATACTCACTGTGGGAGTGTTTCAAAGTCAGAAACAATTAGTCAGTTTAATGGCTGGATCACCCAATTAGTTTGCACCCCTAGCATGTCAGTGGTACATACAGCTGTGCCTCTCAGATAAATATTACTTAACTGCCAAGGGCAGCCAGAGATAGACCATCATTTCACAGATATTGCCAGTGACTATGACAATATATCTTCAGTGCCCATTGGCTCCAGTCACTTTTCTACACAGCTTTCTCAGTCATGCATTCCCTCAAATGCCTGGATTGAAATACAATACATTACAATAGACCCGACAAAAAACTTTCTATTCTATTTTTGAGAGCTCCCAGATTATTCTTGTATTTACACTGTTGAGGAGGAGGCAAGATGCAGAAAGGAAGATAAGTGTGATATAGAAGGTCTTTGTGTAACAGACAGCAGTACTCACTTCAGGATCTGCTTATACAGGTGTTTAGGCTAGAAAAGCTTGTTATAGGTTAATCCTCTATTACACTGATACAAAAGCAATATTGGGTTGATGTTAGCATTGCAATTCCTTTATGTTTGGACAGCCCCATTTTCTTTCTCCTCTCAGAAAAAGAGGTATTTCTTGTAGTTAGCAATGAATATCTTTACAAAGACTTGAGGTTGCTGAACTTCTGCCTTTATTTTCTAGATGTACTGCAAAAAATAGTGGATAAACTTGGTAAAATTCAGGAAACATTCCTTCTTTAAGTACAAGCATTGCCTCCACTTGTCTGAAGGTATAGTCCTAGACCATGTATAGTCTTAATGAGGATTTCCGTTAATTTTTATCTTGCACTGGAATTCATAGTTTTCATGAAGCCTTGCCAGCCTGGATGAATCCTGTCTCAGCCCTTCTCAAATAATATGTAATCCTCATAGTCACTCCACTTATGCTATTTAAAAGTATGTGTTGTCATAATGTTACTTGAGGCTGTGAGGATTTCCTCTCTCTGTCTTTCAGAGGCTTTTAGCGGTATCAGCACCTCAAGTAGTCTTTGATAATCTTGCCATGACATCAGGGAAAAAGATCCTGTCAAGAATTCAATTGAAATTTTATATTTTACAGTTGTAAAGGAATACTGACAATAGTTAAGCTCTCTTCTAAATTAAACTACTAAAAAGATGACTTTGTGTTGTCATCTGCAAACTGATGAAATTTATAGCAGCATTGACAGAAAGAGTCTGGCTGTTCCTCTTACACTAAGCTCCGTATTTTCTGTGTGGAGTCCAATTTCCATCAGTTTCTACAATATTTGCTCTTAAAAAAACAAACGAAAACAAAACAAAAAAAAACTACTGTCATTGAGACCAAATCTGTGTGGGTTGCATCTCCCAAACAATGCCATGAGTAAGGGGCAGAGTTTGCCACCCTGTGCTCTTGCTGTGCTCTTACACAACCTCTTTAACAAAACAGGTGGCTTTTTTGAGGGAAAAACAGACAAGATGACAGAGACCAGGTATTAATTACCCATGAGTGACTCCAGAGGGAAGACAGAGTCTGTGAAGAATTGGTAGGCTTAGTCTGGGAAAGAGTTTTCACCACACAAAATCTCTGAAGGAGATCTGTGGACTTGGAGAAAGAAAGCATAGGCTAGATGCTTGATGCTGTAATGCCTCATGGTAGCAGCTCCAAAGCCCTGCCAGGGTTTTGAAATACCTATTTTATGGAAATAAACTTTAAAACCTGAAAATATACATATTTTTTTTTTTTTTAAAAAAAAGACAGTTTTATAAATATGCCTAGTGACAGAGATCAAAGAAAGATGAAAATATCTTCTTCTAATTCAAGAGGTGGCAGAACTACATGAGGTCTATCTGATAGCTTTCAGTAACAGCTTCTGAAATGCACTGTCACAGAGTGTAATTGCTGTTGATTGCGTTTTTTTTTGTTGTTGTTGAAAATCATTACGCTGTGGCTGGGAAAAAAAAAGGTAATTAGAATACATAATTTCTGTGATGAATGGAGTAAAGGTGTCAAAGTATAGCAGTTTGTGACTAAGTAAATTATAGTCTTGGGAAGAAACCGAGACTGTGTATGACCTGTAATCATTTGGAGCAGAGGGGAGAGGGCCATATTCTTCCATAGAGATTGAAGCTTACCTGGTGGCTGATAAGCAACTTAAAGCAACTTAAACTCTCTGCTCTAGAATCTCAATTAGGTAGAAATATTCTGCTCTCAAGGACTCCTGCTTTAGTTATGCCCTTGAGTAATATAAGTGCTATATATTCACCTACTGTACTGTAGTGACACAGCACATGTTGCCCAGCTTCTCTTGGTTGTCATTTTTACCCCTGTGTTATTGACTCAGAAAGTTTCTCTTCTGTCTTAAACAAGCAATACTCCCAGGAAGACTCTGTTAATTATCACGAAGCAAGCATTTGAAGTCTGTAAAGAAAAAAATAATAATTTTAGTTTTCAGAGTTTTCAGGAAGTGTTTTATTTTTGGTATGTTTTTCTTTTATATATGTTTTAATTACATTTATTTTATATCTGATACTTCTGTAGCATTATTTTACTGTAAAAATTAGCCCCTCTGGAGAAATTAACTATTTATCACCTGTACCTTAAGAAGTACTAAGGATCCCTAGCCCAGATGTCAAGGGGTGACCTGCTTATGTGTTTTTTTTTTGTTGTTGTTGTTTTGCCTGATAGCTCTATGTATAGGGTGTCCTTCTTTCTTGATGCACGAGAAACTGAAGGGTCAAGATCTCCTCTGTGATTTTGCTCTTTTCTTCTCTGCTCCCCTCAATAGCCAGCTTCTAATATTCTGATATTCTCACTCACAAGTAGTGGCTGATCCCTTAGTTACCTTCAATGCAGTGGGGCAAAGCTCTTTTCATTTACTAGAGTTAGCATGGTGAACTAATTTATAAAACCTGAATAAGGCAACCTAGAGGACATGACATTGAAATAAAGAAGCTTGATTATGCTTTGGGATTTTATAGTTAATCTGAACTTCATAATTAGCATATGGACCTATACTAATCTGAATTTAATCTCTTCAAATTGAGTGTCAATCTCTCTCTCAACAAAATGCCATTTGAGGGCTCCTTTTACCTTATTTTAATTTAAACCTTCTTATGAGGCTGATTTATCAAAGTCCAGAATAATTCCTTTTTAAATTAAAAATAATACCTTATTCTCTTAGCCAGAAATTGATGGTTTTACGGTTTCCTTCCAATTCTGTGAAAAGTGAAGGTGCAAAGTTCTTTCCTTTTTATATTAGTTTCCTAGATGCTATATTTTTTTCTAAGAGGAAAATACCTGCAAACAACCTATTGCTCCATACAGGACATACATATTAGGTGGGCTCCAGGTTGTTTTTTGTTTTTGCTGTTCTTTTCTTTTTTAAACTGCTATTGATAATAGCACCTTAAAATTATAGCATAATTACATTTTTTTAGATAGTTAATATTTGTTGATTGTTGTGTTGTGTACCAAACAATGTTTGTTTGTTTTAAAGACTGGGAGGTTTGCCTCCTTTAGGTTAAGTAATGTTTTGTTTGCTTTATTAGGGTGTTTTTTACAATTAACTTCTGCAATCTCAATTGCAGAAAATAGAAGGTAGGTAGCATATGGAGCAGGAGATTGAAGAAGGAAAAATAGGTTAGTCCCATTACTATGATAATAACAATAGTAATGCCACAGTTATGAGGAGATTTTTTTTCCCTTCCTCTGCAGGTGTTTCTCTGCAATCCTAGGCCAGCCTTTTTGAGACAAGTCCTCATTATGTGGGTCTTCAAACTTTCCTGTAAGTCCCATTTTCAAAACATTCAAGCTTTGCAGTGTTCATCAGAACATCACCTGCAGGCAAAGATGAGCTTAGACTCAGTCAGACACACACCATCTCTGGTCCAGATACAAACAGTTGTATTAACACTGTGTTGTGTCTGCTGCAGTACCTTGCTTTGACCCAAAGCCTATTAGTGTAGGCACACTGCTTCTTCACCAGATTTGCTTATATACACCGATGCCTTTATAGAGCCAAGCTCTATCAGTATTTGCCCAAGAGGCAGTATAAAAAGCTAAATTTTCTGATAAGGATAGACTAAGTACCTTAAGCTACTGACTATTTCAAAGCAAATAAACACTTAAGACTCTTTGACTCAGTCTTACAACCTTAAAATATGGTAATAATGTCACACTTTATCTTTCCAGGGTGTGAAATTAAAAATTAGAAGGTAGATTTTTCATCCTAGATGAAACTCTGAAGGGTGCAGTGTGGGCAAAAAGGAGATATAAGAAAAAATAAATAAATTACTGATGAGTATTTTCATTAGCTGGTCCTTGTCCCCTTGCCACTACAATTCAAATGATAGGTTTCAGTAACTACAGTGTACATAAATTCTTTTGTGGTCCTTAGCTTCATGGATTTCATGGATATAGCAGAATGCAACACTGACTACGTCCACTGTTAGAAAGAACAAACACTTCTCCAGGCTTTCAATGGTGATAATGTTCAAATTATATATTATACAGAAGGCAGGAAAAAAAAAAAAAAAAAAAAAAAAAAAACGTAAAGGGTTTGTTGTGGTCTTGTTTTGGTTTGTTTTTCTTTTGGCAAATGACAGTTTAATTTAGGAAGGCAAATAAGAGTATGAAGAAAGTGAAGTGATTCCTCCTATTGCAGATGAATAGGATCGAGCACCCAGCTGTGCAGACTATGAGATTAGAATGTTGTCTTTTTTTTTTATTGTTCATTAACAGTTTCCTGACTTTTTATTAATGACAGAAATTTATAGAAATTTGTCTCTTGGCTTGATCTGAACTGGATATAAAACTTCACAAATTGTAACAATTCAAAAATACCCTGTTCATCAATTCTTCTCATGGGGCAGACCATCCACACTAGGTTGGTACCCCATGGTAGTCAACTGAAAGTAGTAGGATTCCCTAGAGACATAGGGTTCCAATATCATGCATCTAATTGCCAAATTGAGGCTTTGAGGATTTCTCTCCACCTATTGAATTTCCTTGTGACCTCATTTTCTAAATCATCAGTAGGTTATTTCTCCTTACTTCTTTCCATTAAGAACTGGGCTGCAGGAAAGTTACTTGTGTGACTTTGAAAGATTGAGTTGTTCAGTTATTCACAGAAATGATTAACAGGTATGGTTTCATGCGAACTATTTTGCTGGTACAATAGATAGCAATTTCATCTAGATATTAAATCATCTGCAAACACTAACGAAGAAACAACAAAAAAGCCAACCAAACAAAATTAAAGTAGGATCTTATTCTTAACATTGAAAGCCAATTTTTCTTTTGTGTTAGATGGCTAAGTAGCTACATACAGAAATAAATAAAATCTTTGAGTATGAAACAGCTAAGTGTGTTAAATAAGGAAAATAGAAGAAGACAGCCACTGCTGGAACTGCAATAGAGCCACTAGCCCCGGTGTTAGAAGACTTCTGTAGCATCAGTTTGGTGCAGAGGCATTTGAAAGAATCTATAGACCTCTGTAATCTTCCTTTTAGCTTTGCATTGATAGGGAAAGGCGACATCTATGAGAAGTTTAATTAACCTTCTGCTGAGGTCAAAAAGATGCTTTTTCCCCTAAGGCCCTTGTTACAATGGGTCTGCACTGCTAGAGCCTTAACCTGCCCTCAGCATGGGCCATGGGAGGGTGGTGAGAGCTGCTCTGGGAAGTGTTGCTCTCCCTCCAGGGCATCAGCAGGGTGCAGCACTTTGAAATATATACACTGAAGCCTGGAGTAAGGAGGCTTCAAAGCACATTATAAAAGCAAAGTTTTTGTTTCACTTGTTTGTCTTTTTAAGCTATATAATGATCAGATTTTAAAAAATTCTGTTACATGTGTTATGTGCTACACAAACTGTATAAACTAATAATTTAATTTGTTTCAGGGTGTATTGAAAGATAGGCACATTTAAGAAGAATTTCATATCCTTCCAACTCTTTTTCCATAGCAGGTGTGTGGATTTGATCATGCGGAGTTTGTCAGGTCTTAGTAAAATTCAGCTGGACTGCATATAAGCCAGCTTTTAAATGGGAATTAGATTTAAAAAATAAATAAATCTTATACTAGTTTATTAAAATATTTCTACTTCAGTAATGAGTGCAGGAGAAACTTACTAGCTGAGATTTTTAGATCAATTCTCTCTTTAGTTGTCATTACTGCCAATGATGTTTTCAAACTCAACTGGAAGTTTATCATACAGCATTTGGTATCAGCTATAAAATTGTCCAATGTTAGATTGAAAGGCAAAATTTATTATCCTTGCAAAAGGTTTTAATTAACATGTTTGGAGGCCAAACAGCTGTGTGTGGAAATGATTACTTCAGCTGAAACAAACAAACAAACAAAACCCATGCCACTTTAAAACCCTTAGTCTCAAAAATTTAATTTATATATCATAATTTCTGTTTGTTATAGAGACCCAAAATAATTGAACTAGGACAAGTCGCAGGTGCACTTCTGCTGGCACAAACTTGGGGGCTGCAAATTAAAATGAACCTGGGAGGTGTCATCTTTTTCCATTTGTAGAACATCAGGTTACAACACTTTGGTGTGAGTGAGTCTCTCTACAAGAGTGTTGTGGTTTAACCCGGTCAGCAGCTAAACACCACACAGCCATTTGCTCACTCTGGGATGGAGGAGAGAAACAGGAAAGTGAAGCCTGTGAGCTGAGATACAGACAGTTTATTTAGACAGGAAAATAATAATAATTATAATGATAATAGTACTACTACTACTAATATGTATGAAACAAGTGATGCACAGTACAATTGCTCACCACTCGCTGACCGATGCCCAGCCCAACCCCGAGCAGCCGCCCCCCCCCCACCCCGGCTAGCCACCCCTATATATTGTTCAGCATGCCGTCAGATGGTATGGAATACCCCTTTGGCCAGTTTGGGTCAGCTGTCCTGGGTCTGTCCCCTCCCAGCTCCTGCTGCACCCCCAGCCTGCCTGCTGCCAGGACAGAGTGAGAAGTTGAAAAGTCCTTGGCTTAGTGTAAGCACTGCTCTGCAGCGATTAAAACATCAGCATGTTATCAGCATTATTCTCATCCTAAATCCAAAACATAGCACCCTACCAGCTGCTAGGAGGAAAATTAACTCTATCCCAGCTAAAACCAGGACAAAGAGATGATTGAGCCCAGGATAATGGGGTTTAAGGTCAGAAAAACAAGAAGACTTGAAGTAGTGCAACTGGGTGGTTAAAATTAAAGATTGTTTATGTATCATATTTTTCCTATGATTTTGGGGAATATTTTTTTCTGTATTCATAACCTGTGTGTGTGGGTCATCCTGTGATCTATCCTTATGACTTTTTTTCCTAATTTTAGCTACTTTTTTCAGGCTGCACCTGTGTCTCACTCAATTTTCATTTTTGACTGAATCTGAATGGGTACTTGAATACCAAACTTTAGGAACATTGTGTGGGCTTCATGTTGTTTTTTCTGTTACAGGATGGAGGTAAATTTACAAAGCAAAACAATCCTCTGCAGCTTATGTTGTGAGCTGCAGCTGACCTGAGGTTCCTAGGAGCTCTGGCATGTGTTGAATGAAATTGCTTTAATTTTTCCTAGTTTTCTGACTAAAGAGGTTTGAAAATTGGAAGTAGCCTGGAAAACTGAGTGGAGAAATGAAGTGTTCTGTGCCCACCAGAGGATAAAGAGGTGCCCAAAACCAGGGGATTGATCAGTTTGCTAGCACCTGCCAATGTTTTGATTTGCATAAGGGCACAAACTTTAGCCACACAGCGGCAAGGTAAGAATAAAACAGTGCAAACTGTTTCATCTGTAGCCCTGCTAAGTTGTTGGTGATTACCAGAGGGCTTTCTGTATTGTCGGAAACCCCAAAGGAGCCTTACTAATGTATCAGAATGCTTTATATGCAAGCAGTAATTCTAAATACTTGTAGCAGAAGTCTCAAGTCAGCACTAACTGAGAGTTATGACCCTCATGGTGAAAAGTGAAATGTTCCGTTATGGTAGGAAGTAATGGATATCATCTTAGCTAACTGTTATGGTCTATGATCCAGCTCTTCTGTACCTGGGTCACTTCAGTACGGAAGAAAAGGAAGTCCCCTGTGCCCGAGCAATGCTCTAACAGAACAGGGCCTGGCCTTTATTTCCCTGCCTAGCCCAGTTATGTTCTTTGTGCAGAGAAAGCACCTGTCAGAGAAAGCTTAGGGTGTTTTCATCTCCTTTCTCTGTCTCTCTGCTCTGATGTAGCACAGACATTAGATAACGTCCTCTAGTTCTAGTTTTGCAGATTCAGTGGTCTTGTTTTGAGCTCAGAAGTTCACAGTAGTGTAAAGACTGGCTAGAAGATGATGTTTTTGTAAAATTGTAGATAGTACAATAGTAATCTTGACAAAGTAGCACAATATTCAAATAACAATTGTGCAATATGGTACTTACTAAGACAGGCTGGAGTATCCAGATTTCTAAAGGCTTATTGATCAGTCGGGATAATGCAGCTAGGATCCTAATTTAAATAAAAAAAATAGCTTCATATTTTTTCTGTTTGCAGAATTTAGGGTATGAATAAAAATATGCTTTAAAAAATAAATTAGAAAATGTTTAGGTGAGATCCAGTGAGCAGACCACAACAGAACAATTTAAGAGGCCCAGCTAGTTTAAGTACTCCTGTACTGTTCAATTTTCTATCTGACTTTTCAAATTTGAAACTGAAGTAGACCAGTGATTAACATAGAAAGAAATCCTATGAGGTCAAAATGTAATTTTTCTCCCTATTTAAATGATAGTTTAAATTGTGAAAGGAACTTGATTTATGATAGACAAAATCAGCTGTACATGTTATCTGTGGATGGTTTCAGGTTTCTTACAGAACTAAGTTATTCAGTACTTTTTGTGAATATATTTTTTTCAGTAGTTATTCTGAAGCAAAGATTTATTTTTGAATAAGTAAAACCTCCTGCCAAACAAAGGAAATATTAGCTTTTCATCTCCATTTTATCTGTATGAAAGCCTACTTACTTATGACAGTAGCACAATTCAAATAATAAGAAATTTTAAAATGGTCTATATTTGAAATTACATAAAGATTATATGAAGTTTAAAATAAGAGCTTAGTTTTCCAAGATCTAGATGTTAAGAATATATGTTTAAAAAAGGCCTGTGCCAAAGCCTACGGAATATCTTATAAGCTGCTTTTTGTACAAGGTAGTTTTTATCTAGGTAGGACTACATCCCCTGTAATAGAAAACAGGCAAATATCCTTTATGTTACAGGATTAGTTCTTTCAAATTACAGGTAATTTCAGACTCACCTGTGAAGCGGTGACAAGTTGCTTCCTTTAAGGTTTATCCATTGATAGTCCTACCTTTCAAGTTCTGTCTGCAGTACTCTTAGGAAGAAATGCACAAATTTCATAACGTGAAAGAAACTAGAATTGTCCAGCAGCCTTGGCCCTGCTGGATGGCAACAGTTAATGAAGTCAGATGGCTGCCTGTTTCCAGAGAGTGCTGGAGATCTTATGCTGCCTGTGAAACCCACATCCACAATCTGCAGGGTAGTGAGTGATCACTTCAGTTGGATACAGTAAATATATTTCTTCTGAATGATCTCATCTTGTTTATGCCTTTGTAAAAGGGCAAAAACATGAACACTTGCAACATCTTCATGCTTCAGTACCAGCATCTGGATATATTTGGATACAACAACAGCAATGAGACCTGCTGATTCTGTGCTATTACTCCTGTAAGGGTTCTTACAATGATAGTTTTAAAGTAAATTGATATGGAAGCAGCAAGAAGTAAGATTTAGCTTGGCTTGCTCAACCTATAATAAACCTCATCATATGTCTGTTGAAAAATGTTAAGCACTGTTATTATTATTTAAATAGAACGTCTGCTCCTGATAATGTCCGCTTTTATTGGAAATTGTGAAGACTGTTGGATAGTATGCTTACTTGGATGAATAGTATTTTCACCAAGTTTATTAGAGTTTGATAGACTATATTTACCTTTCTCCAGTCATCATGAAATTCCCTGATCACCATGCCCTATCAAAACCAGCTTCCTCATGACCTTCTGCTTCATTTTTTTCTGGTCTACATGTACCTGTATATTATCCTATCCTGCCAATGGTCTTCATAACTATAGGCAAACAAATTTTATAACAAGACAGAAAGTGCTGTTCCAAAATAATTGTTGGATCTTCTGCTGCTGATTTTTTTTTTTTTTTTCCTTGAATCAGTTGTGCTACATCAGCTTATACCAGCTGATGTTTTGCCAGATGGTTGAGCTTCCCATAAGACTAAAACAGAATACTGGGGATATGTCTTTATTGATACCAATAGCAACATGTTTAATGTCTCAAAAACAACCTTCTGTTGCCAATATCCTCTTGTAAAGGCCAGGGTTGATTTATTCAAATCATGCAACGCTGTGTCTGAAGAAATGTGTGAATGACTTCTCCAGCTAACAGATAAGATAAAGATTACTGTGTGGCTAACTTGCAAACATGAGGAATGTAGATCTTTTGTATTCTTAATCAATGCTTTTTCATAGGAAAAATTCTGTTTGTTTTGAATGGAAGTCTGACTGGCTCAGAAAGAGAGTACTGATATTCAGAGATTTCCTCCTTAGATCAATATGTGCAGACCAGACAAGCAAAGCAGTAACCATAAGATTTTGCTCTCTAATGATTGATTGATGACCTATGAGAAATAAGTTTGTGCTCTCTGTATAGTTACTTGTGGAAGAGACTCCTATAATAAAATCTAGCACCACACTCTATTGTCTCTATGGAAATTTCAGCAGGAGACTGAAGACTGGTAGAGCCTGGAAATGAATTACCTTTCTGCAGGTAGGGAATCTTCTCTTAAGGAACAAAATGGTTGAAAGGCATCAGTGATGCCTTGATCACTTACTGTATTTATAAAGGGATAACTAGCAGAATATTTTTTACTATTTCTTCTGTTCTTAAAAAACATGTTAGTGATGATAAACTCATCCAAATTACAATATCAAAGGGAGAAGATTACACCGGATGAAAAGGAAGTTAATGAACAAATGCCTGTATTCATAGCATGTGTTATTTTTAGAGCTGGGTAGGGAATTTTTGGTTGTCTCTTTTGGGGAGTTTTTTTTTTTTTTTTTTTTTTCTTCTTGTGTTTTAGTGTTTTTTTGTTGTTGTTGTTTGTTTGTTTTTCTTTCTTTTCCTTAATTCCTGTTATCACCAGTAGACAGAATATTAGATAGGAAAAAACAGGTGTGTATTATCCTTGTAAAACTGCATGCTGTCCATCCTGCATCCCAAAAGGTTGCTTTGCTATATAAAAACCTCCAGTCCTCCCCGGACTGTTGCAGCTGACTTCAGACAAAATGTCTGTACTCAGTTCCTTTGTGTGTGTTGCTAACAGGTCCATGTTAGGCTGTTGTTGCAATAGAGTGTGATTCATTGCTGTGCCTTCAGGATATTACAAATATGCTGCTGTAAAAAGAGAAAATAGTACTGAATACTCTCTCTGCTGCAAACCACAATGTACCATATGCTAAATGATACAGTGCATTAAGTTAATAATCATAGAATCATAGAATTATAGAATATCCCGAGTTGGAAGGGACCCATAAGGATCATTAAGTCCAACTCCTGGTACCTCACAGGTCTACCCAAAAGTTTAGACCATGTGACTAAGTGCACAGTCCAATCTCTTCTTGAATTCAGACAGGCTCGGTGAAGTGACTACTTCACTGGGGAGCCTGTTCCAGTGCGCAACCACCCTCTCGGTGAAGAACCTCCTCCTGATGTCAAGCCTAAACTTCACCTGCCTCAGCTTAACCCTGTTCCCACGGGTCCTATCACTGGTGTTTATGGAGAAAAGGTCTCCTGCCTCTCCATTCCCCATAATAATGAGATACAGCATAATAAGATCAAAGCAGTGATGATCAAAGCAAACATATGCTGTGGCTGTCCACTCCCACTAGATGTAGACCTCCAATTTATGATGCCATTGCTACCAGGACAGAAATATATATATAAATAAATATATATATATTTTTTTCCCAGGAGTTATTCCTGACATGCTGTATTAAATAAATAAATAACTTCTATACAGATCCAGAAAAGTAGACACCAAATGGTTCAGAAATGTCATCAGTGTTACTAGTTTTTTCATCAATAACCTGGAAGAGAGGTGCTACAGCAGGTTAATTAAGTTTGAAAATTTGCAACATAGGAGTTGGAGAAATAGAAGTATGCTAAACACCTATTCATGGAGATACTGATTTTTATTTACTTTTATTCTTTTTTTTTATAATTGTAACTTCTTCACTGAAAGAGAATACAGGCCAACAATACTTCCTTGATCACTGTTGAATTTCTGTTTGTTCCATCTTCTGCCTTCATGGGGTAAATACAAAAAAAAAAAACAATGTGAAGTCTAAGAAGGAAAATGGGAACTGTTTACCCAAACAGCATTATGCGAGTTTTATTTTGTTGCTTGACAGTTGGCCACCTTTTCAGAGTCATTTTTATTCAGCGAAACCCTAATGCTAAAAGCTAGTTACCATGAATATTTTAAAATGATTTGGCTACATCAATGCTGTCTGCTAGGGAAGCCAGTGTGGAGAGCACCCTTCTTGACAGAGGAATTTCCTCAGGAAAGACTTCTCTGTTTGCTGTACACATTCAGTCAGGTTGCTTTTTACCTGATGTTTCTAATTTTATTCATGCTAGTGTATCAGTGGCCCAAAACTTTCCCTGCAATCTTTTCCACCAGCAAGGACAGAGTATTGTAGAGGCCTACATAAAAGCAAGCAAAGAGGAAAAACAACAAAACCCCCATGTTGATTTACAGCTATATTTATATATATATCATCTGTAAGCAAGGAATACTCCTCTAGAGTAAGTCAGCTCCTGGAAGAAAACCAATTCAGGGTAGTTGCATAGAAGGCTTCTCTAACTGAAGGATGGAAGGACAGGGCAGTTAGAGATCTCAGTTAGAAGCAAGTCCCATGTTTATTTTTAAATGACCAGGATGTTTAGGGACTTGGCCATTTTCAAAATGTTTCTGGGAAAATATTTGACTAAGCTATGCAATTGACAAAGTTTCTACAACTATTTTAGCTATATATATCTAACATTGATATTTCTTTTAAAAATGTATTTTGTTTGCAAGATAAGTTATATTTAGGTATACCAGCTGGCAATAACTTTTGCATATACTTGTGTTGTTTCCTTTACTTCAAAGTCAACATTTGCAATCAGATTCCCTTTAGTTGTCTAAACTTTCTCTCTGTAAATACATGGCTATAAATCTGGTTTCTGCAGCAACACTAGCTGGGGTCATCTCTCATTCTCCTACAATGTATCATCTGTCTGAGCACCAGGTAATTGGGGAAAATAGGAGGTCCATAAAATCATTTAAAATTCAGATTTTTGGAGTTGCATCTTTTCTCCTCTGCATGAGATAACCTTAATAAGAAAATATAGGCCATATGGAAAAACATGATAGCTCCCCTCCCAGTGCTTTTCTCTTCTATTTTAAATCAAACAGCATACTGCTCTGTGGTTCTGATTCTGCAAACGATGGGCTTATCCTTTATTTAATTCATGGAAGTAATCTTAGCAGATTCTGTGGAACTACTTATGTGTATAGTACTAAGACCATGCCTAACTGCTTATTTATTTTGTCCTCTTTGCCTGCTATTAAATTATAGTCATGACAACACTGTTACAGCACTGTTTAATGCTTCTGCCCTGCCCCCGTTTGCATTTAAATTTATTACATTCTTGTTTGCAAACCTGAACAAGGTTACTCTCTAGTTACTGCAACCTTTACTGTACAAGTATGTATTCTGGGTCACTGATAAGTGACTGAGATTTCTGGTTACAACACCGAGTATTTAGCTTTACGAAAGAAGTTAATATTGCTGGGCTGTGCAGACTGGCTTTCACTTAGTGCTATGCTACTGCTCATCCCCTGCTTCAGGACCTGATGTGCCAGATGTAGCTGGTGAGCTATGAGACCTATTTTCAGGAGGAGGCATTGTGTGCTGAAAGAGCCTTAGAGAGGAAAACAGATTTTCTGGGGCACTGATCACTTCTGCAGTACAGGTTCTATCCAGTATGTTCTGTTACTTGAGAATCATGATGATCCAATATATGTGTCACAAGGTTCAAATGTATGCCTTTACACTAGATTTGACAAGCCTGTGATCCTCATATTTCTGTAGGAGAAAGAGTTCCACTGCAAAATTCTTAAACTATCTTTTTATTTTACTTTTTGTATGACAATGTTTTCCACAGGAAAAGGAATGAAAGTATTCTCTGAGTTATAAGGACAGAGCGTACTGTTTTCTATTAAACATCCACTAAACAGGCTTTTGTGGTATTTCTGCACAAAGGTTCCTGGAAAAGCAAAAAAGAAATTCAGTATTTGTCCAGAAAGGTGGATGGCTCTGCTCCTTGCTATCAGCCATTTTATTATACGTGAACCTCCACATACTCCACACTTAGGAAATGAAAAGGTCACAGGAAAAGGGCAAACCATGTCCTACTTCAGACTTGCTTTGGGACTCATCCAATGTAACCAGTGAAATTAAAAATATTTAATATTTAATATATTTAAATATATTCAATAATATATTTAATATATTTAAAATATTTAATGACAAAACAGAAAACAACCAAACAACCAAAGTAATAATAATAATAATAAAAATAAAAGATGTCTTAAGGAGGCATCAAGGTTTGGGAGTTTACTAGCAGTGGGGAATAGTCTGGCCTTTTTCCTAAATTAATGTTATTAACAATCTCAATGGTATTTGATGATTTTGTCCTGTTTATATTTCCCACATTAAACCCACTCATGGAATATGAGGGTGTGGATAGGTACTAAAGATAAATGTAACTACAAATGTTTGAATTCCAGCATGCAGTCTGGAACTGGTTCTTCTCACGTGTGCCTGTACACGTATGCACTCTCCCAGAATGTCAAGTGATAGTTCACTGTTTGAAGTCTCAAAGTCCTTCAGATTAGAAGTGCCTTTCAGATGGAGATGCTTTTTCATCATCTTCTTTGCTAAAATACGGTATTGTGATTTGTCATATTTGGTTATGCTACATTAGCTTGTGTCACAAAAGCAGGCACTTGGAGCGATAGAGCTGATGAATGATGAATGTCCCTGCTACCCTTGAAATGGCATTAGTACCTGTATTTATGGTGGTTAATTAGCAAGGTTAAGTATCTCCATGGCAGTGGTTCTCTAGAGGTTTTTTCTTTAAATTTCTTGCTGTGTTTCTGTCCTGTAATTCATAGTTCCAAATTTAAAAGATACTCCCCATTCTGTCTTCATATACTGTACTGGTCATTGTCTTATTCAAGCGTATCTTATAATAGTGCATAAAGTAGTGTAACAGAAAGCATGGATACATATATACATATACACAGAAGTGATTGTGTTGAAAAATTAATATTTATTAACTTGAGCCACATCTGTTTGACTGTTGTTGTCATCCCTTCCCCATTCCAAAATAAAACATCTGGAGGAAAAATATGTTTCTGTCAGTTTGAAAGGTTCAGATGCTAAAACATGCATTAAGATGTTAGTACTCAATGACTTTCAGTCATCTCTGTACCACAAAATATATCAATTTTTTCTCTTGCATTCACCCAGAACCAGGGTGTTTTAAGGAACTTCATGCACTTGCCTGTTTATGTTGTTAGAAATACAGTGTTTCCAGGAAGTTTCCTGTTATTTATCATTCTGCATTGTCCCTATGATAGGGGGACAAGCAATTTCTATCTTCTGCTTAGATTTGTTTAATCTTATTGCATCATGAAGAATGGACACTGTATAATACGTTTTAAAACCATTAGCTGGTGGTGTTTCTTTTTTGAAATTCTGGCATATATGTTTAAGATGCAGTGCATGGTTTAAACAGTGGGACATATTTTGAAATAATAACCTTAATTACCTGTGTATTTTGATTGGAATGCATTGTTTGCTTTCATTTTATTGGGTTAAAGGGCAGCATAATTATCCCTGTCTCTGCTTAGAAGTAGTAAAAATACATACAGTTTCTAACTCTTCTGAATCTATAGACAGGGCAAAAGCTAGTGAAAGTATCTTCACATTTTCCTTTATCTTTGAACTATCGAATGTTTTTACCTCTACAAATATAAAGATGAGTTTACTGCTAATTCCATTCTTGGAGAGCTCTATTTCCAAAACCAGCAGATGCTGATGGTCTCTCTTGATGCACTTCTGCAGTTCTAGTTCAGATTTAGAGCTTGTTTATCCTGGGTTCGCCGCTTATCCCGAGGCACCCCTCAGAGATTATTTCCCTTGAGACAGCTGACTCTCCCATTTCGTCTATTGACTGCATTAAGGTAGACCAAACTTTTACAGATACATATGCTTTTCAAGAAAAAAATGTATTACTCAAGACTTCTGTGTACAAAATAGAAAACAAAAGGCTACGAAATATACATTCAATTGTGAATTATGAAATATACGTTTAATTGTGAATCATGCTTAACTATTGTTACATATTCTAACAGTGTGTTCAACCTATAATAGCTGAGAATGAAGTGCTCATAATGCACTACACAGTTGGCTTCTGTTCCACTGCTTCACTTTTTACTCCATCACTCCAATGTTAACCACATGAGTGGATCAGAAACCAGCTGTGGAAGATGGTGACTCAGTTGATCCTATTAATGACGGCACTCTGTGTTTTCATTTCTTTCTAAACATGTCTGAGCTGCCACAACTTACAGCATACAACAGGAGTGTATCTGAAATAAGTTCTTTTTAACTTAATATCTGTAGCTTAACTTAATCGTGTAGTTCAGCAGAGAAATAAACTCCAACAGTGGGGGTAAGAAGGGAACTTCCAAGAAAGGGAGAATATGACAGACTGAGATACTATATCTACTATCTGAAGGTATTTTCATGAAACAGAGTCCATCGAAGAAAGCCTTTCGCTTAGTGGTGCTGAGGCTCTGCTCCCATCACTGCTAAGAATCTTGTCTTCTCAGATCCTCCACCACCCTTGCAAGACTATGTCTAGCCTCAGTTTTTGTTGCTCTTTCTGACCTGCTCACTTCAGTTTCTTTGAAAACATGACCCAATAACACCTCTGTCACATTTTCAGAATACATTGTGGTATTACGCTGTATCCAAGAATCTATGAAATTAAAGGCAAAGAGGTGCTAAGGCATATGACCAGTTGTGGAAACTTATATAATGTCATTATATTGCTACCTGTAAACTTGGTCTGAAATCAAAATTAAAGCCATTGTCTTTTTTTTGTGTGTGTGTGTGAAAGCATTCAATCACACTTGAGACTTGCTTCAGTGGCTTATAATTTGTTTGCTTTTTTTTAAAAAAAAAAAATATTTATTCAATTATTTTCATAATTATTTTTGTAGCCTAACACCTTGCATTGTACATTTCAAAGTAGAAGCCTCAAAATGACAATTTTTTAAATAATTTTTTTAATGGTCAAGAAATAACACTTTGGAAGCAAAGGTTAATAATGTAGGAGTAAATCCTTCCAGTGTAGCATCATCACAATTTCAGCCCTAACTGACTTTCTATCCAACTTATATTGGCATCAGAGAATTCTAGAGAGCAAGGACAGTACGTGGCCTTGTAAATGTTAGTCTCAAACAAATTCACCTTTGTTGCACATATTTATACAATAACACCCAGAGTAAGCAAATGTTATTGCTTGGAGGATTATAAGATGCTAGAAAGATGTATTTGGCAAAGTGTGCAGTGAAAAAAAAAAAAAAAAAAAAAAAAAGTTTATTGGATTTTTTGTCCTTTTTGTTTTCTCTATTTTCTTGTTGACAAATAATGAAAAGAAGAATTTTCTTTTTTATGTCAAATTTCACTTTGGATGCTTTTCAGTGGCTATTTTCAATAAAGTATCAAGATTAAACTATAACCAAAATATGGAGGTTGATCATACAAGTAGATAAAAGAAATCATCTGGCCCAAGAAAGTATTTGATTTTGGATATAC
This sequence comes from Stictonetta naevosa, assembly GCA_011074415.1. Lineage (NCBI taxonomy): Eukaryota > Metazoa > Chordata > Aves > Anseriformes > Anatidae > Stictonetta > Stictonetta naevosa. The sequence goes on from CM021700.1 coordinate 11,835,996, forward strand.
AGAAGGAGGCAGTCTTTACTGGGGTATCAGCTCAGAATCTTGTGATTCTTAATTAACTTCAGCATTCAGGTAAAGCTTCTTGAGGGACTGAAGCTATTTCAGGGTTCACAGGGTTCCCTTGCTCCAGTATTTGCTATCTGAATACTGATGAGAAACTGACAGCATTTTATTTTCTCCTGGAACTCTAATTGCAGGTTAGAGGATGATAATCTTCATGCCAGGACCTTCATAAACATGGAGGGGGGAAAAAAATCACTGTGTTGTCCCGAGCCATGGTCAGGCCCCCTGGCTTTCCGTGATTCAGTGTTTATGTGATAATTTATCTGAAGTGAGCTGACTGACTTCCTGAAGAATGTGCAGTAGGGGGGAGAAATTAGCATATATTTTCACTTTATACAGCAGTAAGCCTGAATTTCAGATAGATGATAGTGAATTCATTCTGTTTTTTATTGATATTCATTCCAGACAGCAATGTCATTTTTCGTAAATGATGTCATCCAGCATACCATGTGGGGGCTCCATCCAGTAAAAGAGCTATCTAGTAGCACGATTATATCATCAGGAAGGGAGTAAATGCTTAGCATAAAGATTTTGCCATAGCGGCATATAGGTCTGGTCATCTGAATCTTGCACTGATGAGTCATGTTATGCAGTCCAGGTACTTTTATAGGTAAATCACTGTCTGCTCAAAGGGGTTGATTTTTTTTTTCTGTTTAATATGGGCAACAGCAACAGTAAAAGATGATGTTTAGAAGCAATGTTGTCTTTCCCACTGAAATTCATTTATCTGTCCTTTATTTCTTTCCTCAGCAACAGATTTTTATTTTCTTAATTTGTCTCATTTTGTTATTTGTATCCCAAAGGTGCAGGGATGCAATGAAAGCATGATTTATTGCTGAAGATAAACAAATGTTTTAGGCCATCAGGAAAGGAAAAACGTAGGAATAACAAGGTTGAGGTACCATTGGCATTATTCATGATAGGGCAGTTGCTCAAACAAGATGGGATCATTTGTGCAATTTATTTAAAAACACAAAGTGAGAGACAATATTCTTTTTCAAGAACTTTTGGTCTAATGGAAATAAGAATGGCTGAGAAAGTGGGATAGTCCCATTTTACAGATAAGGAACTACGAACAAAGAGAAATTAGTGCTTGATTAGTGCCTGTGAGCATATATTGTTTTCAGAGTAGCTCCATCTCAATTCACCAGTGTATTCAGCATGATTTATACCAGCTGAGAACCCAGCCCAAGGAGTTCTCCTTGTATCAGTTTGTCTAGTCCTTGAAGAATATGTCTAGTCCTTGAAGAACAACATCTTCCTTCAGCTGCTTTTTGCTATGCAAACGGAATAGTGTAGATTTTAAACATAGAAGTGGGTTTTTATCAGTCTCCATATGTTTTCCATAGATAACTATGTGGTCTAATTGGTTTGAATCAAACTACTGACACCGATATGCAAATCTCGTTGAATGGAGTGTATTTATACTGCAGCTTCCTTCTGCACCATTGATTGAAATATGAGTACTTAAAATAGATCTGTATGGAATATTTAAGTAGCTTGCAATTACACACATTCTGTCTTGTCTATGACAAGTACTATGATGCTAATGAGGAAAAAACACTGGACAATTGCTCTTTCTTAATCTATCACAATGTATTTTAGAGGATCATAGTCCTTGCAAGATCTTAAAATTTAGTTACCGCAAAAGCAGCATATTTTAAATAGCTGTTTATGTATCACAGTTTTTATGTATGCGAATATATGTTTATGTGAGGTTAATGTTACATTATGCTAACTAAGAAGAGATTTTATAGGAGCATAGGCCTTTCTGACACTTTTTTAAAGGTATTAATTTTATTTATATATATATATATTTCATGGCTATGGTCTTGTAATTAATGTTGTTGTCTGGTTTCTTGTCTATACTCTCTGCCCCCTTCCTTCCTTTTCAATGTCCCTTCACAATCTGTTCAGGCTAGATATCAGGTGGGCCATGCCATCATGTCAATTATTTCCATTGGAAGGACTGCCAGCATGATCTTTTACTGTTCATTTTTCATTACCATGAAACATCTCATTTCAGTGTGAGAGTCAAAAACTGTTTATGCTTGCATCTCTGGATTGCTACAAAAATGTGTAAGCTCAGTATGTAATAAGTGACTGCAGAATTTCTAGTCTTCCTGAAATGTGCCTGAACTTGAAATAATTGTTTGTAGGGAAGCAAAAATGTTAATACATATGCTAAGCAAAATTTGAAATACATTAACTCTATTTTTAGAAATTTCGCTGGCAGGTTTGTATGATCTGATAGCATAACAGCTGCACACTGATTTCTGACTGTTCTTTATTCAAGCAGTAATAATTATAAACAAGCAAAAGAGTTTATTGTAAACAAGCAAATATAGATTGTATTTATCAGCTTCAGTATTCCACATCATATCACTGCGTTATGCTCTGATGGAAATTCAGTATCATTAGATTGAGTATATTTCAATTAGCATTTCAAGAACCATATCTTTATTTCTTGACTTTGTTGTTTTCATTACCTGAAGACACCCATAATTCTGAGAGCCGTATTGTTACCAAAAATTACCTTTCATGTCTCCACCAAATTACAAGCGACAACACACAAAATAGTCACTATGCGTGTTACTATCACAAACTCCTTAAAAGCTACTGGTAATAAGTACGAGTTTTGAAGAGCAAACTCTTGGATAAGAATCTTAGCTATTTGTTTTTGTTTTGGTTTTGTTTTCAAGAATGATAAAGGAACTTACGTAATGGAAAAGACTTTAAAAATAAAATTCTTAAGGGTTGGGTAATCAAATGGTGGATAAAACCAGCCAAGTGAATGGCCTATTAGAAGCCTACTTAAATATGCTTTAGAAAAGTGTCCTTAGTTAGGAGCTTGTTTAAGCACTCCTTTGCATAGCTACCAGAGACGGTAGGATAGGAGGTCTCCCTAAAACACATAAAATAGTGTGATACCAAGTTATGTCTCTCATTGAAGGTTTACATTGTTGGTTATGTTCTGCTCATCAGAAAGAAACGCACTTCTGGCCCCAGGGAGGTCACTGAGAATGCAACCAGTCATTTTCAAGGGGACAGATTTTTTTTCCCTGCTGCCTTCATTCCCCTTTCTTCATGTTCCTGTTATTCATACTGACTTAGCTGTGAGGGGTAGCTTACATGAGAAGAGGCACCAAAGCTGCTGGCACTGTTAGTCTGAGCAAGCTCTCAACAGTGTGGGTATTCTGGAAGGCAGAAGTCTCTCTCTGACGGAAATTGCAAATGTAGACTTCCAGCTGGCTTTCACCATCAGCCCTGGGCTCTATTCCAGGAGCAGTGTTGCTCTCTCAGTGGGAGTACTCAGTGACCCTAATTCAGCAAGATCCTTCCACATGCACTTAACATTTAGTCTGCAACTCATCCTGTTCAACTGGATTACTCCTGTGCTTCCAGTTGAGAACCTATGTAAGTACTCTGATTGAAAAAGAAAACAGGATTTCAAATTCCCTGCAACTACACTAGAAGTAATTTTAGAAGTGGTGAAAAGGAACAATGAATGGTAAATATTATATTAGAAACCATTGTGCTTCAGATAAGGCAAAGCTACTTACTACTTCCATTACCAAGTTTGGAACTATTTGCTTATGCAGCTGTCTCTCTGTGGGTGGATCCATTGGGTTACAGGGTCAGTTAATTAGGGACAACATCTACACATCTACAGTTAATGTTCTGAGAAAGCTGTGTGGATCTTGATGAGGAGAAACAAAGATGATTCTACAGGAAATACCATAACAGCATACTGAATTTAAGAAAATATGTGTAGGCCTAGTAACAAAATGCTTTTTGGTTGAAAGAGTTTATAATAAGATTAATGTATACAATTTTGCTTAGGAATTTTCCTTAATGACAATGCACAGCTGTGGTTTGAGATTTTTTTCAGAAGTAAGCACCATTTCCAGGGATATAAATATGTGCTAAATTATTCACACAGAGAAAAAAATAGCTATAAACACACACATACATAAAGTTGTATCAAAAGCAAATTTTTGATGGATTTTTGGCACCCTAGGGTAAAAATGATTAGGACTTAGTCTTGTGAGCGTGTATTCACCTGCTTAATTTTGCTCCTTTGAGGCACTATATCGAAGCTGCATGTATTGTCTTAAAGTAGCGATTGCTTTGATGACAACATCCTGGCTTTAAATGGATGAGAACTCTATCAATTACTTACAGCATCAGATGAAAAAGATAGCAGTATTATGAGACTTGGGATAAAAGATTTATTTCATCTCAAAAGACAAATGTATTTTTTTAAAAAATTGAAATTGTGGATAAAAGAAATTGATTTGTGTGAGACTGGGTGAAAGGAGAAAAATAAACTCTTTGCAGGAGCATACAGCTTTATGACTGTACTTTCAGCTTCCTAATTGCAGGACACTATAAGCTGCTGATTACCACCCAATTTTTGCAATAAGGTCTATTTACACTGGCAAATGGCTGATGTGAAGGCTTGTTGCTGAATCTCAGCGTGGGTATAAGATGAGAGAAACAACCAACCATAAAAAAATTGTTACCCTCCTTACTTTACAATCTTCTGTTGTCTTTCAGCAATGGAACTTCCACGTACAAGGCACAGTTCTGAAGGAGAACACCCTGAAAACACTCTTAAAGTTAGCTTTGATTTTATGAAGCTCACTTTCAGCTACAATTTTGCATTAATTAGCAGCTTTGTTGAGGAAATATGCTCCAACTCATGCAATTAGAAGCTGTTTTAGTTGAAAAGCACAGCATATTTGCAGATGGATTATGAATCTGAGAACAATTTTGTGATTCAGGATTAATATTTTAAGGTAGGCAGCACAGTAATACTTCAGATAACATCTAAAATTACTACATAACAAGCATATCAAAGCTAATGTGTTACTACATTACTTTATACCACTTTCTATACAGTTTACATATTAGGCATAGGGCAAATTCAGTCCTAAAGTGAAAAAATTGTTTAATTTACACTTGTGAATATGTATTTAGATTTATATAAATAAACAAGTGTACATTTACATTACGTTTACATTTACTTGTATATTTACAAGTGTAAATATATATTTATATAAATCTAAGCATTCATTTCTGCCTTGCCACTTTGTCTATAGGTATGTTCATACGTCTAGATGCTGAGACTAGTGCTATAAGTTTGATCATAAGGGATTCAGGTCCTCTGACTAACCAGTAAATGTAGTTCAGTCTATAGATACTGACTTACTATATTCTATTCATCTGCAACATGTCCTTATAAGTAACCACATAAATCTCTCTGAAAGTATATAGTTTCTGAATAAAATAATTGCATGGGTTTTTTTTATTATTTGTTTGTTGTTGTTTCTTTCTTTTTTTTGGGGGGGGTGTTGTTCTGTTTTCTTTAACCTTAAATGGAAGTGTTTAGGCTTAATTAGTAGTCTGTCCCTTGTTTCTGTCCCATTTCAGACTTTGTATGCACAGCAGCAGACTCTATATAGTCTACTTTCACTCCCAAATCCCTCTTTGATGAAACTTCTTGCTAGAAGACAGGGATAAGTAGTCATGATGTAAGACATTGAGGAATGCAAACAATTTATAAAGAATTATTTGTTAAGGTATTATCTTGAAAGACTTCAGGAAAATGCTCTTGATGAGCAAAGGAGCAGGTTAAAAAATATATAAAAAAAAATAAACTTTCTCACTTTCTCTGTATTTCCTTTTCTGTGCCTTGCAAAATTATCCAGGAGATCTGTCAGCTTTTTTCTAGTATGTCATAAGGAGGTAGAAATCAAGCACATTCATAAGTAATAGAACTTAAGTCAGAACTTAAGCATGTGAAGTTCAGACCTAGTTTATTTTTGTCATCACTTAGTTGCTGGTCTCAGTGCTTTCTGGGACAAGATCTGGACTTTTTGATCTGGGAATTTTTCCTGGTCCCAGAAGAGTAATTGAAACCACTTGTGGTGGTAGATGCTCTAGAGCTTTCAGGATCTTACAGAGTGGGCCTATTGATGGCAGTGCTCTGGGACGAAGATCCATAGTAATGGAATCATACAAATCATGTAATACGTAAACATTTTGCATTTTTTCTTATGTCTGAGGATATGAGGGACTTGAAAATGCAAATTACAATAATGTTGTGGTTGGTATGGAGACCCTATTCCAGGAGGACTCTGAGGTTTGTTTTTAAAAATCTAATTTAGAGGAACACTTGCAGACACCAGGGTTCACTTCTGAGAGGATATGGCAATCTCCTGTAGTGTACTTTGAATTACGTGACTGAGAACAAGCATCTGGGTAAAACTTGGTTATTCATCTACCACAGCAGTTGTGAATATAACATTTATTAAAAAAAGGCAAAGCAAAATGTATAAATTAGGGCCTTGAGAGATGGTGTAAATAGAGATACAAAGAGTCTTTTTAACACTCTGAAATTCCTGGCATTACTGATAAGAGGAAACCATTAGGGACCAGAACTATAATTAAATGTGTTTTTGTAGCATGGCCAAGGAAAACACTACACAATGACCCTTAAAGATTCTTAAACAATGCTCAACTCAATGAGTTTATAATTTTCTAATACCTAAAAGAAACTAAATTAATGAATGTATTTTTCTGATCTTACACAGATGAATTCAGACCAACAACATTAAATCAGTCCATGCATTTTGGTAGTTCTTCATAGGCATTGACCAGCTTGACCACTGGAAGCAATACTGAACCAGAAAACTAAATCTTCCACATGGGAAGCCAAAGAAGAAAGCATTATTTCCATTACCAGGGCATTTTCCAACTTAGAAACAAACTTTCTTTGCTCTGGGGAAAAAAAAAAAAAAAAAAAAAAAAAAATCTTTGTGAGAGAGCTTCTACCAACATCCCAACATCCCTTTGAGTGTTTGAGTGTAACAATGTTTTGTGGTTGTCCTATGCCAAAGGACCTGACACAGTATCAAAATTTATGAACCACAGGATTGAGCAGGGTTTGAGATAGAGCTGCCTGCTTCAAAACTTGCAAAGGTTTTAACTTTAAGGAGCCAGCTTTATTCCGTTGCGCTGTGCCATGGAAATGAACATGTATCCATGGCAAGGCAGCAGTTTATTTATTTATTTTTGTTACGTGCTAGCTTGAAAATTTTTAGAAATGGTAGTTTGGAGTATGAAATAAAAATACAAGCACAGTAGGAGAGACACTGAGGAACAGGAACGTTGGCAGCCTACTCTTTTGGGGCTGGAAAGTGTGGGTCTTATGCAAGGGTTTCAGATGTGGTCTGGAGATTTTGGGGGATATTGGTCTGGGAAGATAACAGTTCTCTATCCATGACTGGTGGGTTTGCAAAGCTGTCTGCTACTCTGCTGCTTGCAGAAATACTTACTCTGCACAGAAGTGTAGGGGTGGAAAGATCCGAGAAGCAAACTTGCTTGTTTTTGCTTGTTAGGTGGAGGGGAGGAAATAATAAAAAACAACAACACCACTAATCAAAACTTATAAATTGGATTTTAACCAGTTTTAAAGATTTTAACACCCCAAAGATGTGAAAGTACTAGAACTGGCATCACTTGATCTGCATATTTTACCAAATGCAAAATATTAATTAGAGCTGATTTCTGATTTTGAAAGGCTGAAGAGAATACATTGATTAGGAAGAGTGTTGCCAGCAGGTCAAGGGAGGTGGTTCTTTCCCTCTACTCAGCCCTGGTCAGGCCACACTTGGAGTATTGTGTCCACTTCTGGGCTCCCCAGTACAAGAGGGACATAGAACTACTGGAGCAAGTCCAGAGGAATGCTATGAAGATGATGAGAGTCCTGGAGCACCTGGTGCATGATGACAGGCTTAGAGAGCTGGGCCTGTTTAGCCTGGAAAAGAGATGACTCAGGGAAGACCTCATCAAGGTGTATAAGTGTCTGAGGGGAGGGTGTCAAGAGGATGAAGCCAGTCGCTTTTCAGTTGTGACCAGTGACAGGACGAGGCAACAGACACAAACTGAAGCACAGGAGGTTGCGGCTCAATATGAGGGGGCACTTCTTTATTGTGAGGGTGACAGAGCCCTGGAACAGGTTGCTCAGAGAGGTTGTGGAGTCTTCTTCTCTGGAATTATTCAGAACTTGCCTGGATGCCATCCTGTGCAATGTGCTCTAGGTGCTCCTTCTTAGCAGGGGGTTGGACTAGAGGATCTTCAGAATTCCTTTCCAGCCTCAGCGATTCTGTGACTGTTGCATGGGACAAGTTGCAGGGGATAGGGCGTGCTGTCATTGTTCTAGCCAACGTGCTTCAGAGAGTTACTGATCAAATAGCCTGCTCTTCTCCATCACAATAAGCAGCATCAGTTTTTCTGTTTTCCTGAGTAGCTAGCTAGCAAATTGCCAGGAGATGGCGATCCATATTGAGGTATGGCGCCAGGGGTTGCAAATTTATCAAAACTTGTGAACAGCAAATTGCTTCCTGTGTACATCAGAGAATGAGAAGGTAGGAGCTTAACAGATCATCCAGTCCATCCCTGCTGCAGGGTCAATCTTATTTAGAGGGTTATGAGTTTTCATTAGGAACTTCTGTAATTTTAGCCATTCATATTAAGTTAAACTTTCATATTTTTTCCCCAAAGCATCTTTTTTTTTTTTTTAATATATATATATAATTATTATTATTCCATTCTTTTAGAGTATAGCTAGATACATAGTAAGAAGAATTGAAATTTAACATGCAGTTCTTTGTTGGAGAGGCTTTGCTAGAGAAAGCACTTGTCTTAGGTTAAAGACAGGAGTATAATAATAAGGATAGGTGTTTAATGTAGCTATTTTGCATAATAATAATATTTTTAAAGAAATAAACAGGAGGCAGAACTATCTACTTCAGCAGAAGGAGGAGGAAGTAGGGAGTCAGGGCTTTCTATGACTTGAAGCATTGGCTCCTTGTTTAACTGCAGTGCATTTACCTCACAATACTGTGATCACATTCAGTTGTAACTTTTGTAGCTGATGAATATATACTTTGATTTAACTTTCCTGCTGCTGCTTTTGAGCTTGAATGAATTTGACTTGAATTTGTCAGCAAATTATCAACAAATACTTTTTCTGGTGCCCTGTGTTTACGATTGTTTTTAAGACAAATTTGATCTCAACATGTGAATATAACAATTAAGCCCATTGTAAGTGTAATTGGCCTCCAAACATTTAATTAAAAAGATCAGAAGTTCATTACCAGACCTCTGATAACTAAAACTGAAGCCACTGACAGCAGTTTGTCATGCTGAAATAATGAAAGAATACTGTTGTCAGAGACTTTACATTCAGTTTGGGCCCTTTTTATGAACATAATCACATCCACAAGTAAATGAATTGATTTACAAGTTTAAATCTCACTATTTGCCTTTGTATTTTCTGTTTTTTAGTGTTTTTGCTAGTGGAAATGGGAATTGATTTTCTTATGGTTGTCATAATGCCTCACCTAAGAAGAATGCTGAAAAGAATTAATGTGAGCAAGACTGTAAATAGAAAGCATTTTTACTTTATGATCATTTTCTTAGTTTGTATGGATCTAAAAAAACCAAACAAAACAAAAACAAAACAAAAACAACACCCATACACACACACACACACAAAAATAAATAGGGGAGGGAAAAAGTTAGACAATAGAACTGCTAAGCTATAATCTGTCTTCTCCCATATTTCTGCAGCACTATGGGGTTTCATAGGCATAGGAAGTTGTTCATAAAATTTTATGTTTTCCTGATATAATTATGCTGGAAAAAAAATATTTTTCCCTGCAATCCTGCACTCATTTGTCTAATAAGTGACTCTTCCTGTCATTTTCTACATAACCATGAAATTTCTGATATTGCGGTTTTTTTTTTTTTTTTTTTTTTTCCTTTCCACCATCAAAATAGAAATTTCATTCTGAAACTTTGATCCAGAAACCAAAAGTTCCAAATTCCTGTCCAGAGAGGAGTAACTGTCTGGGAACTAAAAATAAACTCACAAGATCATGTTATGCTTTACTGACCATTCTCTCAAAAGGAGCTGAGTATCCCACCCTGTCTCATCACTAAGTTTAGTCTTGTTAAAACAGACAGATTTTACGTGTTTATAAAACCAAAGGTTTTAGAGGTGTAGTTTAAATGAGAAAGTAATTTTAAAAACTTTTTTTTTTTCTTTTTTTCTTTTTTTCACTGATGGAAGACCAAGGATTGTCTGTTGCTTTGGTTATTCTCATAACTTCTACTTAAAGATAAACTCATGAACAGAAAAGTTATAGGGTTGTTTCATTTGTTGTTCTTGTTGTTGTTTGTATTAGAAAACAAGTTTCACAAAATTCTTGTCTATAAAATTGTTCTAGGGTTTTGGTTGGGTCAGCCAGGAAGAGATGAGGGAGAGGAGAAATACATTTCTATTGCATGCACAGGAAGCAACATTAACCACCAAAGCTGATATCTGCCTATCTGCAATATTAATAAATAAATAAACCAGCTTTTATGATAATAGTAACTTGCCAATGAACTGTAAAACCTTTCATATTAATGCATGGCATTATGTAAATCAGCTTCCTCTTCTTTGAGCGACTAATGTAGTCTGCTCTGCTGGGAAAGACTGAAAAGACTCCCAAGGCAATGGTAAACATTGCTGGAATTATATTATGAATGATCTAGGGCTTAAAATTGTGTCTTCTGTTCTTCTGTGAAGTGTTATCTCTGACTGTGCTTCAAGACAGAGCTGCATTAAAGATCCAACAGGGAGATGCAGCAGACTTCAATTAATTCTGTAGGGAAAGTGAATAGGGAGCAGAGCTGTCATATACAGCAATTTTACTGGATGCCTCCAAAATTATCAGGTAGGAGATACTTCTTTGCATGACACTTACTTGCATGTGGAAACCATTGCCATGGGAAGTTTTAGAAGCCAAAAATATAAATAAATTCAGAGCAAGGGATTAGACAGATTAGTGGAAGATAGATCATTCAGAAACTACAAAATAAGATAGTCCTGACGTGATCCCCAGTTGCAGATGTCCCTGAAGTCTGAATTTCCATCCAAAGGAAAGGACCACTTTGTTCATGCCTTTCTTTCCGAATTTCCCCTAACAGCCACTGGGTGTGCATGTTAGAGACAGAACTGAACTAAATGATTTATCTTATAGCACAGTTCTTGTGCTCTTGAGTGAATGCAATTACATGCTGTTCCTATACTACATATGTGTTTGTGAGAATGAAAAAGCACAGACATATTGTGTACAAGACATTCCAAAAAAATGCATCGTTCTAAGGCAAGTAATTGAACCCTTGTGTTAGATACCAATGTGAAGCAGTACTTCATAAGCTTGAATACACAATAAATTAAAATATTATTCATTTTATTTTAGTTGTTATTCCAATACATCTAACTTGTTTCTGATATAATGTATTTTAAGATGCAATATTATTTAAAAATAAATCTAAGCTTAAAAGACTGACACTACCCATTATGCTTGACTGGTATGTTAATTGTGTAATGGAGTTGTTCACTCTAGTATATTTTAAAGCTATATAATTCTGAATTCTGTATCATTATATTTTCTGTTAAGATTTAATTTCCTTTTTCTGACATCTTACTGCTTTGACTCAGATCCATGGATATACAATAGCTTCCTGTCTCCCCAGCGGTTGTGGAGACTAGTTAATGTTTGCAAAGCTTTCTGAGGGCAAGAAGTGCTGATTCTATGGTTGTAAATACAGTCAATTAATGTTTTTATTGCATTTGTTTTGCTACAAGGTAATCTGCTTGAATTAGAGATAGGGCAACAAGAAATGTTCTTGACCAGTAATGAAGTGAGGTGTGGCATATGGTTTTGAGAACCTGACCTGTGTTTCTGAATTGTAGCATTTCACCATATAAGCTTCATACTTTCTTCATGAATTTAATTTATAACAGTTTTATATGAAGTTTAATTTTAACTGGAAAAAAAAAATAAAAAATGAAATTAGCATGAAAAGGAAGTATTATCTGAGGCAAAACCGAGGCTAGTATTTTTCTTTAGGGTCACTATCCTTCTAAATATTTGTTTTGTGACACACAGGTCAGTGAATACACCAACAGCAATCATACATTCTAACCATCATAGGAGAAGTTAAATGAAATTCTGCCTGCTTTTATTAACAGAGATTGTGATTATTGTGATTTTCTTTTACAAAGTACAAATCCAGAGTTTGAAACTGTGGGGATGGAAAGGTTCAGGAGGAGGAGAAAGAAAGGGGAAGATTTTCCTTTATTCTACACATGTCCAAACAGTGAAAGCATGATCTATTTGGAATAAAAGGAAATAGACATGTTTTAATTTTAATACTTAGCTACAATGCTGCAACTATAAAAACATCAGTAATATGGAAAGCACATAAATTGTCATGAACATTTGAAAAATAATTTAAACTACAAAGAATCTGGTCTGTCACCTGCCAGTCACAGTGTGAATTTAGTTCATAATGATAGACCATATTCATCCACACTCACTGTCATTTTTTTTTTTTTTTATCACTGTCTTTGTTCTGTTTCAGCATTTGGCTGTCACATCTTTAAGAAAAATGGTCCAACTGTTTTGCCACTTACTCTAAGAAATAAGTTGCTCTTAGCATATGGAGATTTTCACAAACAATATGTTTTCAGTTTCCTGTGCTTTGGATTTCTCCATGGAAGATTGGTAAAGCTGGTATGACATTAACTAAAAATGCTGCTGTCCACATAAACAGAGCCTGCAAAGACTCCTGCTGTACAGGAGCTTGTTAAGGAGGTAGATTTATTGCACATCCTGCTTTAACTGAACTTTCTATAGTTAAGCAGCAAAGGAATAAGAATTGTACAGGAAGGAAACACTTGATAATTAAGAGATGTCATTAGCAGAGCAGCATTTGTTATTTGTGCCACAAAACACTGTTTAATTATCTGTTCATCATTTCTTGGTCAATGCATAAACTAACCACTAAACAGGGAGAGAATCCATAGACTGCGTAAGGGTTTCCAATAGCAAAAAGACTCAGGCCCCGCTCAAATCATTTCTTTGTCGCCCTGGATATCTTTCACACAACTTTATTGTCTTTTCCTTCACTTTGTCTCATTCTTGCTACCCATATGGCAATATTTTCATGTTTCTGGACAGGTCTTGTGTTAGACGAATTCTCCATTTTCTGAGTTCTGGCTGAAGGCTCTCTGGTGTGCAAGGTGGAAAACAGAAGGAATTCCAGTTGCATGCCACAGCCCTGCAACAGAGCATGGCAGGGGGGGAGTTCTTGGCTAATCTCCTCTCCATAGAATCGTAGAATGTCTTGGGTTCGAAGGGACCTTAAAGATCACCTAGTTCCAAAACCTGTGCCATGGGCAGGGATGCCACCCACCAGATCAGGTTGCCCAGGGACCCATCCAACCCTGTTTGGAACACCTCCAGGGGTGGGGCATTCACAGTTTCTCTTGGCAACCTGTTCCAATGCCTCACCAATCTTCTCATTGAGTTCTTCTCCCAGTCTGTGCTCATGTCTGGGATTGCCGTGACCCAGGTGCAGCACCTTGCACTTGGATTTGGTTCATATGGGCCCACTTCTCAAGCTTGTCCAGGTCCCTTTGGATAGCATCCCCTGGTGTATCGACTGCATCACTCAGCTTGGTGTCATCTGCAAACTTGCTGAAGGTGCACTCGATCCCATTTTCTATGTCATTGGTAAAGGTATTTAACAGTACTAGTCCCAAGACAGAACCCTGAGGGGCACAACTCGTCACCAAACTCCACCTGGACATAGAGTCTGTGACCGTCACTCTCTGGGTGTGGTCAGCCAGCCAATCCCTTATCCACTGAATGGTCCACTCTTCAGATCCAAGGACTTGTGGAACCAAGTCAAAGGCCTTACAGAAATCCATGTAGATGACATCGGTCAGGAGACTGGCTGATCTTGCAGAAATTAATTTGGAGAAACAACCAGAGAAAAACATCCTGAGACAAAAATCAGAGACAAGCTGGATGTCCCTGATTGTCATCTGATGTTTAATGTTAAATAAATGAGAAGAATATCCAGGAGTAACATTAAAACCTCATACTTCTGTGTTTAATTCAGTCCATAGGTGGCAGGGGACAGAAAGCTTTCTGAGATGTGACTAATTTTGCATGTTTTCATGTCCTGTGGTTCTCATACTTTTTTGTGAAGTTTTCAGTTGCAATCCATATCAATGATATCTAATGGGATGCTATGTGAAGGTGAAATTCAGGTCCAATATGAAGGAGAATGTTCATTGATTAAAATAAAGAGTATACATAGCTACCAAGTTCTTTCAGTTGTGGAACTGAATTTAAAAGGACTTGAGGAAAACTCATTGTGGCATGAAGTGAAGTGGAAGCCAGTTACGGCAGAGGTGAAAGGTGGCTTTCTAATAGCAGAGTTAAAGGATGAATGACGGTCTTATGAAGTGTCTTGTGACTTTCAGGGAATCACTAAGTGGACAGTCTTTTCCATGAACAGCTGTAAAGCACATAATCAGTTGGTACAAGGGGATGTATTTTTGAGTTGGAACTGAATCATTATACAAAATGGTTGAAGAGAATAAAGAGTGTAACAGCATGTCTGTGTTACAGAAGAACAGCTAGTAAAGCAAGAATATAACAACCCTCACCCAAAAGCTTTTAGAGCACAAAACCAATCAAGTTAAAAGAATAATATTTCAGCCTTAGTACCCTGGATCTGCTATCATTCATGTTCCAGACAAGATTTACAATTGATTTCACGCTCCTTGCCTAGTCATTCTCATGAAATATATTGTAAGCCTCATCTTCCCCAGTATAAGACAAGAGATTCTCTCAGTCAGCAGGGCTGCTCAAATGGTAAGATTAGGTGAGAGAAAAGTATCACTTAATTTTCTAATTAAAACTTTATGTTGCTTTGCTTTTTCATCTTTGACTGAACAATACTCTTTGCTTGCTGTCTCTGAAGCAAATTCAGGAAGGCACTGAAATCACACTGTTCACTCTAGCTTCAGGCTTGTGACACAGAGTAGAAGTGGGCACACATCCGCCAGATTTAGGGGGTTGTTGTTTTTTTGCATTGTTTATAATTATGAAGGGAACTCTTGGCAGCTAGAGAAGACTTTTACCATAAAGCAGACCTGTTCTTCAGTGTAAAGTTCTTTTTTATCCATGCCAGCTCTAATATAAACATCATTTGAGTTCCTGTAATACCACATATGTATTTTTATATACCAAAAGATCTATTTTGTACACCTATTTCAGTTCTTGCCAGTAGCTCAATATGGTCTGATTGGACTTAACCTCAGATAGCTTGATTTAAATTTGCCTGAATACAACTTTGATCTCATGCTTCATTGCTTTACATTTTTGATCAAAGCAGTATGCTTGGTCAGTGAGTTTAATAGTGTGGATTGCTATGTTATAAAGTGTTTTATGTATGCTCTTTTTAAGAAGAATGCCTTTGTTATTGAAACTGTTAGAAAAAAAATAGGAAAATGATGAGCCATTTCAATATAAACAAGCAGGAGATTATATTTTCATTTTTAAAGAGAATTCTGAAATTATTGACAACAGAGACTGTTACCTTACCAGTGGTATTTACAGCTAAACAGAAAATGTTCGTTTATTTGAATGTAGGGGACTACTAAAATGACAGTGAATTACAGTCATGCTACCAGAACTTCTTAGTAACCCTGTGATGTGTTAAATGCCAGGATTTCAAAGGTGGGTGTCATCTTCCATGAATCTCAGCACTAGAAGTGGTGTGTGTTTATTTTTCAAAATATGTGCATATGTATTATAATCCACAACAGCACGTAATAAAACTAGGTAATTTTATACTCTCATCTGATCATAAAATCTATGAGTAGCTCATTACCCACATCTGGTATTTCATCCAGCTCCAAAGTAACTTTTAAGTGTGAAAAATGTTAAAGAACCTTGAAAAATGATACATAGACTTATAGTCTATCTTTAGATAGACTGGACTATGGTATCTCTTACAAATATACTGCTATTATATGCCATTTATATGTTTGTGTGACAACAGTTACTAGTGGTCCTCCTGGACTCATGAAATTATCTCTGTCTTCTAAACCTGTCAATAACAGAACTTTATATGGTAAATCATATTTGGAAATATAATTAGTAAGTTTTTAAGGGCATTTTTTTAATGACGTTTTCCATCTTCTGCTATTTGAATTGATTTTTATATAAAGCAATTAAGGACATCCTTTTTCCATTAAGGAAATTATATTTAACTTCTGTTGTGATGATGTATGTTATATATAGAAGAGAAAAGGTACTTGAGATTCTTTTTTTTTTTTCTTTTTTTTTTCCCCAAGGTCATTGTCATTGTGGGGGTGGTAATTTTCCAGACCATATATATCAATTGGTGGTCCTCTTAGAAAGTAATCAATCAAGACTTCAGATAGAAATATTTCTTTAAACATAATTAGTATAATGATTCAGAAATCATCTTAATTTATTAAGCATTATGTTTTTGAAATGTTAATAATCAGTATGGAAAATGTCACTTGAAAACAGTAACATGAATGCTGTTCTTTCTTGGCTAAAATTATTATTTATTTCTGGTGTTTTCCATGACACTTCATTAGGACAGTAGCAGACACATTCCATAAATATATTTATATGATGAAGAGCTTTTGAAAATAACTATGTTAGCCCTTTCATCAGACATCCAGCTGTTTGGCTAGTGCTAGCAAAAGTACTCAAAATTTATATATGGCTTTTCAAGTTTAGAAGATTTTCTAAGTACTAAATTATATTTGTTTTTTTGTTTTGTTTTAACATAATTACAGTTAACCAAAATTAGATGTAAAATATTAGTATAGAGGGCACATAACTGCTTTCCACAAATACATCTACACATTACTTAGGCTTCTGGTATATATATTTTTAATTCACCTTCATCCATAGGCTCAAAGATTCTTTGCTCTGTGAATCCAAACATAGTAAATTTGGTAGATTTAATCTAATGGTTCACTCAAAAGCTAAAATAATAATAATAATAATAATAATAAAATAGATGGGTAGGTAGTCCATTGTTGGCCAGAGAAATAATTTTTAGTAATCAAAATTTTTTCCATAATTTTTGTATGCATCTTCTTATCTCAATTCCGTATTGTTCTATCATATGATTAATTAGTACATTTTCTTTCTCTTTTACTAAAGAAGAAGAATTGTGATTATGATTATATTCTTTTATATCTCTCATATACCCAGAATGCTTCTTGTGTAACTAAACAGACTTCAAGTCATGGTTGCATAAGCAAAAACCTTTGTTTTTATTTAAAATGATATATTTTTTGAGTTTGCTAAATTTTAGATAACTCCATAGATACACTAAGCGTGTCCATACATGACTCTGTCTAAAACATACATAGGATATTTTTTTTTCTCTGTCCCAGCCTCGTTTAAAATATTCCAAAGGATTCCTTAAAACAAAACTGGACAAAGGCCTAAGCTACATCATCTGAATTAGCCATTAAGCAGGAGGGGGTCAGCTAGATGATTTCCTGAGCTACTTTCTAACCTGAATTATTCAGTGATTCTGTAATGATGTATGATTATTGTTATGAGAAAAAATGCTTATATTCCTAATTGCCCCGTTGCTTTCTCAATATGTTCTTTTGGAGTAGTACATGAAGTATTTTTGAGTGGCTTTTGAACACTATGACATTTTGTCTTGGCTGTAAAGTTTGAGCAGCAGTGAGATCAATTTTTGAAGAGCTGAAGTCAGCATTAACATCTTATCCCTTCACTTGACCTGAAGAAGATCTCTGTACATTACACAGTTTAAGAACACTAATTAGTTAGTGAGCACCCAAGAGCATTGGAAATTATATAAAGTAATTATATAAAGTCTTTTTTTTTTTTTTTTCTTGCTGTCTCAAGGGTTTTTTTTTCCTATCTGTTCTTGTAATCTCAGAATTCACGGGGTAAGTTTATATCACACTGGGGTTGTTTTAGAGATGTGCTCTCAATGGAATTGTTTTATTTACAGTAGTAATAATTTGCAAGGAGCATCATCAGAAATTTTTCTTGATGTTACATTCTGATAACTGGGGGAAATTTTGAATACTTGGAAGTAGCCTAAAAAACATCTGGTGCTCCATGTCCTGCCACACTAACTGCTATGATACATATTCAAGATAAATTTCCATGAGAATCTATGTTCATCAGTAGATGAAGATTCATGTAGTGCTTTGTATCTCTTTTTAAAAAGAAGTTGATCATTGGTAGAAAAAATATTTAAGTACAGTTCATTTAGACTTCTTTACTAGGTGTGCAAATTTCCACTCCATTAGGGTACATTGCACAACCTTCCTGAGGAAAAAAAAAAATATTGTGAGCATAATTTAGAATGTTTTGTGACTGCTACAGAATCCTAGAGTAGCTTATTCTAATCCCAAATGGCTTATTCAGCATCCTACTTTAAAAGGTTTAGTGATTTGATAGTGCACTTAGTTATTTTAAAATATCTGCAGACAAAAGCATCTTCTTTGAAGATAGTCAGAAGACAATATTGGATTATCTTCTTTATAATAGTGCCAGTGCCTCAATTAAGTTGGTAGATGCTTTTCTTTATTCTTTTTAATTGATCCAGTTTTTTCAGCCTCCTACTCAGCCACAGAGACAGAGGGAAGGTTTTCTTTTTTATGTGTCTCAATTTTTTTTTGGAGTGGGATGGAATACCATTAAAAAACTTTAATTTTAGCAATGTTAAAACGAATGTGTCTACCTCTGTGCTACTGGGATTTTATCTAGAGAAAAAGGAATATTTTGTTGAGGTCCCAGACCTCACCTCTTAAAATAGCAGGACAGTTACATAAACTATTTCTAGAAGGTAGGTATTAACTTGTTACCATTGATACTGTACTTAGTAATGAAATTAATTTATGAAATTATTTTTCTTTAAAAAAATGAAGTTTTGGATGCTGCTGATTAATATTCAACTGTTATCATATTAGAATTTAATCTTCAAAGCTTTTTATAGAGCCATGTAGATCAGTGAATTCAGTGAAGTGGTACTAAGCTTTTAAGCACTCACATAATCCTGTCTGTTAATATATATATTGATAATTAGTCTTGTTCACAGAGGTATTTTGATAACAAGTGCTATAAATTCAATTTATTAAATGGCTATGCTGCTGTTTTCAAAACTGTTTGGCTTGGGTGGCCAAGAAGACAATAAATGGGATAGTTCACATGGGGAAAATAGGAGTTCAGCGCAAAACTGGAAAAATTATTATTATTTTTTTAAACACGCAATATGCCAGTAGTGTTGAACTCCATGGTATTGAAATTAGCTGAGGGGGGAAAATAGCAAGATCCAAAAAGCAGTCCAATATGTAGGTTAATAATTGGAGTATTCATAGAAAAAGCTATTATTAATAATAATAATAATAATCATGTAGAAGTAATACCGAACCTTCATCTTCAATCTGTAGAGGTTTTTATAGCTGGAGAAATGGAGAGAGATAGTTGTTTCATATTTGGCTGCTTCCATTTTGTAATCTAGTGTTGGGTGCTGGTGTAGATGTTAAAGTAGGTAGGCTTAGCTTCAATCTAGTATGACAATGTTTCTGTTACCAAATTCTTTTATTAGGCAAAGAAATAGGTTGCCTAGTTTCAGAGGAATTAAATAGCTACAGTAAAGATTGAGGTTTAAGCATAGACAAGGATGGAATGATATTACTTAGCACTGAACTTAAACTTGCATCTGCCCTGGAGCATCTAAATAGGCCATTTGACTTTTTACATTATTATAGTCTGGCAAATGTTCAAGTACTTTGTAGTACTGGGATGCAAATACCTCAGCAGAATTGTCTAACTTTGTCGAACTTTGGACATGTAAAACTAGGTAAATAATTTAATTTCTTGCTGCTAAAGTTAGCAGAGAGATAACCTGTCTTCTTTCTAGTATACCCATTACAGTACTGGAGTACATCTTTGTCTTATGCAAAAGCCCTTATTCTGTTCTCACTGCACATCATTTTATAACTGTGCGCTTCAATGTGAAGAACACACTGTAGCAGCAAAACATGCTGGTAAAAAAATGAAAATGAGAATCATCTTGAAAAAATGTAAAATACTGTTTCAGCTTAGTGCCTCATCATTCTTCATGGAGGGTATTCTCTATTTTGAATTAGCAACACTCCTATTCTGACTGGGCAGATGAAGAATGAGATTTATAGATGGGGTTAATTTAGTCACAGAGGCATTGACTTTCTGCAGATTACTGGCATATGAAAAACTGGGGAAAATATGTTTTTAATTTCATTTCAACAGGGGAAAACTTGAAAAAATCATGTAGTTTGTATTATTCCTGATACTGTTGTCACTTGTCCCAAGAAGCTACCATATTTCTACATGCAAAATAAAATAAAATAAAATAAAATAAATTTCTCTTCAATGGAATTCCAAAATATGTAAATCAAAACCCCACACCTTGACAGCTGTATCATTTGGCATTAATATTTGAAGAAATATAATATTTCTCCAGAATGTACTGTTTCTTGAGAGACAGATAGGCTACTGTTAATTAAAGTAAGTTTCATTATTAGTTGCTGTCTCTAAAATAACTGGATGAAGTCTCATTTCCTTGGATTATTTTGTAGGTGAAGATGCATGACATTGTTCTTCCTTTTATTTTCCTCTAAAAAGGTTAATAATTCATTGATCTCTTATATAAATTTTGTTCAATGCCATAAGCTTCCAATATAATTAGGTAATGTAACCAATTTGTGACTATTGAACTATCCAAACAAACATTATAAAAGTCTGTGCAAGATATAAAGATTTTCATGCTACTGCAAAAGTGAAGCACTAATTAGGATTGCCTAACTGGAAGGTTTTGTTTTGTTTTGTTTTGTTTTGTTTTTTTTTACCAATTTAAAATTGCAGTGATTTCTATTATTTGTAGTTCAGTGTCATGAAAATTTGAAATCCAATTAACCTGGGATTCTGTAAATTTAGCAAGATAGCTGAAGGGATGTACCCACTATGTGGTGATTAGGAAGAGAATAAAATGGGATAAGAAACAGTGAAACATTTCCTTTATGCTTTAATTTATGAAGTTCCCATTCCAAGTGGAACTGAACTTTCTCCGTGGGACGGAACATCCATATTTCTCATCAGTGAACATGGAGATCATCAGCTTTTCTCTGTGAAGAACGAAAGAAGCACCAAAATCTCAAGGTCAGGTTTAACCTTTAGATATGGAGACTAGACATAAGTTCTCTGTTTCCTGAGTTCTCATTTTAAATATGATAAATCAACTATTTGATGACTCAGCTGGCCTGCAGCTAATCATTGTTGTCATTAGCACAGATTAGAAAATTACCAGCTAGATTAGTCTTGCTGGTGTCAGCTGCAATGAAGAGAGACATTTTATATTATTATTTTTTAAATTGACAGATGAAATTAACTTTTCTGGTGTCTGTACAGCCTGTAGTTTCTGTGGGTAAGGGAAATCACTGAATTGAAAATGAAATTGGTGTTGTTTATTAACTAAGATTTAGCTGTATTGAACCAATTAAACCAATGTTTCTCACCACTTCTATTTCTGACAAACATTTATAGTCTGTAGAAAGGATCCCAGTTAAGACAGGGAAATCCGATTCCTGACAAGAACTAGGCCAGAGCTTTACATTTTCAAAACACTGCATTAATTGTTTGGCATTCTTTTCCATCACTCCCCTGTCACAGATTCAAAAGAAATTGTTTGGTGGAGGCTGAGAGGTTAGCTTAATGTGCCACTGATATGAGAAGAAAGAAGATAACAATTTGCAAGATGTATTATCAGAAATTCACATAGCTATTAAACATATTGAACAAAGATAAGCAGATTAATAATTTGTGGCAAGTTCTCAGACTGACAGAATAGGCTTCAAATATTATTGATTTTGATGAAAGATTCATCAGTCCATGCAAAATGGATCTTAAATAATCTCCTCTCTTAAGTATAAGAAGTTAAATCTTGGCCTTGTTACAATCAATACCATGTATCCTGTTGACTTCTCTGGGCCAGAATGTCATCCCAAATTTTCATTAAATGTACAGCCCAATTAGCAGAAAAATGCAAGCTTGCAGGAGAAGTTGATAGTAAATAAAGTTTTTGATACTAGTATGCATTGGTAGTTTATTATGGTAGTTAAACTGGGAAGTATTTCATAGTATATTAAATAATATAAAACTCTAAGAGAAAGAGTTATTGTTTGTTAACCCGTGTATACCCTTACTTAACGTAATGATGTTCTCTTTAAAGTTTTCATAAATGACTTGGATGCAGGACTTGAAGTATATACTAAATAAGTTTGTGGATGACACTAAATTGGGAGGAGCTGTTGACTCTCTTGAGGGTAGAGAAATATTGACAAATCAGAGGGCTGGGCAATCACCAACAGCATGGAATCCAACAAGAGCAATTGCCAGATTCTGCACCTTGGATGTGGCAACCCTGGATATATGTACAGACCGTAGGATGATTATTCTTATTATTCTTCTTATTATAAAGAGGCTAAAAATAATCTCTCGTTTTTCCGCACCATTAATGTGTAATTTATACACATGTTTCTCTGTGTCAGCATCTTGTACATGAGCATGCTTGTGTGTTTGATCCTGATGAACAAGGCTTATGAATTTGCAGACACCAGCATTATTAATTTCCAGTGGCAAGATTGATTTGCATGCTTTTTCTAGAGACATTCCTGATAAAGGATATGATAGTATGTAAGAGAAAACTAAAACACTTTTAAAAGTTATTCTGAGTTGAGTCCCAATGACAGATTTATGTTTCCAATGGCTTCAGACTGAGTCTGATTGCCAGCGTAATTGCTATTGCTATTAAATGTGTGTTTAATTAAACGTTTGTTGGACCACAGATGAGAATGGGAGATGAAGAATGGAAAACTGATTTTATAGACTAGCAGTTATGGCATTCAGCTGGGACATGGGAGAAAGAAGTCCAGGAAATTATGTATTTGCAGCACCATAATAACTTAAGAAGGAGTCAGCAATAGAAACCCAGTCCAAATTACCTCATAGCTTCATGGTCAGGCTATAACCATGGTTCACATCAAATCTAGTTATAAGTAGCTGCTTCCAGCCAGACAGGATATTAATTTTAAAACTATCTTCAGCTTTAGACTGGACAGGGTGCAGATGTACCCTTTTCATTGTCCTGTTTTTTGGGGGATGAGACCATATCCAATAGATGTAATAACTTTGAGACCACGTGATTTAGAAAGGAGATATTGATTTTGGAATAGCCCAGTGGCTACAAGTAAGAGATGGGTGTGAAAGTGCTCTATGGTATGAAGATTTATGTGGCTTTATTTTTTGTTGGTTATTGAAGACCTAGGCAGGTAGATGAATGCAAGCAGAAGTACTAAATCACTGAGTATAAACATCTAAAATTGTATAATGTGTTTGTTAGAAACCTTCAACCCTTTTTTAGCTTAGAACCCACTGATTGTAGCTGAAAAAAAGAGAGTGAGTGGAGCTCTTTTAGGATGAAGATATTCTATATAGTGAGAATAAAAGTCAAGAAAAATAGAGTGAATCAATCTTGTAGTAAAGAAAGTAAAAAGGAAAATCTTTAGTTCATCATTGAAAAGTCATACTTTGCAAAACTTTTAGGGAATGATCCCTAAATAAGATCAATGGTTCTGTTTCTTATTTAAAATGTATAATTAATACCATCATGAAGAAAATTAATATTTAAATTCTGTCCATAACTATACCAAATTATTCCCAATTGTTTTGTGTGTAAAAGCGGCAGAATTATCTAGGAACAGATCAACCCAAATTAATTTGAGTATTTACTTATATATTTCTGAAGATACATGTGCATGAAGCTTTTACTGTTTTGCTTAGGACAATATAACTAATTTATTTAGCTTGTGTTTTCATTTTATATTTGTGAATAATAAGGTGCAGTTTTAGATTTTTGTTGTTGAAATATTTCCCTAATATCTTTTTTCCCACCCTTACTGAAGAATAACAGACAGTAGTGAATTAGGTTAGTCACAGCTGTCTTTCTTGTGTTCATAATTAGTATCTTATAACAGAATATAGAGAAATCTAGCCGTCAGTTAGCCCTAGTAGGGAAGGAACATAAAAAGCTCTGTAAAGTTCCCTAGTTCCATAGTCAAGCTAACATTTGAAATTAGAGTGAAAGTTTTGGGCTAAAATCTGTATTTTAAAGGATTCTTTAGGTGTACTGGTACCTAAGATAGAAATACATCAGAAAAATGAGTTTCTCATCATGAAGTTTTAAGTCTTTGTCAGTGCCTTCAGTACAAAACTTGTCTTCCTTATTTATTCACAAAAAAAAATCACATCTTCAATTTGCAAATTACAAAAAGACATGGTTTATGATGTAATTGATTTTTATTTTATTTTAGAAATGATCAAGATGTCTGTGTAAGGTAGTTATCACAAAGAGATTGTACGATAGAATATTTAAATTTTGCATTGTTAGGTAGATGGCTAGTCACATGAATCACCTACTCTGTTGCACTAGATGCAGAGCATTTCATAGGACTAACTTAGCCCTCATTCTCTAAGCAGTTGCTAATGAAAGTTGTCTTGAGGAATTCAGATATGAGCATTTCTCTGCAAGCTTGGAGTCATAAGGTGGAAGAGAATCTTTTCTATCAGCTAACTTTCAATAAATATAAGTAGTTAGTCCTTATAGCTGAAGGAAATAAGTTTATATAAATCTTTATTAAAAGGCTCTTGTGAGGTGATATAGACAACATTTTATATATTTCCAATGTATTAAAGGTAAAACTTACAAAACTGGTGGCTCAATACAGTTCAAGTAGCAGTCAGTTCATGTGATATCTACCTTCTTGGCTGTCATGCTTAGAACTGAAAAAGGAACCTGCATCTAAGAATGAATTTTTACTGTAAAATTTCTCAAAATTGTCTGCTGGAAATCTTGCCTCTGTTTTTTTTCAAAGCCCCATTTCAGGATTTGAGCCAGTTATGGGGGGGTCTTTGTTGTCAGCCTGAGTTCTTTGCCTGAATTTCTAACTGACTTTTGATCTGGTTCATAGTGCTGCAGCCTCTTGCATGGAACAGGTGACCTTTGGTTTGATCTACTATGAAGTAACTTGTGAGTTAGGATTATAACAGAGACACAGCTTCTGTGAATTGTGCGCACATGGGGACATGCCATCCTCATGAAAGAAAAAATAGGTAGTGATAGTGTAAGAGATTCAGCCTCATCAGATTATAAATCTCCACCAAGTGTACCCTAGGTGAGTCAGATAACTCCCTCTGAAGAAATTAGTTCAAAAAGTGAATTCTGTGGGTCACTTCTGTTAAACCATAGCTACTTTCTCACTATCAATGTTTCTCTCCCTCCTCTGACTTTGTGTGTGTGTGTGTGTGTGCGTGCATTTGTAGAAAGGCTTGGGGTGGGAGCCAGGACTATAATTACCATTCTGTTCAGTGTTATACTGCTTGTTTTCCCCATGTACAACAGCGGATGTGGGCCTGCTGATGTAATAAATGGGTACAAAAGGTTAAATCCTGTTCAGCATATGGGAAGAAAATTTAGATAGGAGGAGGGTGCAGCCCCTTTGCCAAAAATCTGATTCATGCAAGAAAAGGGGGGAGGAGGGATAGAGGAGAGAAAGGCTGCTGTTATTCTTTAACAAAAGACACTAGAAGCACAATCAGTAGATTCTGTCTTGACTGGAATTGCATTGTTTTGAGCACATAATTGTTGGAAAAAAATGTCTGGAAGCAGCTAATGCTTGCTTTCCCAGAGCATCTGTAGTTAGTTGCATTTCATGCTAGCAATCTTAACCTTTTAAAAACCTGACAAATTCATGTTATGGATTTTAAATGAAGCAATTAAACAAGAGAGGCTGGAAATATGGGAATTTTATCTTTTTCTGACAATTAACTTCTGGTATAATTTTCTTTTGGTCAGTTGTTAAATGACTGACATTTTGACAGGTTGTATTATGCAGCTTCTTCTGGGGTTTTAGTAAGTTCAGTGATATTTGAGTTTAGCTCATACCTAAATCCCAGAACTCTTTATAGTTTTGACTGACTGATTTAGTTCCTTCTGTGCCGAAGATGGAAAGGCATGAGATCCCTAACACTTAGCATCTCAGGCGTATCACTCGGATTTAGAGAATGAAAGACACAGGATAAGACAAGTGCCAGTAAAATTTCTTTTATAGCACTGAAATCCTGCTTTTGTCTTAACACACTCTTCTCATGAGAATATGATATTTTTCACATAAAATCAAAAAATTAACCCCTGATTACACCAGCATGGATTAGAATGCTAACCTAGAAAGGAGAGTCAGGCTGTTCTCTTAACAAAGAAGCAAAAGCAGTGCTGAACTGAGTGGCAGAAAAGAAAGCTTCTGTTATGGGCTGTGGCTCAGCAAAAACCACCTTATAAAAAAGAAACAGGACCAAAATTCAACAATAAAAAAATAAACTTAGAAAATATCAATAAAGACAGGTATAAAGATAACCATTTGAGGGAGGAGAGGAATAACTAAACCTTAGCAGAAGTGCAGCTGCAGCTTGAAGTGACTAAGGAACATAAAAGAAGAAGAGGTGGGGTGTTTGGATCCCTTGCTGGTAGGTGACTTAGCAGTAGCATGAGTGGATACAGCCAGCTCTGTAGGACATGGCATTTGGTTGTCACTCAAGTGAAAGTGCCATTTAATTCAAAGTGAGAGGAACAACAGAAAGAGACAGTTCAGGGAAGTTACTCTGGATAGATTAAAATGGAAATTTCAATCCAAGTGACTGTGATGATAGCTATATTAGCTACCTAACAGTACTTTTCATTTTTGCTTGTTTGTTTGTTTTTCAGGTTTGATGGGAGGACAATGATTTTATCAAAAAGTATAAAGAGCAACGTTTTCAAAAGCTGCTATTTCAAAAGATGCTTAGACTTAAATTAGGTAACTGAAAATAATGTATCTCATAGTGTGGCCCAGAGACACATTCTATCATGGGAAAAGAGAGTGAGAGGAGAGAGGGGAATCACCCAGAAGGATGGGCCTCCCACTGCTTCTTTTCATTAACCATAGACACAATCTAGGCAGCTACCATAGACTAGATACTTTCATGCTGGTAAATTCAGGTAAAATTAAATGCTGTAACTGGGCACTTTGGATTCTACATTATGTTACTGTATATTGTCTGAGGTAATGTTGTCTGTCAGGTATTTTTGTTAGCTCTATCTAAGATCAGTAAGGAGCAGTACTAGAAGCCATTGGACTTGGTATTCTTTGTACTCTGTTCTGCAGATAATGCTAACTTTCAGCAACTGATAACCTAAAAGAAGGGAAGGAAAAGACTAATTTCTAAAAGAAAAGACAATGGAGAAAAAAACATTTGGAAATACTAAAGTATATATTTTCTGTATCGTAGAATTATAGAAAAGCTCGTGGTGGAAGGGACCTTAAAGACCATCTAACTCCAACCCCCTGCCATAAGCAAGGATGACCCGCTAGATCAGGCTGCCCAAAGGCCCGTCCAGCCTGGCCTTGAACATCTCCAGGGATGGGGCATCCACAGCTTCTCTTGGCAACCTCTTTCAGTGACTCACTACACTTACACTGAAGAATCTTCTCTTAATGTCTAGACTAAATCTATTCTCTTTTAGTTTAAGACCATTCCTCCCTGTCCTATCATTACCTACCTGAGTAAAGAGTCCTTCTCCAAAGGTTAAATGAAGTTAAATATTTCGGTATTCATAACATCTAAATGATTAGTGTAGTAGTAGTAAAAGTAGTTTTATGCACCTTTATCATAATATTTGATGAGAATGTAGATCTAGTTACTGTTTTTACTCCTAATCTAATAGGATCCAATTTCTTTTAATGCATCTGTGACACGTGGTTCCATGAAACATAGCAGAACTTGACTGTAATGAAAATGGTGCAGTACTTCATAGAAAAAAATGTCTTCTGATCACTCTGACAAGCTACAAAATAAAGGGGGGCAGGGTGAGGCAGAATTGCAGTATACATTAGGAGATATATCATAACAAAATGGTGTCTGATACTTGGTTAATCAAAGTGAGATATTTTGAGGCAGTTAGATTGTCAGAATATCCCAGTCAATTAGACTTTCAATAAAATGTTAAATTTTTATTTATCTCCAGTGGAAAATCAAGATCTTTTGGGATAATTTTTGTTCTTTCCAAAATTGAATTTTATGTCAGAAAATCATTATAATAGAAGATTCCCAAATGATTTTACTTAAATGCTGATATGATCTGCCAACTGTTCCTAGAACTGCTTCATAACTGTCTTAAAATTTATAACCTCTGTTCTTCTTTTGGAAATGGAATATATTGAATGCGTCTCTTGTTCTGGTATGAACAGCATGGCCAACAAATAAATGTATTATCCATTCTCTTACCAGTCAAAATTTAATTAACCTCATGTTTATTTTCACCTCTTGGTCATCTCTCAATTGTTCTGTGATAATAATTCATTTTGGTTGGCTTAAAACAAGTTAAATCTACACAAATTGAATTTGGCTGAACCTCAGCAGTATATGCCAGATGACATTTTAATGTATCTGTCTTTATTGTGAAATGAATTCTGTGGAATCTCTCCATTGCACATTCAGGCATCCTTAAGGCTAACCACCTGGAGTACTGTGTTCAGCTTGGGGGGCTCCAGCATGCGACCTATTAGAAGGGGTCCAGAGGAAGGCCACAAAGATGATCAGAGAATGGGAGCACTTCTCCTACAAAGACAATTGGAGAGAGGTGAGGTTGTTCGGCCTCTCCAGGGAGACCTTATAGTGGCCTTCTGATACCTAAAGTGGGCCTAAAGGAAAGACAGAGAGGGACCCGGTTGTTTTTTTCACTTTTGTTTTGACATTAGTTGCTGTCCAAATAGCCAAGTTTATGAGTCAGTTATCACGGAGTGTACCCACTACATTCAGTGTGCAAACCAGGTCATGAAGAGAAGGAATTACCGTGAACTTCTTTTCATTCCTCCACCCCCATCCTACCCTCTCCACCCTCATGGTAAACTTTCTTATTTGGGGCCTACACATTTCCCCAAAAACAATATATTGAGTTTTTTGTTTGTTTGTTGTTTTTTTTTTCCAGAAAGTAAATTTTATCTTAAAAATCATTTATGCCAGAAAAAAAGTCATTTTTCTAAACCCAGAAAACCCTTCATTATGACATTTTAAGCTTTATGTAATTGTTTCTTTAAGCATGTCATATTTCATACACATTAAGAACTGAAGATCATACATGCAATGTATTTGCTGTACAAGTATTAATATGTCACATGTTTCTGAGGTTATGAAGATAAATTTACTTTTTATTTACTTATATCTCTCACTAAGTACCTTGACAAATCAGCCTAAAGTTGATCTCTTAGCTCTGAGTTTATTCTAAAATATTCAGAAATAGTTTCCAGTGCTGCTTTGCCTCCTTAAGTGCCACTTACATTTTCAAGTATAAGAACTTAGAAACAAGCCTCTTTGCAGCAAGGCTTTTCACAACAGACAATCTTTTTGGTGTTCAGCAAATCTATCTTCCCTTTCTTTCTCCTTGCTAGCCCAGTCAATCTTCATATTACCTGATATATATTTGGTTTGTAATTGAATTTCAGTTTAATGTATTACTAGAAATTACTTAAAAAAAAAAAAAAAAAAAAGAAAGCAAAAAAAAAGAGAGAGAGAAAGATGCCTCGGTACCCCTTTCTAAATCTGAAAAATAGCTTCCCCTGCATATACACCATCCAGATTTATTAGGTCTGTCTTTCTAACACAGAACACAGGTTTCTGGGTATATGCATATATATATATATATGTAATAACTTATATATATATATAAACAATAGTTAACCTCTTGGGCTAAGGAAAATATTCAACTTTCGCTCTCTTTTAAGTTAGTTTGATTCTTCTGCTTGTTGCCATACAGTTGAAAATGAGAAAATTTAAGGAATGTGCTTTCTCTGTGTTTGAGTACACAACACTTGATGCTAGCAGGGCATTTGACAGTAATAAATAGTATCTGAAATGTAACTCTGTTCAGTTGTCCCTGTTTCTTCTATCCTGGGTACGGGTGGATGTGTAGTCCTATTGTTTCTAAATGCCATCATCTTCTAGCTGGGTATGAAGTACAGACTTATCTTCATCCTGGAGTAATTGTAATGCCATTTTTAAAACAGGATTTAAAATCTGCCAGTGTAATATTGATAGCAATGCCAGTTAGGCACTGTCTTGTTTTTGCTACTCATTTAATGACACATCTATGCGCTTAATATTTACATGTTAGTCTGAAAAGCTTTTACTACATAGGCAAACTTGCCCGCCCGGGGGGGGGGGGGGGGGGTGTTTTTAAGTGGAGCGAATCATGTTTCTCTGTTATCTGTTTCCATATCAAGTTATTTCTATTGAGGGGAAAAAAACAATAATTTCCAGGCAACTCTATTACTGTTGTTCATAATTAAACCACAGCAACTGAAACAACTGGCTACTTGTAAAATTTCTGGAGAATGGGTGTGTGTGTGTGGAATTCAATATCTGCAGCACAAAGAAATGTCTAAGCTACAAAGTTAACAAGTAGTGTATAGGAAGGAGAAATACATTTCCTGATTAAGAAATAGTTGAGCATACTGGTCAGGGAAAAACTGAGTAGTAAGAACAAAAGTTGCCTTCTTGATGATATAAAATAAATATATGGTTTGGACACGCAAAAATATATCTCAAGTGATAAAGCACAACAAGGTAAATTTGGAGGTAGCAGATCATTAACTAATAGACAATAAATATATTTCCTTTTTCATGCAGCTTAAGGCAAAAATATATATATATATTTTTTTTTTAAAAAAAAGGTTCTATCATGCTGACAGCTCTCAGGGGAAAAAAAGAAAAAAAGTGTTATAGCGGTGAATGAATGTAAACTCTAAATGGTTTCCTTGTGATTAACTTCATGAATTCAAATTCTATTCTACTATATCATGATGCGTGGATGCTATGTGCAAAGTAATTTGAATTACAGTGCAGGGAAGCCTACGTTGATATAAAGTAGCTTTTGTGTACTCTGTAGGATGTAAGAAACATGGAGATATTTGCATCATCTAATCTGCATTCTGGCATATTACAGATTATTTAAATTAATCCTGTTAAATAAATAATATCTGTGTGATTTCAGATTAATGGGCTTAAAATATATATATATTTAATTTAAAAGTAAGAAAAAATAAATAAAGGATAAAAACAGAATATGTAATTAAATCAGTAAGTTGTGAAAGGAGTGATAAATTTACAATGAATAATCATCATATATTCAGAACACAATTAACCATATATGATAAACTAAAAAAATTGGCCTGATTCTCCTTCTGTCTGCTAAAATGCTTATAGAGTCAGAAAATGTGTGAGCACTATTTAAATATATGCTATATTGACAACTTTGTTCATACTGTCATTATAGAAATCACTGGCTTGCAGGTATGTTTAAAACACCATAAATCCTACATTCTGTATTATTGCAACACTTCTGGACTCAAAAATTGGTGGCAAATCTAATAATAATATTGGTGAGGCCCAGATTTTATTATTTAGGAATTTTAGATCAGAGTACTAATCAAAGGTACTAATCACACATAGGTGCAGTGCTATGAAAGGGAACTCACATATGTATTGCATTTTATGCTTTCAGCACTATTGACATAGAAAGGAAATAGTAATTGCCTCAGAAAACTTTAAGCGAGTCCGAGTTGGTGGCCCAAGGACAACTTGAGCTCTGGTCAGTTAAGAAAGGTAAAAGTAGTTTCAAATGCTACAGCTGCTTTTGGTTCTCCTGCCACTTTGGAGCTTCATAAACCTTCCCCTCCTGCCTCCTACCCTCTAAAAAAAAAAAAAAAAAAAAAAGGTAGAAACCTGCGGAAGTTGGGAGGGCTGATGAACTGCCCTTGGGGACTGTTGTGATTACCTGAACAACAGTAGATAGGAAGAAAAAAGATTGAAGTGTCATTTTTTAAAATTTATTTATTTATTTATTTATTTTCCTACCAGTATTCCTTCAAATAATATCTGTTTCCAAGTATGACATCTCAGTGGAGGATACTGTGATTAGAACTCTTTTCTCCTTCCATGTGCTGCTAAGAACTCAGAGGTTTTACAGTCACCTAATAGCTGAAAAATCAATGGGTCAGTGGATTTAACTGGCCTCCACTGTATGGGAAATATATGATTTCCTCTGTACCACTGTACTTTTTGGAAAGAAGGGAACAAGCTGATAAAATATATTTTCTTTTAACAAGTTTAGAAAGAGGAAGTCTTTCTTTTTGGAATAGCCAGGTAATTAAAATAAATAAATAAATAAATAATGATAATAATATATAAAAAAAAAAAAATGGAGAGGTCAGGGAAGAAACAAACAAGTTCTTGAAGATGGGAAAAAACATTTGAAAGCTATTTTTAGTAGTTTTGCTAAAGTATCCATTGAAATATTTTTATTCCTTCCATCCCTGTCTTCAGAAAAAAGTTTTATAATAGTGAAGGCATCCTCCTCTTAGCAACCAATGATATGCCTATTAGAGCAGCTGCATCTATGTTTTCTTTCTGATGTTTTGTATCATCAGTGACACTTCTTGTGTTTCTTCTCACCCATTTCCTAAAGTATAATTACAAAGAGGTGGAAATGTTTGTGACCCTGACTTATTACTGTTAAATAGGTTATAACTGTAGCCTGAAGTAATTGGCTTTTGCAGGAAAACACTGTTAACCTGTCATAAGAATTTCTCTAATGGCCTATGCTTACGGTCATTCTAGACAATAAAGAAAATTCTAACCTTTGTTACACATATCCTAAGCACAGTTGTGTTAAGGCAATTGTCCCAGTCCTCAAAACATCTTTTACTTAAAATTATGAAATAGACTAAAACTATCCATGTTAAACATCTAGGTTTGCTGCACAATGGATCTGAACACATATATGTGCAGCATGGATAAAACTGGGGTAAAAACTGTCCTTAAGCTGGAGTTTTCAATGCATGCTTTGTCACACATAATGTGTATGGTTGTAATAAAATGTTAGTGCAAGAACAACATACATCTGTACAGCAAAACAAGTATCAGTACCACTAGGAATGAAGCGAGTGTTTTGGAGATTAAAATATTGGTCCTTACATTGGGATAACTACCATAAATTCTGGATTTATTGCCTAGATTCTTCCTACCTAACGTAGTTTCCAACTGAAGCACCTGAAGTGCTGCCCTTAGGCTGTGTGTGCAGATCAGAAGCATCTGCAGAGGGTGATGCATGCTAAGCAGGACCTTGAATGTAATTTGGAGCACTGCTCCCTCCCAAAAGGCTATATATAGATGGAGATGAGGGTGATGAGGCCTCTCATTTAGGCAGGTCAACAAGACACCCAAAGCCAGAGGAGTGTAACAAGACTGAAGTCCCATATTGGCTTTTATCATTAATAACCTTTATCAGAACAATTAAGAGAACTTCTTGATCTCTTCTTAATGACTATTCATGATTAATGATACCTTCCCCACCCACTGCCATGCAAACAGATGTTTGTTAGTATCTCTGAAAAACATGGATCTGTGCAGGGTTCAAATTCCCACAACCACTGTAACTAATCAAACATTGCTATCCTATTTTATACACAGTATAGCAGTTAAAATAAATAAATAAATAAAAATAAATAAAATAAAAGCTTAATTGCTAGAAGATACCCTTTGCCTTAACAGATTAAGCAGTAATATGAGATTTCATTGAGTATAATTCTGCTCTGGGATTTCCATTTGTTTGTTTGCTTTCTTTGGCAAAGGTCTGAAGTTTTGATGCTCTTTTCCTCAGTTAATGGTAAAAGCATTTTTTATGTTACCTCTGATTCTGAATGCTGGAGGATAGCTTTAAAATTATAGTTCAGTCACAGTAGGAAAGTCTTCTGTGTATTCGATCAGGTTGTTTCAAAGCCAGAAAAGCTGCTTTAGTCAGTGAACAAGTGCTTGTAACACCTCTTCCATTATCTCCTCCAGCCTGCCTGATTTAACACATCCAGTGTCCTAAAGTTATTGGGAAGGCCTAGAGAAGCATTTCACTTGGTGCGTCACCATCTCCGACTAGCTGGCTACAAGCCTTGAGATATATGTATTTACTATTCTCAATCTAAGCTTTAACTAAGCTTTAATTAAACCATCAAAACATACTGGGACAATTAACACATTTTTCATGAAATTATTTAATAATACCTACATTATGGCAATAAAATTAAATTGAATTGTAACCTTATTTTGATTTCTGAACTTCCTACATTTTTGTCAAAGGTCACCATTTTGATTGGCACAGTATGATTGATCCACTGCTTTCCTGAACTGAAATTTTGTTCACAATAACTCTTTCTAGGTGTTTTTATAACAGAAAGTCTTCAGTTTGAGCATTTACTCAGACATGTATGCATGCATACTCCTATTTAGAGTACAAGAGCTGGAGTTTTTTGGGTACACTTGCCTGAGTAGTTGCATATTGTTCTCATTAATTTCCTTTTTGACTTTTTTTGGATGGAGATTTACAGCATTGGGTTGTTGTTTTTTAAGGGTTTTAATTCTTTAATATTATGTGAATTTATAAAGTCATTATTTTTTTTCCCCTTTTCTCATTTGTCTTGCATAATTTATTCTAAATTTAGTCAGAACATAACATCAAATTGCACTAGTTCTGTCCAGTAATAAATAGCTCTTGAGAAAGAGATGAGGATTTTCTAAGTCAATGGAGATTTTAGAGTTAATTAAAAATAAAAATAATAATAATTAAAAAAAAAAAAGTCACATTCTAATAGTATTCTAATTAGTGAACAGAAGAACAACATACTGAAATAGCAATATCAGAAATAATGAAAAATAGTCTGATAACTGTAGCAATTTTGATGTAAATATAGACAGGGAACCTCAATGTATTTACTACTTCTGATGTACATAATTTCTGATGAGTGTAAGCTATAGAAAAACAGGCTGTTCTTTACCTGCCCTGCAGGAAAAAAAAAACAGCAAACTGGATAAGTTATTCTCTCCACCTCTTTTCCCAACTTCTTTAATTAAGGAGTTAGATTAAAAAAAATAAAATGAAATGTTTTGATAGAGAAACTGAATGTGTTACATCTGTATGAGTGAATAGGCAAAAAGGGAAATATCCTAAGGAGATTGCAGCTATTTCCAAGGATAAAGAATATATAGCTTGTTCTCACAGGACCGTATTATTTTATCTAGCATTGTCTTAGTGTCTTGTAATTTTCCTTTTTTTTTTTTTTTTTCTTTTCTTTTATCTGTTTTTGTAAGAGTCTACTTGACTGGGAACTTGTTCTTTTTTTCATAAGGTGAAGAGCTATGCAATAATGAATGATACACTTAGAGAGGATGTTAAAAATGAAGAATTAGAGAAATGCACATTTAAAAAGATAAGACAACAAAAATATTCCCAGAGAACACACTAAACAGAATTTCTGAAAGCATTTATCTGTTGATTTGTCCTTGTAGATCAAGCCATGGTCCTTTAAGGGGATGTTTTCAGTTCATTGCCATAGAACAGAACTAGGACCCATGGCAGTAATGACAGAGTAGGAGGATGGACAAGTGTAATTACTTAGTGAAAATTTACAGTGTTCACCTTATTTAAAATTTATTTATTTATTTATTTTTCCATGTCCAGTAGCTAATAGATCTGGAAGGTGCAATACTGCTTAGAAAAAATAGACATTTCTGAAGAAGGAAATTACAGTATTTGAGATGCCACTATAAAGTTTGAAGAAGACATTTTAGCTCTGTTTTTCTAGTTTTAAGCTCAGAAGGATGCCATTAGGTATCTAATGATTCTAAAAAGCATTTTCAGCTGTGTGCATATCTTCCTGCTGTCTATTGCATGCCTGCAAGTTGTTTCACACTGGAAAACTTAGAGAAGGTATTTTTTTTTTGTAAAAAGTACTTGACAAAAAGACAGATTTGACAAAGAAAAACTCACATGAAACACCAAGGAATGAGAATGTAGTATGTGATATATTCAGTTTTAGTATCTGATGTTAAAGAATAAGCTGTAAGTGCATGAAAGAAAATTGCCAATTGAGACAGGAGTGGTGAAAGTTGAGTAATTTTTAAGTTCATCCTGGAATTATAGAAACAACGGGAAGCAAAATACCATTCCTGTATTATAGTCAAGGCAAAATTAAGCACTAAAGGATACTTAAAATTATTTTGCCCACCCAGTTAATAAAAGTATAACTCAATGCTGCTTTCATGGGTGTGCTTGTCCCTGTTTAACAGAACACATAATCAAAATATTTCCTGAGTTTCAGAAATAATTTTCCTTTTCATAGCTTTAATTCAGTATGAATACCTTTTGGATTAACAGGTAGACCATAAATTTATTCACCTTTTTTTGTTTGCTTAAATCAAGAAATCTTGCCCTCAGTCAAAGAGACTCAGGCACTGACTGATTTGTGAGCAGTGAATTCTCATTTTTAGTTCATGTGGGGATGGATCCAAATATAGTAACTGAAGATTTCATTTGCTATAATTTTATATTGGCCTTGAATGTGGTGTCTAGTCCAATGCTATGTTGAAGGAAGGAAGTAGAATAATCAGGTAGAAAATGCCAACTGAAAGCTGAGACCTGACTGGTCCTCCTCTCCTACCTGGAGGTATACCTGAGGAAACATGAAAAGTTCATTTTTCTTAGATGTAATCACAGGTTAATTTTTAAGAAATATTTTTATCTTCTTTTGTAGCTACAGGAGAAATTGATTCTAAAAATACTTAAAGTTACAATATTTTTGTCCAATGGCTAGTATTTGTATCCATCATCTGTTTCAGTTGTACTTTAAGACAACATTTGTTCTTCAGTGACATACTGTGTTTAGATGGTTACATGGACTTTTTTCCCCAATGTATTTAGTTCATATGGAGTAGCAACCCAGACTTTGCTGACATACAGACAGTACCAATAATTATACTAAACTCTTGTTATCTTGTGTTGTGATTCATCCTGAATTGTGATTTATATTGAAAGAGTGTCTGAGAAATAACAGTCCAAGCTTCAAGAAGCTGATGAGGCCATTGCCCATTTATGTCATGCACACTTGTCTTAAAAATGTGTTCTTGTTTGTATGGCAGTAATGCTCTTCAAATCCAACTTCTCGGAGGTCTGTGTGCATTGAAGAAATGTTCTGTGATCACTTAAGGAGAAAGGAATCGCAGTCACTTGTCTTTTATTACTCATCTGCTTCAGAAAGGCACCGAGTTTCATGATGTAAACAGATTCAACATATAAATTCTTACAGAAAAAAAAAAAAAAAGTTTATTTCATTCTTTAAGATTTTATACCTCCTGTTGTAAAAATAACATTGTTTTATGTATTTTCCCAGAGGAAATATTTATATATGATTAGGAATTCACACTAGTTCTTCCCTCTGGTAAAACCGTATATCTGATTTCCAAAACAAGCTGAGTACATCAGACATTTTTTTGTTGGTTTTTTTAATTGGTTTTTAGCTGCCACTCTAAATTACGGGTAGGAGTTTCCAGGAAAAAGATCTCTTGATCTTTTACAACTCAAAAAAAAAAAAAAAAAGAAAAAAAAAGTTGTCAAATGTTCAGTTGTTTACTTTGATCCACCTACTTGCAATTTGCATAGAATAGATACAGCAGAAGATGATGGCTTCACAGTAATATCATCAAAAGGTGATGATTACTGAGCTCTCCCCAGTGGATGGGTGCTGCTTGCTAAGGAGGGGTGGTAAGCAGTGGTAACTGTGCAGAGTGCACTGGGACAGAGTGGGGAGACCAGCAGTGGGCTCAGCCGGGTGTGCGGTCCCAAGGTAAGGTGAGAGGCAGGTGTGATGAGCTGAACCAGAGTTAAGCACAATGAGGGGAGCAGTAGACAGGAAATGCAATGTGAAGGTAGAGACGAAAGGAACAGTAGGAGTCTTAGAAGAAAAATCTGGAGATATATCTGGAAAATATATCTGTATATATCAATATGGAGACAAAAGCCAAGGTATGTTTTTGCCTATTATTACACCTAAGAAAAAATAAGCAATAGTTAATATATCTGCTCCCTGCAGAAATAGTTGCATGAATTTAAAGAAGCGAATAAGTGGGGTGGCTCAGGAGTTGGAGGGAGAGCAGCAGCAAATCCCCCAGGGCTGGAGAGGTGGCAAACAGTGCAGGAAGAGGATGCCAGGGAAGAAGCCCAGGCAACATAAAGTTTGGGAAACAAACCTTCATTATGATAAGTACGAATGATATAAATACACCCTAAAAGGGTGGATTAGTCAAAATGTAAAGAAAAAGAAACATTTCTTTAATTTTTGAAAAGTGAAATGTGAATATCAGAATTTACATCAGATGCCTTAATTTCTATTATTCTGTTTGAAAAACCTGGCAAAATGATTTCCTCTCTGTTCCTCTGGCTTAATACTATTTTGAGGTGAACGAATATTTTAATGAACTCATTTCATTTCCAATCATTAAATATATTCATGCTTGATAACATGCATCAGTTCTTTCTGTGGGGGGAGGTTATTACTAGGAATAGTGCAGTGCATTAGAATTGTATTAAAATGTAGATTTAGGCCATACTTAATTTCCTCCTGAGCTCTGTGTTGTGCAAAAAGTGTACAAAACTGATGTAGCCAAAAGTAAAAATTGACAGAATCAGCTTGTGCCTGCAGGGGTCAGCAAAGAAGTTGGTCAAGTTCTGCCCCTCTCAATCTGCTCTGATTTCATTTGCTCCGTAGAGCACAGTATGCTCTGAAAGAACCAGCACACACGTTTTGAATTAATCAGTCATCTCAGCATTAATAATGCAGTGCAAATTATAATAAGCTGATCTGCAAATGTACCTTTGAAAGTCAGTGGTAGAGCTCTTCTTCACACTCAAGCTGCAAAATCTGAATCTTACTGGAAAAGGATTTGAAGTCCCCCCAAACTATTGTTATATTCAGAGTCAAATTCATAGTGTGACCTTTTCTGTTTTAATGAGTCATCAGGGTGATGAAGAGATGATACAGAATAGGATCTTTTGGGGGAAAAAAAGAAAAAAAAAAAAAAAAAAAAAGAGATTCTCTAGCATTGTTCATGTGGGCTTCATGTGGGAGTCTGCATGCATGAGGATTTAAAGATAGACCTCTAGCTCTGGAAGATGATAAGTAACATTAGTCATGATGGAAGATTTTTTTCCTCAAAGAGAAAAATCCAAAGATCTGTGGTTTCATTTCATATGCTTTCTCAGCACTAAACTGGTTTTCTTCTAACTTCAGAGTTTCTGCAAAAGAAAAATCTATGTCAGTAAAATTCACTGTTGGGAAATAATTTATTTCTGATCAACCTTAGCTTTTATCTGTTTGAGCCAACAATAAGTAAT
Organism: Stictonetta naevosa; assembly: GCA_011074415.1. NCBI lineage: Eukaryota > Metazoa > Chordata > Aves > Anseriformes > Anatidae > Stictonetta > Stictonetta naevosa. The sequence continues at coordinate 11,875,419 of CM021700.1, forward strand.
GGGAACTGAAAGCTGGCCAAAGAAGGACATGGTTTTGTGGTTCCCTCTGGACAACAAAGTGACTCAGATAGGCCAGCTCAGCTAATGTCTGGATGAAATTAAAAATTTCCTTTCAGGTCAGCAATTGGAATGAAGTATTTCACTATTTTCACATACATTTTTAATGTTATTTTATGCATAGAATGGATATAGCAGTAAGTTATTTCAAGTTTGATTTAAAAAAATAATAAATTCCAGGATGATGTGACAGAAGATTAGTTTTTGGTCACTTTTGTATTAAATATGAAACAATAATTCAGAAGGTGATTTTTTTCTAATATTCAGAAATATAGTTAGCAATGGCATTTTGTAGAAAACAAAACAAAACAAAACACATTCTGGACATCTTGAAATAAAAGAAATATGCACATTGAGGAATAAGACAATTACACTGTGTACCATTATCCTTACCTTTCTTGAAGTATAGTTCTCAAAATGAATAGCTGATACTGTGGTCTCAGCCTGTGAAGTGGGAGGATTTTGTCCCATATCCAATAGAAAATATTCTTACTTAGGCATACCCTTTTAACCTTATCATTATTTTTGTTTTCAGTAGCTTGGAATTATTGTTTCAGTCTGTGAAACATTACAGTTCATAGATTCAGTATGACTGTTGTCTAGTGAATTATTCCTTATCCAGTATGTTTGTAGTTTGGTTTTCCTGCCCAAGTGTCAAACATTTGTCTTTTTTTGAATGGCATTATTATTTTTTTTTAATGGAGTATTTTCTCAATGCGTCAAAATCATTTTGAATTGCAAACCTGTCCTCCAATGTGCTTGTAGCCCCTCCCTGCTTAGTGTCACTTGTGATTTAAATAAATATATTTTCTGTGCCACCATGCAGTTTGTAACAGTTTTTAGAGTTAAGGTGTATGTCCAAGTAATTTGCTGTAGTTTATTACTAAAAAAAATAAATCAGACAGTGGGTGTTGTTATTAGTTTGGCAATAACACATTCAGATTGACCAAGGCCCAGTCTTGGTTGTCCCACTGCAATATTTGATAATGAACTGAACTTGTGATATTATTAGCAACTAAAATCACTAAAATAAAATTAAATTTGCTTGAGTTCCATTCCAAAGCTATTTCTGGTCTATAAGGTTGATTCTAGTAAATGAAAGCCTTTGGACCCAGACTCCAATGTCCTAAATTTTACTAGAGGCTCTGTGCCTAGTGTGAGTTTCATTCAGCATGCTCAGCCAAAGGGAATTAGAGGGACTTAAAGGATCCAAAACCAACACACAGTCAATGCCAGAGGGCATTTCTTCCTCTCATCAGAGAGGCTCATTGACTAAAGAGGGAGCCAGAGTAACTGGTGCAAAAAGGTGTGTGGTCAGAGCTCGCTGAAATAATTCCCACCGCATCATGTCTCTGCGTATTTTACTGTCATTATGTATTCCTAAATCCACTGCAACCTAGATCTACCACTAGATAGCACACAGCAATGACTTTCAAGCCTCAGTTCTTTTGGTACTAATAGGGAAGTGGATTGAGAGTATAGCAAATAAATTAAATTAATTATGTAGGAGGCAGTGAAATATGACTAAATGCATTGGGATCTTGTTGTTCCTGATGATGCGTGTGAATCATTCACATCTTCTGAGCTCTTCTGTTTTCTGGTGGATGCGCTCCTATGAGAGAGTTCAACACTACCTACAAAGTATATGCTTGTGTGAATCTAATTTAGAAAACATTAGCAATTATCATGGAAGCCCTGATTTATATTTAGATTGTAATCATTCACTCAATTTATAATGCCTTTGGACAGGGACTGTCTTTTTTTATTATTGGAATCCTGTGACTATAAAAACTGTAATCAGAGTCGCTAACCTTTGTTTTCGCACTACAGGTAGGCAATAGCTATGAAAGAACAGTTTTAACAGCACAGTAGTAAAAGGAGGTTTCACATGCTTAAAGCAAAACTCTAAAGAAAACAAAAAGCACAGGAGAAAAAGATGTGTGAATTTTAAGAATTTTAAATTAAATATCATGCATTGGAATTTAAATCTCTGACAAAGGTAAAAATAGCTGCCAGTGGTGATCTCAGAGAAAAAGTCTACATAGTAGTTGCACCTAATCTCATCACTTTCTGTGAGACCTGACAGGTTTGTCACACTGTATTTGGCTAAAAAATAAAAATAAAAGACTGTTCTTTATGTTAATTAATTCAAGAAAAAATGGAAGATGGGTGAAACACTACAAACAGACTTGCATACAACTTTCTGAGCCAGTTCTCTCATCATTTAAATATTCTTTGGACAGAATGTTCCTGTCCTGGACGTGACTGTTCTTCTCTTTCAGGGACTAGCTGTGGCTGCTTTCTTTGGGAACCATTTTCTCCTGGGGTCTTTTTACTGAGATTGTATCATTCTTGTATCAGTCCTACATTTGCTTTAAAATACTCATTTCTATAGTTTCTTTTTTTCATAAATTTCATTCTGGTGTGATTTCAGACAATATGACATCCTTAAATTTCATCCATCTTGCCATCCTAGTTTGTTTTTGACTAAATGGGCACTTAAGTATTTTTTATTTTCTGTAGGGGATATCCTCATTGGGAAATGGCCAATGTGGCCCTGTTGGCAGTGTTTATTTTGTGTGAACACTGATATAGTCAAAATACAGATAATAATTCATAATTTTTACATAGAAATATTTCTCAAACAGTCACTTTCTGCAAAGATCCAAGAAGCAGATGAAGCCACTATTAGCCTCTGAAAGACTGGCAAAGAAATAATTTAATCATCTGCTTCTGCAAAACTCCTTTCAGGTAGGGTTTTCCTGAAAGCATTTGCTGAACTGATTAAGGTAATTTTTTGGTTGCTAATGCATTGCAGTAAGGTTCAGGTAGCATAAAGCCTCTAAATATTTCTCTGGTTTCTAAAAGTCATCCTTATTATTTCTACTGTACCAAGTTATTATATTGTTTAATATTTAAATTGAATGGTATTTTAAGCAGTAACTCAACAACAAAGTGATTTAAGTTCTGTTACGAGATACTACATCTCACCCATTTGTGTGCATCATGCTTGCTCTAAAGCAGAAGCAATTTATAGATCTAGAATCATTTTTCTGTAGTGCTTTCAATTCATTTTTCAATTTCTAAACCTGTAACACCTTTTCTGCTAGCTACACATATTCACAGTTCTTTCTTGTTGATATTCCTCTAACTCTGAAGTGCAATTATATTGTATTTCTTTGCTATTTGCAAGTGTAGAAAGTCTTTATTGACCCTACTGTGATAGAAACCCATCTCTGGTATAGTAACCAATAGATCTTGGAGTTGAAATATGTCTGCTTTAATCTTCACTGTAATCAATTAACCTCTGAGGTTAGAACTAAGATTTAATTCATCTGGGTGTTTGCAGAAGTCTCTGAACTGCCTTTTCTGAGGAATTGATTGTAATATTAAGATATGTTAGTAGAAGAGCAAATCTATACACAAGATCTAAATTTGTTAACAGCTATAAAATAGTGGTTGAAGTATGCCACTGGGTAACGTATTATGTCTTCTTTTTGGTCAAAGGTCCATAATTTATAAGGTTTAATGATATAAGTAATTTCTAGTTTGTACAGAAAAAATGGTATACTTGTGTTACTAAAGTTCCATGCAACTTGTTTTTTTTTCAAGCAATTATTTTTAATATGAGTAATGACTCATGCATTAGTCAGACTGTTGATACCAAGGGTCATTTCTAAATGCCAAATAGTAACAGTTCCTGCTACTACTTCTGCTTGCGTTCTTGTTTTGTTGTGTTGCGTCTTTTTTTTTTTTTTTAAATATATATATATATATTCCTCCAAAATTCAACTGTATGATCTCTCACTGTCACTCCTTCAGAAATAACAGTCAGACTGAAGATACATTTTAGCCATCAAGATACTTAATCCACGAGCCCCAGGGAACCATTAAACATTTCCTCAGAATGGCAAATGTGATGTTATCGTTGATTTGACCATTTAGGAGCAGCATCCATGAGCCAGATTGCACCATGGATTCACAAGAACCCAGGACCTACAGAAGATATCCCTCCCAAGAGTCTCATCAAACACTGTTGGAGGAGGCATTAGTCAAAAGGGTTACCAGCCATCATGGCAAATTTCAAACATGGCAAGACTCAAATCATCCAAGGCCTTTGTGCAATACTGTCAGTCCTCCCCATGCAAGCTCACTGCCCATGACTCCTATGAGGGATATATGCAATGGCTGTGATAGGACCTCTGTTACAGCCTTCAGTTTCATCCATCTTTTTTCTCTACATACTTTGAAGTTCCTCTTCAATCTCTTCTTCCATTTTCCTGTGCAAGCCCTGGCTGTCTGAGGCTATGGTATTTTCTGTCATACAGGTCATGTTTCCTCACTGAGGTGATCTGTGTGTAGCAGTATGGGTAGAAACCTTGTAAGTCCCTCATAAGCTTCCTATCTCTGCTTCAAAACCAGAATAAGAAGAGTTCTCAGCTGTCCCCTCCATTTCCTTTATTATTATTTTTTTTATTGGCTCCACCGAAATAGAGCAGAGGATGCTGCTGGTGTGGGGAATAAATTCCCTTTTCCTTGTGAAATGTAAAAACACTTCAGTTGTTCATTTTTTTCCACCTTCCATCCAAGCCAGGCTTTTTCAAGCCTGAACAATAAACAACATCTCATGTTTTCCAGAACAAGGTGGTATCTCTTTTTATCTCCCTGACTTTGTGGCAAAAAAAGAAAAGATGCATCAGAAAGCAAAGATTCATTTAAACTGAAAAGCTCTTGCGGTGATATACGAGTTTCACCAAAAGTTTTCTAGTGGAGAACAATGCACAAAACAGCAAGGCTCATCCTTTCCCCATGCAGCTGGGAGAACAATGTTTAGGGCACTTACCTGGCTTGTAGAAGTGCAGGTCCAGCTTTCTGTGTTGCCTGATTTAGAAGTGAGACTGAAACCAAAGTCTTCCAGCATGCTGGGTGCATGACCTTAGAGTCAGACTGCTCAGAACATTTTTCAGTGCCTTGCAGGATTTTTCTAAGACTTTTATAAGGTCCTAGCTTTAGCTTAAACATTTTTGCAAGATAATAAATCTTTTCTTTATTTTCTGTGCGTTCTAACATTGCATCTCACCAAGAAGAGTTTCTAAAAATTGTACAGCTCTAAGAACAGTGAGTTTGTGAAATACAAGCTCAGTTTGATTATTTTCTTACACATTTTCTTAATTGTCCTTAATTGTCATTTCTACAGACAGAAACTGTGGAAAAGGCACCAGTTAGATCATGAAGTAAAAAGAGAAGTAAAATGTGGAAGAAACAGTATAAGGTAAGGAACAGCACTGAAATCTTCCAATCTGCTGAAGCTGTGATGTGGCACCACTTATTTCCCTCTCCAGCCTAATCCCTTACCTCTACTGGCAGAAGTAGGCATCCTCCTCATTGTAACCATTGATAGTTTCGTTGTTGTTGCCATTTTTCTGAGTCACTTTTCAGATGGATCATTTCCTCGGCCTGGTTTATCATTTAGATACATGCATGCTTGAACCAGTTCTCTAAGGGCAGAAATGTACAGATAACGTAGGAGGAGTTGCAGAACCCCCCAGTCAGCAATGTTATTGTGCATATTAACTTAAACTGAACACAAAACAACAGCAAAAATCTCTAGAGGAGATCCATTACTGATTAAATTGTCTACCAAATACAGAATTTTACAATGACTCATGGTGGCTGGTTGAAGTCCTAGCTGTAGTGAGGAGATCAGTGCACTCCTAATAGGAATTTCATTAGAGCCAAGGATTCAAAGTCATTACTTTGTAGAGGCTTCTGTCTTCCCTGAAAAAAAACTTCTGTCTGCATAGAGCTGTTACTGTGAGTGGTGTAAGAGATATGCCAGCCAATAAACATACAAGCAGAAATCAACAAAGATAGAATTTAGGAGCAATAAACATCAAACAAGAACTAGAAACTAGCGTAGCACGAGTAGGGACTGCTAAGGTTTCATTGCTGCCTCCTACTGTTTTTCAATTGGGTACCTGCTTGGTTCAGTTTATACAATGTGCCGTAGGGTCACGTTGCTGACTTTGGCCCTCATAAGCATTTGTTGTGTACTGTGAACAGAACTCAGCACTAAACAGGAGTGTATCTTAAATAAAAGGCATGGAAAAGCAAAAGAATATGTGCTAGCAGGGCAACACAATAGGAGAATTTGCACTTTCAAAACCCATTGAAACAGAAAGAAGAAAGCTATTTTCTGATGAGATTCCGCCGGTGATAAAGTTTCTATTGTTGCATGACTGATAAATTACTTTTTTGTGTGTGAGTGACATATGTGAATACATGCATAAACGAGGAAAAAACATGATAAAATTGTTAGTATGTTCTTGTTTAACTTAAAAAGACATTAATAATAATAAGCATCTGTTTTATTCTTATAGGCAAAAATAAAAGGAACTGGTATCTAAAGCACTGTATATGAAGGTTTACTCATGGGTACCTCCAGGTTCAGTGAACTCACTGTGCATGTTCTATTATTCCGATGATAGTTAAAGTGATTGAGGTCTCTCAGGTCTCAGTTACCTGGGTAGCACAGGTTTGCTCCTGACTGTGTTGAGTAAAACAGCTGGACACAGGACTCTACTTCTTTTTGACAGACACCTTCAGTTAGTCTTAACATGAGATACATAAATAAGGCAAAAATAATGCATAGGTGGAGAATATGTAATTTTCAAGTAATTTTTGTTTCTGATATAATGAAAATATCTCATTTGAGAACAAAACCTAAAAGCTTACTAAATAGTACTTATAAAGGATTCTCTAGTTGAGCTTTTGAGAAATTTTCTGCAGCATATTTTTCTTCAGGGAAATACTGTTTTGGAAATTCTGCATAACCTTTTTTTTAGGAAAAAAAAATAAACATCCCATTTCATTGTTAAATCACTTCTTAAAATTATAACATTTAAGATGCTAAAAAGCCTCATTAAAGAAATCCACCAAAATTGCAATATTTTGGGATGAAGGAACACATCCCAAATATTATATATTACTATATATTTAATAATATTATAATAAATTATAATAAAATAATTATTATATAATATGATAATATTATATAATAAACACTTTTCTTAGTTTATATGGGGAAGAGCTACCTTAAATAACAAAGAAGCCTTCAGTATGTTCAAGCCTGTTTATACACAGCTGTATACATGAGGTGAGTTCTATAAGACAGCAATTCAAAGTCAACCCAACCTTGTAATTTGAGTGGCTTTTCATAGTAACACTCCAATATCTGCTTTTTCTCATTATTATTATTATTATTATTTATTTATTTTTATTTTCTAAAACATCATAGAAGAACTAATCTGAGCATTTTGAAGTTTGTCTCATTCCACTGATTTTAAGAGGCTTTGAATCCAGTGCCACTAGTTGGCCATTGGCCATCATTTCTGATATTCAAGGGTATGTGTGTATATATCCAATTTTCCAACAACTACTGGTAGATGCCTCATCTCATTTTAGTGCATGATTATAAAAACACTAAAGTAGCACATTTCTTAGCTGGATAGATATGTTGCTATTTATGGGGGTTTAGTCATGTATATTTATGAGCTTCTAAAATTATATATCCATTTTCAGAATTTCTTAGGGTCTAAATCTCATGAATTATAACATAAATGTTTTACTATGCATGATTATTAACAATACATAAGAAAAAAATACAAGTAATATTGTGACTAATTTCCTGTGGGGACTGATAAATTGCCTGTATGTTTATTTCTTGTTGGAAAATCTGACTTCATAATTTCATATGATTCCTAGGTAGAATATGTATCTTTGACAAATAAGGCAAAACATATTTGACATCCATCCATTCCATTAATAGAAAAATGCAAACTTTTTTTTTTATTATTTTTTTCCAGCAAACAGGGTATTGACCTGTCACTTAAAAAATGATAAGAATTTATTTGGTACTATTTCTACACCTTTATTGTTTTAATTTACGGACTGATTAGTACTTTCATGAACCTCTAGCCAGACTCAACATCAGCTCAAGTTTGCAAGGGTGTCATTTAATTAGGAGAAACAGATGAACACTTTTCAACAACCCATTGTTCTCACTGCTGAAATTTTCTGAACTTGTTTATCATGCCCTGTTAACAAATGCTGGCAATATATAAGCATTTTAAATGTTGTATATGAATTAAGAGATTTGTGTATGTGCTGGCTTATGCTTTGTTGTTCCCAAATGTGTAAAATGATGCCCTTATTAGTTATCTAAATAGCCACTAATGATATTTCTCTCTGGATAGAGTGCCTAGTGTCATAAGGGATGAACTCAAGCTGCAGCCTTAGAATAATTCAGCTTAAGATTCCTTCATCCATGAGATACAGATCCCATGGGAATCGGGTTTTGTTCATTAGTTTCAGAAATATTTATTTGAAAAATACAAAGATTTTTAAAGCAAAGGATGAGAGGAGACCTCTAGTTTTTATTACAAAAATCAATCACATTACTCCCTCCCCCCCAAAAAACAACCAATCAAACAAAAAACACATTTGCCATAGTATACAACTATAGAAATCTCAAAAATATCTGTGGCATGAGAAATCTGTTTCCTGCTTTTCTGAGGAGTCTAATGCCTTGTTTTAAATGTTCAGTAAACAGTTTCTGCTATCTCACATTTGATAAATGTAATTTATAGCCAGTTACAAAACATGCCTCAGTGAAGAGTACTTAGGAAACCTCTGTTACACATCTACAAAGTTTTATTTCTTGACTGCTACCATTTCTAGCTGTGATGCCATCTCTTTCCACATCTAAGTCGCTGCTGCTTACTTTGTGGAATGGGATTTAAAAGTGGAGTTTCAAGCAAGGCATTCTCCAGTATATGTAGTAGATGCAGTAGCACAGAGACCATTCCATGTAAGCTTTTAGCCCTCAAGTCTCTAGATTATCATCCAAAATGTTCTGAAAAGCATTAATAATTAAAATATTTTCAATCTTTTTGGGTAAAGACAATTCTGCTAAACATAGATTTGGATAAACTGCTATGATCCACACTTGCTCGGATTTTGGCAAGAGCATTTTTCCACATTACAGAACATATAACAATTTCAGGTAATTTGATTTAAAAGAATTCCAGGTAAGAGCAATTTTCAGAGCACTTCCGTGTCAAAACTTTGACGGGTTGTATTGTGGAAGGAAGTACAGGTAAACACACTTTACATGTACACAATAACCACGTCATTAAATTTGGCAACACAGAGTAACTGAGTTTGTCTTCTTTATGCTCATCATTACACAGCTGCATTTTCCCAGAAAATATGATCACCCCAGTTAGTAGCGCAATGATAGTAGTGTATCAGATAGGGAATCATAAAAAAACTGCTTTTAGAAAGGCTTTAAAAAAAAAAAAAATCTGCAGTGAATTTTAAAGTTACTTAATTGTATCCAAATAGGATGTAGAGAAAATAGCATTTAAACCAGCCATTTTTGTAGTATTTTGGATTCCATATCTGGGAAGGATTTAGCAGTCTAAGATTGCAAGTGAAGAAGTGATTGCGAAAGCAGTGACAGCTGCAAATATGAATACTTGGCTTGCCAGGATCCTGTCTTTACTGAAGAGTTATATTTCAAAAATGTCTACAGTTGACTGGGAACCTGAGCTGTGGAAAGAAATTGCTATTCCTAAAGCACTCTACAGTAAAACATATGTTGAATGAATTGTAGGCTTGGGTTAGTGTGAATGCAAAATGGAACTTTTAAGGTATAAATTTATATAAAAATCCTAACTACAAATTTATATTGTTTTATATTTTATGATTTGTCATCTTTGGTAATCATTAAACAAAGTAAAGCTAATTTTAAAATAGATTTCAATCTTAATGTATACTTAAATATTGATATTTAATAATACACAATCTTACCCAATCAAGAAAAGAACCTAAAATATGAACTCAGATCAGCTCTGTTTCTTTGGTTTAAGTGGCATATTCCTTATAGCATTTGCTGAGTACAAACCCCATTATATCATCTGGTTGAATAGTATAATTCCCTGTCTTTCTCCTTTGAAATCTTTCTCTGGGTAGATTACAGACCACTAAGTTATGCTGTGGTCTCTTTTCTTCCACAAGTACACTCATTTCTTCACTGTCAGCTGGAAGAGAATGACTGGTTGTTAAGGCATTAATGATTGAGTTTGACATGGGGGAAAAAAAGTGCATGTAAAGGATTTAATTAGACTCATCCCTTGTCTTTGTGTGACTGACAGTGCAGGTTTATGATATAATTGGGTTGTTTTTCAGTCTTGTTTTGGGAACAGCTTTGGAGTGAAAAAATCTCTTTCCAAATCTAGTGTGTAAGTTAAGCACAGCATTGCTTTCACCATCATTAGCTAAATTTCCTGTCACAGACACCTGTTAAATACTGTAAATATCAGGGAATTTCTGGGCTTGGGGAATTCTAAGGGTGACAGGATTGGCAGAAGTGGGAAGATTCCTGGCTCTGATTCATCTACTGCACCACTTTGTCCATTGTGCACAACTTCATGTTGTCTGTTCTGTCTGAATCCCAAACTGGGTGTCTGACAGCATGACTGTAGTCACTGCCAGGTTTGAGCAGATACTACAAAAACAGCAAAAAGAAAAATTCAGGCACTGCACTTAAATTTTGAGGGAAATTCCAGAAATTGTATCTAGCTCTGAAGAACTTTAGAACTCTCTAGAACTTTTTAACTTTAATAATGTATTGTGGGTTTCTTAGTCTTAACACCTTTTGATAGCTAGACGTTAAAATTAAAAATCATCATCCTACAGAATTATTAGAAGGGAGCGATGCATTTACCTTTATCAGAAATGTGTTTCATAGTCTGAGTGACATAGGTAGAATCTGAACCTAAAATTATTCTAGAAGCTCATACTGCCAGTCATCTAATTGCAAGGCAGCTGAGCCTCTCTCTCCTACTCTCCGTGCATATGCTGCTTACCTTCAGGAAATCCCCGTAATTCAATTTGGCTTTGCAGTTAGAGGGAGTTTAAGAGGGCTACACTGTGTTTGATTCCTGAGGGTACCATGCTACCCTGAGTTTGCAAAAAAGACATTTACAGTTACGCTGGATGAGTTGAGAAGTGGTTTCTTCTTCGTTTGGTAGTCAGTATGAGCGCTATTAATGTGTCTAAGAAGTGTTTTGGGACTGGTTTGCCTTTCATTTCTCAAAGAAAGCAGCCGTGATGATAAAACCAGTGAACAAGTCTGAAGCTGGAAGAGCGGATGATGCTTAAAACAGAAATCTGTCAACTAACCACCACCACATCTCTTCCCTTTTTATCATTTGTAAGGTGTAAAGATCAATCTTTCCCTTGGTGCCACTTCAGTTCAGCAATCCGCAATGCCAAGCACCAGCTGCAAGCATGCAAATTGTGCCACTATGGGAGGATGCTGCCTTGCTGGCATCCCACCTGTAGTTGCAGAACTGGTGACATCTCCCCTTAAAAAGCATATGCCAAGGCTCTGTTGCCATATGTCAGAAAGATGCAAATGTTTTAGAGGAAGTGACAGTGGGTAAAGGCACATGTGCTAAAAATTATATCTAATACAGTGTGGGAAAAAAAGGTATGGATAACACCAGAGAAGAGACAAACCAACAAAACGGAGCCCATCTCAAGAACCTTCAACCCCCACATACATCTAAAAAACTCATTATTTTATGAATTAAGACTGCCATAACAGAATATCAGCAGGTATGATAACTGAAATTACTGGAAAGTTGAGTCTGAGAGGCTTCTGTTGTCACTCTTTTTTTTTTTTTTTTTTTTATGAACAAAACTTTGTCAGAGGAAACCAAAACCAGACTTACTCAGAAAATGTGAAACAAGGTGCTGGTTCATCTCCTCCACTAGCTAGAAGCCTTGGCACAAAACCTGCTGTGGTAGTGATGTCGAGACATTTTGGCAGACAGCATAGGTCCTCACCTTCCTTGAAGTGCAAGAAAGGTCAGAGCTGCATAACTGAAGCAGAGAGACTGTCAGAGCCTGCAGGCTGTGTGAGCAGTCATAACCCAAGTAATTCAGCTCTTGCTTCTTCCCATCTGTAAGAGACAGGTACTCAGGGCAAGGGCTAGGTTGGCTGGCCTGAAAAGTCTTTTAAAAGGAGGGGATGATACAATTACCATGGGAAAAAAAAAAAAAAAAACAAAACAAAACAAAAAAAAAAAAACAGCTTTATCTGTTCCTTTCGTCTGGCCAAGTTCGTATCTGGGATGCCTGACTCCTTTTTATATCTTTGTATGTGACCTTTTGCTTGTTTGTTTTTGAGAAGCTAAAATCTGAAAACTATTGCAAGATTATTTTCAGTACGAATTGAGCTGAATTTTGGAAGCCTAGATACACAGCCACAATCTAAGAATTCCTTCATCCCAGGTCGTCATCTGCAGCTGCAGGGCATCTTGACTATCACTCCTAGAGAAGCTCGCTGGTACTCTGAAAGTAGCTGGTGATCTTCTCCAGAACTCAACAGACCCTGCCCCAGAGCAAACAGCACTTGAACTGCTGTTATCATGGTCGCTGGAAGCCATGTAGGGATCAGGTGAAGTGGCTCTTAAAAGGTGAGCAGACAGCACTCTGGCTTTCACAAGCGAGAAGTTACCTGCAAAATTTTATTGATTTATATTTTCTGTACTAATTTGTCCTGCTTCTGGCATCTAGAACAAATCTCTTCGAAGTAGGAAACTTTTTGCTTGGTCTGGCATGCCCAAAAGAAAACCCAAACTTTTTCTACTTTTTGTTTTCTAGTGGATACGAGTTATAACTTGCATAGAAGTCACATGGCATACTGCCACGTCAATCAAGCTTTTAAAAACAAAATTAGATTTAAACAGTGCTTGCTTAAATACTATGTCTACACAGTCCTACAAATCTAAACTCTTGATGAAATGAGTAGTTGTCAAAAAAACAAAACATGTATTATCTATTCCTTACACAGACTTGAGCAATAATGAATACCGTTACAAAGGAAGACTGTAGCAGATATGACAGATTTGGGATTTTTTTTTTTTTTCTCATCACATCAAGAACACTGGATAGGAATTAAAACACATCAGTATGTGCTAGGAGGGAATCAGATGTTCTCTAAAAAAATTTGCCAGGAGAGGTTTGTAGGAATAGAAACATCTTTATTAGTACAAATAACTGCTGTTCAAACTGCTGTTACCCGAAGAAAGGTTTGTGCCTCTAGAAGTGCACCTCAGAGTTGTCCTTTTTTTTTTCCTATTGAATCATTTGTTCTAAGAAAGTATATTAATTCTCCTCTGCAAACCTTGTATCATTTCTGGTCTCACAGGCATCAGCTACTGGAACAACCCTACTGTACATTGGATCATTTGCAGATGTATTTTGAAAGTACGTGCAAGCAGTTTTGTATCTGTGAATTATGGGTGCAGTGATCTCCCACTCTGTCAGGAGGGCAGGGTAAGGATTGTACTAAGTGCCTGCTGGGGGATCTGCCTGAGAGCAGTGGAAGAGAAATAGTTGCAGTATACACTTTCTGCCTGACCTGCCAAATGTGTCCAGAGAAAAGAGGCAATTTTTCTCATTTTGTTTGTTGAGGTCATGACAGCTCCTTCGTTTACAGCTAGAAGCATTGGTTCTGTCCCCGAAAACAGACCATCTAGTTCACAGTACTCAAACTTAGCCTTAATACTGGTTGTAATGCACTGTCCCTTCTGTCCGCTTCACGACAGCTCTTGATCTTACAGATTAAATCACACACTTTTTTTTTTTCTCTTTTTTAATTATTTGTTTAACAGCCAGTGTTACATCTACAATAAGCTTTTGTCTACAGTGCTCACTATGTCACTTTATCTGTATGTCCTGGGTGAGGCCATCAGAGCTCTTGAAGGAATGGACCTAATGAGCCTTGAGAACAAAATTTCATTAGAAGTGGATGTAGAGGATTCTCCAGGTACGGTCTCTCTCAATTATTTGACTTCTCAACCAGCTACAAAGAAATTTAAAATAATTAAAGATAAAAGGGATAAATAAAGGATATAAAAGAAGAATATCCTCAGAGACTTCTATAGCTATGACTTTCCAAAGTCAATTTTCTAAAAGCTTGAAATCCATGCAAGGAGGTAGTATAATCCACGCATATTTTTCTTGATCTGAATAAAAGATACAAAATCAAAGTTGGATTTATACCTAGTTTATTTTTCACTTTTGCATACTCTGACTATGCACCTTTTCTCCTTTCCTTCCTGCCTCCCAACTTCTTGTTTCTTTGCATTGTTTTTGCTGCACAGTAAATCCTACAGAAATATTCATCATGAAATGGTCATTAAACTGTCTTGCCTACCTTCTGTCTAAAAAGCACAAGAAGAGCTCTTGTTTCTGCAAAGGCCCATGTTTCTTGGTTCATTTATTTGATTAAGTTTAAACAGGGGATGAGGGATGCTATTCTTTTAAAAGAAATCAATTCAAGGATACAACAGAAAGAGCTAAAGCAGTGCTGTTGTTAGCGCACTTTATCCAATCAAGGTATAAAAAAGTTTTCTAAGTTCGAAAAAGCAGACTCTTGCAGATTAGACATTTTCCTTGGGCTTTTGGTTCAGCATCAATACGGCCATCTTCCTTCTGTTCTAGTTTCCTTAACTCAGGTGTTCCCCTCTTTCTCCTTATCAGATCAGTTTCAAATATAAACGCTGCCACCATGCTTGATGCTATCTCATAATTACTTTTGGGTTTCTCCTTAGTGGTTCTTTTTGATTGATTTATTTATTTTTGATGAAATTTTCAGAGTATAAAGACCTAGTACAAGGATAAATTATCTGGGGCACCTGGGCTTGACTTGCATCAGGCAGATATAGAACTCAGTACCGTTTGGTTAGGGTAACAGGCTAACCAAAATCCTTGTTCATATTTATGAAACAAGAAAAGAGCAAATTTAAGCCATTTACATCTCATAATCTGGCTCTCATTGCTGTGTGCAATTATTTATTAAAGTGCTCATTCATTTTAACTGAATGTTTCAAAGCTTAGTACAAGAATAGAACAATAACAACATCTTATCCAAAAACTAGTCTACCTGTTAATACCCTGGACTGGACATAATCAAGAAAATATGTTCAGTCAGAACTCTCTTTTTTTTTTGTTTTTTTAACAATGACTTTTGAACTACTTGTTATATGGCTTCTGGGTGACATCTTGAGATTAATCACTAAAGAACTCCATATATTCATAATGAAACTTTCCTCACTTTGAATCATTTCTGGTGTGTGTGGCCCCTGTCACATTTAATTAAACTCAAAGAGGTGAAAGGAATATGAATCTTTCTAACTTCTTTGGTAGTCCTCAGACTGATGTAGTTTATGTCATTTGAGATTACTAGTAGATGTCACTGAATTCAGAAGATTCAATCCGAGAGGGACTACCACTGACATTTGTGAGCAAAAGATGCCATTGCTGGCTTTACGTGCCCCTTCTAAAGCTTGTTGGAGCCAATATGTTTTCTATGGACATGAGAGAGTTATATATAAAACCACACAAGTATAAACAAAATCTTAACACAATTACAGAGATTCTATTCATAACAGTGCATGGTGATGTCCTTCTTTTACCTACATCTGAATATTCAATGCTAATCCTCCTACTGCTTATACCTTGCTTTAAACTATTTTGGAAAATGTGATTATTGAATTATGAATGCATGAATATTTTGCTAAATATTAACTTTGGTAACTTGTCTGGAAAGATGTCGTGAATGTGAGCTGATGATAAGCTTAATTAACATCAGTGCAAAATGTGAAAGATGAGAAAAAAAAAAAAAGGTCAGCCAAGAAAGTAAAATTTAAAAATAACTAAAATAAAAACTTCCTGTCAGACTGTTTCACATGAACTAACCTTAGCTGAAGCACTCTGTATCTGCTCATGTGAACAGGTAATAATTGTCAGTACCAGCTGCATAGGGGGTCCTTCTGCATTCTTGTCCTGCTTGGCTATTCACAGTGCAGTCTTTGTACGTGTTGAGCACAGATCGAGTGCTTTCCTCCTCCCTTTTTCTCCTCTGAAGGCAGAAGTATATGTCCTTTATTCCACTGTGCTTGAGATGCAGTTCTGAAGTTGGCTGAGAGAGCTTTCGGCTGAGCATATCAGAAATGGGAACATTCAGTTTTGCCCTAACATTTCTGTCTGTCATGATCGCCAATGAAAAGACATCATGTAGCACTTCAATGTTTTCACCCTGTTGAAATCCTTTCCAAAAGGCAGAAAATGAAAGGAAATACACTGAAATGGTTAGTTTGAAAACAAAACCACACTTCAGTCTAATAGGAGCTGCTGACAGTCTTAGTATCATTGGAAAAATTGAGAGATGTAAACAATAGGTCATGCAAGAAGTTAAGATTAAATATATATACATAATAAAAACTCTTGTCAGACCATTTCATAGTACTTAACAAATGATTATGAGGGAGAGCTAAAAATCATCAGTTTTTTTAGGAATAACACAAATCCTTCCTTATCCTGCCCTTGGCAACTGTACAGATTTTGTTTTGGGGGCACTTTTGTTATCTAAGGAAGTAGTAGAGCATTTTTTCTGTAGGTAGAATCTGAGTTATATATATATTTTTTCCCTTTCTTCCTTTTTTTTTTTGTTTTTTTCTTATAAGCTTTCAAGAAATCATTGTTTCTTGTTCATGTTTTTCACTAACACAATTCTAGTATCACACCAGTGACTTACCCTTTATTCCCTGTTTATCCCCTTATTTATTAAGTCTCGAGAATAATTGCGAAGAGAAAGGCTGATATTTTTTGTCATTTTATTATTATAGAATTGGAAGTACTGTGCATATACTTTTACTTTATACATGTCTTCAGCGTGCCTTGCCCTATCAGTACAAAATTTAGTATAATAAAGTAAGCACAATAATAAATAAATAAACCATACCAAGAAATCCGATTTGACTGTAATTTGCTAAATTGGAAAAATCTGTCAGTCTTATTAAAGAGTCCTGCATTACAGGGTATTGTAATAAATCAGTCTGTCAAGAAGAAAAAAAAAAATCGCAGAAAGGTGCTTTGATGCTAATTCTTCTTTTACTTCTCATGAGAGGATTAGCTCAGGGTCTTGAAAGTGCAAAGGAATCCAATCTGTCAACTTAAAAGTCTTTTTCAATGTGCAAATAAATAGATGAATTTCCTTAAAAAGTCAGTGTGTCACCTCCAGGTAATGAATCTCATATTTTCCTCTAACTCCCTGGGAGTGGTAGATACATGTCTTTCCTGACATTTCTTTGCCAAAAAAAACTCCTCTTAGAAATTCCTTTTCAATATTGGAACAAGGAGTCTGACATACATTAAAAAAAAAAAAAAAAAAAAGAGAGAGAGAGAGCAAGCGAGAGGGTTTGCTACTTATTTAATATTTTTAAGGCCTGATTTCTGTGAAGGGTTTCTAATAAGTTGTAGTCTGATTTATCTATGAAAATGTTTTGCAAAGACTGCTGATATTAGATATTTAAGATAATGATTGAATAGTTTCCTAAATAACCATGAAAATGTACTTTTGAATATAGAACATTTTTCCACCGAGGGAAGTCACATGAATTAAGGTACCTACACATAGTGGTATGTCCTTATCAGAAGACACTATCTGCAATATTACACAGCTACTTGACATTTAACATTTCAGATGCTGGTGTGAGTTTGTATATAAGACTTAAATCAGTTATATTAGTATGACATTCTGCAAAGCCAAGGATTAAATGCACATCTGAAGTGCTTAGGAATTTTGAACAATTCCCAACCTAGTAAAACACCCATTTAACAAAGATAAATTCACATCTGAGATCTTTTTTGCCTTCAGCTGTATAAACATTTTTATACAGGTATGACTTTTTTTTTTTTTTTTTGGTAAAGCAGAAATCCTTTATTTTTTATTTTTTTATTTTTTGTAATCTTTTGTCATGTGGTGTAATGGAAAATAACAACGTTTTTTAGAGTCCTTCTGCATGTCAGCAAATATTCTCTGAACTGACAAGACAAGCTTAACATATTGTCTCCTAAATGTATCATTATATTTCATTCAAAGCAGCACACCAAACTGTGTCTGGCTCTTTCAAGAGTTCCTAAGGATCTTGGCTGCCACTTAAGCACAGTGAGCATTAGCACTTAACAATGTTGGGTTTGCTCTGGAAGCTGATTCCTACAGAAGAATAAAAAGAAGGGTTTTTAATCCAAATGCAGTGGTAATTTTCCCAGCATATACATTCATTTAAGAAAGAAGCATTGTCTTTTTCTTCAAATGATTAAGGTTATATTTTCAAGAGAAGTGGGCAGAAGATGGAGATGCTTTGAGGAGATTTCTGAGATGAAGATAGAGAAAAATCAGTATATAACATTAGAGAATGAAGAACATGAGAAAAATATGTTAAAGGCCTAAGGGTTTTTAATCTATTAGATCAAGAGACAAACAGAAACTGAGTAAGACAATCTTATGATCAGAGCTCCAGTATAAATAGGTAAAAGTCAAAGTAAGGAAAGGCAGAGGATGGTGAAGAAATGTGATTGTGTAAAAGTGAAAAATCAGCTTGAGAAATCCTTAAGTCAGAATTATGAGGATAGAAAATAGAGTAAAAAGAGCTGAGGGCATTACCAAAAGGTATGGGTGCAAAGCTGGTGCAAATCAGTGGGTTCAGGAATATTGCAAGTCATTAGATGCTATGCTTCAAGTTGGAAGGGGTCTAATGGATAGAAAAAGAATTCTAAGACCTGTATATTAGTTCTGCCTTGCCCAGCATGACTGTAGGCAAAATGCCTTTTAGATCAAAAGCTATGTGTCTCAGCTTTACTTCATGTGTGCTAACTAAATGTGATTTCCCCTAATTCTTGCAAAAGTCCTTGGTGTATTTTAAGTGTAAAATGTTATAATGTATTTAGGACTCTGCCTGGAAAAGAACAGCAAGTCTACTTGTTTGTGTGCCAGTTTTCCCATCCATTAACTTTTTTGATTCATTCACTTGTTTTCTGCTTTTACAACATTTTGCAACACCCATCGAAGCCAGATCTACTACATTACCTGCCATACAAAATGATAGCTCTTAATTTTCAGGACTGAAGGTAGTTAGCTTTCTTTTTATTTCCTCCCCTCCTTCCAACCAGGCATTCATCGTTGCTTCTTTTTAAATTACAGTCTTTCTTTGTGCAACTGTTCCATCATTCTTAGAATATTTGGCTTCAGGCCAGTACAAGTTTTATTTGTCATTCACTTCTGGGTATTAATCATCCCATAAATATTGAAGTTCTTAATGGTGGGTGCAGACATTATGTTAATGTCTGCTGTAACTTTTTGGTGACTTGGGAGCATTTCTAGTGATAAACTGTTCCTAGAGGGAACATCTGAAAAGTTAAAACAGTAATAGTAAATTAAACACACAAAACCTTCCAAACATATTGGAAACATATTTTGCGTCTTAAGTATTGTGACCTTTGAGTTATTCTACTTTAATGTCTTCTTTATTTATTTATTTATTTATTTAAATTTATTATTTTATTTCAATACTTCATACCCTTCAAGCTACACGGAAAGGAATTACTCACTATTGAAAATATGCATGCAGCAACATTTGTTTTACCCCGTATCTGGAACTGTCTCATGTTTCAGTCAAGCTGGTGAGCGGACTACAAATCACCTGTATGGAGAGAGCAGCACAAAAGGGACTCAGGAAGGACATACCTGCCTTCCACTGAAAATGTTGCTCTGATTTATTCACAAATGGAGCAGAAATACTTCTAACACGTCTAAGTCCTAGAAAGACCTTGTCGGTTCTGTAATCCATCAGTGTCCTCAGAACAGTGATGAAGATCATCATGAACATGACTGCTATATTATGTGCAAGAAGGCACCTAAAAAGATGACAGATATAACTTCATCACATGAGGTCATTTGCCTTATGTGATGAATGGTATTCTCTTTTGGTTCCAGGACTCATCTTTTGTCCTCTGTGAACCTGAGTAAACAAAATTGTCAGTTGCTTCCCAGAATATATTTGTCAGATTTCTATTCTGTTTCTTTTTTGTTTTATTTTTTTTGCTACTCTTCCCTTTTTGCTTTAGAGATGAACTGACATCAATGGATGCTGTGAACTTGCATTTCTACTGAGCTGTACTGCTTTTTATAATAATACCAGTGCCTAGGATTTGGCAGACCTAGTAAAACACAAGAGATACACAGTGAGGAAGATCTGGAAGTTCATACGGTGGGTACCTTGGGAAAAATCACTGAGTGGGGGAAATCAGGAATTTATTTTCTACTAAACCTCAGGTCACTAAGTAAATACCTGCAAGAAAAGTATGTGTACACCTCTGTGCCTGCTACTAGTTACAAAACTGTCTCTTTAAAAAAGGATGAGCCTAGCTGCTCTGTGACAATGTCTCCATTACTTCGATTTTCTCAGCTGAGTAATTTTACCTTTAAATGCAGTTATTTTTTCACCTAGAGATAATTTTGTCTCAAAATCAAGAAAAGATGTGATATCAGTTCTCTTTTTTTTCTTGTAACACCTTTAAATTGTAACATCTTTAATTGCAGTTTATTGAAGAAAAAAAAATTCTTTTCTGTTTTTCCCCTTACTTGAATTGTAATTTCCTTATATATGTTGGGGAATCGATGCAGTATTCAGCTAGTAATGGAAATGCATGTGACGTGTCTGACTCATGGCATTTTGAGCAAAATTTCATTGTCAGGTTTGTATGCAATATTTCCCATCTTAGTTTTGTATGCCAGTGCAGAAATATTCTCTAAAGTGTATTGCAGTTATTTACTATTTGTTTTCTGATAGGCATGAACATTACCAGATAAACAGGGAGAAAGTGTACTCACATAGTTCAGATGTCTGAGTATCTTGAACTGAATCCGGTGTGTTTGAGATGTTTTACCACTATATTCAAGGAAATGATAACACACATTTTAGATGCTCCTGGAGCTTCCAAATTCACAAGAGGGTATATTTTCCCCCTCACTGCTTCTACATATATGCTCGGATTAATGCAGATGTGAGTTATGTATTAGCATCAAGGGGAGAATTTTACAGCAGCAACTGAGGCGCAACAAGCCTGAGTGGGTGGTGAGGAGGAGAGAATAAACAGTGACTTTCCAGTAGGAGTTTGAAAGGCTGATGAGGAGTCTGTCTAGAGAAAGACATCTCATCCCTTCTCTTCTGCTGCATTGAGACTGTTAGACTAGACACCTAAAATAATGCACATTATCAGGAGACTGTTGAAGGATCCAGTGCTGCCCTTATCTGCCATACAGCAGATACAGATTGATTTTTGTTTGTAGGTAGAAGAATTCTGCAAACTTAAAATTCCAAGTGGTACTCAATCTGGAAGAGTAAGCAAAGCAGCCTCCAACAGCCACTGAAGACAAAGAAAAACAAGACAACTAATTTGGTCAGAGAGGTCAGTATTTGAGACTTGTAGGGCAAATGGAAGTTGAAAATGTAGTGCGGAAATATTTGGAAACCTGTGTTTTAATAACTGTCAGGAAGAATTATTTGAAATCTTTCCTTATTCTCTTTCCCTTCCCCTCCCCTTCTTCCCCTTCCCCCCTTTTTTGGAACTTTTTGAAAGCATGAAGTGGCTGTGCAAACTTTCCAGTAGTGATTTTAACAACTTCTTCCTTCAATGTATTTCTCTATGGTTTTAATCAGCTTTAACACATAGCAACTGTTACCGTGGACAAGTGCACAGCAATGAGAAAACTAAGGAGTGTGAGATGTAGTAGAAGGAGAAACAAACAATAACAAGAAAGAGTAGAGGACATGCTCAGAAATTGTGACGCTGATTACATGTGGACAAGTTTTATATCTACCGTTGATGATTGTGTCAGAGGGCTTGGTTTTCACTGAAATATGGAAAATCCTTGCTCATAAAGTTTAATCCTCTGCTACTGCAAGAAACTAGCCTGTTCATATGCTCCTCAAGCCTCACTGTGTAGTGAATAAATTACCTGGTAGCTCTACCAAGAAAGTATCCATCTGGATCAACATGACAACTTATTTATGCACCCAGCATCTGAAGGGTGATGGTAAATCCACCAGTAAATAAAGCCTTTTCCGATGCCCATCTCTTCCAATGCCACAAATGCTTATGTGGTTGCCAGGAGCTGCTCCTGGAGGCAGCATTGGTAGGGAAGCTTTGGTAGGCTTAACCCTGGAAGGCTGTCCATGCCTCTGGCTCTACCTGTGAGAGCACTTGGAGGCATATAGAGAGACATGAAAGCATCCCTATATCCAGATATCCCTTGGATGGGAGATTCAGGACACCCTGCATGAAGTAACGTAGTCATAACCAAAGTAGATTTTAATTGGAGTAGTTAGCAGTACAGTCAAGAGTCTTTCTAAAACCAAGAACTGACATATCCCTTTTAACATTGTTAACAGGGCTTTCAAATCCAATCCTCCGGTGGTATTTTGATAGAAAACTAGAAAATAAAGTAATTGTTCTTTTTAACATTACACAATATTCTTCAGCAACATCTAAATTCATTTAAAGAAAAGAGGACAAAAATCAGTATCTTTGTTTTCAGACAGGAAAGTGAAGGCGCAGAAAAGTGAAATAGCTTGTCCTAGTTTGTGCAGAAATCTGAGTGATCCCTAGTGATCATTAGTAAGAATTCAGCCTATTCTTGGCTAATGAGGCCAAAAGACTTTCTGGATGTGGCTGAGACAAGCTCAGAAACAGTTTATTAAACTAGAAAGTTTAGTACATATTATATCATATTCCAGTTGTATGGCAGAACAAAAGCAAGTAAAAGAAAATCCTCAGTTTGGGATATTAGTTAGAATAGGGCTGTGCATTGTTTTCAATTATTCATGTTGAGATACGTTAGAAAAAAATTGCAGCCAGTTTACAATCAGCCTAATTTAACAGTATAACTTTTAGGTTATGCACCAGTCTAGACTGATTTATTTTAAGTTTGTTTAATTAATGTGGAGGGTTTATTTTTTAACGTATTTCAATATTTGAATTTGGTGGAAATAGTAGAGGATTCCATTAATCTCTGACTTTACTAATGTAATTTGATGGCTCAACATCTCAGTGTGCCTAGTTTTCACTATTTGTTCTCCTTTAAGATTTGACATGATCAGTCAGATTTGAGAATTATAATTATGCAGTCTAGAAATAGACTTCAAGATTTCTAGTCCCCATAGATAAAGCCAATGGGTATGTAATTAAGAACAAGAAAAATGCTTGACCTACTTTTTGTGTTGAATCTAAGCTTCTGACTGATCTATCTTTATTTCTTTCTATTGATCTATTTATCTGCCTATCCAGTCTGTCACTAATAATCTTATTTTCCATTGATTGATCATTTAAACTAACTTCTAGTCTGAATGATGGTAATTTAATAATGTGAACCAATTAGGAGTTAAATAGAGTCAATAAACCACTCTGTGACCTCACTGAGAAAAACATTGAAGTACCACTGTCTCATTATCCCTTCAGCATATTCTATTAATATTTTTAGATCTGGAGTCAACCAAAGATACTACTGAAACTGGGAATATAATTCATGACATGATGTTACATTTTAGCTATCAAATTTTTCCAGCTTCAGATAATAAAAGCCAGCAAAGGCTGTTATTTGCTTAACCTCAGCAGGTACTCTTCATCTAATCAACACCTGCCATGGGAAAAAGAAGTGTTTTACTTCTCAGTCCCACTTTTATCATGTCTGTAATCCTTGTTTTCAAGCTGTTGTGCCCTCCACATCTATTTCAGTAATAAAAAAAAGAGCCTGGTATCTTCTTGGCCAATCATCTCACAGCTCAGGTCAGTATAATTCAGTGAGAAGTCACCATTTTGCTGAGAGATTAAAATGTTTCCCCCATAGAAAATTTGATAATCAGTATTTCTGATACTGGAAATATCAGAGGTAAAGAGATGGATAGAAGACAGTAAAACAGATTGTTCATGATAACTGCACATAATCATGTGCTTCATCTGAGGCACAGTAATCATCATGGTGTCATCTCACAGGTACATACAAATATTGGATTCATTAAGAATCCAAATGGAGCTGATCCTGTAGTCATATGCTTTCAACTACTTCAATTGCCTTTATATGATTTCTGCTTTCAAAGGAAACTAATGGTCACTCCATCTTTTGTGCAACACTTTTTGCCAATTTGTGGTTCTTCCAGCAAATACAAAAACAACCCAAATACCTAGAAAACAGTTTATAACCTGAAAGAAGCAAGATTACAAGATATGTTTGGGGATATTTGTAAAAATCTCTTCTTAAACCTGGCAAATATTATGGGGAAAATTTTGGAGTTGCTTGCAAAGAGATAGGACCCCTTTCTTACTGAGTATCTTTGAGAAGAAAAAGCTATTTCCTTATGTATTTCCTGTGTATCTAAGTGAGCAAGTAAAGTAACCATACAAGAACCTAAGAAAACCTAGAAGTGTCTGAGATCTCTTAAGTTTTCTCTTACAATATTTATGTCCCTTTTATTCCTAGATTAAAAGGTTTTCTGGTCTATCCATTGTTTGTATTAGATGGATTGTAACTAGAGTTACAATCTGCAGGCTTGTGTACAATTCATCATTGCCACCTCTGGATGGTGACAGACACATTCTGCTAGCCCGAAAGAGCTGGACCATATGTAAGTGTTAATAGCATACATTAGCACAGTTGTAAGCTTGCTTACATTCCTGTGATCCCTATCAGATGTTGCTCTTTTGTTTCCGAGTTTGCTTTGCTTCATTTTGTTGCCTGCCTGATAAATCAGTCCTAGCAACAAAACCCAGATTATTATGGTTTTAGACATAAGCTTCTGTGAAGGTGCTAGATAATGTCCATGTGCCATTAAGCTGCCAAGCTAATCCTTTCCCTAAAATCTCTAATTCTTTGTAATCCTCTCCCTAAATTCTATTTTTCCAGATGGAAGGACAGTAGAGTGGTACTGGCCTGCTCCTCACCAGGTTCTGATTTGGGGTTGTTAGCTCCATTCTGCATGTGTCCCTTCTCTGTGCCAGAACAGATTAGCTCTACTGGCTGCTGTGTAAATCCAGATGTTTGCTACATGGATAATTCTTAGTCTGTCTGAAAGCCCAAGACACAGGAGGGAACGAGAGCACATGCCAAATAGCTGCCTACTGGAATTCATCTTGCCAATTACCTCATTTTGGGGGAAGCAGGTAATGTGTAGCAGCCAGGCCCACAGATAATTTGCACATCAACACCCACATCAGTATCTGCATGACACAGCCACCTCCTGACTTCCATTCTCTTGTGCTGGCTCTTTTTTGAGTTTCCGCTGTCTAAATTGTGGATGGCATGAACAGAACAAGTGAGAGGCACAGCAGTGGCATAGCAGACTGTGCCAAAGTATTACATGCCTTTCCAAAAGCAAAACAAACTTAAAAAAAAAAAAGGAAAATAAAAGAAAACAAAAACAAAAACAACAACAACAAAACAACAAAAAACACAGAAAAACAAACAGAAAAACTAAAACCATGTTAATATTAATATTAATAATAAAACCAGCAAGCAATTAAGGCAATGTTTTAAAAGGCATCAGCAATCAAAAAGGCAAAAACAGCACTGGACTGCATGAGGGCATGAGAGAGAAGAAATATCGGGATATTATAATGCTGTTACAAAACCAAATTATATGTCCTCTTTTTCAATTTTAGATGCTCAATGTTTTTTAATCTGTTGTAAAAATGAAATTTTATCAAGGGGCAATAAAAAAGGTTTTTGATATTGGAGGTGCAGGATTGGTAAGAATCTCCTCAAAAGAAGTGTAGATTAAAGCTGTATGAGAATGCCGTTAGGATTAGAAGCATGGTCCATCTATCTTCCTCCTTTCCTAGTACAATGACAGCTGCAGATTATCTGTGAAAATAACCTTATTTTTTCAAGACTGTTGTCATTTATGTGCCAAAACTACATGTACTGTTGTACTGACCGAAGTTAGAGCTTCTGGCCATTAGGCTTCTTGGATACAGTGATCCTTACCAGGCTGGTCTCAAGGAAACTAGGCAGTATACAGCAGTGTTTGACACTGTTTCTGAAGCTTCTGGATTGATAGCTTTGCAGTTTACTTCCATTGTGAAAATTGTTTTTCATGGTGTCCAAAGGGACTGCCACATAGAATTTGCAGGAAATAACCCTGCTGTTTGACAAACAAGCTCATTGGCAAGAAACACTGACATCGAGATGCACTATTGAAAAGAGAAACTTTTGTGATAAAACCTATCAGATGAACTATGTTTCTAATATCCTCTATGCACACTTTTGCTTTCTGAAGCTCTCTTGAATGACAGGATAGCCATTATTCACCACTTGAGGGAAGAAACCCAGTAAAATGTGATTTTCAGTGACCATGTTGTACAGTAAGCTGAGTTTACACAATTTTTTTGTTCCTATCTTCCACAGCATTCCCTAATAATAATCCATTCTGCAAAGCATCCCAGATTAGGATTCATAATGAGAGAAAATTGAGAGTAAAAAAGATGGGTAGAAAAGAAGGTTGTAGAGGGAATACAAGTTCTGAGGAGGGAAAACTTGGATAAGTACAGTGAAAGAGTAACAGTAATTAAATTGTAGTTCCTCTCCCATAGACATGAGTAATGGGAGAAAAAAAATAAACTAATAAATTAGTCATACATAATTTTTTTGTTGTTGTTGTTTTATCACAAGCTATTCCACAAATGGAAAACCAACGCAGCTCAAGATAAATCCTGCATTAATCTACAATCTAATCTATAATCTACGTATTTCTATTTGTCTTCTGGTTTTAGAAGCTAGTTCAATTGAATGGATTTCTCCAAAGAGCAAATAAGGGTTGTCCAATTCCCTTCTTCCCAAATCCGTTACTAGGGTTGTTCTTTTGATTTCTTTTTCATGTAAGCTTCTTTTTGCATTATTTCTAAACCTTGCTTTGAGTAGATTTGCAAAAAGTGAAATAAAGTATCTGGAGAGTCCATTCATTAATGATAAAAAAGCATTGGATAAAGTCTCTTGCAACAGTGGAGTTTTCCAACAATATTCAAGATGTCTTCTAGGCACTCTTCTTCTTTATTTACTTTTTTGATCCAGAATTTTTATGTATATACAAAAATTATATTCTGTGATTTCACTTCATTTTGTTACTGTTCCATAAGTCTTTGTCCTTCATTTTGAATTTTAGGTTTCTCTATGTTAAAAATAACAATAATAATAATAATAATAATAAAAAAACACAAAAAACCTACACTTATTTAACTACCAGCTCTTCAGAGCTTTAGAGACCAAATTGCCTTGGAAACAAGAGGTTTAAGTAAGGATAATGGATTTCTGTTATTTGACAACTAAGCTATCTAATTATATAGTGACAGATATAGTTCTGATTACATCTAAATTTATGATTGGTTAAAATTTCATTTTACAAGAATAGATTAATGATTAAATATCACATTTTCTGTAGATTTTTGTATTTTGATATGTTCATCATTCCACAGATTCAAATAATAAAAGAGTTGCAAGAGCTTGTTTAAAAATTAACAGAAAATTACATATTGAAAACCAATCCTGAATTTTGCATGGGACATCTTTAAATTGGGTTATAAAATATTACATATTTAATCTCTCAGAGATAAAGCTGCTGGTGGATATACCCAGGCTATTCAAACTCAGTATTCAAAGTGGATATAAAAGCATTTGGAGTACCCATGTCAACTAAAAGGATAATATAACTACTTTACACAGCATGGGCACAATCACTGGTGTCAGCTTTGTATAGAAATTCAACTGTTGTTCTCAGTCCCCTGAGTCAGTGCTTTGTGGAAGATCTTTAAGACTTCCCCAGGCTGTACGCGCTGAGGTATATCAGTGGTGCATCTAAGAAATCCATTTTCTCTCCTGCGAAGTCAGAGCACTCCTCTTGACAGTTGCTGTGAAGAGGAACAAGATGGGCTGGTTTCATGCTGCAAAGATGCAGTTCCTTCATACTGATATACAGGGAAAGAAGCAATAGGATTGACAATTTAGCAACCTAAGCTGTGAACCTTGGAAAGGAAAGAGCAAATATGCTTCTTGCTAATACACAAGGAATAAACTTCTGTGAAACAAACAGGAGGTTCCTAAACAAGATTATTATTATTTTTTAATTATGTTCAGTGCTCTGTTTGATCTTGTCTTATTTGACCAAGCCTTGAGATCCTTTTAAGTGAATACACGTGACAAGGTGTGGCTTGTACACAAGTTTGCAGTTGTGGATTTATGCTTTCAACATGCAGATCACCACCTGGGCTGAGGTTTAATACAAAGAGTTAAAACAAATTTTGGATAAAATATCAATTTAATGTAAAACCTGAGGTTTCTATTTAGATATGTTTTCCTTGCGGCTGTCTATTCCTAGCCACTCTCTATTTCCCCAGTTATGCCTTTAATTGTGTGTGCTAAGTTTTATTTTCTTTGTTTTTCTGTGCTTCAGTATGGTACTATTAATGATGTACATTCTGATTGAAAAGTGAATATTTTGTGCAAGGAGAATGTCTTGGAAAGTATGGCTTTAATTAGTATACCTAGCACACCACTCTAGTCCAGTATCAATTCTGCCTAGTTCTTACAAATATTCAGAGAAAGAGTTTCTTCTATGTTCTAAAACCAGACTCCAGAATCCATCAGCCTTACCATCTCAGTAATGCATCTGGGTGGGGATATTTATTTTTGTAATCACGAAGAGAACTGTCATGTTAATGCTGGTAGTAA
Organism: Stictonetta naevosa; assembly: GCA_011074415.1. Classification (NCBI taxonomy): domain Eukaryota; kingdom Metazoa; phylum Chordata; class Aves; order Anseriformes; family Anatidae; genus Stictonetta; species Stictonetta naevosa. Next base: position 11,904,172 of record CM021700.1, read on the forward strand.
GAGGCAGTCATTGAAATGAACTCCAGAATATGTATTTTTACCATTGTTTCATAAATCAGAGGCCTGAAGGCGTTTTGTTCAAACTTTCCCAGAGTTGTCACCTTCAAATGAAAACAAGTGTTGATAATTTAAAAATAAAAGATCTGCGGTTTAGAAAATCTTGAGGAAGGACTTCCAAGTTTTGCTCATGAGAGGATGCTAAAACATCAGAAATCAGTTTAGGAGGGCTGTATAACAAAATTAATCTTCAGTGTAATGCCTACATTAAATGCAATGTCTCAAGCAAGGACTTCCTTTGAAAAGTCTTCTACAAATTCTTTGCAGGTTATATGTGACCTTTTGGAGTCCTCTGGGAAGCCCTGGCTCAGAGCACATGGAAACATAGGTAAGTGATATATTTGGCTTTGCTATACTGCCTATTGATTTCAATGAAGTTTAAGATGTGGCAATAGCACAGACAAGATTAAGAAAAGTTCTTAGCAAATCCTCTTGACAATACACTTTTGTTGTTAAAATTCTCAATGCCAAATGATGTGGAAGAACTTAGCTCAGATTAACTGTCAGATAAACCTGACATAGGCTGTCTTTATGCTGGCTGGAATGGAAATGAGGTGCTCTTTGCTCTGTCTGCAAAGTAAACCTCTGCTTTTCCAGTTCTCAGATTATGTCTCATATTGGGTATTTCATGCATTTATCACTTGGAGGTGATGCATATAGAGCAGTAATGAAGAAATACGCCAGCCCTCAAGGTAGCACGCCAAAACAGAAGCCAGTAGTCAGCTGCAGCCTTCTGTTTGTCCTGTTGCCTGATCCCTGAGACCATGTTACTCAGTGGGAGATGGGAGATTTATCACAAAACTGGTAGCGACAAAATAAACTGGGTACAGACATTGCAGGCCCTTGCTCATGATTCCCATCTAATGCTGGGTAGCTGGATAAGGCCAATATCAGGAAAGCATTATATGTGGTGCCAGCACTGACACACAAACCTCTTTTTCCTGTGAAGAAATTTTAGTATAATAAAGATTAATGAAGAAATGCAACAGTATTATTGCAGCTTCTGTTAGCTTTCTCACTTTCTCTCAGGTCAGACTGATTCAAAGGGGATCTCCCTGTATATTGCTACATCTCTGCTGTAGAAACTACAACCTTTCAAATGAAGATTAAATTAAATGACAAAAAGGAACATTAAGTAAAATTAAAGTGATAATAAAAATCAGGAAAGTGAGCAAGATTTGCTCTTTGTACTTGACTTACCCGGTTGGACTTAGGCATCATGATTGTGGCTGAAAACTGCATCATCTACCCTACTTCAGTAGAGAGGCTTACTTGGGTGAATGCACTGAATGTAAATGTCTCTGGGCTTTTGGTTTTAAATCAGCCATTAGTACTGCCTTTTATTTTATCCGATTAACATTTATACACTCAGGAAGGGAATACTTTCTTAGCCTAGCAATAGGGGTTTTTATTTTCCTTTTTACATCCTCAACTACAGACAATAATCCCCTAATGAGAGTAGAGGGTTGTTTTTTTCTTGATACATTCTGAAGGAAGAGATTTTAGTGGGAAAAAGTAATTGGTGATGGGTGATTGTCGTTTCTTCCTTGAAATTTTGCTGCAACTTTAAAAAGGCAAATAAGTGTTAAAGGCTGTCACATGCCTCAAGCAGCAGTTTATCTCCTGTGCTATGTGGGAGAACTGCTACCATACACAAATGAAGATCACTCTGTTATCTTAACTACAAAGTTTATGCACACTGTGTCCTTTAGTTTTAAAAGCTGTATGCTGCAGTGAGTCAGCTAATATAGAATAAGGTTTAAAGGAAGTTAATGCACCAGAGAATGAAGCAGGACCTCATTCAGCTTGATGAACTAACATGCTACGTTCGATAAGAAATATGGACAATAACGGGAACACAGCTGGGTACTCTTGTGTACCAGGGTCTTGAACCAGAGCCAGAGAGATTAAGCTAGCATAATAGTAATGATCTTCTTCTTGTAGAAATGTTCAGTGGAATTACTTCATGTTAGCCCTGGAATAAGGGGTGTCTGCCTAGCTCCAGTGTCCTTGGCTATATGGGAATTTTGGAAGGGAGGAGAATAGGCCAGCACTGCTCCCTGCCACAGACTCTCTTTGTAGGCCTCAACAAATCAAGCATCTCAGCCAGTTGCTAAGAAACACAGGCAATAATCACAGTGTCTCAGTCCCACATTTGCCAAATAGAGTTAAAACCATTTCTTTCATAAGAATGTACTCAGATGCATTGTGAGGAACATATGTACAGATCAGACAAACAAGGAAGAGGTATCAGATGTGCAAAGATGAGGAGAGGAGAGGACAGGACAGGAGAGGAGAGGACTGGACAGGACAAGACTATACTCAACTCCATCACTGATTAAAAAAACAAACAAACACACAAACAAAAAACAAAACAAAAAAAAAAACACCACCACCAAAAAAAAACGTAAGACTACAGTTTACAATTTTCATAAACTTTCACATTCTCTTAGGAAGATTACTCAAAAAATATTTTTTATAAGGCCTGCTTAGGTACTTTTGTAGATATTGCACTTAAAAATATCTAACTGTTGTCTTCCTGAATTTTAGGATGTTGGGTGAACTGCTGTTGAGGATGTGCAATGTAAGAATATTTCACATACATTAATGATCAACTCGCCGTACCATAGGTTCTCCATTAATAACCATGAAGTACTCGAGTTTGAATATATACATTTTTCTATTTGCCCAGTGACACGCTGGCAAATCCAGGCAGGCTTTGTGCAGTCTCTATTGAAGCACAAGCCTGCCACTTTCAGAACAGAATAGCTTGAACTTTTCACAGCTGCAAACCAGATTTATTTGATGTATCAGTGATTTTTAAAAGGCAATTATTTTCCTTTTTACCTAATTCTTTTGCTCCCCATGTAATACATACAAACAATTGAAATATCCTGGTTTTATCATTAGATTTTCAGCTGAGTAGAAAATAAACAAGCAGGCACTATTCTGTGACAATGGCTCTTGGGGGAAAAAAAGATAGAGGCACTTTTTTTTTTTTTTTTTTTTCCTTGTTCTGCAGTAGATCACCAAGTAATTTGTCCAGGTTATTTTATATAGTCAGCGTAGCTTCCTGACACATATGTTCCTTTTTCCCCAGAGCAGGGGACACAATAACTCATTACTACTGTAGGACTCTTCCTTAGTGATTTAGTCAAGTTGCTGTCTGACTCCCTGATTAATTCACACGGCTTCCTCACAAACTCTTACTTAATATAGTGACAGGGCTCTGGCTTGGCGGGTTCCCACTCTCTAGCAGAATAATCGTGTGGCCTTCTGCAGCATGCAGGCTGCTGGAAAAGCTTCTGGGCCTGGACAAGCTGTTTGAAAAGCGACTTGGCTGCAAGACAAAGCCATGCTGGCTGAACCTCCATGCTATCTCCCAAGGAGATTGCCATGGCAGTGCAGATAGCCTATTAACAACCTTCTCCATTTGCTTCTGTCTCACTGGACAGCAAAATTACTTGTTTAAAGGCAAACACAAAGGCTGTCAAACTGAAAGGGAAATAAACAACTGAGGTCTGATAGAACATCCCAAATCATGTATCAGTAGCCAAGGGCATATGTGCAAATTGCCACATTATGCCACACAAATGCCACCTCCATGGAGCAGCCATTTGTCTGTTTTCATGCTCTTGCCCCTTGAATTCATTATCCCAAGGCTCCTCAAGCCACTGTAACACTTCATGCACATCTGCTAGCCTGAATACCCCTTTGCCCTTCCCTAACTTGTTCAAGATTATGTATTTTCACCTTTTGCCTAATTGTCAGTTGTTGTCTCAGCAGATACATTTGAATTTTCTGTTCTTTATCAGCAGCCTTCTCCCTCATGGCCAATTTCTGTTTCATGATATGTGGAAACTGAATATATAGGTAAAAGAGCTAATTAGGAACTTTGAATTGAGTCTCAGAAGACCCAAGTTCTGTGGTTGGATTAAAAAATACTTTTTGTCTGCTGAATATAAATTTGACAATATTTAAACTTTCATAGCATCAGAGCATAGAAACAGTTTGTTTCTTGTAAATACACTAGGGTTATTTTTACAGGGGTTGGACAAGATCACCTCTAGAGGTCTGTTTCTAACCTCAACCATTTTGTAACTTTTATCCATCTGGGCAATAACATTCACGTCTGAGGATCTCATATCTTACTACTGTAATAACCCTGACAAAATGTACTGTTTCATGCATGTAGCAATTATGTCTGAGAGAAGGCAAATTAGAAAGTTTCTGTGCTCCACAAAATGAACAAACTCAGCTGGAACTGTGAGGTAGGATTGGGAATGCTATCTTATCATCAGAGTGCAGTGAGCAGGGCTTGAACCTATTTATTAACTCATTCTTAACGAATCTTTTCACAGGAGTATTTGTGGTGCATGCTCTTGGATTTATTTATTTTTACTCCTCTTTTAAGGTAATGTGCATAGGTAAGCGGTTTGTAGTTTGGCAATAGCCATTCTAGCAAGAAAATATTTAACAGTATGTTTCAGAGAATCTCTTCAATAGCTATGAACAGTGGTTAGGAACTTTATAGTCCTCTTCTTACCATCAGATTAATTATTTCTATTGTATAATCTTGGACAGGCGTAGGCAGGAATCAGGTCTTCCGTATTCTGAATATCTACACCTATAAGAGAAAAACACTGCCTTAAATAACTTCTAGTTATATAAAGCGTAAGAAATAGAATTAGTAACACACTCGAATGCAAGGTAACATTACAGTGTTCGTAGTTAAGAGCACAATTGTGTTCTTTATGGACTCTTCAGTTCAGTGGTTGATCCAAAAAAATATGGGAACAATCTTTTGGAAGTTTCCCCTCCAAAAATATTTTGCTCAAAAACAAATTAAAGATTTAATTACATTTTCTGTTTGGGACATTTTTTAACTCAATTTGTAACAAAAAATAATTTCATTTTCAAATAGAAGCAGTTCTAAAATTAAAGGTTGAAATGCTCTATTTATAAAATGCTTACAGCAAGTGATTGCAATTATCTAACAACAGCCTCTCTTTGGGTATTATTGGTTCAACCATAATTTTGATCAAATATTTTGTAGTCAGTATGATATTAGGATACTTAATACTTTTCTGAACTGTTTCTTCTCTTCCATGTACTTATTGCAGGAAGACTATCAGATAATATTCAGTAAGATGAGCCAGCAAAAAGAGTTGTCTTCTCTTCCTTCACACATTTACCCCGTCATGTCACTGCCTACATTTTAGCAGTCTCTCTGATGATGAATAAGGAAACAACTTATCTGCAGTATCAGAATAAAAAGGGAAGCCAATGTAAAACAACAGAGGCTTTTGTGAAGATTTGATCTGTACGATTTATACTTTAATTATAATAAATGTAGATTAGAGAGGGTGGGGGTGGCATTGGGATTGGTTTCTCTGCAGGCTTCTGCTATCTGGAGCCTACAGAGAGTCAGTTTTGAAATAGAGTGGGAAGAAAAATAAAATACAGCCAACTATAGAAGACTATTTATGTACTCTCTTTATAGATATCCTTAGCATTCTCCTAAGCTCTGATTCTGAAAATATTTTTGTTTGGATTTAGTTTTATGCTTTGTTTTGCTGCCCCAAGTTGCTATCCTGATTTCAGTGGTTCAGGTACAACTAAATTACTTCAGGTCTTTCTGAGATAGAAGCTAGGTTTGTCTAGCTGGATGTTTGTCTCCAAAGGTTTTCAATAGGAGCACAGAATACCTTGGGTAGTAGTATATCAAGCTCTGCAGAACATTCATATTTAGTTTATATTGCATATGAAATTTAATTTTCTAGGGCTGATGTTGGAGGTGCTAGTGGCTGCAGGCAGAGGTAATTTTATGTCTCTTACATGAACAAGGAGGACCTAGATAGGTAAATATTGTGTATTCCAGCAGGACAGAGTATATTCTAGAGTCAGCTGGAAAACATGGTTTCTGTTCCACATGAGTCTTTTTGAAGTAGTCAAAATCATTGAGTCTGGTTGAGAAGGACAGAGCTGTGCAAAGCAAGTCTAAGCTCGTGTGACTTTGTGACCCATTTATGACCACCAAAGGGTTGTCAGCCACAGTTTGACAACCACTGGCTAGTAACTTGGCTCTGGTCATACTATCATTTACTCCAGAAACTCAGTTAAATTAGACGTGATTAAATCCGGTACAAATAAGTTCAGACTTGGGCCCAAGTCTGAAAAAAAAAAAAAAAAATCTTTATTCAACACATTTTTAAGCTAAAATGCTAGTAAATGTCGCTAAAATGTTAGACTGAAATGTCACCTGTTTGTTCATTACCATCACCATTTTGTATCAGGTTGTGTTGACGCTTGTATATCAGTAATGACACAGACACCATTCTCATAGGTGAGAGAGAAAGAGACAGACGTAAAACAGACAAAAGCATGTTCACTGCATAGAAAAGGGTAAAGAACAAACCAGAAAAATACATATTTTAAAATGGTTGTTTACAATTGATTGGAAAGGCTGACCTTTATTGCATGGGCATGTATTTTTTCTAATCTGCAAGAAAGCAGAACAGTGACTGGTGGTAAAAGGAAGATTTAACGTGTCAGAGAATGTACATATAATTTCATAGAATTATTTTTTCCTCTTTTTATTTTCTTGTTTCTGTTTTGAAACCTACAGTTCCTTTCATTTCATCTTTCTGTATTCTGTCTGATGAGGCAGAATTAGACTTACTTAGTCATTTTCTAGTAATCTACTTCAGCACAGAGGCATTTTATGGAAGAAATTTGAAATAGTAAGACATAAAATAATTGCAAATAGTTTGGAGAGGTAAATGAACACACAGGACCATCTAGTTCTGCTTATTTCTTCAGTAGTTTAACCCCATTTCTTGTGGTGAAATTGATTGTTTAACATTACGCTGCATGCATTAGTTTCTTTTAAGATTAAATAGGTATTGTTACAAACAAAAATTAGTGAAGAACATGTTAAAATGTGTGTATATGCCCATTTTGTGTGCATACATGTACCTATGTAAAAAAGAGTGCAAATGTGTGTTCTTTAATCAAACAAGTTAAAGCAATATGCACCAGGAGCATTACCTTGCAGTAACAGATACCAGAAATCAGAAACTGAAAGATAAAATTCCTTCTACTAAAAAAGTAATACAAGTGCCCAAACCTTTCAACTTTCTGTCTCCTCACTTTTTCCAGCTTTCTTTTGAAAGATGAAGAACAGGAGAAATTAGTTCAACAATGTCTTTGAAGTAAGACCTGGAATTTATCATTGTAAGTTGGGGATGACTCCTGTGCTCCCTTCTATCTCTATCCATCTGTATTTTCTCTCCCTATACTAGTATCGTAAGCTCTGCTGGGGCATGAAGTAGGTTTTATTCTCTGTGATGAGAGCTGTTGTTGTGATACTGTAGTGCAGACAGTAAAATATTTTGCTTATTACAAGGCAGAAAAATGCTTTTTCTCCTTTACCCAACACTACCCGGTGGCCAGTAGACAACTCCCCAAATCCATGGAAGCAGAGGCATTTCTGGAGTAACCTTCCCTGCTCAAGTGATGATCAGAAAACAGATAAAGTCCGACAGACAGCAGTAATACTCCTGAGGGAGAGACGAAAAAGTAAATCCAACTGAACAAATAAATCTGCTGACTTACGGTAATGACTTAGGAGGGAACATATCCTCCGTCAAGCTACCAAGTGCAAAGTATAAGTAAAGGAAGTTCCCAGCAGGTGTAATTCACAGGGTATTAGAACTAAAAACCCAACTGAATTTCAAGCAATTGAATTTCAATGTTAAAATTAAATACAATAATATTAGAAGAAAAAAAAAAGAGTGGACATGAACAGCTCATCAAAGTATTTATTCTGAAAGAGGCATACAGGCCCATATGGGCATTAAATCTCAAGAGACATTAATGAATTCTTTTCCTTTGATATTTTAACCTAATTAGTTGTGTATTTTTCAGGCTGTGCAGTCCAGCATTATGCTCCATGGGAATCAAATTCTGAAACCGCTTAAAAAAAGCAGCAGACAACACCTTTCAGTGATCAAACTCACCATGAGCCATCACACTAAGGTAGCAGCTCTGTTGCATTTACTATCCCCAAAATATTTCCGTGGTGCAGTCTACGTACTATTGCAATTAAAATAAAGGGACAGAAATGTCCTTCCCCTATTATTTTTTTTAGGCAGCTGAAACAGTTTTCAGGCTTGTTTGTCAGTGACCCTCAAGCATAATGCAATCAAAACTGTGCAGTTGGGAATGTGTGATTAGAAGAGCCAAACAGTAGATGAAGGCAATGAGGATAGAAAATGGAAATAAGGAGAGTCTTAGTTCACCCTTGGGAATAACTGAACAATAAAGACATGATAAACATGATAGAGAAAATGGGTCGAATTCAAATTGAATACTGGATGCCACAGAGTGGCAAAGAGCCACTGAGTTGATTTAGGGTTTGGAGCATGTCATAGGAGAGACTGAGGGAGTTGGGACTGTTCAGCCTGGAGAAGAAGAGGCTTAGGGAGATCTGTTCCATGTGCATAAATACCTGATGGAGGGAGATAAGAAGATAGAGCTCTTCTCAGTGGTGCCCAGCAAGAAAATGAGGCAATCCACACAAACTCAAATAACAGGAAATTCAATTTAAACATTTAAAAATAAAAACAAAACAAGCAACAACAACAAAACACCTTTTTACTGTGAGGACACTCATGCACTGGAAGAGGCTGGCCAGAGAGGTTGTGGGGTCCCTGAGATCTTCTAAGCTCGAATGGACATGGCCCTCAGCAGCCTTCTTTAGCTTCCCTTGCCCTGACAGGATAAACTCGTTGGTCAGAGGTGCCTTCTCACTTCAGCTGTCCTGTGATTCTGTAAGCTGTTATTTGTCTAAAAATCAATTACATTTTTAGCACAGATTGGCCAACAATATAAGTTGGTCAATTTTGCTCCGGGTACATTTGTAGAAGCTGCTTCATAAGCAGGGAAACAACACATAAAACCCTGTAGTTGTCACACAGGCATCTTCTGATATGTCTTTTAGGAAAATCACTATGGCAATGCTATCAAAAAAGCAAGGCAGTTTGGGTTACTTTCAGATGGTGTAGCCTGGAAGTTGTAGCTGGGCACCCTTTTTATTTTCAGCCAGTTTCAAATTTGATTGTTTTCCAATAAAACTGTACTCTTTGTTTTTTTTAAAAAAAATAGTTTTTAGAAACTTACTTTTCCTTTGAAAATATTTTGCTGGATCAATTTTTAGCCTCCCTTAATATGTTTTTCTGCTTTGTACATTGTACTTATCTGTTGTTTCCCATCTTACAGGATAAAGTCTGAAATGCAACTTTCATCTGTGTATGTTCAGCCAGTGATCGGCATGAAGTGCCCAGTACCCTTCCCGACCTGCTAGTACCCTAAAGAGCAAATTAGTAGTGGAAGCAGTAGCCATGATAAAATTGATGTTTAAAGAGGTAATTTTCCAAAACACCAACATTTATTTGCCTGAGTTTTTTTTGTAAATGAGTAGTTTTACCTGCTATATCTGCTGTCTTGTTGTATATCTTTCTGTGTTTAATGCAGGTTCTACTGTATATAAACATAAACAATTATTTCTAAATTCTTATTAAGACAAGCTATAGAATTTGATTTGTGGGGACCTGAGTAATAGGGGCAAGCTATAACATTTTAATTTTTCTGATTTATGTGAAAGAGGAAGCAGCTCCTATTGTTTCTACAGTTCTCAGTCTGGGAGGAGGCACTCTTGTTTTTCTCATAAGCTTTCCACTGCTATTTTCTTTGCTAGTCTGTCCTTCATGTAGCTCCCAGGTTTTCCTGTAAGGTTTCTCCTTCTCCTTGTGTATTGCTGTGAATACAACCCACCATCAGGGCAATGAGAAGTAACCTTACCCCTCTTCTCTTAGAAAAATCCACATGAACTGGCTGAAGACAAATATGCAATAGAATCATCCACACTTCATCATATTGCTTGGAAGAATTTGTCATCAGCTGTTGCTCACAAGCATACAGACAGAATAGGGAAGTGGGAGACTGTGAATCAAAGTCTGTGATCTTGTATTACTGTAACTGCAATATAACCAGTATATGTGCATAGTTCCACTTGTAAGGTTGGGTAAACAGTGTAATTGATACTTACTGCTACCTGAGGGGAGGGGTTTGTAGGAAAAAGGTAGGGGTAAGAAAAATAGCTAAAACACAGTTAAATGAATTGAATTGTTCAGAAGGTATAGAGGTTAAAAAACAAACAAACAAAACCAACAAAACAAACAAAACCAACAAAACAAACAAACAAAAAACATAATTAACAATAACACTGACTGAGTTTTGCTTAACAAACCGGTCTTACTCCAATAGTACTTTTTTGTCTGAGTTCAGCATTGTCTACCTTGCTTCCACGGATCTGAAACTACCTATTCAGAAACACCTGTAGCACCTGTTAAAATATATACTAAAAACTAACAACTTGACAGTTATATGGCTTATTTGACTTCTACAAATTTCAGTGAAATCACAGCAACCAGTGGTGAAATTCACGCTTATTGATCACCCCTTTTAATTCCGTTTTAACTTGACTGGCCCATAAATTTTTATTAGGTTCGATGAAGAAGGAATAACTTAACTTGTAGTGATTAAAAATCAGCAAGGCTATGAAATTTCCATGTATATTTTGCCAGTGCAAGGCAAGCATTTATAGTGAAATTATCTTTGGGATTTTCAATCCTGTTAGCAGAATGTAATGAGGATCAATTGTACTCTACTACATATCTATGAAAGCAGCCACATTCTCATCAATTTGTTAGAAGGTGGTATAATTTACTATTCTATCTGAGAGGTCCTGGGTGCCACAGAAAATTAAATACTGTATTTGTGTGTGAATCAATACTTAAAACATCACTGTCATTGTTATTAAGTACTAATTAATGTGAGTTAGGAGATGATGGCCAAAGGTAGCTAAGCACTGGAGGTTAGCACATGTGCCATGTATTTTATCTCTGAGATGTGCAGCACACTTAAATCAGACTTAAAGTTCCCTTAAGGGACAGCAGAGAAGAGCTTATTATCATGTACTATCCATTTTCAATAGGCTTTCTGCAGCAGGCATCCATGGCTGTGAATATCAATATAATCCAAGTGTGCTTTCAGTTGTATTATCCTGTGTGGTACCAGAGAGAGCTCTGCAGAGTACCATGAATCACTTCTGATGGAATGAGCCCTAAGAATATGAAGAACCATCTGTGAAAGGGAGCACGAATGAAGAACCAGGAGCCTAGATACTTTCTACTGCTTTCATTATTATAGTGGAGCACGTGGGCACTTGTTATTTATGTTTGTTTGATTGATTTTCTTTATGCTGGAAAAACATTGTACTTGGAGATTTTACAATGCCAAGAAGGAAGCAAACTGAGCCACTAGGAAAGCAAAATTAGTATCTGGATGCTACTATTTCATACTCCAGAAGATCTATGCTTGGCTGACATCTACAGGATTTAAATAGCGCAGGTTTCAATCTTTGGGAAAAGATTAAAATGGATGGATTTGTGTCCTGGCACAAGCACATATGTTCTCTCTTTGATCCATTGTCCTCCACCAAGTATAAGATGGACATAAATCGTAATGACCCACAGGAAATAAGATCAATGCTGCTAAGTGATTATAAAGTTTTTTTGGACATAATGCATTATTTGCACTTTTAAGTAATGACAGCCTTGATACTAAGGCTAGATCAGCAGAAACTATGAAGGTACTGGAATATAGTAGGTACAATGACCTGGTTTTGTTTTTATTTCCAGAATAATGACCACTTTGTGGCTGTTGGTGCACGTATGGCTCACAGGCAGATGAATTATGGCTCTCAGACTTTGCCTATGAATTTTCCAGGAGTTCACTTGTCCTTCAGGTATGTGATCTATATCAATTGTTTTCAGCTATATCAAGCATGCAGCCTGCAGCATCAAGATTAGCGGACAACTTTGCATTAACTAATGGCTTTGGACCTGTAATTTCTGCAGTCTCCCATGTAGTAGCCATGTAGCCAGAGTCCTGAGAACTCTCCTCCCTAAAAGCTGTATGCAATACACAATTCTCTAGCTAATAAATTTTTAAGTCTGTAATAGTATCCAATGGACAGGAGTTTGTAGGTGATAAGACCAGTTTACTGATAGATTCCTCTTGAATGCCCTTGAAATGGGAGAAGAGTTTTGTTCAATCAAGCAGAACCTTTAAGACCAAAGACATAAACTACTTGTAAATGATTTATCCAATGAAAATACAATTCTCTTTTGATGGCAAATCTCTCAGTAGAAAGTAAAAAAGCTAATCTCTAGAATCAGAGCAGAAGATGGTAGATGGTCTGGACTTTGAACCTGATTGTTATGTTCCTTGCTTTTAATATTTTTTTCCAATAAAACAAGTCATTTAGAAAAGGATTTGATAGCTCTCCCCACTGCTTGCCAAGAGTGGTTTATAATAAACTAAGATTTTGCTTGATGATGATCTTTTCTTCAAGAGCTAATCTGATAGTGAGTCTCAGTATGATATACGATACATGCAGTGGCAAGAATGGCTTAGCAGCAAGCCTTTGACTGTACCACCACATTTATTTCACATGATGAATATTTTTTTTATTAGGAGTAGGGACTACAGATTATGCATAGTAGTAGTGGTTCATCACGGAGATGTATTTTGTGCTGCGTTTCAGTGTGGGCATAGATATGTCCCTGATGATTTCAGAGACGCTGCGTATTAGTCCTTATTTTTATAAAATGTAACCTGTTTTTTTTTTTTTTTCTGGTTAGTTTTTACTGAAGTTTTTATTTCTGGACTGAAGGAGCTGGATACTTCTACCTCACAAAGCTATTCAAAATATGTGCATTTTACATATAGATATTTTTGCCAACTTCTTGTATGCCTTGCTTGTAAAAAGGTGATTTTTTAAAATAGCTAACTAAGATGTTTGGGGACCAGAGAATTTTATTGAAGTCTTGCTTTACTTTATGATTGCCTGTTCCTGAATTACTCCAAAGAACAACCTTGTGAATGATTACCAATTTTATATCTGATCCAATTACTTTTATGCAACTGCCAATTTAATGATGAGAATAACATTTGACTAATTTGGGTGAGATGTTAAAACCTTGCTACAGGTGTAAAAGCATTTTCAGACAGAAAAAGTAGAAGGCCTCTAATTCTATTTATCCACTTAACCATTACCTTAGTTCAAGAAAACACCTCTTTAAAAGACAAAGATATATAAGGATGTGTTCAACATTAACTGAATCCTTGAAGGCATACTAACATCAGAGCCTTCCAACAAAAGAGGCTAATTGCTTCTTTTTTTGGAAGTTGTAGGGAGAGGAAGTTTCTGAAGTTTTATCTTTTTTTTTTTTAATCTTTTATTTTATCTTTTTTTCTTTATTTATTTATTTCAAGCTAGAGTCAGGATATAAGTTTAAATATTTGGCTTTTATCTTTTAACACCAAAGAATATCCACATACCTTAAAAAAAAAGAAGAAGAAAAACAAAACAAAACAAAACAAAACAAAACAACACTGAAATGGTCTCTTAACTTATGTGCACCCTAGTATGATGGCGGGGTTTTTATATTGCCTGTTGTACCAGAGTGAGTAACCTCAACAGTGATCTAGGGTAATTATATATTGTTTAATTTTCATCAAAAAAGTGAAAAGTAAAATTATATTTGATAATTACTTTACCTGGAAGATATTGTGGAAGGTGGCTTAGTGAATCCATCATTATAGCAGCTAAGCTATAATGAAATGTGGGGGAAATTGAATTTGCCAATTTTGGTTACATGCAGTTTAATTATAATTGATTTAGTGCTAATGCTGTATATCTCATGCAGAAGGCTGACTGGATAAAGGATTTCACAGAATTCACCAAAGCTCTCTTTCTCACCTGCTTTTACATTGCAGATAGTATACTTTTAAACACAGACACTGTGATTATTATAGCTGGGCCATACGTATTGTCCAAGCACCACATGAAATGTTATCTTATGTCTACAGATCTCCTTCCTCCCCTCTCTACATCAGATCTGACTGTCAAAACCGGCCAAGTAATTGGGACAATTAAGGTGCCCCTGAGATATAATTATCCTTTATAATTTCTCTATATGTTTAAGAAGAAGGATGATTGGCTTACAGAAACAGGCTCCCTATGGTACAGTGAGAAAGAGGATACTGGAAATGAGCAAATCAGCTTTAATGTCTTGTACTTAAATAGTCCCTAAAATAATTTAAGCCCAAACTCTTCCTTCTGTGCCGGTAACTTTACACCACAAAGCAACACTTTGAGTGTGTGTAGCCAAATAAATGAGGAACATCTCCGTACAAAGGATCCTTTGGTGTATTAGGATCCTGGTAATGATTCCCACTTGCTGGCATGAAGAAGATAAATGTGACGGCTGTTTTCCCATGCCCCACCGACTTGCTATTCATCTAACTAAGTACGTAGACGGTCCTCCAGCTGTTACTGAAGGCATCCTCACAGCTCCTCTATGGCTGAGCAGCCTTATTCCCACTTTCATAGAGGAAGAGCTCATTTGGACAAATGGAATGTCTTTCCCTTGTGATTTGTAGTTTATTGGGGAATGTCTGAATGCTTACCTTGACCCCGTAACTACTAGACCAGCACCACTCAAAAGGCCATGGGGGCAGGACCATGCCTACCATGAAAGCGACAGTTCAGAGAACTGGCCCTTCACCGGAAGTGTCCAGGGTTCCTCAGGCATGTCATTGTCCAGCCCAGAAATGTTACTCTTCCCCTCTCTCTATCTCCATCTGATTACAAATTATAAAATGGGAATAAAGATTTTAACGTAATTCTGGGAAAAAAAAAAAAAATAGATGAATAGCAGGCAGCATTATTATTGCTTGGGTTAAACAAAAAGCTGGTTGCAAAATACCTTTTAACACCAGTGCACTAACACAGCGCTGTCTTGGCTTGAGACTTCAAAATACAAATAGAAGACTAAGGAAGTAATATTTCCCTCAGGCAATCGAGGTGCACCATTTACTGCAGTTCCCAAAGAATGCATACATTTAAAAAGATAAATATGAAACAATGGTGGAGAAATAGGTGCATTCATGAGAAAAATATTTATATCACATCACTCCCCTAGGCAAGAACGTACTCTTTCCCATCTCCAGACCTAAACTGTATGTTTCTACAGATCCACTTGTTTAAACAATTGCATTCCTTAGAAAAAAGAATTGTGATTGCCTTAAATTCATCTCCTTTCACCCCACAAATGGTTTTTATGCATTGCAGTGGCTACTGAATCATTGAATTCCCTGACATGAAATAAAATCATATTTAATACACATAGCCCTATAGAAAAAGTCCTCTCTTACAGGGCATAGGTTTGAAAGAATCAGTAAAACAGAAATCAAACTTCGAGAAAGCTGTTAACTGCAGTCCCTATGCAGATGTATCTTGCCTTCTATATATCCTAAATACTAATTCTGTGCACATTAAAGATTTCAGGAAGAATTTACCGTTGCTTTGCATCCTCCATGTTCAAATACATTCAACAAATTGTAAGAATATTCCACCTGAAGGAGATGGTATCTTACATTCAGTTCACATTCTCCTTAGGTGACTGACAACATGTACCAGAAGGCAGTTTAAATCCAGCACCCAGCATATATATTATCTTCTAATAGGCATGGAGAGCAAATAGTGGCTACTTCTTTCACCCCTTTCTCACCCATGCCTGGGCCTGCTGAATAAACTAGAAGACCAATTTACTGTAACAGAAAAAAGGGACAAAAACAGTCTCTTGAGAGCAAAAGAACATGATATGTGTTAAGACAGAGGACAGTTATGTCCAGATTCACTCAGCCTAAACTATACCAAAGTCTTTGTATCTTGTGTTTGATGTGTAGGTCTAGAATAATCTGCTCAAATCCATGAGGCTCAAATTGGCCCTTTCCATCTCTACCAGACCTCAAGCACCCAAAGGACCAAGTCATCCCCATCATCCATTGCAGTTTTGGCCTTGAATCTCCTTGTCACCAGCTATGTACATGTACTCACTTCCAGAAAACTTGATTTCTGTTCAGTTCTGGAAGAAGGAAAAGAATGTGTGTTTCTCCTTTGTATCTTAACTTTCTGTGCTCTTTCCTGGTTGCTTCTTATTCACTTGCTGCTTCTGGACTATACCAGCTGCAAATATAAGAGGGAAAAGAAATGCAGCTGACTACATTGTCAGGCAGGAGTGAGAATATGCAAGAGGGTAGCTTGTGTAGCCAGTGAGGCTCAGATTCTTCAAACTTTGTCCCTCCATCAAAAGTGTGTCACACAGTTTAGCTGATTTCACCATTTGTTTACCCAGATTACACATCAAAATATAAAAGGAGGCTCTGAGATTTGTTTATGCCTTCTGGAGAAGCCATTCTATTGGTGCCCATTTTTTCAATATATTTACCTTGCTCTGATCCTCTCCCAGCCCTAGTATCACATTGTCACCATAAACTCCTGCAGGGCAAATTTGACCCGTTGTGCTGATAATACAATGACATTTCAACTGTAAAAAAATTATTAAGTTGCACCATCATAATATAAAATATTTATATTTCCATTTGCCAGGGGAAAGGAAACACTTCAGAGCAACTGCTTGGGTCTTATAAAAAAAAAATAGCAGGAAAAAAGCCAGAATATTTTCCCTGAGGAATGCCCTGAGTTGCAGAGAGGTGTCTCCCAATGGCCAATGACATGGGATTTCTATAGCCACATGAAAATGTTGATATTGAGGTATGTACACTGTTTACCTGTACTTTGTTGTAGTTTATTTTGCATTGTCTTAGAGAAGTTCTGTGAGGAATATTATTCATTAGGGTTTCTAAAGCCTTTCTTTGTAACTTTTTTTCAGAGCTGATCTCAGTCAGTATTAGATGTGTGAATTTGTTATCGGAGCAGGGATTTTGAGATGTTTATAGTTCTGGTTTTTATATATACATTTACATATATCTATATATTTAAAAAATTACATTAGCATGGATACAATTTGTTCTATTTCTGTTTTAATTCCCTTGGTAGAGGCTGGAGGTGAGCTGAGATGGAAATAGTGGTCAGTTATTCTACTTTAAAATAAATAAATGGCAGCTTGCGGAGTGGACTGGAAAGGCCTCAGAGAACATGGAGATTTGGAGAGAATAAAGGGAAAAACGATTACTGCTGTGATAAAATACCGCACCCAACAGCAGCACTAATGGAAATCCATAGCATCCCTTCTCTTTCTCTTTTTTCATTTCTCTTACTCTCTAATTAATGTTACAAGAAAAGTGTAAAACTGTATAAGGTATATAATATATACTTTAAAAAATATATAAAATAATAAACTATTCAAAGTTGTTTCAAGCTTACATTTTCAGATGAAATCCCTATTTTAGCCTTTTAGCCTAGTGTTTTGCAAAATATACAAGTAATTTTCATGAAAAGAAAATAGAAATTCACTCTTTTCATTTACTTTCAATTTTATTATATTTCTCTTTGTATATCTTCTCCTCCTTTCTTCTGATTTATCTTTAGAAAACATCTTGGAGCAGAGAGGGAATTATGTGTATTTTAAAGGCTTATTTTTCAATAGTTTTAATGATAATTTCCATTGTAGTAAGAAGCTTGGCTTTCAAGTGGTCTTTTAAGAATCCCTAAATATATAGACTGTCAATCAAATTTTTGGATGTATCTTAGTAAAAATAGTCATAATATATGGACAACAGTGCTAGTACCAGAACCTATTGATTTTGCTAAATGCCCAAATCTCTCACCAAACTAGTACAACACAGCTAGTTTTTGTTTAGACCTTGAGATATGTCAAATATTGGGGTAGTTCTGACTGGCAGGAGTGAAAAGAAAAGATAAAATTACCTCATTGTTATCTAACTTGCACTGAAAGCATTTCTTTAGAACTACCCTGGTAATTGACTTCAGTAATTGCCATGCTGCTCGGTATACTTGCTGCATTATTTAAAATCCTGGGTCATCCTTCTGTAATTTCGATCAGCATGTTTTTCCCTATGACACAGTTTTCACATTCTAAGTATTACATGGCCAGTGCTGCAAAGCACAAAAGATAGCACACTGTATTATCTGAGTGTTATTAGAATGTATAATGAAAAAGTGTGTTAACAAATTGCATCTTTCAAATTTTTAAAGCAACACCCTCAGTTTTAATGCCCCACAAATAATGTATTCCAGGTTCCCACTCCATATTAATTTGGTCTGCACAGGTACTGAGAAATATAGAATATTAATACAGGATTTTCATTAATTATTGAGATATCTGATGATAAACTAACATATGGGTTTGTGGCTGTGGGTACAATTGTTTTGTTTCCAGCTTTACAGCAAGTTTAATTCTGAAATGTCAATTATCTACTGAATCAAATGTACACTACCAGAATTCAGTAAACAATGGTATGCATTTGCTATTTATTTCGATATTTTTTCCCTATGGATTTGGCCATTTTGGGAAACCTGGGCTAGTTTTCAAGGTATTTCAAGTGTCTGTGAGGCAGAAGTGTCTTCCAGTAGTTTAGGAGATCTTCAGCAGATTACTGGGGAGCATGTGATACCATTAAATTCACTGAGAAGGCCTGCACAGCCTTTAAATGTGCTATATGAATCCCGACTTTCTTGGAAAGTTAATTTATGTATTAACGAAGTCTCTTTTCTCTTTTCCCCTACTTGTTCAATAAGTAAGTGTACAAACCACTGAAAAGACTGTAGGTGATAAAAGTTTCCCTTGAAATCATCTCAAATAGAATGTAGCCACAAGGTAAAATTCTTCCAAGAGCAAAAATTGGTCATGCACAATTACTTTCTGATGCACAAAATACATAGCTCAGATTTTATATTGTCATTAAATAAACAGGAACTAACAAGAAGATGTTTTGTTTGTTTTATGTCCGTATTACTGCATAATATGTTTTGACAAAGTTTTCTGAGTCAATTTGGACCCAACTCAACCTTGCTTTTATTTTGTATAATGGTTTGCAATAATACAAAGAAGATATATGATGTTGTATTTTAGATTTCATAGCTTCTTACTTCTGCTTTGGTAGTCATGTACAAGACAACTGAAGGAGTGACCAAGATAAGCTCTTTTGCACTAACATAGAAGAAATACTGTACTGTAGTCTGGTCCTCGCTGCTGGCTCTGTCATTGATGGACCAGAAAGCTTGACACAAACTCTAGACATGTCTTACCTTCTCGTTATTAAAAAGAGAAACTGCCTCCTGATTTGTTATGGGCAACATTCCACTAATGTTAACAGAGAAGAATAGCTCAGTTGGAAGGGACCTGTAAAGATCATCAAGTCCAACTGCATGGCCACTTCAGGGCTAACCAAAAGTTAAAACATATTAATAAGGGCATCTAGAACCCTATGCAAGGCCTCTCATCCTTCCAGGAGTCAATAGCATCTCTCAGTTCAGCATAATTAGCAAACTTACTACGGATACATTCAACTCCTGCATCCAGATAATTGATAAAGATGTTGATCAGAACTGTCTCTAGAATTGAGCCCATGGGAACACTGCTGGTGACCGGCCACCAGTCAGATGTAGCCCCATTCACTCCAATCCTTTGAGCTCTACCATCAAGCCAGTTCATCACGCAGCATAGCATGAACCTGTTCATTTCACAGTTGGACAATTTGTCCAGAAGGATGCTGTGAGGGGCAGTACCAAAGACCTTACTAAAAAAGAGAATGATTACATCCACCGCCATCCCTTCCTCCACCAAGTGGGTGACTTTATCACAGAAGGAAATCAAAATACTAGGGCAGAACTTTCCCTTCATGAACCCATGACTATGTCTGGTAGTTGCTTTGTTATTTAACTGCCTTTCAATATCCATTGAATAATACCTTGGTCTCTCATAAAGTCAGTGAAGCTCATTGCAGAATGTTATGTGATATGACCAAGCATTTCTGAATTGTCTCCTTTTCAGAAAGCTGTCTCCGAGGGCAAGAAGCACGGGCTCCTGCTTACTACAGTATGTATTCCATGGTATTCTCCTACAAAGTCCTTGGAAACAATGGCAGCTAATGAGGGCCTCTAGTGCTACTGATGCTCCTTTCAGTCCTGGTACTGTGACCCCATTATGTCACTGTGTGAATGACAGCAAATTGGTACATGTTAAAAAAAAAAAAAAGCAAGGTATCGATAAAGGCATGGCTCTTTCCTCATCTCACTCAGGTCATCAGCAGAGATTTATAAAGTGGTTTACTGAGCATTAGCGCTTCCTTCCTTCCTCTACCTTCCTGTTATCACGTGGTCAGTTCAGCTTTCCTGCCCACACCACCACAGCCCTACCACTCTCTCTGTCTCCATCACAACTACATCCCTCCCCAGACAGTTAATCACCTCTCTCCGCAGTCAGTTCAAGCTGTTTATCCCACTCCTGAAAGAAGATTCTACTACAAATGAAAAAGGTACAAAGTTCAAAAAATATATACTGTATGACTCAGTGGTCAGAAGGAATGGAGTTAAGCGCTGGTCTGTAAACATTCAGTAGTCAGAACATTAATCAAATGATGTGAGGTCATAATTGTCCTCCAAGATTGACCACAGAACAGTAAATAATACATGTTCCACATGTGAAAGTGAAGAAATAAGACTGAAATTCCGATTTTGCTTAGAATCTGACCCTTTTGATCACAGTTTAGTAGTTCTAAACTTCACTAAAGTCTCTGAAAATACCAGGTGAACTCTGTAAGGGAAGCAGAACACTTTAGAGATGAAATAGCTGTCAATACTTCCATCTGTGCATTCAGTACTTCAAAAGAGTATCTTCCTGCTCCCCCATGAACCCCAAATAAGAACAGGTAAATCTTCAAATAATAATTACCACAATCACTTATTTTTTTGTTGTTGTTGTGATGTTATAATTCATTTGTCAGAACACTGAAGTGCTTATGAGAGAGAAATCCCATTTCCTTGGGCTGCTGCTCAGTCATGCTTTCACTGAGCCCCTGGGACATACACAGGCTAAGATAGAAGGGAAGTCAGAGAAGCAGAGTTAAATAATTCCTTCTTTGTCTCCATGACAGGGAGTAAGCTGTTTCACAAGATGCGAGATTACTGACTCCTCATGCAAGCAAGGACCACGGAAAAACCATGGACTGAGTCATGATTTGCACCCCTGTCTGACTGTATTGACTGTTTCACCGTGCACTCAGGATCAAAGCAGCCAGGTGTCAGCCAGCAGCTACCTTAACTGCATAGGCAGAAGAAATGCTGAAATGCATCACAGACACTCTTCCAACTGTGAGATGAGCTGTAATCCTGAGCGTAAGACCGGCTACGAGGCTGTGGTTCAAAGTCAAGTTATAAAACCCAGAAACATATTCCATTCCCAGCGTGACACTAATGGAATATCTCAGTGGTGAGTGGTTGTTTCAAAGCTGTTAAAAGAAAGAACATAGATATAAATGATACTTATGTGCTGCAAACTTCAGGAAAGATGACAAAGACACTGTAATTCCTGCTACAGTGATTAGCTATGAGTAGAACACGCTGGTCAGTTTTGATATTTTTTGCCTTCTCTAAAACTGAAATATCTAACTGTTGTGCCAAGTCTTTAATCTGACCCTTGACTTGTTTTCATTCTCCTGTCTCTAGATACTGACAAATGGGTAATAGCCCATCCAGAGGCTGAATTGCCAGGCAAAGATCTCTTACCATACCTAGACAACTCATCTGATACAACGCTACTGAATTAAAATCAAAGACTTACATTGATTTTCTAGAAAGAGAAAAACTAGGTGAGTATATTTTGCAGTCTTACTATATAGCCACAAGGTTTTCTGTACAGAATGTAGTGTTCCTGTGTGCTTTTTTTCATAAGGCCATTGATAGTGCACCCAGATTGTGTGTGCTTTTTAGTTGTAAGAAAAATGCTGGTAAAGCTCACTAGATTTCATGATCTAAGGTACTCCACGTTACAAAATGAAAGCGGAAAGTGTATTAATTTTGGAAAATAAATTGCCTATTGCATAAAGGCAATATTTTTCTTTTCTACTCTGAATTACTGAAAACTGATTTTTCTATTATTTCCTGGAAGATCAACAGAGCAGATCAATTAAGATAGAATACTGTAATATATATATGTATATATGCATATATACACACACTGTCTCTCTCTATCACTATCTCACACCTGTCCTTCATCACCAGGAAAAAAAAAAAAAAGTATCCTGTAAGAAAACGTACAATTGTTTTCTGCTGTATTTTGCTTCACCTTTAGGTAAAGATGGATTTCCCCCCACACACACACCAAGGAGGAGCACAGTCACTTCTTCGCCATGGATTCTATTATCTTCTTTCCTGAAGAGCTTAGATCTATTCAGCTGTGAAATAACTTGTTCCCATATTATGCAACCTCGATAATTCTCTGTTTGGCTTTACTCACAGATGCTCAGGGTTGGAGCATCACATCTAAAAAGGAAGGTAAGAAGTTGAATGTACCACCACAACTTTAAACTATTAAAAAAAAGTTTGTATTTCCTCGGAAGGTATAAAATAAGAACACAGAAAAATTGTCTTTAAAATTTGATAAAATGTCTTTGAAGAGAGTATGGGACATTTTTGAAGAGCAAATCCCAGTTGTCTATGGAATTTTCCACTATGCAACTGAGCATTTCATGCAGGCAGAGAATTTTTTCCACTGTCTAGGCTCAGTAAGGAATCTAGTTTGTGTAAACACGTATACACATGCTCACACATTATGGAGATGTTAGAAGCATTGCCACAATTCAAGATGGTAGGTTGAAATGTACAGTTAACACAGTACTAAAATCCCTTTTCTTCAGTGAATGAATTTGGTACCCACCTTTGACAATCTAACACTTTATAAGACAATTTAATTCTGGCTGTGTTTTTGTTAAATGTTTTTCTGGCTTGCAGAGGAAATCTCTTCTGCCTTCTCTTACTTGTTCTGTATTTACAGATTGGATTAAACCTTTCAAAATGTTTGGGTTGAATTTTTCATTTAAGACATGTAGGACATACATGATCCTTTCCACAGCCAAAGGCAACTGCGGGACATTGCAAACATTTCAGTATTCTGTGCTTCACGGTTTCTTCTGTGTATTGTATGGGCATGTGTGAATGTGTCTGTGTGAATTGCAGGGAGCTCACATGGACGAGTGAGGCAGTAGAGATTTTTGCAGAGCCTGAACAACACCTGGGTTTGAGCTTCACAACAGATTAAAGAAGTAGATTTTTGAGTTAAAGTGGCAATTTGAACGTTGAATGAAGTTTGGAGCTGTAAACAGAAAAAAGTAAAAAAAAAAAAAAGAAAAGAAAAAAAGAGCCTCACTTGATTCTTTGTATGCTCAGAACAGGATTTTGTACCCAGTTACCAATAAATAGAAATGCAACAGTTCCACCATTTTTTCCTCTTAACCAGAACACACTTGACGACACTAAATATTCATTCCTCTGCTTGGGTCAAAATAGGTACTACAGCCCATATCCTTCCAGGCATTCTCATCCTAAAATAGCATTTTATCCTTCTGCTTTCCCATTGATACCATACCCCTAGTCTAACAATATCTTGAACATAGTCCAATTCTGACATTTCAAATGTGAGCAGATTTAGTCTGTTTTTCAAAATGCTTTATAGTGAACCACACAAAGATTAATCAGTAACCCTGCCCCAATCTCCAGCTAGTTTTTTTCACTTTGTTTCAAACCAATGTTTTAGACCAGGTTTAAACCATAGTTTACTATGAATACCAGTAAATGAATACATAGTGTATAAGAAGGAGAATGTATGTTAGTACTTGGAGTAACTGGAAGCTGAGAAGAAGGCATGGCTTTGTATGAAGTTGATGACATTTTGCATATGGAAAGTTAAATAGCAGTGACTGTAAGAGCTGTGTTAATGAAGGCCTATTGGTATTTGTATGGAACCTGCATCTAAAACAGATTACAGTTTTTTGAGGAGAACGTGTCTGTGATTCCTTCCCCATCTACCCCCATGATGTCAGCTGGGCATTCCTGAGCACAGAAATGCCAGTGGACATACCCAGATCTCCAAGAGCTTTCTGATTTTCATCCTGTTCAAGAGTTATAACATATTCTCTAAAATAGTTTAAATGCTAGATGTTGTTGTTTCAATTGGTTCTTTAGAAAATCATCTTACTATATACAATATTTTTCATTCCTTCAATAATTTAAAAAACAGATTGTTTTTACAGTCTTTCTGCCAAAATACCGAGAGCATTAGAACAGGTAAAATATAAATTTGACAGGCAAGAACATTTTAAAAGAATATGGTTCTCTGATGCATTACACAATGCTGTTAACAATTATAAACACCAATTCCAAACATACTCTGAAAGCTTTTCAAGGAATTTGACAATGTTCATCTATATAAAAACAGTGTAATTTTATGAACTGACTAATTCAGACAATGACTTTTGGGACCCCTGGAAACTTATTTCATCTAATGAGAGCTATTGAGACCTTAGTTCAACAAGCCACCAGCTGTAGGAAGCCCGTCTCCTTCACCAGTTGAGTTTCTTGAATCACTGAAATTGTTCTGTGATTCAGAGAGCGTGTACTTCAATATCTTGCCGAGTCATGAACCATAGGTTTTTCCAAAAGTATTTATGGTGTTAACTTACACTGATTAATCAGCAAGGTACTTAAGCATTTTAAGAATAGATTAGATTTGCTCTAGAAAATAATAAAGAACAAATAAACTCATATGCTAAATAGTGGTAGTTATATCACACTTGATTCATTGTTAATTCAGTGAATACTGAAGTGGGAGTGAAAAGTTGTTGTCTCCTGGAAGGGGACTTCCACTTCATGTATGAAAAATACATATTTCTACATCAATCCTCCTCCTCATCAGAGCAAAGCCTGTGACCCATCACTTCAACACAATCACCAGTCTCTTAATTTGATTTTAGAGTTGAAGTCCCGAGGGACAAAATTAATAGTGTGCTGGAGACAGTGCAAGTATTGTGAGGTCCTTCCTTGTGAGAAAATGTAGTATGTAGTGAAGCACTTCAACATGGAAAATGGAATTTGTGACTTTTGCAAAGTCAGAATCTTACTCTTAATGCTTTGGTAGTCTAACTAATGTAAATACACAAGTCTAAATAATTGCTTTGGGGTCATCTTAATTAGAACTTCCATCTTTTAATTGGCAGAGAGATTAATTAAGATATACCCTCAAACATCTACTAAATATCCCTTATATTTTATGAAGAATTATTTCAGATCTACTCAAATGCAGACCAAGAATACAAATCCTACTTTACCCTTCCACTCTGCCGCTGGTAATGCTAAGAAGAAAAACCTTCTTGCATGTATATGCTAAATCACATAGAAACTCTGGCACCTGGCTCCCTGCTTTTTCTGTGCATGAATGAGCTACGGAAGATCTGGCTGTCACCACTGTAACCCTTTCCCTGGATGAGCATTAGATGTGTCCAAGCCTTGTCAACTGCTGCCAGCCCCTGGAAGAGGAGCTGCAGGCCTGCAACCATGGTAGGATGCCTGGGATACTGTCTGGGGTAAGGAGCTTAAAGTATGGCTGATGTGAGGAGGTTTTATGCACAGAATATGTGAGTTCTGATAGACTGCACAAAGTCAGCATTACAGTTTGGGACGAGTACATCTGCACTGAGTCCTGGGGGAAAATGTGAAAGCCAAAAAAATTTGGAAGGTGGCAACTCCAACCATGGGCTTCTGCAACGTTTAAGTAATTCTGCACCTATTTACAGCCAATCCTCCGTGCTGATGTTCAGTTTCTGTTCTTCAATTCAGATGGGGCTCCAGTAGAGCTCTTAGGACAAACCAAAGACAGGCTGCTTTTGAGTGCACATAGCACTCATTCAGTCCAGGAAGAGGCATGCCTCTGCACAAAAATTGTTTTTTTTCTGATGAAAAATGAAATCTTAACTACCAACCTATGGCAAATAATTCCTCTTCTGCTACCAATCATGCAAAGAGCTCTCAAGATAGTCTGGTGTTAGAGTGATTAAATGTAGCTGAATTGCTTGTGGAGCAAAGAGACTAGTTAGCAGATTTGTTGCCAAATCAGATACTTCTTGATTAAACACTAGAACAAAAAGTCAACACTTCCTCTTTCCAATAGGGATTCTGTCTTGTCCAGTCAACGTTAAGATAAAAAATGTGCCCAAGAGTGTTAAGTTATACTTTAACAAATGGTGTCTTTTGAAATCCCATTTACACAGGAGGTGTGATCCCACCAGAACTCCTCCATCACCTTAGAGAAAGCCAGGAAAGCAGATGAGTTGAGATTGCTGCTAGAGGATATGGTTTCTATTAGTGTTTTTCTCAGAGGAGAATGTATAAATAACTCACTCATGGACTGGTACAATCTGTTGGAGGGGGGGCAGCAGTTATATAAATATGTTCCTCCTGTTTCTCTCTCACCAAAAATAACCCATTTCTACCACAGCTGCATACAAAAAATTAGGTAAATTAGAAGGTAGGATTGAGACTTTTTTTTTTTTTTTTTTTTTACAACAGATTCAGACTTCTGCAGAACAGCTCAGAAACTGCAACTGTTTATAGTCTTTTAGTCTTTTTTTTTCTTTTTTTTTTGCTAATAAAACTGCACATGCCCTGCCATGAAAAGAAACACCTTTCTAGTGTTTCCTGCAAACATAAATTTAGAAACAAAAAATACATTACACTACCAGATAAAATTATGGAAAATATGCTGCTTAACCTGTGAAGCCAGGCACGCTGTATTAACACTGTATAGTAAAGAAATAGTATAAAACAAAACCACTATATTAATAAAAATATATTTGCCTTCCAAATTATTTTGGTGATTCAATTAAGCCTGAATTAGCAATGTACCTTCATTACTGAACCGAAGTCAGGTCAGAATGTTTATTACTTTTAGGTCAGATCTTTATTACTTTTTCATTAAAAACAAAGCAAAGCATATTTGGTCTCACATTTTGCTAATCAAAAGAGATGACAGAGTTCATTGTATAGGATTTGACACAGCTGGCTTTTTTTTTTTGTTTCAGTATTGAAATGCTGCTAAATGTTTAGACTAATAAGGTGCTAGAGCAACCTACTTGCACCTATCTTGCCCCAAGAAAATCTGTGTGAGGAGTGACTCTAGACCATTAATAGCGGGGACAGAGGATATTGCTGTTGTAGAAGCAATGTGTGTGTGTACCTAAGTGTGTGTGAGACAGAGGGAGACCACACCTCTACTTGTCTGAAGTGCAGACTTGAGGAAAAAACAGAGAGGGGAAAAAACAAACACGAGAGGACATTTCAGCCTGGCAGACCAACATAAAGAAGCTGTGAGCACTGTGAGCAGAGATGCTGCTGCATCTTGTTTGATTCCTCCAGCATTCACGGAAACATGTCTGTTTTCTTAAAAAAATCACAGGTCTGCTTCAAAGAGGCACCAGCCTTCAGCACACGTTTCTTCTCCTAGGCGGAACAGCCTGGAAAATCCTGAATGTGTCGCTGAATGCTCAGGTCAAAGGAGCAATTGTTGCTTCCAAGCTCTTGTTATCTAAGTGCCACTGCTAAGACAAAGGCCTCTGAAGGATCCTGGCAGTGGGGGACCACCCACAGGCCATTTGAAGAAATAAAAGTAGTCCAATGAAGAGTGTAATTATATTTCCTTTTCTGAAACGGAGACATCCGTCCTGACCTCCTGATTGCGCAGAGTAATTCCAGCATCATTGCAACACATTCATTTACCCTTGGGCAGCCTAAGGTGCCTTAACTGGAATGTTTCCCCCCAGGGAAATGAAATACAAGCAGATCGGGGTTATGAGTGAAAGCCACTCCTTAGAAATCTTCTCATCTACAACCTTCCCTCTCCTCTGGGTATAAATATCCCTTCTCCAATGCAGTCCTCAGGCACTAAATCCTGCAGGGCAGTATCAGTATGTCACAGCGATGAGCTATAGCCAAGTGTGTGACTTACACCCGGCTGATCCCGTGAGGAGCTGTGGAATTGCTCTGCCACAGCCCAGCTGTCCTGAAATGATATAACAGATAATAAAACTAAGACTGGTACAGAAGAAAAGTTACCCTCAGGAAATATGTATGGGACTATTTTTTGAAACAGAACCATAGCCTTCTTTAATTCCTCACCAAACAGAAAACATGTTCAAGCTAGAAGAGAAATAAGTAGCAGTTTCCAAAATCACCACTTTTCTGCTTAAAGACAGTTAATGATAATATATACATTTGTATGGATCTACACTTTTATGTAGGCTTTTGTCTGTCTTAAAGGACCCAGGTAAGTAAACGACAGCCATGTGAGAATGGAATATAGAATTGACATCATACAGATCCCCCTCCTTATCACATAAACCAGAGGTTTTATGGTAGATAAGTTGTCTCCTGCATAGTTTTCAGCAAAAATAATCCTGGATATTACTCTACTGTCTTGTCTAAAAGAGAGGCAGAGCAAGGCTGGAACTAGTCTGAGACTCACACTTTGTGACTTGCCTATGGTAGCAGGCAGGAGGCAACTGAAGCAGCAGTTTTGTGGGTACCTCCCTGCTCAGTGTTGACTTCACTCAATCCATGCCAGATGGACCAGACAGCACATTGAATGACTGCGTCCCTGCACCCAGCGGCTCCAGCGATGAGGATGACCTCTTCAGGACCATTTGGGAGCTGCTTAGCATCTTGTAAGCACACACAGCTGAGCTCCAGACATCCTGTTTAGACCTTCTGGTTAACAAGTTGCAAGGAATCAACCACAGAAGTCTGTTTGTTTGAAGAGGTCTCAGGTTCTGAAACCACCCACATCTCTTTTGTTCTGTTTTTGCTAAGCATATAATGGTGTTTTGAAGTAGAAATTCAGATTCTCCTTCTGCCAGGACTGCTTGATTTTGGTTAAAGCTGAAGAAAACTGAAAGCTAATCATTTCCTGTTTCAAGCACAATAGAGAGTTTATCGGAATGTTCCCTATAATCCTATCAGAAGTGTTATAGGAACTCAGTAATAAATGAGCTGCCAATTAATTAAGTGCCATATAGACAGGCCACTTCAGAAATTGTTGGTTTCTTTTTTTCCTCCTCCTGCATCAAATCAGTTGTTACAAATCAGGAAGAAGGTATTCACTGGAGTTTAATTCAACACATTATGATTGCAGAATATTTCACTCAGGGTGAAATTCATCCTTAGTGAATTAATGCTAAAAACTAAGTAGAAATATGATTAGTTCCACCGTTAAAATGTAATTTATTTGGGTACAGTTCTTGCACTTACATTTTTTTTTTTTATTTAGGCATTCTAAAAATGGGTAACATAAAATTGGAACTTCTGTCATTTTTAATAGGATTTTTAATAACATCTCTCCCTAATTGCATTTAAATTACATTTTAGAGCATTAACATTCATTCTTCATCAAGACAATCTGAAATACAACAGCATCTTTTTGTGTGTCAGGAGGGAAAAGAGGGTGATTGTTTTTTGCAGATGTTAGTAATAGGATAAAGGGGACAGTTTCAAACCATCTACGTGTTTTAAACCAGTTTGCTAAAGGTGTTTTGGAAGTGGAAGCTGTGCTCTGAAAGAAATCCATGTGGACACTTCTCTGCTTTACTCAGCTAAATACTCTGTGCATTTGCAAGGCAAAAAAATTAGGCTGCTGCATAGTCTAAAGAAAACTGTCCGAAGTGTATTCATTCAGCGACAGTACTAAGAAGATACTAAAGGATAAGGGTAAAATATATTAACTATGCCATGAAGATACCCCTTTGGGGTGCTCCGTGTTAAGTACACTGTGGGGAATGCATGAAAGGGGAGTGACCTGTTTAGTTTTGCTCTGGGACATCGATTGCAGAGATGCGTGTGCTGCGTGTTAGTATCTCAGCTGCCCCATGTGCTAGATAAGGCAACTTACTGTGATACTTGTGGGGGGTGCTTAGAGGTGCAAAGAGAGGTGTAAGGCAGACATTCTTGAATGATCTGTGCTTCAGGTCTCTCGTTTTCCAGGAAACTCTGCTGGCTTGTATACCTACATGCAGCAGCAAAATCTTGATGACATCTACTGAGTCCCTGATGAGTGGCAGCTCAAGCAAAGAAAAAGCCCTTAGGAATGGTGAAAAGAAAGGAAAAAAATTCCTTTGCTACCTAAAAACGTTTCATACAGAACAATCTAAGACAAACAGAAGGATAGATGTAGATGTGTATGGTGTTTTATACCTGAGCTACAAGACTGAGGAGCCTGGAAATGCTGATTGGCACAACAACCCTGCTGCAGGCCATGCTAAGCCTTCACAATAACTTGGGGCATGATTTTGGATTTGTAAGGCAGTATCAAGCATTCATTGAAATAGACCATGCCTGGAATACGGAATAAAACATCTGTGTAAGAAAATTTCCAGAGACTTACTAACAAGGTGGAGAAGAAAAACAACAACAACAAAGAAAAACAAAAAATCCCTCATTCCTACCGCTCGAATTAAAAACATGTCTTCTCAACAGACCGACGCTAGTGAAACAGATGACACCGATTCCTCAAGTCCCTCCAGCACAGAGCCAAGTAGCAAAGTTGTCTTTCAAAATAACGCCATTTGCAAGCACATCCAAGAAGTATCACTGAATGATGAGGAAAACAAAAATCCGTTCCTTTTGTCCTGGTGTTGTAGGCTTTCCTGAGCCAGTCAGGTACTGACAGGAATGCAGCCTGGATCCTAGAGCTAGAAAACGGGAGGAGGCTGGACAGGAAGACTGACAGTGTGGCAGGAGAAGCAAACACTCTCTCAGGCTGCACTGCTCTTGCCCAATGTCCTGTGGAGCCAGAGGGCTGCAAGAGGCAGGTGCTGCTTATTTTCCCCATGGAAAGAGCGAGGCTGAACACAATGAGTGCTCTGGGTAGGTCAGCTAAACCCCAGGATCTGGTGCATCAGCATCCGTGTTTTATCCTCACAGTTAGTTGGCTGTGCATGCCACTTCTAAGCTGCAATTCCTGCATGGGAAGTTACTGTTCGAACGTTTTTATCCCAGACCTGTGTTGCTGCCTGCTTTGACATGGAAAGCTACAAAGGCTGAGCTTAAAGACATTGGTCTGTCTACCTTTATCTCCACTCACAGCAACCCCACCTTGAGCGTAAGTCTCAGCAGCTCATAGATTTTGAAACATTGTGCACAGCCCTTGCTTTGAAGCTTATCCCTGGTAAGAAATAACTCATTGAAATCTCCCACTAAGGCACCGACTTCCCTCATCAAATATTCTTTATGAGTGTTCTTTATGATTTTCTTCCCCTATAATTTATAACGGTGAATATAAAATACCAAACAAAAATTAGTAACAGCAGCCCCTGAACACATTGTGGTCAAACTGATCCAGCTTTCTCTTAATGGCCCTTGTGTCTGACTTACCATTGTGTCTGACTGCCTTCTAGTTGTTTCTGTGTGCAGCCTGTGCTGCCAGCATGGCTGGAAAATCTTGTATTTGTTTACAGAAACCAAACTGGAAGAAAAAAATCTCATGGGCAAATTCACAGAGGAAGAAACTTAGTAGCAAAACTAAGAAGTGGATTTAAAGTTTAATCTAGGATTTTAAGTACGTATTCTGTCTACAGTTTGGCATAACTGACAAGTGTTGATCGCCTGAGCCTTCACTAATGTTGGAATAATGTGGAAAAACGACTAGATTGTTTTCTGAGATGAAGACTGCTTTGTTTGCTGGCACGCTCATATTCTTACTACATTTGCTTTCCATGATAGTGCCAGGTAAAAACAGGAAGAGATGAATATTTATAGGAAACAGAGGTGAGAGAGACACAGACAGAGGATTACACGGGCATTTGTATATATACCAGTTGGGGAGTGGGGTTCATATTCATCTCATAAAAGGCTGAAGCTTGTGAGATGCAGGAGATCTAGCCTCAGCAGCTCTTCAGGTACCCATTATCCAGGTGTTTCTTCAGTTTGAAAAAAACACAGTTAAAAGGACTGTTTATACTCTTGCCACAAAGACATTACTCATACACAGATATTAGTCATAAATGACGGAGCCCTTTATTAAAAGTGCAGGCAGCTAAGTTTTGGGAAGCTCGTTGTCTTTTTCTTTCTGTTATGAAGGGGCAATCAAAGTGGCTGGTGCTTTTGGAGGGTATGGCTCAGTGGTGGTGCAGTCACACCAACCAGGCTGTAAAGAAGAATGACATTTGGGTCAGAGAAGGGCTGGTACTGCATTAATTGTTTATCCACGTGGATTTCCATTGAATTAGTTCCATTTTAGTGTCTAGATATATTTGACACATCTGTTTCAATTTTAAATGTAGTGTCCAGAAGATTGCAAGTTCTGACAATATTTAAAATGGCATTTTAAAGACAAAAGACACTCATGTTAGGGAGAAGTGATGGCTTAAGAGAATGACACCAGAATGACACCAATTAGCTTATGAAATATGAGCAACCTTGTAATGGACATGTACAATAACAGGGACACTTGTTAACTTTTGAATAACTGGGCTATTTGATTATACAGTTAGATTACAGTCTGATCCAAGGCATAGATCAGAAGACTTTTCTTTGAATCGCAGCATGTCTTTTAAGAAAAAAAAAATAATCCCAGCTTTATTTTTATATTGTCTCGAAATCCTTAAGAAATTCAGGAAAGGCTGCCAATAATATGCAATACGAAAGACACTCTCTTTCCCTTTGTCTCTCTGTCCCTCTCGCTTTAGAGATATAGAAGACTGCATTGGAGAGAGTCTGCAGTTCTTTCCCTGGTAGCAAAGACCAGCTACTCCAGCTGAGAATTGGTGTAACAGAGGTAAGCAAGACTCAGCTGCGAAGGAAACATCCTCTGTAACACCATCAAGTGATAAAATCTATGGGCTCTGGATTTTACTAGCCTTTTAATCTCTTGTTTTTCAACCTTTTGAAGAAAAAGCTTCATGTATTTTTGAACCCACTGGCATGTCCTTATGAACTGTAAAGAGTGTAAAAGAATTCTGTGCTGCATTCTGTGTGACTTAAATTCACTGTAACACCACCATGAATGCTTGTGGGAAGAGCAGGCCTGGGACCAGAGATAAAACTGATAGAGTGTCCTACTAGAAATAACTGTGTAGAGATCCAAGACTCCAGAGTGAGCAGTAGCTGGTATCTTACTTTGGATCATAAATTATTTCAATCACTTTCACTCAGTCCCCTGTGCAGCCTTACAATTAAAAAGTACATTATAATCCCTCTTAAAAACCCATCAGAAGTAGCAAGAAGAGAAACTATTACTTATTAGACTGGATGGATACAGTAGGGAAAACCAGACAGACATCTTGAAGCTGCTCTTCAGGTCTTGATGAAAAGTGGGTAGAAATTTTGGTGACTTCTGGGTTCTGAATGTCAGTATGCACACTGTTAGGTGATCTTTCTGTTTTAATTCATTTGAATAGTTAGTAGATCTGATGAAATACTGAGGCTAAAATTAACTGAAATCTTTTAAAATGGAACTGTATAGAATTTAAAGTTATGCAATTACAATTGGCTTTTCCCCAGGTATGCCCATTTTTTTAAGCCCTAGCACTGCCCTCCTTGTCTCTAAAGGATTTCAACAATGCTTTCCATCGGGAAGTTCTGGCATACTGTCACAGAACTCTCCAGTAATCAGAGGTGTTTTCATTACTAGAAACTAACCCTGGGAATGACTAGAAATAACTATAACATTGTGTTTAATTTTGTGTGAAATTCATTGTATGCATTTGAAAAACGAGTGTGTTGATTACACATATTAAAGTGTAGATTACTGAGAAAGAAGATGTTAGTACTTATTAATCAGTATTTTCTTAAGCTTTGGTAATGCAAATGCAACAATGAGTGCAAATAAGCAAAAGTAAAAGCATGGGTGTCCTTATCAAAACAGAGAAGCTGCCAAACCAGACATCAAAGCAGTCCCTGCACAGTGTCTACCCAATGTCAACCATTCGGCCCTTTGAACACAAAATACCGAGTAACTGGGACTGAGAACAACTGGGCACTGACAGTGCACAGCAGACAAAGGTGAGGTGTCCGTGACCAAAAAAAGATGCGTGTGTGTAAAAATGTGCATTTCTCTGCAGGTCTTTGCAAGTATCAAACTTCTGTGTTTCACTGTATAGAATAATAGGACAAAAAAATCTAAGGCTTGTGATCATGAGTTTTAAAATGTTTGAGACCCAAAACACCTTCGTTTGAAGAGACAAACTACTGCAGCACTTTCATATTTGTGATACACCACCCAGTGTTATTTGGACATCATCAAATCATTTTACAGTCTCAAAATATTTTTCAGAGATACAGCCTGAAATTGGGAGATGATGTTCAGGTATTTTTTTTCCTCTAGCATGTGGCAATTATGATGAATCA
The DNA here is from genome assembly GCA_011074415.1 of Stictonetta naevosa. NCBI lineage: Eukaryota > Metazoa > Chordata > Aves > Anseriformes > Anatidae > Stictonetta > Stictonetta naevosa. The sequence continues at coordinate 11,938,571 of CM021700.1, forward strand.
GAGTTTATTCTGTGTTCTGTTGATCACCATAGTAACCTGTACTCCCTGCATTTAATAAGAAACAAAAAGTTATTTACTTGACAGGGATGGAGTTCTGGGAAGCACTGGTTTACGAACACTGGCAAAATATTTTAATGGCACTATTTGCTTCTCAGATGGTTATGTGTACCTGTAATTGGATCTTCATCTGTCATACAGGCTTCACAAAAAGAAATTTATTGTACCGAAAATGTATTAATTAGGAACACAGCTATTTTCTACTCTTATCTGTCATTATATAAAGCTAGACAGGGCCCTATTCTGTCCAAACTATTTACATATACGTAAAGGATTGTAAAAGTACATTGCCAGCCTGTTTGGCTTGTTTTGTATTCTCAGGAACCGAAGAGATTCCTAAACTGCAAACAAGAGACAGCAATTGCTTACTGGTATTGAATGAAATCATTGCCATTTAGCATCAGACCTCTTCAGGTCTCTCTTTTTTTTTCATCCAAAACTGTGACATTGCCTGACAAATTTTAATAGTTCCTTTGGTGGTGCAAATTGATTTATTTTATGAAATTACTTTCTCTTAATGGGTTAATGGATCTTTCTGACCAGTTACTCTTAACATGAGATATTGACCTGGTTCTTAAAAGTGGCCTCGCATAATGCAGATGGCACAGGGGTGATAACTGGCTTCCACTGTGGGGCAGAGGAAGCTGAGGGGAGCTGAAGAGCTAATTCTGCCCAGCCCCTTGCTCTGTGGGACTCAGGCACCAAATCTGGCTTCTACATGACCTGCTCCTTCTTTAGAGTGCAAACTGTATGGAAACTAGGGCGATCGCCTGTGCAGTTTTCCTTTGTGAAGAGAGTTTCTGCATTTTCAGTCCCCTGTTGGAAACTTCCCATACTATGACATAATCTCAGAGAAGTTGATAAAGCAATTCATAAGGAGAAGATGCAGCCATTACATCTCTAACCACCTCTAGCCGCAATGAATCGTTCGTTATTGAACTTCATTATTACAATCACACATTACTGAGGAAGTCTCTGGTCCCTCAAGCGTTTGTGTATTCTACCTACTTTTTGTTAAGCATTTTATTATGCTGCAGTGAACTGTATTTTACAACACATACAATTTAAAGCTTAAATTTCACTAGTTCTGTAGGGACCATTTTACCCAGAAGGGTGCGGTTCTTCCTTCTATCTCAGGAAAAATTCTGATTTTAACTCCGAGACATTAAAATGTCCTGAAAAAAATGATGGTAGAACCATCTATTAATTCAAAACTTTTATTTTATTGGGATCACAAGGCTAACGTTCAATACAGTTATTTCACATACCTAAATAGACATTATCTCCCATAGTAGCAGAACCAATCAGTACTAAGCATCAAACAGCATGTGTGTATTAATTGTACAAAAATACCCTTTCACATTCATATTATCAGACAGGTTTTTCTAACCTCTATTCTTAGGAATGCAATTTGGAGGATGTGCGTATGTGTGAAATGAGCTATTATTAACACTTCAGCTGTGTGTGTGTTGTCACTGCAGGCTACCAGTTTTGCTGAAGTAATAATTTGGTCATATCAGAGAATGGAAAATAGGATCTTCAAAGCACTATTCAGAAGGAATTACTGAGTAAGCCCATTGTGTGGTTTTTGTTTTTGTTTTTGTCTTTTTCCTGCTAAGAGATTAAACATCATACCTGGATATTATCTCATAAATACCACACACAGAATACTTATGAGATAGATAAGGCAGGACTGCTAGCACATGCAAAAATCAGAGACACTGGAAGTTAGGAAATGTTACCTGTGATGACAGATGCATTTTTCTAGCATAATGAGCTACTGGGAATGCAGTAGTTTTGCTCTACTAAACAGTTCTTCAAAAGATCGGTGATGGTTTTTGTTCTAAAATCCTGCAGAAGAGAGGGGCCTGGGGATGGTGTGTTTGATGGTTTAATTTTGGAGACTAGATTCAGATTTTTGAGCAGCTTTTATAGCAAGCTAACACTGGATCGTGTCTACTTGAAATGCTAATGCAAATGTAAAGATACAGAAGCCTTATTTTCAAATTTATTTAAAGCAAGTCTATATAGGCAGGTGCACAAAGAGATTGGTTTGCACTAGGCATGCTCCAAAATGGCCAACACAAACTAGTTCTAAGCAGGAACCGTAAGTTATGGCCAAGCTATTAAGCCCCACTGTGCTTCCCTAAACGTCAGGATCAGCCCAAGTGCTTTAGCCAAGTGTGGTATCACTGAAGTGCACCTTACCTCCTGCAGAAGCAGAAGTAATCAGTACTAGGCATCAAACAGTACTTGGGTATTAATTGTACAAAAAGGCTTTCACATTCATATTATAAAAAACGTTTTTTTCTAACTTGTATTTTTAGGAATGCAATTTGGAAGATGTGCATATGTGTGAAATGAGTGCAAGAATCCCATGAAGTTCAACAAGAAGTGCAGAGTCCTACGAGTCCTGGTGGACGTGAGGTTGAACATGAGTAAGCAATGTGCCCATTGGCTGCATTAGGCAAAGTATCTCCAGCAGGTGAAGACAGGAGCTCCTTCCTCTGTACTCAGACCTGGTGAGGCCACACCTGGAGTGCTGTGTCCAGTCCTGGGCTCCCCACTACAAGAGAGACCTAGACATAATGGGAAGGGTACAATGTAGGGCCACCAAGATCAATGAACTGGAGCACCTCTCCTTTGAGGAGAGGCTGAGATGGTTGGGACTATTCAGCCTGGAGAACAGGAGGCTCAGGGGGTTCTTAGCAGTTACCTATGAAAATGCTATTTTCAGAGCTGCCCAGCAGCAGGACAAGAGGCAGTGGGCACAAACTGGAATACAAGAGGTTCCGTCTGAACAGCAGGAAACACTTCTTCACTGTGTAGGTGATAGAGTCCTGGCACAGGATGCACAGAGGCAGTGTGGGGTCTCTCTCCTTAGAGATCTTCAAAAGCTGCATGGTGTGGTTCTGGGCAACCTGCTCTGGGTGTCCCTGCTTATGGAAGGGTGGGACCAGATGGCTTCCAGAGGCCCCTTCCAACCTTAACAATTCTGTGATTGTGATCACAAGACTCATGCCTGATTAAGAGCAGAGACGGGTAGAATTTTCATTTGCCCTCGAATCTTTTTGGGTATACAAATATTTACCTTTCAAAGAGATGTGGCACATTTAAGTAATTTCATATTGGATAGAAAGTGAAGATGGGACACTGTCTTAGTGTAAAGCATTAGATCATTAATGCATAGTTCATGCTTCTAGTTTCTGATGACCAATGTATGCATGTATGCTTTTTCCAGAAAAGAATCATTTCTGAGGTAATGGTGAACAGCTGGCAGAGAATTTATATGAGCTGTACATAATATACACATTGAAGAATTTGCATAGATATTTCATTTCCTTCTTAAATGTCGTAAGTAGAGATCACTGGTGAGTGATACCACGTACAATCCACCTTTTGTTAAGTTACATAGAGCCACAGTACACTGATCACACATACCAAATGGAAGACTTTAGCTCAAGAAAAGAAATATAATTGTAGAATGGGTTTGCTTGCACAAATTAATGGGAAGATTTCCAACGAAGCAAGAACGTATGTCACAGTAATATTGATTTTGGTATAGCCATCTCTTAAAATACAGGGTTTACAGAGTCAATAGTGCCTTGATTTAGGTTCTAACCCAACCCAGAAGTCTCAAATTGAGTCTATCCGCTTATCCGCTTATTATTGATTTGTCTGGCATGGTGTTTTTTGTTTTTTGTTTTTTGTTGTTTTTTTTCCAGAAATGCTTTTCTGCTCTCAGATTTTAGCTAGCTCTCCCAAAAGAATGTCTAATACAGTCACAAAGAGCAATTATATTCCTTACAAGCGAACTATTGATGATCATAATAAAAAGGAAAGACAGAAGTCATGTCAGTTTAGCTTCTGTCAGGACCTTAGAGTGCTCCCTCATTCAAAAACACTTATGTAATCAACAAGCAACAAGTAATAAGTTGTAAAATATGAGCAGCCCTTTATTTCCTAACAGGTAAGATAACAACTTTGTAAAGCTGTGCTATTTTTAAGGAATAAAATACCTTATAACTATCACCGAGACATCAGTTCTTTGCTGTTCTACTATAATACCTCTTTTTTTTTTCTCCCCTGCTACCTGACATTTAAATGCATTATAGGCATTATAGACGTCAGGACCACATACCTGCAAAAAAATTTCACCAGCAGTGAGCTGAAAGGCATTATTGCTGCCATTTGTAGACAGCAGTTTCACCCAATGTACATCTTCAGCACCTTCTTTGTCTTTTCTTGGGGCAAGGGGGCAAGACGATGGAGCACAAAGAGACAGCACAGCTTCTTTAATAAGCCTTAACAATTTTGCTTTGATCAAATTTGTACAGTAATATTGAAATCCTTTGGGTAGGAGTTGATGAATCATAGAGGAAATCAGGAGAGGATATAAAGCCATGGTTAGAAGAGATTAAACAAGCCATAAAGTTTTCAATAAAAGTAGCACTTAAGAACTAGAAAAAGACATATGTGATTGCACGGGGTGAAAATGTATGTGTGTGCAGGAGGAAAGAGAAGGTCAAATTTGTCTGGGGAGTAAATCCATTTAGGTCATTATGGTTCAATATGGCCATGATCCAAAAAAACACTTGAGCATATGTTTAATTTTAACATGTGACTGGCTGTCTTGAAACCTCAGCTCTGCTCACTTGTCAGGCTCAGGCTTAAATGATTTCATCATAGCCGGGCTCCTCTGCTGAATTATGTCAGCCCACTGCAAAGCCCAGAAGCCAACTGAAAGATCAAAATAGCTTTGGATTGAGTATATCTGTGTGAAGAATCCTTTTTTTTCTGTACACAACACCCTCTGCTTTCCAGCAGAAGTATGCTTGCATGGAGCTGGAGGATGAGGAATGGCTGTGGTAGTCAGAGGGGCTGTAACATCGGTACTCTGCGAGCTTCTCATTTTTGCAGAACTGCACTGGTATTTTGTGTGAGGTGGCACAGGAAAAGCTGTGCCTGTGTTTGCAAGCTGCAGGGATGCAGTGGGGAAGGGCTGGCACAAGGCAGGTGGTGGTGCAAGGTTCCCTGGGCAGGAGGCAGAGCATCTCCTGGCTCCAGAGGCACAACCAAGCTATCCCAGGGGTCCCTGTGAAGACAACTGATCCTGCACTCATTAGCTGTTGATATCAAGGAATGGGGTCTTTGATTGTTCTTTCTACCCAAGTTTTGTGGGGATTTCTGGCCAGGGCAGAGGAATGACTCTGAGCAAAGTCTGACCAAGACCATGGTTCTGGACCACTAATTTGAGCCACTAAACCTGGGAAAAGAGTGCACGTTTAAATCTCGTGTATTTTTCCCTATCTTCTCATCCCCAGGAGTCTATTTTGCTTCCTCTCTAAGTTCCAATTTTCTACTTCCTAGAGCAGAAAGAAATACCATTTTGGCTTTTCAAAAATGAAAAAAGTAGAAAAGATAGATACACAATACTTGTCAGTGTCACCAGGTACCATAATATTTATTTTTCTAAACTCTATTTCCTGGAGAAATGGGAATACAGAAGACTCACAGCTTTCATTGAACAATAAAAGTTAATTTTTAGTTCTCAAGGTTTCACAAAAAAGCATTAAAGCATGATTCTTGCAATGTCACCACAAATATCACATGGACTTTTTGGATTTTTGCTTACTTCTGATCTCACTCTCTGAGGAAGCAACAATTCACTTATACAAGCAATTTACAGACTGGGAATCTGTTTATCTATTATGCCACAGACTCTTTTTTTTTTTTTTTTTTTTTTCCTCCTAGGAAACCATATTGATACAGAAGAGCAAGCATCTATATTTTCATATGACCAAAACGTTCAAAAGATATTTTAAAATTTCTGCATTTTAAAAAAGCTACAATTAAATGGTTTCTTTGAAGCAATTCAGAAGTCAAAATCAAAAACTGTCTTTTTCAGCACCTTTATGTTTCATTTACTGTCAAACTCTCAGTCAGCAGGATGAGGTGACTGGTAATTATTCAGGGTTGCCAATTAACCTACTTAGCAGGTCACATAGGTAACTGGCACAGATTGTGTCAAATCTCATTATTGGGATAATAATTTAATCAGCCCTGTGCATTCACTGAAGGCCAGAAAATAAATTAAACAGGAAAATAAAATCAGTACATAGATATTATATTGAAAACCATGAAAACACAGTTTCTCAATAAATTATACATCATACTACTTGCTAGTAGAAACCTGGTAAAAGCAAGAGAAGGGTGGTCTTTGGTGGTTTGGAGGGTGGTTTTTTTCAATCATAATATCCAAAGTAAGTGTTAAAAAATACCATATGTTGCCTTGCTTTTATGAATGAAAAATAATTTCATATGAAGAAGCCATAAAAATATGTATTATTCGTTCTTGTTTAGACAGCCATGCAATGTAACACCATGCAATTGTCCTTAATGCAATGTTACAGAGCAGGACTGCCCAAGTGTTATCTGTTTTCTGATTGTTCTCAGAACAATCCTGTCCTCTCCTTTCTTATGCATCCCAGCCTTGTCCAGTTCTTCATGCCTGGCTTTAAAGCAAAGCCCACAGAATTTCAAGTAAAAAAAAATCACAGAAAGAATAAAATAATATTACTGGATTGAAGGATGGAAGGGAGAGAAGAAAAATTACAGTAAGTGCAATTGTCGAAGTCACAGAGTCAGTGAAAAGGCTGTGCTTTCTCAGTACAGTAATGCTCTGCACTTAGAAGGTATCTGAGCAAATAGGAAGTAGGAGGAATGGAATCTGTCTGGAAAAAGAAAAACATTTTTTGGGCAGATAAAGAAATGCTAGTAGGAATAATAACATCCTTAAAAATGAGTTTGAATATAAAATACATATTTAAATTGGCTTCAAAGAGAGGAACAAACATTACCAGGAATTATTGGAGTTCTAATACTAAACATATAGTCTGGAGAAAAAAATACCATGATTCGTGGCAGGATCTGCATGTGTGAGTTGTGAGGAGCCCCACAGCACTGACAGAAGTACCTGCAGAACTCAGGGAAAGACCCGAGTATGGTCTGCGTGCCCCTGTCTTCATAGTATAGCAATGGTTTACTGTCTACCAGAACAACAAGAGGGTTATAAAAGCAGCTGTCACTCCTCCGAGTAGTGGATCATTCAGTTTAAACATATAGGTCTTATGGCCAAGAATTACAGCTTACCAAGAGCAGCTCCAGGACTTGCAATTTATTCAGTCAGTAGGAAAAAAAAAAAAAAAAAAAAAAAAAAAAAAGAGGAAGGGAAAAAAAAAGATGATCACAGCAGCTCATGATAGGCCTGCAAAATAAAAACAGCTGGCATGCAAGGATAGCCAGCATGTCAGCAATGAATGCTGATCTCAACTAGCTTTGTTTTTTTGTTTGTTTGTTTGTTTTTGTTTTTTGTTTTTTGAATAACAATAAGCAAGAATACATGCTTAAGTTGCTAGATGTGACCTAGACCGCTCATGTTGTCAAATGTATTATTTTGAATCATAAATTGTCTTCCTATTGAAACAGCATACATTACAGCAGAAAGGTTGAGCATATATATCACAGTCCTGGAACTACAGAAACAGCATGTAGCTCCTAAATGTCTATTTTAACTTCTGCCTGCAGAATATAAATGCTATAGTAGTCAATAACAGATTTGAATTTAAAAATAAGAAAGACTAAAGTAAGCCAGCACTATTTATGGATGCTACCTCCTAGCTCAGAAGTGCCAGATAACAGGAACAGCTTGCAGAGGAAAAAACCCTTTCACCTAATTAGTACAAAACATAACATTAATGAGTTAAACTTTCTCATTAAAACTTTCCCTGATAAAGAAAGCAACAAGCTTCAAGACTATCATGTTTTGTTGTGCTATTTTTTTTGGTGGTGGTGCTGGTGGTAGTGGTTGGCTGGGGTTTTTTTGAACATAAAGCAGAAGCCCAAAAATACCCCATACACTTAGAGTAAGGGTCTCAAGAGGCATTAGCTCATGTAAATGAAGTTACATTGTGCTAGAGGTTTGGAGGCTAGACTCCAGCTGCCAGCAGTCACTAATTTCTGTAGGCAGAAGGCCCACAGCTCCTATTCTACTTTTCTGATTCTTCTGAACATTTCCAGTGTCTTCAGATCACTGGTAATTTTCATATATTATGTGCTAAGGTTACAAATTGGTAATCAAGTTACACAGGCTACAATCACAATAAAGAGTGATGGTAGATAAAGAAACTCCATTAGAATACTGAGTATTTCACTATCTGGCTATCTAGATTAATCCAATTTTACAAATGCTTCAATACAGGCATGTCTAGAGAGCTGTCATAGAAGCAGTAGCACATTTCTGTATGCTTCAGAAGTTAGCTTAAAGCAATAATATAACCGAAGCAGCATGGTTCCCATACTGTGAAGTCAGGACATATTCTGAGTGGGGTTCAAGTCTGGATGGAGCTAAGACCAAGAGAGGGGAGCAATATGGGTGAAAGGATCAGTAAGAAACTTTTTGTTCCCCTTTCATTTATTACATTTTCATTTAAAAGAAAAAAAAAAACATATTTTTCACTGATCTCTCATTTATATTTCAGTCTGTAATTGTCATAACCCCATTGTATTGTTGTCATAGCACCCTTTTACAACTCTACTTTTTAAAAAGGTGCTTTCCAATGACACTATTATTTCTTCCATTGACAGCAATTGCCTATGTATTTGTTGCACAAACTCAATGGGAAGCAGTACTAGCTGATATTCAAGTGTGGTAATACAACACAGTATTTTGGACACATCTGGATCAGTTAAAATTTTATTCATCCCCCCCAATAGCATCCTGTTTTGACTATTCCTGTTCAGTGCTAATCTTTTCCATCCCTTTCCTTACTCAGACTAATACTGACTTAGTGCCTGTCCCCATATATAGGTGATGCTTAATTGCTAGTGTGCTTGCAGCAAATTGAACCATCTAATTCTCCCAGGGACAGTTGGACAGTTGTGGGGGGAGGACTTTTTTTCCCTCTGGTGAAAATTATGACTGCTCACGGCTGCTCATTTCCACCGAAGGGAAAAAGCAGACAGCATCTAATGAGAAGGGGGGGAGATGGGAGAGGCTCTGAGCATCCCCAGGGTTGGTGCAGCTCCTCCACAAGGAAGGTGCTGGGATGCTCTCCAGGGTCTGTCCTCCACCCCTGAACTAAACGTGCTGGGGTCTGGGAGCATGGGGGCTGCTGCTGCATGGCCTCTTTGCCTCGCCACCCCCGGCTCTCTCCTGCATCCCGTCCTCACAGAACGCTTTCTCATGGGCTACCCACTGGGACCCGTACTTGAGCATCCAGCTGAATGCCAGGCCAGGAGAGCAAATGGGAGGCTGCATCTTTTTTCCCCATCTTGATTGCCTGCTTTCTGGACAGCCGAAGTGGTTTTAAATCACTGTAAGCTGCAAAGAGTCCCAACCGCTCTATCCCACTCCCCGGGCAAGCATTTTATCACTAGGTTGTATTTTTTTCCAAATAGATACTATATATTATACTCAGTGAACACTAATCCCACTTCAAGCCCTGGTGAGAAGAGTAGTGTCGGAAACTTGGTCTAGGACACAAATTAGTCCCATATAACTTCCCACACAGAAAGGTTCACTGGCTGCCTGCATCTGTGCTGGGCTCTTCTGGCTTGGGAAATGACAAGTCTTTTGGTTTAGGACTGCAGAATATGGATGATTTTTGTTTGCCTCTGCGGCTTTCCCACTGCTTGCAGAAGAAAGCCTTTATCTTTCAGTAAATGCACAACTGAACTAATAGATTGTCAGCAATTCATTGCAAAAGGACAGTTCACTGTTCAAGATAGCTGTAGATTCACAAGTGTAAGAGTCTGCAATAAAATGTGGAACATTTTAAATTAACCATGGGATTTCCATAATAATCATCGTTTAGCGAATGCACGAATAGAATAAATGCAATATTGAAGCAAATAAATGACCTCTGACACAAAAAATGGCTTGCGTTTCATATTACTTTACTTAGCTGCCCCCTCCTTCCCCCACCAAACAGAAGCGTTATTGACAAAATGTACTCTGGTAATTTAGTCTGTAGACTTAAAGAATGTGCAGCTCTGGGAAAAAATGAATTACGGGTTCTATTTGTAAGATGAGGAATGGCATGTAATAACTTAATGAACAGGAAGTTTATTAGTTGTAAAAGAGAGAACTAATGGAATGCATTGCTTATCAATCTTTTTTTTTAACTTGAAGATGTTGTTCAGGTGGGTGAGTGCTACATCCATTATGTACTTGTTATCTTATTAATACAAAGATGCTCTAAAGCATGTGCCAGATTCTCAAAAAGCTACAAAAATATATCTCAGCTTTTAATTTAATGTGTATTTGATCAGTGAGTTTTGCTCTATAATAACCCAAGTCATTACAATTTCTAGTCAGATATTTGGCCAGCAAAAAATCTCACTTGAACACAGGAGCTACCAACTTACATCATCAGAGGTTGCAGCCCTCTGCTCCCTGTACAGGCTGTATTCATCAAAATGGTCAAGGGAAATAAATGCACATGCTATCATGATGATAGCCATTTTTCAATAGCTGTTTACTGCTCTATAGACACATCTTAAATACAAAAGGATGGTAACAAGAAAACACGTAGAGAAACCACTTACATAAAATGTAAGGATCAAATCCTTGCCTGTTTGAGAAGTTTCCTTCTCAACGGAAGAATAGGGATTTACCTCAGCTGCGGTTGCATGGGACTTGTTTATTTTGCATATTTGAATGATTTTTACTCAAAATATTTTGGATCGTGGTATGTATGTGTGAATATGCAAAATACTGTCAATAAAGTGGTCTAAAATGTGTTACGATGCTTCTCTCAGTCTTAGCTGATATTATATTTTTATGAACCCAACACAACAAATAGAATCGAGCACTAGATAAATATATAACATATGTGCAGGTAACAAAAATGGACTGAGGGCAGGAAATTCAAGTCAATGTATATGAAGGTATAAGCAGAAAAAAGCAATAAAGTTCTGCACTATCAGCCCCAATATTTCATGTTCTGCATAGATCTTCAGGTAATTTTAACCCTGCAATGAATTTATCTGTTTGCTTTCATTTTCTATTCCAGAGATGAAAATAAGCAAAGAAGGAAAACCTGCATTAAAACCTGCCTCTAGTAGGTTGTTGTGGGTGGGTCCTTTTTGCTATATTGTTTTGTCATACAGACAGCCCAGCAGCAGATGTCTTATGTATATTTAGCTGTTTAAAGACCAGTCAGAGCCATTCCACTCAAACGGGTAACAGGAATACTACTGACATTAGAGCAATTCAATATATTTGTTTTCTTTATCAATTTACATTTCACCTCAGAAGCTCAGTACAATGGGATTTTGAACCATTTATGCTGAGCACAACTGGAAGGTCACTAATCCAGTTATTTGATTTTCTTGCTGAAAAGAACAGAAGACCGGGAAAGCCGTCTTTTCCCCATGCTGGTGAGCAAGCTGCAGGCCTGCACTAGGCTTTAAGCTTCCTGTGTAAAACATACCCCAAGGGCAGCAGAAGGCCACTTAAATACAGCTTGGAGGGCATAACTGGGACATGGCTGTGGCACGCTGGCTTTCTGCCCAGGAATAAATTTCCACCATTACCATCAAACACTCATCCCAAAGCTCTTATACTGAAATTAAATGCCATCTATCAAATGAATAAACAATAATAAATTAAAGCAGAATGAGTAAATTAAAAAAATAAATTGCAGTAATTTATACTGCGGATCATCTATTCTGGACTGCTTTTCCAGACCGCACACCTCAGATTATCTCTGAAGGTTTTTTTCATTATTATATTTTTGCATGTGTAAAATCCAATGCACAAATTGGATTTATTCACGACCTAGTCCACATATTAATAGAGTTTAAAATAGTATTTGCTTTTGCCATGCTAATAATTTTGTTTACTCCTGCTAGTCAGCAGAATCTGACTCACTTGGTACACAGGTTGAGTGCGTGAATTGTACCCAAAGATAAATTCAGACAACAAAAATGAAGCATGCAAAATGTTGCTTTAGATGCTTCATCTGGAACTGCGCTTTCGGGTTTAGAAAGTCAAGGGTAATTTCAGCAGGCTTCAGGATTCAGGTAGCTGTGAAGTTAAAATGAATCAGTCCTTTTAAAGTGCTCAGAGGAATAGCAGGTTGTATTCTGGGAGAGATTTTGAAAAGGGAATTTTCAGTAAGCAGAATTTAATTACCTAACTGGAATTTTGCCATGATGCCCTGGCTAAACCTTCACTTCTTGTGAAAAAGGAAAAAAAAAAATCAGCAAAAATTATTATGCTTTATCTGAACGATTCCTTTTATAGCAACGACTTCAGCCTTGCACTGGGATGGGACAGTATTATAAGAGCAAAGGGAAACATCTCACCTGCTGAACATTAGTCTCATTTCCTGAAAGAAGTTTACTTCCCAGGAGCTTCTTTCCCAATACTTCCTTAGGGTATGAAATAATTGGCTATTAAACAGTGTATTCTTGACCCAAACAATGGAGCAGAAACCATGCAATGCTTGTCATTATTACAGGAAGAGAGAGAAGAGAAATCAGAGCTGATATGTCTTGACGGAGCCCATCCTGAGCAAAACCTTCTCACTGCTGTTTACACAGGTTAACTGCAGCTGTCTTGATTTGGCTAGTTGAGACTCAGAGGGTTGGGTTGTACCTGCATTTGTACCAGGGCAAAAAAATAAAAAGGAGGAAAAAGCAGGCAGAAAATGGTGGAAAGGAAACAGAAGGGAACAACTTCCTCCCTTTTCACATTTCTTTCCTGCCTGTTTGCCCTGCATTTATAGTGAGGCTGTGAGAAAGAAAGGCTGCCAGCTCTATAGCATCATATTGCTGGCATAGTGGACAGCCTGTCTCACCTTAAGACAAAAGAGAAATTATGGAAAAGGTGGCTGCACAGTCATTAAAAAAAAATTAAAATGCAAAAATATTCCTTATCACCAATCCTGTACACAGTCTCCTGAACAAGTGATGGCTTCCTTTTTTCCCTTGTAAGTGCGATCACCTGTAACCTACCGAAACCTCCGCAGGTCCCTCGTGGGCTGCCCCAAGCCTCAAGCTCTGGCAGGTGGCGTGTCAGGCCGAGCTGCTGCGTGCAGGCTCCAAATACCACGCGAGGAGAGGACAAGGATGCCGGCGTGCGCGGAGGCAGTTCCCATGGCCTGGAAGGATGAAAACAACTTGTTAGTATGCAGCACAGAGCGCCCGAGGCTGAGACCGCTATTAATAAGTACTATGCAGAGGGCTCAGGTCATGGTTTTGTTAAATTCAGTGCATTCGGTACACCTGTAAAACAAAACACCAAAAATGCAGCTCAGCTCACAGAGCCGGCTGGGTGCAGCACGTTAGAACTGAGGTGCTGGGGCAGCTGTCTTTGAGACGTCAGTGAGATACCTGCCTCTCTATGTCACGTTGTTTGTTACAGCTGGAAAGGGCTGTGCAAGTAAATGTGCCTTTATGGAGCTGGTAGGGCTGTGGCACTGATCACCGGGCAGGACACACTGCTGGATCATACTGGTTCGTAATGGGTCACAGAAGTGCCTGCACACTAAGGCATTCATCACGGGGACAAATGGGAGGTATTGGAGGTCCTGGGCAGGGCCAGGATCTCACAGGGGTCACAGCGATGAGCGGCACTAGCTGGGGCGCACAGACCTGTGCCTTGGGACAGACAAGGAGCCAGCTGCCAGTTTATGGGTCGGGATTAGACGGCAGCCCAAGGGGGGTGACATTGGGCTGGGTGTCTGCTACCGACTGCCTGCTCAGGGAGAGGCAGATGAGGCAGACAGCTGGAAGAAGCATCACACTTGCAGTCCGTCAAGGGTCAGAGCACTCAAGCTACATCTAGTACTGCTAACGAAGTAGCAGAACACAGGTACACCATGAAATGCTCCTGGTAGATCTTATTTTGACACTATCCACCTTAAAAAGAAGCTCTAAGCCTCTGTGTAAGCATGCTGCTGCCTTTCAAAGGACGGTTCATCTTCTATCCTGCAAGGGTGTCCTGCAGCAGCAAACAATGGTTTCTGGCCTCTCCAGCCTTATCCTGTGGATAATTTGGGTGTCCTGAACGTGTAACACATGCAAACAGGACACACTGACCGCAAATTCCAGGACAGAATTTCTTTTCACACGGGCAAAAAGGAGGTTGTGCATGTAGGAGGTGTGTGCGCATGTACCTGCTTTAAATGAAGCTCCCCCATGTTTCCAGGTTAGATTGCATTTTATTTCCAAAGCCTTTACACACCATATTCCCCCAAGTGTTTGAGTAGATAGAAAGGGGATTGGAAAAAAAGTACTGCAAAAGGAAAGCTACTAAAACAGGTATTTCAGCAGCTCATATGATTCCTAAGTTCCCAGCCTTATTGAGTGAAGGAGGCCTTCAAGATGGAGATAAGTGGTACTTAGCTCTAAGACAATACATTTTCATTGGCGATGAAAGACGAGATTGAAGCTGGAGGGGAAAAGTAGTATCCCAGCAGTGTGTTTCCCCACTCCTACCTCTGTGGCAAGAATCTCTCTGATTTTATTACAGCCCGAGTCCCCTATACCACAGAAGACGGCAGTCAGAGATAGTTTTGCCTCAGTGTAAGAATAGTCTTTACATGTCCTTATGGTGATGTGCTAATTCCCTCAGGACCTCTGAGAAAATTGTGCAGCAATCAGAAAACCCTGTACTATCTCCTAGGGACATGGGGCCATTTCTAGAGAAACTGAGGGAGGAATTTTAATATATAGGGAATAGCTAGCAAGGATGCAGTTTAGCTGCAGGAGTCTTCCTTCCTCTGCTCTTTATAGCCTATAACTTCAAACAGAAATTAAGACCTTTAATATTCTTTATACTGTATGGCAAACTGTTCGGACACAGTGAGTGCCTCAGGATCTTGCCTGTCTATACACTTCCACACAGCTACATGCCATCATTGCTTTGATTATTCCATCTTTCAGTAACTCTTAATTGCACAATAAGATCTCTCACACTGCAGATTTATCTTCATTGAGCTAACTCTTGATCTCAGGCATTAGCTCTGATCAGCACTAAGGCAGACATGGTCTATCCAATTAGCAGGTGGCAGCCCCAGAAGCTCACAGCACAGCACTTCTGTTACTCTGGCTTCCAGGAGCTTTGACCTCAACAGACACACTTGGTGAACCTGGCCGTGTTATTTTGGCTGCCTACCTCAGCTCATCTGCCTGGACTGCATTTGGCCTGTTAGCAAGGTAATACACCGCTTTCAGGAGATGCCAGAAAAGGAGGGGTTTACATCCATAACTTGCTAAGCTATGTTAAAATAGCTTTCTTCTGACATTGAGCAATTACACAAAGCATCTTGACTTTCTCTTTATACAAGTGACTCATTACCAGGCATTCCCTTGTATGGAATCCAAACTACTTGTTTTCCAGCATCTGCAAAAACAAGTATATGTTTCAAAGCAGAATGGTTTTGTGCTCTTTGTAGGCTGCTCTAATACTGATGACGTCAAAGAATCTGTTCCACTACATTGTTAAAGCTGGGGCAACGACCATCTTCTGCAGTGATTTCCCACGCCTATGGCAAAGGAGTGAGTGACTGTCAAGGTTCCTGGGCACTGCACTGATACCACCAGCAGTACTGTATGTCACATAATCCTGGCAGTCTGTTTTGCTGGCAGTTTCAAAGCCATAGAGAGAATCCATGACTCAGCCACCATTAAAAACCACTATTTAGTTATGAACACCCCTTACCTCACTGTATTTGTACCTCCAGGTAATCTGTTCGTATATGTTTATGTCAAATGATGCTTTGACATGGCAGAACACCAAAGCTATGAAAACAAGGAGAATGCCAAGCCTTGAGAGTGCTCTGGGAGTTGGCTGAAATGAATATACTTTCAAGATGTTCCTGGATTCCCTAGGATGTGTCAAATGAGCCAGTGCTGAAATGAACTCAAATCTTAGATGACATCAGGTGTGAAGTGCCTAAGTGTGAAGGGAACACTTCAGCAGAACCATGCATTGGCCCCGTTCATTAACCCTTTGTAGCTACTCAGCATTTACCTCTGCTAAGGATCCAAAGCAAAGATGATCACAACTGACTACAAGGAGCTGAAGTCTTACATGCTCAGAAATGCCTTTCCACCTGCCTCTTTGGCCCACCAAATCTGTGCTTGCAAAACATAGGCTAGAGTAGAAAAGCAAAACTCCTCGCTTTAGTAGAGGTCAAGATGATTTCTGAAGATAAGCCTAAGGGTATGTCATTTACTCATCATCTCAAGTCAGTCATTAGCACTGAAACCTAAAGGTGACTATGCAAATACAGCACCACAACATCTCAGAAAAATGCAAGAACCTGTGTTCTTATATTATACCTCATTTGCCTTTGCCCAGTTGGGAATTACCACATTGTGACTGTCAGGGTCCTTAGCAGGAGAGTATATCGGGCTAATGGCAGAAAACCAAGTTACACTGCCACTAGGGACAAAGCACCGGGACAAATGAAGCATTAGTGTCTGCTGGTTATCAACAGACCCAATACCTACAAAACAGAGAGCATCCCTGTGGCTGCCCCTCTGCCACATGCTGCAGAGATTCCCAACCCAAGAAACAAATTCCAAGAAACAAAGCAAAGTGCAGCATGCAGAAGCTCATAAACATCACCGAGGTAACAGCTTACCTCAGCGTAACACTAGGACTAGCTTCAGCACAGTTTTACACAGACATGGCTTCCAATCCCAGCATTTGACTATTTCTGATAGCCCAGGAGTCTCCAAGCTGTGCTCCTAAAAAGGAGTTGCCCCATTTTTCTTTTGCACTCCCATAGCAGTCTCTCCTCTGTGCCTCTTCCAGTTTGACTAGTTTTTTTTTTTTTTTATCCTTTTTTTTTTTTTTTTTTTAATGTGATTGATCAGAAGTCTGTCTTGTCAGTCTCTCTGTTCAGTCCTGCTCTTGCCAGGCATTTTACATTCAGTACAACAGATCTAAAACCTAGAGCTGAGATGAGAAGAAGGAGATCATAGGAATAGAAAAAAAAGGATCAGGAAGAAAACCCTGCAATCCATTCAGAACATCGCTCTTTCATGACTGATGTGTGTTGTGTAGCAACAGTAAAGAAGCCACAGAAAACTGCCTTTAACAAGGAGCAAGGAACATCATTAGAATGAGAAGAGCCGTATGATTCTTGAAATTAGAGTGAACTTGCTCAAGCCACCACATGCCTGGATTATTGATAAAGGTTTAGAGAAGAGAATATGCAGTACTCTTTACAAGGATGTGGGGACAAGGGTTCAAAGGCAACATAACACAGGGAAACCTGGAATGGGGAGGACCAGGAATGCAACTTCTTGCACCTGCAAAATCAATTCAACTGCTATTGAATAAAAGAACAAGCTGACGTCTCCCTCCTACATTACATACTCTTCCTTAAGTATACTGACGTAAGAAGGGCAAGAATGAAAAATAGCTCTATTTTCAGCCACACATCCACAAAAAAAAAAAAAAAAAAAAATAAGTTAGTTGAGGACATAAACAAAACAAATTGACTGACTCCAGTCAACAGTTTGCTAAATCGACTGCCTCAAACCTTGCATGGTCTCCTGCAAAAGGACTGGCTGTGCTGGCAGCAAAAAAGACTTTGAGAGGCCTCTTTGGGTGTACAGAAGTGATTTTTCCACTGGCACATTTCTACCAGCAGGTCACTTGACTACTGATCCTATATGAATACAAGGAGAATATTTTCATGCAGCCAAAGGCAGCTTTCCAACCACAGTTCAAAAGAAATAGATTATTTAGAGTTCTCAATCTACAGGAGGGTCCACAGCAGGTACATCTGGGGAGTCTGGAAAACTTAGTTGCTAAATCCACGACCTCCACCAAAGACTTTCAATGGTCATGCCCTGAACTATTTTCAAATAGTTCAAATAGTTTCAAATAGTTCAAATAAATACCTTTCTTTATTTTCCAAATACAATGTAACCAACTGAAAATCAAATTTTCCTTTAGTGCCCATGCAGTGAATAATATTAGTGCTCGGTTAAATATGAATGAAGATTAACTGTATGGCTCATATTAATATATAGGAAGATCTGATGCATAAATGTTAACACAATGTACCAGCACAGTATTCATTTTTCGTTTAAAATCAGAATTAGCAGAATCTGTCTATCAAAGTGGTTTTTAATAAACTGAAAAGTACATGGTATTTTTCCTTTAAAGGGAAAAGCATACATGAATACGCCAACAGAGATGAAGGTAATTATAAAGGCTCTTAAAGATAGAAAAAAAAAGACAGGGAAAACAACTTCAGTTAATTCTCTTTTTCGGGATCTAATTAACCTTAAAAACTGTGAGTCTTCAGCCTTTCCCATGCATTTCAATGAAATGGAGAATGTCCCATGCTACAAACTACAGGTCTGATTTAATGGAGTTTTGATTGAGGATAAAGACAGAAGAGTCAGTCTGTGGTACTCTCTCTTCGCACTGAACAGTGTCCAATTCCAAAGGCAAATGCACTCAGCTCAGTCATCCCAATTAAAGTGTCGGCTGCTATTCAGCATAAGCAAAGATAGCACAAAGAATCCAAAAGAATCGGTCATTATGGCATATTTACAAAGGCACCACAGAAATTCACATTCGCTAGAGACAGCAAAGGAAAATAAATGTTATTTAAACAAACACATAATCATAAATATATGTACATATCTACACATACAGAGCTCCCCCACACCCCGTATATCACAAAATTATATAAAAAGGAGAAAATCCCTTTGTTCTCTCTAGGTCATTCTCTCAAATCTTTTGTGTATAAAAACTAAGTGGAACTACTGCTGAAGCTGCAGTATCTGGCTGCTGAAACGGTATCTTTTTTTGCTGGAAGTAAAAAGTGTTAAAAAAGACAAAATTCAAGGACCGTTTTCTTCATGGGTATCTATAACAACTCATCTAATATGCGGAGCACACAGAAACCCTGATCTTACGCTGATGTCAGCCTGGCATAACCCCGCATGCCTCTAGAGGAATTTCTGTGCTGAGATCAGGACCCAGCCCGATGCCGAGCAGGTCATACCCTGCAGTGGTGCCAGGCAGAGATCTCCCACTGACATCTCTGGAGGTTGTGCATCACTGCTAGTGGCAGTCCATTAGATTCAGGTCAAGTCATCTGAAAAGCTCCAGCTTCCTTCTTTCCCAAATGCCTACCAATGACGGTATTTTTATCAGAAAGAATGAGAGGGAGAGCTCCCTGCCAAAGGTTATCTCCAAGTTCATACTGTGTGTCCTTCCACTGCCACATCCAATAAATTGCTAACAGACATCTGTAGTAACCAGGCTCCCCTGGGACCAATTTTGTGGGGCTGGCACGAATTTGTGCAGGCTGCTGCAACATGGAGGACAAGCTGGGCTAGCACCGCAGCTCTTTGTGGCCATGGCCAGCCTTGTTTTTGAAAGGATCCTCTGAAGTTCAGATTTCAAGAACAAAAGCAGCACAGACAATTGGAGTATGCTCAGCAAGAATGAAACTCATCCAAAGGAGGAAGGCACCTTCCCAGAGTCCTGCTCGCGGGCTTCAAAGGCCCCAGAGAAAGGCGACAAATGTTCTGCCCCTCTCAGCCTCCCTGAGGAACACCACCTCTGATGCTGGGACCCACTGAAGGAGCCACTTCAGGGATTTCAGACTAAGTGGATGTTTGTGCCCACATAGAATGAGCTTCACCCACTACTGCCCACGTTTAGAGGATCAAAATGACTGGGGGACTGCAGTGTAATCCTGCGGTCTCCCCGTAGTGGGTGTGAAGGTCATTTCCGACTCCTCCAATTTGAGAGGAAATTCACTCCCAAAAGGTAACACAAGACGTTGCTAAAGTACTTCTTAAGCCCTTGAAGACCCTCCTCAGTTTCCTATGCAACAGATGACATGGGTTTGTAATATATGGCAAAAAATGGTACACAGCCCATGTTCTTGTACTTGGCATAGAGGTGGACTTTGTACCCTTTTTACCCTTTATAAAGCCAGATGACCCAGGCTAGCAGCAGGATGCCACCCCAAAGCATGATTATTTTATAGCTTCAATTTATTTTGGGGAATATCAAAATTTATGACAATTACTAAAGCAAATTGATTAAACCTTAAGCATAAACACACCGTGATAGAGAAGTTGTTTTGCTGGCATGTCAAGGAAGCATCTATTTGCAAAGTATGTGGCACTATCAAAGAGCTCTCTATTGATTAAACTTTGAAAATAAAATTGCACCACTTATCATATGCTGTTTGCAAAAATGCCAATCATTATAATACTCACATAAGCATACTGTGTGTTCCCCCTGAACTCGTTAAATTCATTACTAAGACTCTATCCTAGGCTGCCTACATGTAGAAAAAATATCTTTCAGATAACACATTAACATTCATAACCAGCATTTAAAGCAGTGCATGGTGCCATCTCAAAAGATAATGGTGTTGTCAGCACTTCCAGTGTAAGCCTCATTTCAGGGGATGGAGACAGGGAGTGGCAACACTATTTCAGCTATTTTAAATGACACCAACAAAGAAGCCTGACATACAAGTTGTCAATCTAATTGTACATATCTTTCAGAGGTTCTTCCTTCACCTCCACATTAAGTTTTAAAAAATAGTGAAATTCTCAGTCTATTATTGTGAACTACCTGGCAAGTGTGCTTGTGCTTGTGCATGCAGCATCCTGTACAATTATAATTCAAGATGTAAACCTTCATATTACAAAAGCTTTTAAGGTATCGAACAAAAATGACATGACCACTTTCTCACAGGTATACTCACACTCATCAAAAGAAAGAAACAGATAAGCAAAACAATAGGTAACAATACAACCATGAGGGCTTGGTCCACGCATCATGTTATTAGCTGTTCCTGCAGTACCAAAACACTAATAATACTGAATACAAAAATCGATGACAAAATGGGTAAAAATAACTAAAAGTTATTTTTGGGGGGTGGGGAGAAATTTATAGGTGCAATGCTTTTGAGCCCAATCCTGCTACAGGTAATTGCAGTGTAAGGTATGATTTGCAAAAGGAGAGGCATTAGCTGTTGATGGCATTGTATTCTGTCAAAAACAACAGTTATCTGTATTAGCGTATATATATATATATAAAGTAAACAAGCAGTTGTAAGGGAAGAGAGGCTTCAGAAGGCCATGACAGCTGTTGAAGAGAAATTATTTCAATGCTTATACTTGAGATGATCAGGTCCATTGACCAGTTCACAGCCAAATGGAAGATGAGCTGGCAACAATCTCATCCCTATGTAATTCCAAGTGTATTGGTATCACCAGCTAGAAATACAAAACCAAACACTTCTATGTGCAAAAGCAACAACAGGATTTCAAGTTAGAAAGCTCAAATGCTAACCAGTGTAGTGGTTGCAAAGCAAAAATACTACAGAGCAAATAGGTGCATAAACATTTTTACCCGCAATTTTCAAGAGTCCTCACCAATTCAATAGTTAATTGCCAAAGACAGCTGAGCTGTCCTTTTCTCCTATCAGCTTCCCTTGCTCCTCAGTCATGAAATGGACATTAAAAGCTCCTGCTGTGCAAAGGATTTTATTGCTTTACAGAAGAAACGACTGCCTATTTAACATACTCAGCTTTCCCCTGGCATTCACGCTGGAAGTGAGATGCCCAAATGTCTTCAGCAGTCTGGACCCCGATGACCACAATATAAAGTTAAATGTTACCATAATCTCTTCCCCTTCTGTTGTCCCTTCAGTTCTGGTGCCATGTTCAGCACATCTCTAAACTCTGCTTTGAAATGAAAATAACAAAACAGAGAGAGCTCTGAGAACGTCCAGGAAAAAACTTCAGGCCCACGCAAACTCCAATGTTAAAAATTGGGATATCAAGCAATGTTAAGCACCATCCAAATTTGGTCAGTAGGGGAGGAGACTCTGAATACAGCTATTTTCTATCTGAGCACCTAAATCTTAACATAAAATGTCATAATAGACATGAGATTTTCTGTGTCTGTATTTGTGCATGTAAAATTCCCAGAGCAGAAGTCACAGTTGAAATCCGGGCCCCATGAAGACAAAGCGAGATTGGTCAGAAGTCTACGTCAGGAATTTATGCATGCTTGTATTGTGTTTTGTGCAGCAACAGTTCTGAGAGCTACTTTAGATGCCAAATTAATTTTAAGGCTTCCTTGGAGTCTGGAATTCTTTATTTCAAGTGGTTCTCCCCAAAATATAAGTGCAACCACAACCCTAGTATGTTGCAATTGTCTCTTCAATTTCTGCTCATGACACTTTGAGTTACTATACGTCATACTTCAAAGTCATTACTTGTAACAGACCGTCCTCCACAAAGAGAAATACTATAGGGTAGCTTCCAGACAAATGACCGCTGTTCAGAGATAGCAAAGTTTCTGCCTCAAGTGATGTGGGAAAGACTGAAGGAAAACAGGGAATATTTTTTCTCTAGCAGAATAAAGTCCTCATTTTCTCAGAGACTTAAATTTTCCTATCATATGAATGCCAGAACAGAAGTCACCTTTTCCTGAAAGCTACATCACTGTGTTTTTTTTTTTTTCTTTTGTTCTGACTTATATCCCCCCCTTTTCAGAGATGAAATACTTGCCTTTTCAGTGTAATTTCTTTTATTTTGACTCAAGGCAGCTTCTTGGCCTGCACTGCACTGAGTAAGCCTTGTCCTCAGTAGCCATAAGTTAGCTTCACCTGTGACACCAGAAACCACCACCCCAACCCACAACCTTTATTGCACCTATGTAATTTTACACAATGAAGTACTCACGTTGATCCTATGCATAACAAAGACCTTGAACAAGCCCTGCAAATAGTGGCAAATGTCTGATCTGAAAACATTTTCCTATCATAGAGCTATCCCAGTCATTGCCATCTGATGTTGCAGGAGGCTGCAAACAACAAGGCAAATGCTTAAGAACAGACAGACATACACACGTACTGCATACATACATAAAAGACAGTTACAGTTCTATTAGAAACCAGATGGCAGGCACAAAAGCCAACGAGTGCCGAACTGCCACAGACATCTCATGGAATGAACTTAAAGGAAAGAATTTTGGGGAACACGTGATTCTGAACAAATACTCGGGTTTTTCTGCCCTCTACAGAGCAAATACAGAAATATGTGACCTCTGTGCATAGTGACAACTCAGTGACATGCCTCTCATTCTGAATGTAGAATATGAAATGCTCACTGTGAACTGCACAAAAATAATCCCTAGGCCATGATTATTCATAGAAATTACTTGGTGAGTAATTTCAATTAAATAAATTCAAGGAAACAAGAAAAATAGGCTAAACCAATAGAACGCATTATTTATGATGAATAATTCATCTGGAGGAACTCCCCCTCCCACCTTTGCATAAAGCCAGCTCAAGGCTTAGGGTACTAGAGTCCCACTTAAGCCCTGTTTTGAGGTCTTAATTTGGGACTTTCACGGTGAATCACTCTGGGCTGGCCATCTGCCCAGGACTGAATTTCACCCATTGCTCCTACTCCTCACATATTGTTAGATATGCCATTAGCACAGTGAGATTTGGATTCTTTTAACTGTACTTCCATAAAAATCATGATATGGAGAAAGTTCATTATGTTTCTTTCACTTCTAATAAATAAAAGGAAGAAACCTCTCCTATCAACCTACCAGACTTTCAACAGTGAACATTCAGCATACCCATACATCAACTGCTTTTTGCAAAGATGAGTCCCATTACTAAGGCATTGCACTCAATAAAACAAGAAGACCTGACAATTTCAGCAACATTCCCTGAATGACTAAAAACATTTGTGCCCATTTGCACTTTCATGATGGGATATTTCCAGTTAGAAACATTCACAGAATGTAATGTAGATCATGACTCTGAGGAAATATAAAAAATTGCACTTATAAATCGTAGTGGTAAATATTGCTGTAGACATTCACTCATTTGAAATGAAAGACAAATCCACTGTTGTTTTAAGAATGGAAAAATACATAAATAAATAGAAAAAACTTTCATTTTTTTTGCTTTTGATGCTCAGCAATGTCGGCACAGAATATCTGTCTTTGTGAAGATTCATCTCACTGTCCCTTATCAGAGAAAAAGGATCCATTGACATGATGAAGCAAAGCACCTCCAAAAATAATTAACCCACTCAATTAAATAGGATGTAAGTACGTGCTTTTAAGTTAAACATTTGTTCAAAGATCTGATCCAAAGCCAACTGAAGTCCTTCCCACTGAAGCAGGAGTCCTACCACTGACACCAAAGGGCTTTGGCTCAGACATACTACTTTGCTGAATAGCAACGAACACATCCATAAATATCAACTGTCTAACAGTACTTTGCTGGGTTCCATGCTACACGGCGTGTGTGTACAAAGGGAGGGGAGACTGTTTTTTTTATGCAAGAATTTAAAAAAATATTGAACCAAAGCTAAAACAAAATTCAGTGTTAAGTACACAGAGGTGAGTGATTCTGTCCATATCCCCAATGTGGAGGTTACCTGGGATGCTTTTTGACAGGCCTTTACTATATCACATTTCCTGCTGAAACTGACATTACAGCTCAGAAAATATGCGTCTAATTTTTAAGGAAGTCAGGATTCCACGTTAATAACACAAAACATCAGAAACTGATAGTTTTACTGCTGTGTTTTTCACCACCAGTGTAAAATCCTGCTGTGCTGACATAAAACAGATTACCCCAGATATACTGAAACAAATCATGGTGAAGTCTCTTTGAAAAAAAATATATATATACTGAAATTAGATAACGGTTCTCAACAATGTGTATCCTTGGCTAGGATTTGAGTCCTTGCAGGAAGCAGCAATCAAAGGAAGAATTACTAAGCATGTTGATTTCAAGTCATAGTTCATTAAATTATTTTATTTATACAGTAGGTAAGAATGAAGTGTCAGTAAACAATATTCTGAAGCAGCCCATGGCCCTCCAGATGCCTGAATGGCTGGGGGAAATGGAGCTAAAAATGCATCTGGAAATGAAGGAACATCATTACAGGTAATAGCAAAGGCCATTACTGACTGCCAGCAAACTGCAGCTCAGTAGACAACACATAAAGAAGCCACTGTAACTCAGGTGCCCCTCTGCCCCCAGACTGGAGCACCCACTGGCTCTCCTTCCTTGGAGGCTTTGCCACAAGCATCCCTCTTCTCTGCCCCTCTGGGAAACACATCGCACCAGTTCACTGTTTCTGTGCTAACTGGTGAGCAGGGATGGATGTCAGGGCAGCAGAGGGCAGAGATTGCCAGCTGCTTCCTCCCTGGCCTCTATACTCACCCTCTTCGCCTTGCCCTTCCCTTGCCCAAAGGCAGCCATGGAAAGCCAGAGTCTCCCCCTTCGCCCTCTCCTTTACAGCACACTTTCCAGTGCTGCTGGATGATCTAAAAGCTTGGATTACAAGTAACAATTATTTTGCATGCTGCTCACTGCTAAATCTGGAAACTGTTTATTTCCTTAATAATCACTTTTAAGTGAGGCACAAAAATATCCCACTTACAGTATAGGAAAGGTTCCAAAAATGTAGATACTCATGGAAAATGTCTCCAGCTACAAATAGGCACACACACACGCACAGGCATACAGGGAAACATCCCCTCAGAAAGAAAGCCTACGGGGAACTTGTTGACCAGCAATGAAGACTACCTCAGAACCCTGAGCTGACATGGAGTAGGCATCTTGTCTTATGCAGTTCAGGATCGCAGGATAAGGAACACGAAATCACTAACCACCTAAATCTACAAATTCCACCACACTAGTCACCATGTTTTGTTCACAAAAATTAATATTGGTATCTATTTATACTACAGGAATAAATCCCTCCTTACCCTCTACCAGCACCTGAGCTATCTTGATAGTTTCTAATGATCAACACAGCTTAAATCCTGCCCTCCATCCAATTCAAAAGGGTTTTTGCTTAGCATGTGTTTCATTCTTTTCTTTATTCCATAAGCCCTTCGGTGGATATATCCATGCCTTCTTCATTTATAAAAAGAGACATAGAAACAGATAAACTGATAAAGACGTGAGAAGTGTTTAGCATCCATCTGCAGATAAAACGTGGAGAAAGAAAAAGACCGCCACATTTCCAGGCTTATTCTGCTATTCTGCTCCTTGATATTCTCTCACAGAAGGACAACAGCATGATGTGTGCTAGGCAGTAAGGGTAATGATCTGTGCCAAATTTTATGTGCTTATGCTTCATGCCGTGGTTTGGCATTTTTTTTCCTGCCAGCAGACAGATGAAGTGGTGGCTTTAGGACCATGAGGGAGTCAAAAGCTGCCCTGGTCTATACAATAGCACAGGACTAAGGCAGACTCTTTGAAGTTGGTTTGGGCTGGTGTCAAGCAAGTACTTCGTTTAGACCTGCACTGGAGCTGTCTGTGAGTGCCCCCATGGGAAGCAGGTAGGGGATAATTAAGAGCTCTTCATCAAGCAGAGAAGGATATTACAAAGATAAAAATTTCAAACTGATGGTAGCCAGATGCGGAGTTGTAGAGAAAGCACAATTTTTTACCAGTGGGAGATGAAGGCTAATGGAACAATTTACCTAACATTAAGGTAGATTCTCATCACAGGCAATTGCTAAGATATGCCCGGATATGTTATTGGTTTTCCAGGGTTTTTTGTTTTGTTTTGTTGTGTGGGTTTTTGTTTGGTTGGTTTTGTTTTTTTTTCCTTAGGAGGTATGATCTAATTTAAGCATGAATTAATTCCAATTTAGCTGATGGCCTTCATTATGCGAGATCCTAGTCACAATGGTTCCTTTAAGCCTTATAACCTACAAATCTGTAAGTTTATGTCTGTAAGTTCCTAACTTTGCTCCAGAAGGAGCATGACAGAACACAGAGCAGTAACTGGGGAAGAAGAAACCTTCACAGTGCTCACAAACCAGGTGTAGGACTGTGTTTTCTCAAAGCCTTACAAACTGCTGTATCAGCCTGCCTCCTGGCCTCCCACTCCTGGAGGCTCCCAGACAGTCACAGCCTGAAAATGCTCCCGCATTCAACACACAAAATAAAGCAGGTGGGGAAGAAAGCTGTTCTTTTATATCCTGTGTTTTTAATTGAAGGGATTATAAAACACTTTGGGCATGCTGAGGAATCATGACTTTGTTCCTAAATAAAAAGCTGTAGCTATTTTTTTTTAAATCCCTGTTCCTCCTCCTACAACAGTGGTTATTATATGCACACACTTGCAGTGTAATGGAATCAGTATCATCTCTGTGTATTATTACTGTTGCAATCCCTTAACACGCTGTTCCTTCCATCCCACATGAATCTGGTAATTACTGCTGAGGCATGCCATGCGTACACTTTCCCTTCCCAGGCAGCATCAGCAGTTACCACAAACACATTTCCCATGTACTAGTAAACACAGGCAAGTGTAACGCTGAATGCTGCCCCACGAGCCAGTTCCAGGACATGGTCCTTGCTCACCAGAAAGCTGCAAATCACTGAAACTCACGGACACGTACACCGCCAGATGAGAAAAAATGCAGTGGACTTACTTCTGCCTTCAGCTTTTGCTGTGTGTTGGAGTGAGCCCTGAGAGTGCTGGCAATGCTGTGCGGGGCTGCGAGGGTGAGATGCACTGAAGGCAGGTTACAGGAACATGTGTGTGCCTCTGTGTGCATGACCACGTGGGCAAGTGTGTGCATCAATGTGCTCCCTTCCATAAAATACAACAAAATCAACCTGGGTCTACTTTTGCCTTCTCCTTTTAGGCTCATGCCCCTTCCCTGTGTAACAAAGACCTCAAAATAAGATTTGATATGTTTTGTAACTAGACCAATTTTGCTCTCCAAACACCATATTCTAACGCTTAAAGAGAAATCAAATGTAAAACAAGCAAAAAATCTTGCAGCAAAATAATCTGGCTGCTGATGTATTAGTGTTGTAAAACTCAGATCTGCTACACAGATCTCCCCTCATCTTAGCCAATTTTGCTCTGAATTCAGCTGGATAAACAGCGTTTGAATGGAGCAGGAGCAGCTCTGATCACGTATCGAAATCTCAATCTTGTTGAAATTCGCACACCATCACCCCAACAGCATGCTCCAGAGCTTTTTCCACAGAAGTTCCCACTTTTTCCAGAACCTCCCCAAATTTTAAGTAGGGAGGTTGCAGCTGCTCCAATCCCGAGCACAAACTCCAGGATTTTCCTGCCCAGCAGCACTACAAAGGCATCTGTGCTGGCTGCTGCAGGATGCTACCTTTCCTGACACCAAGCCCCCCCTCAGAACAGACAATACATCTCTGCTGCTCCTGAAGTGTGGGCTCTGATACTTAATGGTCAAGGACTAACACAAAATGACAACACCAGTCTTGCCAAGTCCAGCAGTCTTTTGGCAGCAAATCCCTACATTCTGGAGGCTCGCTGCTTCTAGCTCCCTATAAAAATCCTGTAAAAATGTACCCTGCCATATTAGCACCTTAAAAATTCATTGTGGATTGTCTATTTTTTATTTTTTCCCCAGCGTGAACCCAAAGTTTTACCTTCTAGATAGAGATCAAGAGCAGCCATCCTTTCCTATCAAACGCCTCTGTGCTCTGGGCATGGTGCTTAAGCGAAGTCACAATAACCCACATCCAACATCTTTTTCTTTCTACGTGCGGCCAAATTCTATACCATAACATCTCAATTTGGCCGCGGGACGGTTCTAGGCACTGTGACGGGTCATGTTGGATGTGGTCTCGGCTGCTCAGCACCGGCTGAGCTTTCCAGAGCGCGCAGGGCTGCGGGCACCCGCCGGACGCAAGGTGTTGAACTTCCCTGAACGCCGGGAAACGTCACGGCGCCGGACAGGGCTCGGCGCGGCAATTTGGGGATGCCAGGAGCATGGAGAAGTGCTGATGCCGGAGCCGGGTTTTGCAGCACCCCTGCTCCGACAGCCAGATTGTGTGCGGCGTGTGCGTGTGCGGTGAGCGCCAGCTGGCCGGCCAGCTCATGCCAACGCGGCTCCTTGCCTCGCTCTTCTGAAAGCACGGAATTTAGGGACCGGAGCCCCAAATCCTCCAGACCCAGGTACCTCCGCTCGTCGCCTCCTTCCTCTCCCCGGCTGCCAGTCCCCGCGCCGTCCTGCCGCTGCTGTCGGAGCGCTCCGGCGGGGCTGGGCTGGGGCTGGGGGTGCCGGGGGGGGCGCCGGGGGTGGTGTTGATGGGGGGGCTGGGAGAAACGTGTCCCCCCCGCCCCCGGCGTGACGTCAGCGCGGCTCCGTGCGGGGCAGCCGGCAAAAGCCCCGCGCCGCGCCGCGCCCCGCGCACACCGCCCCGCTCCCGCAGCGCCGCCGCCGCTCCGAGCCCCCTGCCCTGCCCTGCCCTGCCCTGCCCTGCCCTGCCCTGCCCTGCCCTGCCCTGCCCGGCTCCACGCCGAGCCACGGCACAGCACCGCCTCGCCGGGCTCCTCCCGAGGCGCGAGGCGGGCGATGCCTCTCGCCGCCGGGCGCCTGGCTCCCGGGGCGCGGCGGCGCTCGGCGGCTGCCCCTGCTGCAGCCCCTCCAGC
The DNA here is from genome assembly GCA_011074415.1 of Stictonetta naevosa. Taxonomy (NCBI): domain Eukaryota; kingdom Metazoa; phylum Chordata; class Aves; order Anseriformes; family Anatidae; genus Stictonetta; species Stictonetta naevosa. Next base: position 11,968,133 of record CM021700.1, read on the forward strand.
CCCTGCAGCCCCTACATTCCCTGCAGCCCCCTCGGGCGCCCCGAGAGCAGGTAGGTAGGAGCGGGAGGATGGTGCGGGGAGCCGCGGGGGACTCTGCTCGGAGGAGCCCCGCTGCCGGCACGGGGGTAGAGATGTGGTTTTTTTCTGCCTCTCCCGGTTGAAAATAGCGGTAGCGGCACAGAGCTGTGGAGCGGGGGCTGCCCCGGGCCGATCTGCTGGCGGCAGCCGCCGGGGAGGTGGTGGCGGAGGGGCCGGGGGGGGGGGGGGCAGCGCCGGGATGCCGGTGCCCGGGGCTCCCGGAGGGGCTGCCCCCAGCACATCTCGGCCGGCACTTCCCCGAGGGGCAGGATTTCGGAGTTTGGCGAGTCGCTGCCTTGCCCTCCTCTCCGCCCCCAGCCTGGCGACCTGCTCTGCCCGCCGCTTGCGGTCTCTGCTGCTGGCCGTTTTCATTGGGGGTTTCTTCTTTCTCTCCTCACCTGCCTCAAAAGGTTTGACTGTAGGTACTGAAGCGGGGATCGACGGCGCATAAAGATGCTGAAGGGTGTTTGGTTGCTCAGTTTGTTAACAGTGGCTGGGATCTCGCAGACAGAGAGTCGCAAACCTGCCAAAGACATTTGCAGCAAGAGCCGCTGCCCTTGCGAGGAGAAGGAGAACGTGCTAAATATTAATTGTGAAAACAAAGGATTTACAACCGTCAGCCTCCTGCTGCCGCCGCCATCCAAAATCTACCAGCTCTTTCTCAACGGGAACGCGCTGACCCGCCTGTTCCCCAATGAGTTCGTCAACTACTCCAACGCCGTGACCCTCCACTTGGGCAACAACGACATGCAGGAGATCCGCACGGGGGCCTTCAGCGGGCTCCGCACCCTCAAGAGGCTACACCTCAATAACAACAAGCTGGAAGTGTTGAAGGAGGACACGTTCCTGGGCTTGGAGAGCCTGGAGTACCTGCAAGCCGACTACAACTACATCAGTGCCATTGAAGCGGGGGCCTTCAGCAAGCTGAACAAGCTCAAAGTGTTGATTCTCAATGACAACCTCCTGCTGTCCCTGCCCAGCAATGTCTTCCGCTTTGTGCTCCTCACCCACCTGGACCTGCGGGGCAACCGGCTGAAGATGATGCCTTTTGCTGGTGTGCTGGAGCACATTGGAGGCATCATGGAGATCCAGCTTGAAGAAAACCCTTGGAACTGCACCTGTGACTTGCTGCCACTCAAGGCCTGGCTAGACACCATCACCGTCTTCGTGGGTGAGATAGTCTGCGAAACACCTTTCAGGCTGCATGGGAAAGATGTGACCCAGCTCACCAGGCAAGATCTCTGCCCTAGGAAAAGTTCCAGTGATACAAACCAGAAGGAAAAACACCCTATCCTCTTAGACCCACATATCTCAAGGTTACTGCCCACGGCTAACTCTGCCGTCAATCCCACCAGAGCCCCAAAAGCCAGCCGCCCCCCCAAAACCAGGAATCGCCCCACACCCCGTGTCACTGTGTCAAAAGACAGACAAATATTTGGACCTATCATGGTTTACCAGACAAAGTCTCCCGTGCCCATCACCTGCCCAGCTGGCTGCATGTGTACTTCACAGAGCTCAGACAATGGCCTAAATGTGAACTGCCAAGAGAAAAAGATAAGTAACATCTCTGATCTCCACCCTAAGCCAACCAGTCCAAAGAAACTTTACCTTACCAGTAACTATCTACAAGTCATTTATAGAACCGATCTTGTAGAGTACAGCTCTCTGGATTTGTTACATCTAGGAAACAACAGAATTGCAGTGATACAAGAAGGTGCCTTTACAAACCTCACAAGTTTACGTAGACTTTATCTTAATGGCAACTACCTTGAGATTCTGTACCCTTCTATGTTTGAAGGGCTGCAGAGCCTGCAATATCTCTACCTAGAGTACAATGTCATTAAGGAGATCCTGCCACATACCTTTGATGCTCTGAGTAATCTTCATCTGTTATTCCTCAACAACAACCTGCTCAGATCCTTGCCCGACAACGTCTTTGGCGGCACTTCCCTCACCAGACTCAACCTCAGAAACAACCATTTCTCACACCTGCCGGTGAGAGGAGTCCTAGACCAGCTCGCAGCTCTAATTCAGATCGACCTCCAGGAGAACCCTTGGGACTGCACATGTGACATTCTGGGGCTGAGGAACTGGATAGAGCAAGTCACTGACCAGAACAACCACCAGTCAAATCCCCCCGTTGTTATCAACGAAGTCATCTGCGAGTCTCCCACCAAGCACTCCGGCGAGCATCTGAAATTCCTGAGCAAAGAAGCCATCTGTCCAGAGAACCCCAACTTGTCAGACTCTTCTCTCCTGTCCATGAATCAGAACACAGAGACCCCCCAGCTCCTCGGTGTCTCACCCAGCTCCTATCCAGAAATACACACTGAAGTTCCACTTTCTGTCTTAATTCTAGGCTTGCTGGTTGTGTTTATTTTGTCCGTCTGTTTTGGGGCAGGCCTGTTTGTCTTTGTCCTTAAGCGCCGGAAGGGGGTGCAAAGCATGCCCAGCAGTGCCAACAACTTAGATATAAGTTCATTTCAGCTCCAGTACGGGTCCTACAACACTGAGACCCATGACAAAACTGAAGGACATGTTTATAACTATATTCCCCCTCCTGTTGGACAGATGTGCCAAAACCCGATCTACATGCAAAAGGAAGGGGATCCAGTTGCCTATTACAGGAATCTCCATGAGTTTAGCTATAGCAACCTTGACCACAAAAAGGAAGATCCCACCAGTCTTGCATTTACAATCAGTGCAGCTGAGTTACTGGAAAAGCAGTCCTCACCTCGGGAACCAGAGCTGCTGTATCAAAATATTGCAGAAAGGGTCAAGGAACTCCCCGCTGGAGGATTAGTTCATTATAACTTTTGCACCTTACCCAAAAGGCAGTTTGCCCCTTCATATGAATCAAGACGCCAAAACCAGGACAGGATAAATAAAACTGTTTTATATGGAACTCCCAGGAAATATTTTGCAGAACAATCTAAACCCGAGCATCCTTTACTCCAAGGAAAGCTACAAACAGAACCAGACTACCTCGAAGTTCTGGAAAAACAAACTGCAATCAGTCAGCTGTAAGGGGGGAGGTGGGAGGCAAAGGAAATTTTTTAAATGAGCTCAAAATCAAATTTGATTGATTCTGAGCTCAGTGCTGATGTCATCTGTCACATTCCCAACGTTTTCACTTTTTAAATTAGAGAGGGAGTAAGAGAGAGAAATGAAACCCTTACAGCCTAGCAGGGATATGGTGTTGCTTTTGCAACACTCCCTTTAAGTTATTTCTATATCTCTCTCCTTTTGACCCTTCTGTAGGAACTGCCACTGCAAATGTACGTTTCTGTAATAAATCTTGCGTAATTCTTTTTCATTTGGAAGGAAATGAGGAAGGGGGTCTTTGGGTTTTTCTTTTTTTTTTTTTTTGTGTGTGTGTGGTTTTTTTGTTTTGTTTTGTTTTTTCATTTCAAAGTGGAAACTTAATGTATTCTGTAGAAGATCTCCAAAGATCTTTTTTTTTTCCTGGACTATGACTTTCTTTTGTAAATAATAATATACGGTACTGCTGTTTCAATTACCAAGTATAGCCACTGGGCGTCACTTTTTTGTGTTAAAGTGCCTTTGCACTTTAAGTACATTATTACTTAATTGTTGCTCTTAGCTTTGATAAATTGAACCTATTTTAATGTGTTGTATTTTTGAAATTAAAAAAAAAATGTAAAATAGACCTATATGTCAGCTGCATTAAATCAGAAGGTTTGATTTATAGGAAAGCTGCCCATCTTTAAATGAATCTAGTTCTAGGACCTTACAAACTGAACTGTAATTTATTGGGGTATATTTTTTTCCCTCTGGGTTTGTTCAGAGTGATTCAGCCAACTGACAGGATTTAGCAATGGACTAGAGGTTATCAAATGCCTCAGCTGGGAGTAACAGCTCATTAATAAAAAACATTTAACAATATCATAGTGAACTGAACAATTAATGTCCTTCTTAATTCATTGCATTGCAGTTCTAACATGGTAATGTTCAGTGGTTAAAGATTATTTTGGTACTTAAGAGAATATTACTCACACTATTTTATCCATTAAATTGGGTATTTTTGTACGTTTTATGATGGCATTTATAACTTTTTTTGGACTGCAATTAACATGCCCTTTTCCTGCTAGATACAGCAACTCTTTTTGTAAGCAGGGACACCAGCAGGGGTCATCTCACGCCTCATTACTTTTGTTAACATACAGGCAAATGAACCAACGCCAAAGGTAAAATTTGAACCAAGGTCTTTTCAAGTCCTCCAAATGAAGGTAGCAGAGATCAGTATGTGCATCGTACTAACTTTCAGCAGCCTAAGCTATGTCAAGTTCTCTGTAAAGCAACAGTAATAATGCAGTGATTCTAGTCTACTAGAGGAAACTTTGTATTAAGTCCATTATTTTAAATTTTGTCAAATGTTCTAAGCTAACCGAATTCACTCAACTTGAGTTTTCATACGCCCATCAGTGAACATACGCAGTATGTATTCTCCTTTCCCATTAACTCAGGCCTGCTTTACTTCAAGATTTACCTTATCAACTTCAATTTGCATTTCCTTCCTGGAGAATATTGAAACCATTTTTATTAACAAGTCAAACTTTATTGAGCCTTATTAGCTTCTAAATAATTTTTAGATGCAAACATTATTGTGTGATTTAAACAAACAGCCCTTATTTACAACAAAACCAGTTTTGTTTTGTCTATTGTAAATCCTTATGCAACTGGGATGGTGATCTGCATATAAAGTAGGCCAGGCTTTTCAATTCCTTATTAAAGCAATTGATGGAGTCTGAAAGAAGCACACTGTTTCCTTTTCATAAATAGGTTACTGCACATAATAATCCTTTATTATCATGCAGAGATTGAAGTGGCCTCTGCTGACTGATTTTTAGAGCTTTACTACAGTTAGTAATACAGTATCTACAACTCTGAAATTTTCAGCAATAGCATTTGAGCTATAAATGACTACAATCAATGTTGTTCTTATCGGGACTTTGGCAATAGGAAGTCACTTTATATTTTAAAGCTAGAGACTTTGCATGTGTATTGCCAGATATCTGAGTCATTCAGTAAACTGTCTTCTAATGATTGATGTGACATCTGAGTACACTACTATGCTAACATGTTGATTCTTTATGTTTTGAGTCCATAGCATCTATGGCTGTTCATTAGATCAGGTTTAAAACTGGAGTGCCACAATGAACTACTGAAGAATCAGTCTTCAAAATGGTCTCACTTCAAGACGGAGGCGAAATGGTATCACTTTAGTTGAAGTTGGAACATTTGACTGGAATAGCATCCATCTTTGAGTGAGGTATTTGTCTGAAATCTTCCAGTAGTGACTGTCCTATTATTGCTCCTTTTCCTGGGTGCTTAAAAGGATACATTGCTGAAACCCTAAGAAAAGTATAAGGATTATTTTAAAGTAAAGTTATTAACTCTTTCCAGGCATGATTTTAGTATTGTCTGAAAAACAAGTACTGTGTTATATCCAGCACTCTAGCAGCTAGGATATTATCTATTATTATATAACAAACCAAAAAAAATTACATCATTTTTTTTTTTTTTTTTTTTTCTCAGAAAAATGCTATTTTTTCCTACAACAATTATTTTTCAATTGTAAAGTGTTCACAAACAACAGACAGAGGTATTGGATTCTTAGTGACTTTCTCTTTACTTTTACTGTTCGAGTCTCAGGCTGTCTTTCATGCTTTCTTTGGCAGCATAGCAGTATTTTACAGAGGTTGCAGTTGCTTTACATTTCCTTAGCTTTCTTAGTGGAATTTAACTAGTGACTGGATTTTGGTTTGCATCACCAGTACCAACTTAAAAATCATTATAGCTGTGGATCTTTTATGTTTGTTTTTATACCCTCCAGCTGACATCTATTAATTCTTTTCATAGTGTGTATAGGTGAGAGAGAGAGAGATTTTTTTTTTCAGATACACTTAAAGAGATTTGTTTAACAGGGAAAGTGTGTCGGCAGCTTCTGTGTAGAAGGTGTCTACATTTCTTTAGCTGTGCAGCCCTGGAAGCCACTGCTTGTTAGGGGAATGTTGTTTGCCTGAGTAATGGCTTGATAATGAGTCTGAAAAAAAAAATTCCTTCATAGATTCAAGATTTAAGCTGTCAACATTATGTAACCAGGTTAGTGAAATATTTTTTTTCTGCCCAGGAAAATGGGATGCAGATTTTTTTCTTCCTAATTTTTCATTTGTGAGAGTAAATATAATGACCTTTACAAAAACAGTAACAGTACAGACAGAAACAGTATTAAAAATACACAGTTATCTCCAGTGCAGATAAGGGACAGTACACTTCAATGCATTAATCTGTTTTGGGGAAGGTTGTTTTTCTGTGTAGGCATGAAGTTTGGCAAAATATGATCTTAGAAATTGGATTTCAATAAGTAACTTCAACAGCAAAATGGGGAGAGATGCTAACCTTACACTACCTGTGCCCAAATTGCCCTCTGTTTCCTAGGCAGACATCTGTCTCCTCAGACAAATCTGTGGTTTTGCTAGCAGTGGAGCACAGCTGGAGGATGACACATTAATTCTGACAAAACAAATGCTGCTTTTTGCAAAAGGGTCTGCATTTTCTCCCTTTTCTCAAGTCTGCTGCAGAGCCACTCCAAATGCCCCTTGGTAGTTCTCCTTTTATCAGTCTCCCTCTTCCATCAGATTCCATCCTCTCAGGTTCAAGAATTTGCGTAGTCCTTACCTCACCTCCAATTTCTGCACTTCCCAAGCCCTCACCGCGTAGTGATCCCGCCTCTCCCCTCAAATCTGTCCCCCTGGGCTCTTACCTTTTCTTCCTAAGCTAGCTGTAGAGGACCTATTTCAGTATTGAAGGAAATGAATATCCCTGCTCTGCTGAGAGCTCAGCACTTACCTCTTCCCTTAGCTATTAAAATTAAAGACTAAAACTCATTGTGGGTCTCTAGAGTCACTAGCAAAAAACAGGCCACACAAAGGTAACTTCTTCCATCCCAAAATACATGGCATGAACTAAGTTCCAGATATGCCTGCTTTTTTTTTCTTGTAACTGTAGACAGCATACCTGATGAGCACTGGTTAGATAGCTAATTCCTTCACAGCTGCAGTAAGCCCAGCCTGATCTAGCATTTCCATGTACGATATTTGTGCTCGGCTGGTTATCTGCCAGTCTTTACCCTAAGATATTTCCATTCTGGCTATGAGGAAAACGTTCCCAGTGCAGTTTATGGACTGCTTCAGTCAAAGACACTGACTTTTTACAGCACATTCTTGGGCTGATAGAGAACTACACAGTAGGGTTTGTTTGGTTTTCTTTTTCTTCCCATCAACAGTTGAATTTGTACAATGAAAATCAAACTTAAAAAAAGTTAGAAGCTGTAATTAGGAGTGTCAAGATAAGGGTACGAGCAAGTTAAATTGCCTAAATAAAAGTACTCTTATATAGGAATACAAATGCCCTAATTTTAAACTGCTCATGAGTGAAATGAGATAACTGGAAATGTTAATGAAACTTCTTACAGGATAACCACTGTTACAGTTTGTGATTTTTCATATTACTGTTGTTGCAGACAGTAAATGTCATTTAATGGAGAAAATAAATTGTTTCCCAGAGTTCCTGCCCCAAACTGTACAACTCCCAAACCAACAGATAAATTAACTTATGCAGATGATGTGACATTTCTTGTATTTTTCCCTTCATTTTTTCAAAGTATTCTGTAGGAGAAGTACAGAAGTTATTCTTTTGTAAGAGGATCATTAAGTCTGTTTGGATTATTGATCTCATAGCTTTTCTGGGCACAAGGCCAATCATTTTAACTAAGGTTTTTAATCCTAGCTAATGAGGGAGGTGGATTAATGAGAAGTTTTTGTTGTTTTCTTCTTGTTGGAGGGTTGGTTGGATTTTTTGAAACCATAGATTGACATGTTTATGAATACAGATGAATAGATTGTTTTGAATGAAAGAAATGTTGGAGCCGCAATTGGAGATGCAATCATTCTAAAAACCAAATAGACTCAAGTGAGAGTCAAGTCTGAAAAACAAAACATCAAAAATCAGTTTTCTTCCTGAGATCATAAACATGGAGGGCCCCCATTTGAGTACAGCATCAGCTTTTGTTGCATAGTATTAAAGATTCAGAGGGATGAAATTAGGTGCCAGATGCACCTCCTGTATCTTTAAAGATGTTCAGATACTAACGTGTTTAGAATCTGGTTCTCATCTCTACTTGTTACCCTATTTATGCATGCATCTAAGTTACCATTGGTTACACACTGTGCTTGAAAAAGTAATCAGTGGGAAGTTTGGAAGAGTAAAGCTAGTTGCAATATTGCCAAATCTTTTTTATCTATATTTTTAAAAACATGATGAATTAACTATCTGTGTTAATGTCTTTTTTTTTAAAATTATTATTACTATTTCTAAGGACCTTTGCAAAAACTGACATTTCAGCTGTTCAAATCAATACATGTGGCTAGTTAGAACAAGAGCAATACACAACTTGGTGCTGATTTTAAAATGGAAGCTGGCACTACCATTTAGAAATTCAGAGAACTTGCATTATTATTTGCAGTGTAACAGCAATTGCACCAACAACACGTGTCTGCAATACGACGTCAGAGTTCTTTATGGTGACAGAACAAGTATAGATTTGCGTCTTAGCAACACAGATTTCTTGTATCTTCTTTTCTCACCCTCTACATGAATTGCTCCCGAGAGCCAGAAGTGTTAGGCACCAATTATCTTCTGTGTAGGAGGCAATACAGCCATTTTAAGAATGCTGTCTGCATTGCAAAAGGCACAGCTAATGTATATAGAAACCTGTTGCAGTTATCTCCTCTTGAGATAAGAGCTATTTCCATACAAAAGCTTAGAAAAAAATCCCCTTGAAATCACTGATAATATGATAGAGTGTATTTTAAGACATTTTAAAGACTTTTTTTTTTTTTTCTCTGAGAGGCAGAGGAGTTGGAGTTGAGGCAGATTTTTCCCACGTAATGAACTTTTTTCATCTCTCTAAGTATTTGTTACTGACTTGCTCCATGTGAGTGTCTTACTTGGACAGCTAAAATCCAAAGCAAAAACTGAGAACTGTGAAAATGCAATAACTACATAAATTCTGTTCTAATCACAAAAGAACAAACAATATAATACTGAAGTGAGACTGTCACAAGCTTTCAAAGGTTTCAGGCTACAGTGCAATCTGAGCAATTCAGGTGTAAATGTAAAGTACCTTTGTTCACTTTACAGCTGAGTGGCCTCAAGTGGAGTCCCCTGGGACTGGCACCAGTGACAAGAATCTCCCCTACTACAGGCAGTCACTTAAGTGGGAGTTGGAGACGAGAGAGAAAACGTCTTCTCTCACCATCACGTTACATGCCATCTGTGAGTTTTCCAGACAGAACTGTCATTCACATAAATCTGAAGTCAGCATACTCCCAGTTTATGCCTACTATCAGATTTTTAGTAGTTCGGTACTTCGAGTACTCCAAGATGTGACCTTTTGGCTTACAGTGTGGCCAACATCTGAACTGCCATCACCTCACCGGCTCCTGGGAGCGTGAGGTTTTGTTAGGAAGCTCAAGTTTATTGTATCTTTGCTAAATTTTAAAACTTGAGTATTCCTTACTGTATTCTTACTATGCAGGACAAGTGGAATATTTTCTTCTAAGTCTGTTTTTCTTTATTTTCTTTCACAAGAAGGCATGTTCCTCAGTACCAAGGCAGCTGGGACTTGAGCCACTCAAAAGAGTTTCAGAAACTCAGCCATCCACTCAAGTGAGCAAAGCTTTACCTAAGCTTTACTGCTTTCATCACATCTGCTGTGCTATGCTCAACTCTTCAGATGAATTCCAGCTTGAAACACATACACACTAATAAATATCTATGAAAAACCTTAAAATATCCAGCTTACATGCTTGCTCACAATAGGAAAAAAAAAAAAAAAAAAAGCGGGGGTGAGAGGTCAGGGAAAGCCTTTCCGATATTCTGTGCTTTTTCCAAAGGCTTCAGAGGGTCTTATTATGTTTATTAGTAAATCAAAAGGAAATCTAACGGCACTGTTGTGTGGTTGTGTAGGTTCTTTTTCTCTTTATGCAAGGACATGCGGAGGGGAGTAAAGATTTTAAAAGGAAACTACCATAAAGCTGCAAACTTAAGCACTGATGATTCAAACAGGTTAATGCAAATGCCTACTTGTTGTGGAACTTCTGATGGGAAACAGTAAACACATTTGCTAATGGCTAAGGGAACTGGACAGACAATTCTCTTGGACAGCTGAGAAATCCCAGCCTTACAGTTATACCAGATTTACTGCAACTCAGACATAAGCATGGCTCATGTGAATAGACAATAATAGGGGGGAAATGTGTAATGCTCTAATTCACACTTTAATTAGCAGTGTCGTTTTCAGCTTGTGTTTTCTCAGACCATATTTACCATCCCGTCTAACTCATAAGCCACTTACCAGAACTGAGTGGCTAATTGTTATTTATTTATGTGGCCTCCTTTTCCATAATGCAATGCTTACAAATTTCTTAGCTGGTGACTTATGTTTTCCATGACTTCTTGTTGTTCTCTACATAATGTGTGGGAATAATTTCCTAGTTGTACAGTCTAACAGACAATTCATACTGAATGCCTAAAATTGAGCTACCGTGGACTTTTTTCATCCTATTGTATTTATTTGTTTTCTCTAGATAGAGAAGCAGTGGTCCTACTTGTTGGCTGAGAATTTAAAAATTAATGCTCTCCTTTTAGTTCTGCCAGTGACCTTGAACAAGGAATACCTGTGTCCCCATGCTTTAATTTCTGCATCATTAAATGAGTAGGATGATACTTCTTGCCTTAATCTAGTGTGATTTACTGATGAATGCTCAGTGTAATAGTTTTTCAAAGCCAGTGCTTATGGCTTTGTAGCTTCATCCAAATACAGTAATAGCCTACTGCTTTTCTTCAGCGTATGTTATTCTTATCTAAGAATGTGATGTATGTATTTCAGATTTAGTTTGGTTTTCTGTTTTTGCAGTTAAAAAGAGACCATGAACATTACTTTTTACAGGAAAAAGAGATGGCATACATGGAATGAAATGAAAAAAAAAAAAAGCTAGTTTGTTTTTAAACTTTTGAAAATGCACAGTACCCCATCTCCTAAATTTTCCCACAGATAACGTGAGCTGAATCACATTATCTTCTGCTCAATAGCATCCTTTCAGCAATAGTTCTTAACATACCATTTATTTTTGATTCACTTTTTTTTCTACATGAAATCAGTTTGGCTACTGCAGACATTTTTTACGCTAGCAAGTGAGCCAAAAGAGACTGAATGGCAGACAGCTGCTGAAATAAGAACTTGGCACTCTGGGGAAAGAAAGAAATCCATTCAACTTTCTTTTTATCTCTCTTCCCTGTAGTCTGTAACCTCTCCTTTTTTGTATCCCATAGTTATTGTAATAATTGCCCTTTGAATGTAGGATGATGGAATATTTTCAATATTAGAGCCCAGCTACAGAGTAGAAAACCCAACTACTTGTGTTGGGCTCTCCAGCAGGAAAGAGTACCGTTTTCCACAGGCGGTCATCCATAACATACGTGGACAAGTCATGCATAGCAATCTGAGGATGCTTCCACACAACAGAGAGCTGATTTGTAAATCTATGACTAGGTACTACTAGAATCTGTGGCATTGTATCCATGCAATGCAATGGAGTAACAATTTCAGCCTCATCTTTAAATTGGCTTTTGATTAATTTATTAAATTTCATTCACTGGCTAGAAATGTTACTCAGGTTTAGGTTTAAATTGTGTGACCATCCAAATTTTAGGCTGGTAAAACTGAGGCTCTCACTTTTCTTGCTTATTGTTGAAATGGGACATGCAAGCAATTGTTCTTAGTTTCTACACTTTAAATTACACCATGGTGTTTTTTTGGCTGGCCATGCTAAGTTCTCTGATCCAACGCTGACTTACAGATAATCGGTAGATGTCTAGAGACCATTTGTATAAAACTTGAAATACAGTGAACAGCACAAAATATTTCTAGCAGTTCAGGTGTTCTGTAAGCCATCTGTCATGGACCAGCAGAAGTACATCAGAAGCAGTAGTTCAAATAGTCCTTCAAAATACATTTTCTCTGTAAGTTTTGGGAAAAATCTACAAACATACAATCATCCTTTTAATGTATTAATCTTAGAGATTTTAAATGTTAACTTTCATAGAATCATAGAATCATAGAATATCCTGAGTTGGAAGGGACCCTTAAGGATCATCAAGTCCAACTCTTGACACCGCACAGGTCCATCCAAAAGTTCAAACCATGTGACTAAGTGCACAGTCCAATCTCCTCTTAAATTCAGTCAGGCTCGGTGCAGTGACCACTTCCCTGGGGAGCCTGTTCCAGTGTGCAACCACCCTCTCTGTGCTTTGCTACCCTAAAAATAATAATATTATTTAAATTAGGGTATACAGCTCCTCACCTACTGCAAACAGTGTTTAACTCCACAAACATCCCTGTAATGGTTTATAAAAGCTGAGGATGAAGCCACATTATTTTGTAGACCTCTTAACCTAAGCAATCAACATTTATACTGATAATGAATCAGCACTATAAATAATGCAGTATAAGTTGTTCACTTTAATTTCACTATTTTAGAATGAGTACAACTTGCCACAGTTTTGGAATTTTTAGTTAGATCTAAAAAAAAAAATCTTTCAAAGTCCACACGTAGTTCTTTTGGGGATGCAAACAAATAATTTGTGCTCTAAAAGTAGTTGCTCTATTTTGGCATTTGGTGATTTATGAAAACAAATAATAGTACTAAATACTGAGATGGATCTGGACAGGGTGGGTCAATGGGCAGAGGCCAATGGGATGAGGTTCAACACGGCTAAGTGCCAGGTCCTGCACTTTCGCCACAACAACCCCATGCAGCGCTACAGGCTTGGGGAAGAGTAGCTCAAAAGCTGTGCAGAGAAAAAGGATCTGGGGATGCTGATTGATGCTCGCCTGAAAATGAGCCAGCAGTGTGCCCATGTGGCCAAGAAGGCCAACGGCATCCTGGCTTGGATCAGGAATAGCGTAGCCAGCAGGACCAGGGAGGTGATCGTCCCCCTGTACTCAGCTCTGGTGAGACCACACCTCAAGTACTGTGTTCATTTTTGGGCCCCTCACTACAAGAAGGACATTGAGAGAACTGGCTGAGGGAACTGGGGTTGTTTAGTCTGGAGAAGAGGATGCTCAGGGGAGACCTTATTGCTCTCTACAACTGCCTGAAAGGAAGGTGTGGGGAGCTGGGGGTTGGCCTCTTCTTGCCAACAATTGATAACCAATGATAGGACAAGAGGGAATGGCCTCAAGTTGTGCCAGGGGAGGTTTAGGTTGGAAATTAGGAGAAATTTCTTCTCAGAAAGAGTAGTCAGGCATTGGAATGGGTTGCCCAGGGTGGTGGTGGTGTCACTGTCCCTGGGGTTGTTTAAGGAAAGGTTGGACCTGGTGCTTATAGATACGGTTGAGTGGGTGACATTGATGGTAGGGTGATGGTTGGACCTGATGATCTTGGAGGTCTTTTCCAACCTTGATTCTGTGATTCTAATAGGCCGGCAAAATCATTTAGAGAAAGTACTTCTGAATGAAGCAGCATAAAGTTAGTTCGAAGGACTGGGGGGCACCGATGGCTCGTGTGCTAGCGACGGGGAGGTGACTGCACGCCACCTGACCCCTCAGAGCCACCGCTGAGGCGGGCCAGGGCTCGTGGCCTGTCAGAGCTGCTCTGCCCCACTAGCACGAGGCCACTGCTGAGTCAGCGCTGCTCGGGGCTGGGCCTGCCCTGCACCAAGTGCACGATTTCACATGTTCCTCTGAGTAAATGACTGTATTTTCAAAAGCTATAAAAAAATTAAAAGGCACACAGCACTAAGCACTGCATAACACTCTGTGATTTCAGAACTTTTTCAGTATCTGTATTGACAGGATTTGAAGTATGGGTATAGGTAGGACTGACCCAGCAACTTTCGTAGCTGGCAGAGGGGACACACCAGGCCCAAGCAGAGCAACACTGGTGGGATCTAGACCCTGTGCTCTGCTCTGGTGAGGCCGCACCTCGAGTACTGTGTTCAGCTTTGGGCCCCTCACTACAAGAAGGACATTGAGGCCCTGGAGCGTGTCCAGAGAAGGGCTATGAAGCTAGTGAAGGGCCTGGAACACAATTCCTGTGAGGAGCAGCTGAGGGAACTGGGGTTGTTTAGTCTGGGGAAGAGGAGGCTTAGGGGAGACCTTATTGCTCTCTGTAACTACTTGAAAGGAAGGTGTGGGGAGCTGGGTGTCAGTCTCTTCTCGCAGATAACCGATGACAGGACTAGAGGGAATGGCCTCAAGTTGTGCCGGGGAGGTTTAGGTTAGAAATTAGGAGACATTTATTTTCAGAAAGAGTAGTCAGGCATTGGAACTGGTTGCCCAGGGAGGTGGTAGAGTCACCATCCCTGGGGTTGTTCAAGGAAAGGTTGAACCTGGTTAGGGAGATGGTTTAGCAGGTGACATTGGTAGGTCACCCACTAAACCTTGAAGGTCTTTTCCAGCCTTAATGTTTCTATGATTCTATGATCTTTGTGTTCTTTATTTGGTACTTACAAACAACTCTACCATACCCTTTATGTCCCCTTCAAAGTTTGGATATGAGTCCAAACTATAATCAATGGCAAATGCACTCGTAACTGTAAATGTACATTTAAAAAAAAAAAAAAAGGAAAAAAAAGAAACAAACAACCAAAAAAAATAACTAGCTGAAGAGTCTTGGGGCATGCACAAAGTCAAATTCAGAAAGTCCTGTTTTCCTAAGGATGGCCACAGCTGTTCCTTCTTTGTGAACAATACATTGTCTTCATCTAACATATATAACTTTATTATCATGTAAATATTTATGCCGTATTGGAATCAGGCTTGCTCTTTTCATAGTAGATAAGCTTTATGTATTAATACAGATAACAACAATCCAATTTCTGAAAATGTTCTGTTATTGTTTCATTTATCCTCTGCTTTTTATTAGTGAACAACTTGTAATTGCTTGGTCTTATTCAGACTTTCCAGAGGAAGAACTGAAGAACTGAAGTCATATTTCCCACACACTGGGATTCTGATCTTCAAAATTCACTTCTTTCTCTTCTTTTTATTTCCTTTAAATAAAGGAATGTACTAGGGAAAAAGACTCAGCTCACTCTGGAACGATACAAGTGCAAGTCAGGAATAATTGAAAATAGTTTTGATCACCCTTTGAAATCCTAGATTAAGCAGTTTTGCTAACACTCAAAGAAATTCACTGGAACCTTTTGATTTATTGCACAATAGGTAGAAAGCTTCTTTTCTTCTTCTTGGGGCTCTTACCCTGCCAATGGATATTTGTTCTGTAAGCAGCACTGACATGAAAAGTCTGAAGTTGTCCACTTTTCTCCCTGTGACCAACATTCCCTTGGTAAACAGAGCACCCTGAGGAAAGCAGTGTTAATCCTCTAAGTTTAGCTTTGTGAAAAAGCCACAGTGAAAACTGTGAAAGCTTTGAGCAAAATTAACAAAACTTTGAAAGACTTGCCAGCATCTTGAGACTTCTGACTAACATATCCCAGAATATTTGCCATTATATGAGATTCCAATTTAGTAATACCCGTTTCTTCTAAATTAATAAAATATGAATGTGGAAAGAACAAGGGCTATACCCTTAGCTGAAATAACTCTATGTAGCAATACAGATTGCAATGTTGATTGCTAAGCTGTTTCTCTGATCTGTTTAATTTTATTAATTGAATTTGTTGAATTGATAAATTTAATTTTGCTGCCTCTAGGCTGAAAAGTCAGTCTGGGTAAGGGCCAGCCAGGCTGCTTCTGCAAAGGGAACTAAGGGACAGAAGTGGAACAGCAACAGAAACACAGAAATACGGCCCTAAAGCGAAGATTATGGCCACCAGGAATGTGAGCGTTGTCCTCCTAAACCGGACCCCTTGCTCACATGTAGAGGAAGGCTCCCCCCAGCAAAACATGCCATCCCACACCCCCAAGTCAGGTTGTGGTGTGCTTTGGTGTAACCAAAGCAGACAGGACAAATCTGGCCCTTTTGCTTCCCCAGGAACTGCCTGCAGGGCATACACTTTCCAGCAGTTGCTCTGGGCTGGTGCATGCCATCCAAAGCTGTCTATGTTCTCTTAAACTTGTGTAATTTGATAATAAATTAAATAGGCTGGTAGAAATCCTAGGGCTAAGGAATGGAGTGCTCTGGAGTGCTCTGTATTTCAGCTGACAGCACCCACAACTCTCCAGCTATCTCCACCAGAGGGAACACTAGGAGGATGCCCCTAATCTCCTAAACTCATTTAACTAATCTGTCATTATTATTAAAGAAAACTTAAAATGTAGGTAAGATGTCTTCAGGTAACAAGGGCATGGAGGAAGATAAATGTTAAAATGGTTATATAAGAGGAAGTATTTGGTGTTGGAGGCCAAACAGGAATCCAGTGGTAAAGCTGCTAAAATAAGAATTGGCATCACAGACTACAGTGCCTTGAATGGTATCTGTTGCTGCTCTGCCTGACAACAGGTACAGCTGCCACCAGATGGAAAAAAAAAAAAAAAAAAAAAAAAAAGATCAGAAGCTTCCTACAGTTTCCAAAGACTATTTTTTTCATCATTACTCATGCTGAGTTGGAGTTCTCCCATATTTATCCACTGAAATCAGTCACGCTGTTCGCAGAGTACATATAAACATGGGAGGCAAAATCTGGCGCTAACTTCTTGCTAAGGGGCCTGACTGGCCAAACAAATGAGACTCCCCCTTTGCTGCTGCATTTGAAGATATTGGTAGGAAGCACAGGGTAAAGCTCTAGTGGGTGAACACACATTATTCTGATTGTAGTTCCAGCCCCTGAGGAGGAAAATCCATTGTCAATGCCATGTTACTCACTTAGTATTGTTTCCCATAGGATGGCAAGCACTGGGGAACACTTTAAAGAATCTACCCTTCCTCCTCTTATAATAGGCAAACAGGCTAACACATGGTACTGTATTCCAGTGGGCTTTGTTTCCTCTTCTGTAAATAACTTAATGTTCAGAAATCAACCTATTTTAAAATGGAGCAACAAAAATGGTAGAAAAGATAGGGAATGCCTCAGAACTAGCCTTTCGTTTCAAGCCTGAGGTAATTTTTTATGTGTTCCAAATTTATGAACAGGACCACTTGGAATAGGAGACTTATGATGATGGGACTCCCCGAGGACCTCAAAATTGAAGAACAGATGAGTCCTGTCTTCTTTGTTAACTGTCTCTGGCTCCAATTGCTTTCTGGCAGCACAGGTGACAGAAAGAACACTGCACTATTGCTGCCCTTGGAATAAAGTGGGTCACGTAGGACCATCAATTTTTAAGTAAAGCTGCTCCCTCAGAATCAGCAGTTAGCTTGTTTTTTAAAATTGTGCACTGATCTAGCCTTTAAATGTCCAGTAAACAAATGACTGTCTCTATACCGAACAGGGCAGTACTGTATTCTCTAATCCAGTGCAGCAAGAGAATAAGGCTCCAGTCATATTTAGGAAAGTGTCCTTTAGCAGATGAACTGTAGGCATTATTGCTTCCACAGACAGGTACATATATATATATATATATATATTGCTGATTTTGTCATTCACATGGAATTCATGTCATTTAGCTTGTAGCTACCTCTGCATGAGGTGTCTAGTTTTCTGTGTTATTTTTATAGTTAACAGGAGAAATCAGCCCCACCACAAGTTGATTCATCTCACCCACATCAGCAAATTGTCATTGTCTGCATGCCATTTATGTCTTTGTGAGTTAGACATCTCCCTGAATTAAATTAAGAAATTAAAGTCCTACTGAACAGGAAAGAGATGAAACCTCCAAAGCAGTTTTTACTTTCTATTTTCAATTAATAACTATATGGACCTTCAAATTTCTTTAGAAACATGTGAACTGCCTGTGCTTTACGGATAAGGTGTTGCTCTTGTAAGGAGAAGTCAAGGTTTCAGAAGACACATATCTTCTTTTATATAAAATAATTCTTATGAGTACGGCATCCAGTTAATGGCATGCAATTTCCTACTCCTCTTCCCTTCATGCCTCAGCCACAAATTCTCAGGGCTTCCTGTGCCCTAGATCTCCTCCACCCACCTCCCTTGAAGACACCTGGCTCAGATTATGCTGTACCACATTCTCTGCGCCCAGACTTCTCCCGTGATAACCGTTTTTCTAGGAACATCTGGTTAATCCCAGAATGCCACATAGATCCCTAACATGTAGGTACTCATCTCCCTCCTAACCTAGCTACAGACAATAGTTTTTTTTCAGGCATATGACTCAAGATTTGTAGTCCCTTTAAAACAGATGCCCTATGCACAAATGAGGTTTTGTAGCAGACAAATTCTTCAGTGGCACCATTTCAAAATAACAGGAAAATTATATCCTCTCTGGTTATTACAAGCAATGTTTGGATGTATTTACACAAAACGAAAAATTCTTAAGAGGGGCAGTCTTACACATCTCATATACAGGAGAGGGAGAAAGGCCTCTGGAGTTACTACCGTGGGGGTACTGGAAGTGCTTTTGTACTGAATAGTGAGCAAGATTCCACCGAATGCTAAAATCTTCACAGTGATAACTGAGGCAGTGCCAGCCACACACAGTTGCTGTATCTAGCAAATGATAAAGTGATTCTGCTTAGCCAACGATTGTCTAATGATCTGCTGCCTGTCATACCAGTCGTCACTTATAGACAGTGATCTCACTTTACCATTACTGAGACAAATCACTCCATCTTTTTACATGTCCTTTTGTAAATGAAAATGCTTGGGAAGAAAAAGTAGCATTTCTAAAGGCTTGCTGGTGTCTTGAAGTTGAGCTGAACCATGAACTCTTGGGCAGCCAGTTATAAAATAAAAAGGATTTTTAAACTACTAATGCTTCCTTGTTTCTCAAGCTCTGAGCAGTTTTGTAAGACACTCCTAAACACCCACTTTACCCCAGAAGTGTAAACAAAAACTATTGAAAATAATGCTCATATGTTGTCACAAATCACATATGCCCAGATAAGTGCTTCAGGTCTTAAGGAACACTGATCAGGAAAGGACACGCAACCTCCTGTTTCCCTGAGGCTGCTGTCCTAGCTCATGAGGTGAAACCCAAGTCTCTGAGCAGCTGCAGCCTTTCCAAGAGATGCATGAGGAAAACGGTGCTCCTGCAGCCACAGCAGTTTGCACTGTACGACTTCTAATCACCCCTTTTGTAGGTGTCAAGGGAAGATAAATGATCAATTAGATGAGGACGTCTAGACCACCCCCAAAATAGCCTTGCCTCCATCCACCTCTGACAAAATGTGTAATACAAGGCATAAAACAAAGATTTTCCTTACTGGTCTTTTTAACAGTTTACTCACTGATTCAACACCATTAATCTTTGTTTGGAAGGCCATGGATATTACTTTCTGTAGCAAGTAAATAATCTTTTTTTTTTTTTTTTTTTTTTATTACTTGCTCTCTGTAATAGTAAAAACGCTTATTTTACTCCTCTGTTTTATGCTAAGGAGACAGACAATGCAGGGTGCACTCTTGCTTTAGATCAACCCTTGTTTGCCCATACTTCCCTCCCTCTTTTTATATAAATAAAACTAAACCACCAATAACTACCTCTCTTAACGCACTAATGTTGGCACCACAGAAAGAGCGCATTCACGTATCACCTGATCAAACTGGGCAGTTCTTCCCCGGCGGCCATTTTAATAGGGCGTCGCCGCCATTTTGCAGTCACTCGCTGAGGCGATCAGCTCGGGGACAGACGGTTCTGAGGGATCTGGGGTTTTCCCGCCTCGAGGCCACTCGAGGGAGCCGCGAGGACCCGGCAGCCCTCACGGGGGCGGCTGACGAGGCTTGGGGGGAGCCAGGAGCGCCCCCCTCTGTGGTACAAAGACGCAGGCAGGGCGAGCAGGGCCGGGCATGTTTGTGTTCAGGGACGGCCTACCGAAGAAATGGTGTCCGGCCGCTGAACCTGCTGGTCTGCGGCTGAAACCCAGACGGGGGGAGCGCAGCCTCCCGGGGCAGATGCCTCCACACAAACAGACCTCCCGAGGATTGAAAGAGCGGCCCAGATCCTCAGTTTTGGGGAGCTCCAGTCTCTGGAAGCCCCCTTGGGGCCTGAAGGCAGAAGAGGGTGTCTGGGTTCAAGTGTGCCCAGCTGGATGAGCTCTTCAAACAGGTGGCTCAGTTGGGAGAGAAGCTCTCCAGGCAGCACAGCATTAGGGAATCTGAGCAGGAGACTGAGAAATTGTATTATACGTTGGCATAGGCTGAGCAGCAGCCCTGCATTAAATCCAGGCAAGGGGTAGGGAAACAAGGTTGCAGCCCAAAATAAGCTCATTTGAAAGACTCACAGGACGAGGGAGAGTGTACCCTCATCTCTGGAAATAGAGGAGTCGCCCCCCTGTCCCTGAAGTGCCCCTGGACAATAGATAAGAGGTTCTAAGGCAGGAGAGAGGAGACTGGGAGAACCAGTAAAAGACCTCAGAAAGACCAACCACAAGGAACTCAGAAAGGCAGACCACACAAAGTTGGCCCTGTCTCCCAACAGCATCAAAATGAGTGCCACAAAGAAGGCATGAAGGGTGTTAGTCATTGGAGACTCCTCTCTGAGATGCACTGAGGCTCCCATTTGCCGTCCAGACAATCTCTCCAGAGAGGTTTGCTGCCTGCCTGGGGCCCTTATTCATGGTATTACGAAGAAGCTAACAAGTCTGGTGGGTTCCAAAGACTACCACTTTTCCAAGTAGGATCAAACGATGTTGTAACAAGGAAACTCCAAAATATCAAAAAGGATTTTATGTCCTTTGGAAAGATGTTGAAGGCATCGGGAGTGCAAATAGTGTCCCCACATGAAATCCTGGTCTTCAAATAGATATGGATTTGATGGGTGGACCATTCAGTGGATAAGGAGCTGGCTTGAAGGTCGCACGAGAGAGTGGTGGCCTCTATGTCCAAGTGGAGGCCAGTGACAAGTGGTGTACCTCAGGGATCTGTCTTCGGACCAGTACTGTTTAATATCGTTATCAATGACATAGTGGGATCGAGTGCACCCTCAGCAAGTTTGCAGATGACACCAAGATGAGTGGTGCGGTTAATACAGCAGAAGGAAGGGATGCCATCCAAACAGACCTGGACAAACTTAAGAAGTGGGCCTATGTGAACCTAATGAGGTTCAACAAGTCTGTACAGGATGCTGCACCTGGGCTGGGGCAACCCTGGACATGAATCATAGAAACACAGAATCATTAAGGTTGGAAAAGACCTTCAAGATCAACTTGTCCAACCATCACCCTACTATCAATGTCACCCACTAAACCATGTTCCTAAGCACCAAGTCCAACCTTTCCTTAAACAACCCCAGAGATGGTGATGCCACCACCTCCCTGGGCAACCCGTTCCAATGCCTGACTACTCTTTCTGAGAAGAAATGTGTCCTAATTTCCAACCTAAACCTCCACTGGAAGAAGAACACATTGAGAGCAGCTCTGCAGAGAAGGACTTGGGGGTTCTGATGGATGAAAAGGCTGACATGAGTCAGCAGTGCAAGCTTGCAGTCCAGAAGGCCAACTGCATCTTGGGCTGCATTAAAAGAGGAAAGGCCAGCAGGTTGAGGGAGGTGATTGTCCCCCTCTACTCTGCCCTTGTGAGGCCCCACTTGGAGTACTGCATCCAGGTCTGGAGCCCCCAGCGCAGGAAGGATGTGGAACTGTTAGAGTGGGTCCAGAGGAGGGCCACAAAGCTGATCAAGGGGCTGGAACACCTCTTCTGCGAAGAAAGGCCGAGACAGCTAAGGCTGTTCAGCCTACAGAAGAGAAGGCTATGAGGTGACCTCATTGCGGCCTTTCAGTACTTGAAGGGGATTTATAAAAAAGATGGAGAGTAACTGTTTGCTCAATCAGATATTGACAGGATGAGGGGGAATAGTTTTAAACTATAAGAGAGGAGATTTAGACTAGAGGTTGAGAGGAAATTCTTCACTCAGAGGGTGATGAGGCATTGAACAGGTTGCCCAGAGAGGCTGTGGATGCCCCATCCCTGGAGGTGTTCAAGACCAGGTTAGATAAGGCCCTCAGCAACCTGATCTAGTGGGTGGTGTCCCTGCCTATGGCAGGGGGGTTGGAACTAGATGATCTTTGAGGTCCCTTCCAACCCGAGCCATTCTATGATTTTATGATCCACACGATAACTGCATAGTTCTGAGACTATCCAGAAGAGCTGTAAGGAAGGTAAATATTTCCCCAAGGAAAATTTAAACAGAAAAAAAAAATGTAAATTTGGTAAATGCGCAAAAATGCAAGTTATTCATTTCTTTCTCTAGCAAGAGTATCTGTTGTGGTTTAACCTGGCTGTCAGCTAAACACCACACTCAGGTGCACACGCAGGAGCCTTCGCTCCTAACTTCGAGCCTAACTAAAACCAGGACAGTATCAAAATGAGAAATCAAGTAACTTAAAACAGATCTTTAAAAGTCATGTAAATAAGTCAAATTAATAATAGAATTATTCCCTTCTTTGCAAAAAGGGTGTGTGTATTTTTCACAATTCATTAGATTCCATCAGCTAGTATTTAGCTTGAGACTCCCACGTAGAAAAGCTATTGAAGAGTAAAGTATGCATTGTTAATGTTGCTCATTGTTATTTGATACCCTTCACTTTTGACTATAAGACATGCTAAGTATAAAAGAAAATTCAGGTTGCAGGAACAACTCTTCTAAAAATATCAGGTCTTTATCTACTTTTTTTCTCCTTTCTATTGAGAAAGGGTGAAATGTATCCATCCAAGATATTATAAGCCATTTGCACCCTTTTGACGTAAGACTATATCACTGAAGTCCATGTAAATTCAGTAGGAGTAGGATTAAAGACTTTACTGGAACAGCAGTGATGTATTGTAGGAAGCTTTTATATAATTGAAAATCCTCCCAGCAACAAAGTGATTTGGAAGGGGACACTGAGTTTGTGGCTGAGAAGAGAATTTTAAACCATACAGCATGTGCCAAGCCAGTGGTTTCTGATCCTGCATCCGTCCCATGGAAGAAGAATACCAGTGCTGCCATACTCCTCAGCCTGAGAATAACTTTGCCTTACCTCTCCTTCTTGCTATGAACAGCTTCACAATGAAATCACACCACACCTGCAAAAACTAGCAGTGTTAATGAGCATCCTAGATATGACACCTTAGAGCAGCAGACCTTCCTCTGCTGCTCAGCAAATCTCTGCTGCTGAAAGATTTTGATGTTAGGTTCAGGAACATAAAGAAAGTTGATTTAACAATGGTTTTTGAAGAAGCTTCTTAAATCGTAGAGCCATATAAAGTGAATACACAACAATCGCAGGAGATAGATGCACATTTCCTACTTTTCCAAAGGAAAAATATACTTAATAAGAGCCAAATTCAACTGCAATATAATAAATGAAATTTTTGTCATCAAGCACAACAGGATAGACATCATCCCCACCACACATAGCTCCCAGAGATTTCCACAGGAGTTAAATGCACTTATTACATAGACTGGAATGACAGCCCTCAGTTCCTCTGTCCTTCTGCTATCTTCAAGTGGAGGATTCACTCTTGTTCTCTCTTTTGTTAGGGGTTGAACAAGAGCTTACCTATACAAAACAAGTAACTCTCTTTTAAAACCTGTTGCTATTAAATGCTTCTACCCATCAATTATCCCATAAGGTGATCAACCTAAAAGCAACCATATATTTTATGGAAAAAGAAATTGCTCGAATGACATATAGCTGCTTCTCTGTTAGTAGAGACTGACTGCATAACGAAGGTTGAACAATATCCTTCTGAAATGGAAACAAAAACACCTCATTTTAAGTCACGGCCAGTCATCTGCATTTGGGTGGTTATGGGACCAACTTAATATCTCATAGCTGTACTCATGGGGAATATGCAAAGCCTTTTCATCTCTGACTGACTTTACTGTGGCAAAATAGACACATGAAGTTTGCCATTAAGCAAGTCCATTCAGTTATCTCCCATTTTTTTAGTCTTCTTTCAAAGTCTTTACTCTTATAAGATTTCCATTAGGCTACTTAAAAAGTACTATTTTTAAAAAGTACTGCTGAGCCAAAACAAAATAATTTGTATTTAAAAAAAAATAATAATAATAAAAAATAATCAACATGCCTCTGAGATAATTATATCTGATCTCAACACAGTTTATTGTCTAATAATACACACAGGATGAAGCTGTCTGAACACTAAGGAGCATTTAATTCTGCTTTTTTATGATTTTTCTAGTAAGAGTAAAACCCCCTAATACACAAATACACACATTTCAAACAAATGTGACAGAATGAGGGCATTATTTTGATACTCTATGTATATTTAGAAGTGTGGGCAAATTTAGTAAGACTGCTGCAGTTGCTTGAAATGCATATGGTCAATGCCATCCTCTGAATAAGAGAAAAGACCAGGAAAAGCTTATTAGTTACAGATAAAATCAGGAATGAGAGACCCTCTAGAAACTGGGTGTATGATTCAGAATCCCAATCAGCTGCAGCAAAAACCCAGCTTTCACTCCACTTTGCTGTGACTCACTGCACTTTCGGTGCCATGTAGCTGCCTGGTGCCCTGCACAGAACAAAGTGGGTAGTACAGCTGCATGACTCGATCCACGCATTAGCCTCTTCTTGAACTTCTTACAGTTATTTAACTGAATGAGTTAAATGAAATTTAATTTCAGGCTTCTGCCTCCTTCAAGGAATATGAAAGTTTCTGCTCGTCTATAATCTGAAGGCCTTATCCAGCTCTCCTGGGCACCTGGGCACTGATTTGAATGGACTCTGGGCCTGGCTGCTGTCTCTAAACTGCTTTGGTCTAAAGAGAGATCAACAGTGCAGAGCTGAGTCTCTGTACCTGAGCGAAGACTCTGTAATGTCACGTCCCATGCCCAGGACTGAACAGTATGCTGCATGTGTCAGGATCAGGAATGGATGTAAGCGCTGGAATGCCTATGCCATTAAATGACTTGCAGAGGTCAGCTTATGCTTATCTGACTCTTTTTATATCCGCTTGCCAATAGGATAAGTTTGAACCTAATTAGGTTATTTTAATTAAGAACCTAATTGTTATCATGTATTTGATAAGACCTATTCTACATCCTTAAATGTGCAACAATTATTATTATTTTTTTTTTCCAGGCAAAAGCTTGGCAGCTATATTCAGGGGTATCAGAATGGCAGCAGTGTTGCGCTGTCTTAGTCTCAAGACAAAAGAGAAAGCAAGGTAACCCAGGGAATATGACTGGAGAGAGCAGACCACCCTCCTCTCCTAGGGCCCCGAAGGTCATTCTAAGACCAAAAGTTTGTCTTCTTTTTCCATATATATAAACCGTGTAAAAATAATAATAAAAAAAATCTTACAAAACTTGTATCTTTATAGGCCCACAGAAGGAGAGTATAATTTCTCATTAATATATGGGGTTATAATGATGCAAGATAACTGTAATTTTCCTATCCTTGACTATTTGATTATAATTACCACGTCAAAAACAGCTCTAAGGAGAAGTAAGTTGTGTGAAACATGTACATTTTTAGAAGAGGAAAAATCAGGCTTATAGATTGTTTTTAAAGCATATTTTAAGAAGCAAGCAGACTTGATCAAATATCAAGAACCAATTTGTTCAAGTGAGATTTGACACCAGTAGGCTCTAAAAGTCAGCGAGAGCTTAGTTTCTATTTCACAAGTCCTGATCATATCAGTTCATGCTGCTATATTAACTTGCACACTGAACTTTTCAAAGACACAGGGTAGAAAAAGATAAAGGAGAAAAAAGTCGAGAAGCCTAAAAGAAAGACAAAAGAAATAAAGAAGCTGGAGAATACAGAACTGGAGAAGCTAAAGAATACAGAATTGCTAAGATTAAAAAAAAAAAAAAAAAAAAAAAAAAAGGAGAGAAGAAGAGAATAGCCAAAAAGATAGGGAAAAACAAATGTTCTACAAGAAAAGAAAAAGAGAATTTACCGAGACAGACGGAGGGTAGGCAAAGCACTGAATGAGTATTTTGTTGTTGCTAGTTAAGGGGCTAAGACAAACACCAGTACATTTGTTTTGCCCATACAGCTAATTTCCTAGAGCTGATTATTTCCATTCCATCTAAATGTTTTGTCCATGCCACTCATGGACTTCATGATCTTTCTGCTTTTGCATCATCCTGTGGAAAATCTTTTTTACAAATGCGGTAGGTTTTCTGCATTTGTAACAAGATTTGTAACAAGATCTCTGCTCAGCTTTATTTGCTTTCTCAATGAAATTAATAAACAAATTATCACAAGGTCAAAGGGAAATTCTGTGTTTAAGCTAGTTTGGATCAGATCATTAGCGCTAAAATTATTAGGATCCCCATGGAGGCACACTAATTTTACACCAGCAGGGAATTTAGACTGCATCTGTTTCAAAGTACAGCCTAAAGCAGATACCTAATAGAAGTATGAAAATTAAAAGTGACATCATTTCACTGAAGTGAGCGTATTGAACTGAGGCCAGTGGAGCCCAGATATAGTACCCAGGTCCTGCAGTCCTGCAATGCTTAGCTGTAATTATTAACTTTGGTACTTTTTTTTTTTTTTTTTCCCATCAAATTTCAGAAACATTTGCACCTTTCAGCACATGGCAAACTTCCTGTAGTTTAATCATATTCATCATATTCTTTAGTTTCTTTTTTTTATTATTATTTTTACAGCATTTTGCTCTGATCTATGAGATACCTCTTAAAGCACATTGTCCAGACCTTAGATCCATCAGAAGAGTCTCATGTCTAAATACTTCTCCATGGATGGTTCAATTTCCACCTAACATAGGAAAAGAAGAAGAATAAAAGAACACTATAATGGCTTGATCCCATGGTTCATTTAATTTTATAATCCCATATCTTTCTCTAATAGAAGTCAGCACAATTTTTTATTTATTTGTTTATTTTCAACTCATGGCGTAATCTGTTAAATAACTTCTTTCTAGGATAAGCATGGAAATTAAGCCCCCACTTGGTTAACTTTTTCAAAAAATATTTTGGATATTCTTGTTATTTATACAATTGACCTGACTGTACGAGAAAGTTGTTAAATTTGGGGTCTTAATTTTTTTTTTTTTAGTTTAATTTAGTTTTGTCTTGTTTTCCAAATCAAGTTGTGGGATTTGTTCAGAGTTACCAAAATTACCGATTGCTGAGAGAACATTTCCCAGTCAGGTCTAATCATAATATTTTCTGTGGTATTCCCCATCCCATTCCTAATACATCTTAATGCTTATTTGGTTTTCTGGCCACAGCTAAAGTCTTCATTAAGCTGTCTGTAACAACATCCAATTCACTTTCCTGATCTGAATAATTAATTCCAAATCCTTTCCACTTTCATAGATGTTTTAATACTTTGCATTTATTGAGTCTCATTTGCTGCCATGATCCTTGTGAAGCTCATCCATCAGTGCACAGCACCGAATAAGACCACAGGGCCAGCAAGTCTAGGAACACTTCACCACATAATTGATGTTCAAACCGGAAAAACCTTTAAGAATATCTTCTTTCCATTCCCACACCCCATAAATCAGTCTTTCCTGCTGGTGACTAACTCCTACATCTGTACCATCTGCAAATTTTGCTACTTTCCTTTTCACCAGCTTTTTCAGGAATTACTAAATATATTAGGCAATGTTGCATCTAATACAGAAATTTAAATTATTGATGCATTTTATTCATCAGGAAGAAACTTTTAATTTCCTGTCTCCTAGCATATGGAGAACCAAACTCAATGTTTTCATAGTCTGGAAGCCACGTTATCAAAAATAAATTCTATGGAAGTCAGCGAAACTGTATTCTACAATTTTTATATGCATTTTGCTATTGAATCTCATAAAATATTAATCAGGATCAGGAGGAATTTATGGCATCTTTTCACCTGCAAGAGAATATTTTCCTGTAAAGAATAAATTTAGACTAAGGTATTATAAAATGCACTGAAATGCAGCATAGAATAATCCAACCGCTTTAAAAAATAGAAAAAATATAAATTTTAGTTTAATTTTTAGGTAATAAAGGGAGAATCTGATCTTCAGATATGAGTTTTAATAACTTTGAACCCTTTAGTAATCATATCCTGAAGCTTAAAAAGCAGAACAGAAAATCTTCCACAGAATTAAAAAAAAATGGCACTTCTTTGACGCTTCTTCACCAGTACTTCCTTAATTCCTAGAAGCCTGTTCACCTAATTTATATCTGAAAGAGATTCTGGCACTTTGGCATATGCCTAGGAACAAGTGGAGACTCAATTCGTCCACACTTCATACCATTCACATTTCTAGGCCTTGCCAGCACTGCAGAAGATAATTAAGTGGTTGTTCGTGACCCGTAGGGCTTCTGAGATCCCTTGCTACGTGGAGAAGACAACATACATCATGTAGATAAGGAGAGGGAATCTCAGCCAAACAGCATTAAACATGACAACAGTAATAAAAAGCTTCTGTAACCTGAGATTAAAATCTGGTGAGAGGTCTGAAGACCCTCAAAGTAATTCAACAGGCTAGTGTCTGACTAAACATGCATATGGAAACTCTGAAACTTCCTACTGCTTCTGCCTACAACTCCCACAGACGAGATGGCATTTGGAGCTGGAAAACCAATGTCATTGTAAATATTAATCAATAGAAAGATAAGATTTCCCTTACTATATCTGGCAATCCAGGAAATCAAATGGATTTAATTTACAGAGACAACAATGATTTATAGTATTTGAGGAAGATTCATTATCTGATTAATTATCTTAAAAGTAAAGAATGCATTTGTGAATATGTGTAAGGAAATGGTTAATCCAGTTTTCTACAGGGCACGAAAATGCTTCCTTAGGAATAATTCACAGGTTTGCATATCAACCAACTACACTGGTATTACAGGGCTAAGTACAAATACAGGGAGACCATACACAAATAATGCATGATTGCCTACTATTTACAGCTTGTTGAGTTCATGAGATGCAAATAATTAGCAGAGTTCTGGGAACAGTAAAAAAAAAAAAACATTCATTTTTTTTTAATATTAAGCCATATGTTCCATACACCAAACACCAGGGCAAGACTGTGCCCCAGTCCTTTTACAAGAAACCTCCCCATGTCCCTCAGTTCAGAGCCATGCTTGAGAAGTAGCCCCATGGGACTCAGCAGGCCACTCACAAAAGTGCTGTGCAGAGTGATTGATGGGAGCACCACAAGGCCTTGCAAGAATGACAGGCAATTTACACCTGAACATGAATTTTTTAGAAATTTTTAAAAATGACCTTTCACAATGTGCAGTTAAAAATGCCCTTATTCTTCTACGAACTCTGTGTAGTTATAACTCTGCTCCATACACAGCCCTAGGAAAATACACAATGCTGGTATTGGCAGACAAAGGAAATCATATACAGGCTATGACTTTCCTTAACTTGTACTAAGAGGATAACACAAATAAGCTTCACATAAGTTGACAATGCAGATTTATGGCACGTTTGTCAAGTAAAAAGTCTTTGTTGAGGAACTAAACTACAGATTGTAAAAACTGTTGGTAAACCCACTTGTAAATACCTGGTTTTGCTGAGGTGTAAGAGTCACTTGAGTGTGCAAAATTCAACTTGACAAATAGGAACAGTGGAAACACAAACCATCTTTAAGTAAATTAAGCCATCCTTAAGAGGGAAGTGACCATTCACAATGTATTCTTCTTCCTATTTGTGCTGAATTGTTTGCCATTATCCATTATGAAGCATCAATTGTTTTTTAAGCCTGAGAAGCATTAAAATGCTCTGCCTACCCACTAGAAACACCAAATACAGAATTACTCTCAAATAAATGTTACTGACTTTCATATAACAGATTTGTAAACACAAGGGAATGAGTGACTAAAATGGCTTTTTTTTCCCTCTAGATTCTGAACTGCCCAGTGGGTGTGCTTCACATTTAAAAAGCCTTCCTTTTTCTAGTAACACAGAATCCTCGCACATGTCCCACAGCTTCTGTTTTGCTATTCAAATTATAATGCAAATTGCACACATGAAGATTGGTAGGTGGGATAAAAGACATTTGTTTTGTTTTAGTAGTCAGAAAACTGTGTTTATTTTGCATATTTAAACTAAACTAAATTGCTAAAAGAGAAAAGGAGTGGTGCAAATGAGATATATGACCAGAGATCAGTTTTACTGCTAAGTCACAGAAAATAGAGTTGGTTAACATTCAGCTCTGGGTATCATTTAAAAAACCTGAAAGAAATGTGTCCCACTAAATGTTGCCACCCTTCTGTGGTGAGATCCTCTGGATAGATGATAGAACTCGTTCGTGAAAAATAAACCACCATTAACAGTCACCATATGCTTCCATCCAGTCACAGCCAATTAATAGCTACATTACTCAGTTATTTTTCCTTTATGCTAGCTGGTGTGTTTAAAAAATAAGAGTGAAAAAGAAGCACATAAGCTGTTGCTAGTTCAGCAAACATCATCCAGACTTGCAGCTGGTTGATGTTAGCTATCCTACCATTTAAAGTCTGGGGAACTCAGAAAGAACACTCCTATCCATCCTCAAAGACACAAACTGAATCCTCATACTAAGCAGAATTGAAGGGATCAAAAGGAAAAAGACATTCTCCTTTATGTCTTTCTATGTCTTCTCCAAGTGTCATTGAAGACTATAGCTCTCTACTGTATCTGCTTAAAAGTTAGAAGCATCACAAGTTGTGTATAGGAAATGGCCTTTTCTATCAGAACGAAGATCACCATCCCCTTGCATCCCTTCCCTCAACTGGCTAAGAACAGATGTCTAAAGGATTTTAAGAGAAGGTCAGCAGTGCTGTGCTACTTCCTCATATTATTCTCTGAGCCTTCAAAAATTTGTATCTTATTGCTTTCCTAAGCCACAAATACAGAAAAACTGGTAAATTCCAGAAGCTGGTCTGATAAGAAAGACAGGGTAAAAAAAATACCATAATTTTAAAAATGTTCCTTAATGTAAATGTAATGGCAGTGGAGTATGTTACTAAGGCAGCTGTAAAAAATAGAAACAAAAATCACTGACTCCGATAGGCTGTGCCAGAATGCTACAGGCAGTAATGCCAAATGAAACATTGAGGTCAATGGGGATGAGCAAAGGGAACCACAGACTACCAAGTGACGTTATTTGAACACAACAAAGAAGTCAATGTCAGAGCCTTGAAAATGGCAGAAATCAAGAAAATAGCCGCTGAATGTGCTGGGGGAACTGACATGGAGCAAAACATGCTGAAGAAATATTAACACTACTCACCTTTCCTGTTAATTGCAGTGTCCAAAGTGTGTAAATCAACACATATTCAAACACTACTGCAAAGAACCAAAGGTGCTATATTTTCCCACAAGCTTTACAACCTTTGCTTGTGTAAACACTACCTTTGCATCCAGCTGTCACTGGATTTAAGTGGATGTCTTTAGAACAATTCCTTACTGCTGAATTTTTCATTTCCACACCTTAATTTTTTCTCTGCTAATTAGACCACGAGAAATAAACAAAAATGTCAGATAGAAGAATCCACAGAATAATATGTCCGTTTTTAGAGCTTTCAATTTCATACCATCCATAAGGAATGTGATTTTTGTCTTCATTATTGTCTCTAGAAACACAGATCAGCTCATCTTGATTCTGTCAGCTGTATTCAGTGTTGCCTGAACATTCACACCACTGAATCATAACAGTTTTTCTCTCCTGTGCTTACACAGGGATGCTTTTCTAGGGAAAGGCTTTATTTATATTTGCTTTCTAAGTGAAAGGTTTGAATTTCCTCTCTACACTGTTGTAGAATGTTTACTCAGGTGAAGAATTCAAACCTTAGTATAATTCTACTTACAAACTAGATTTGAAATCAACATTACAAGGCATTTGGATTGCCAACTCAGACAGATTGTTATTTGCATATAATCCCATTTCACAATTTTAGTTTACACAGGGAAGTAATTTAGCCAAAATGGGGCAAAACATCCAAAAAGCCTCCCACTCCACCTCATTGACCAGAACTAATTTCTTCAATCTTTGTGCAAAAGTTTGGACTTGGGCTTACATACAAGCACCATCATTTAAAACAAAACTGGAAACTTATCATGTGCTGCTGTTCTGAAACTTAGCTCCTGTGTGGAGCCATCTGGTTTATGCATAAAGTGCACCAGGTTGCTTCTTATCTGGAAAAGCTTCCTTCTACTCCATGTTCCTACAGGCCTGTGTATTATCAACATAATATTAAGAATTGCTAAAAAACAAACAAACAAAAAACCCTTTGCTTGAAAAAAAAAAAAAAAAAGAAAGAAAACAAACAAAAAAAAAAAGTTCCACTGTGATGTATAGTGTGTTTGCTGCTGTGAACATATTTGATAGGCAGGGAATAAGGAATGGCTAGGACTGAAGACTCCAAGGGTGAGCAGGAGCATAACTGAGTTATAACTAGTTTGTGCAATTTTCATTTTAATATTATTAACATAGAAAGTATCATCCACAGCGGGATACATAATTTGAATGGGAAGGAAATGGGTTATTAATATCAAATGAGAAGCTTGACAATAAAGCACAGTCTTTGTTCTGCACTTAGAACAGTTTCAGAAGACTGTTTCCATGAAGCACATACCAAAAGGAATGGGTCATTTTATTTTGGGCTTAGATTTGTTTTTAAAGCGCAGTATTTTCATGATAATAGATCATTCTTTGATGCTTTTTGTGTTGAACTTATTATTTTTAACTAAATTCCATCAGTTAACTTTTATAATGGCTTAACTCTGCTTTCTTATTCTGCTTAACTATTTTAATTTGTTTAGTAGCCTTGCCTTTTGTTCTAGTCCTTGCATAAGTGTTATCCTTGCAGATTTAAGTTAATTTTTGGTAGATTTCTAGCAAGATTATTTTTAAATATGATATAGATCTTTAGGGCTCAAAGCACCCTTTTTTGGTCCTCCTCTGTTGTTACTTTTTTTTCTTTTTCTTTTTTTTCAACAAGCATAATGGTTTTTGGCTTAACAACCTCACAATGAGAATATTCCAGTATTGGGTTACTGGGGTGCTAACTCCAATGACAAAGGGTAGACCGACCCAATTAGTAGCTGTGGATGACTAAAGGACCTGTAAATAAGGGTGGATTAGCAATGCAGGAACACACTGAAAGCCACTTCTAGATTATTACAGGAGCAAAATATTTGTAAAGTTTGAGATACTTTCCAAAAGCTAAGCATACAATCTAGAACAAATTGTAGCTTACTGGATTTGGCAACTTTACTGTGTCTCTAAACAATACAGTAGATGCTTTGTAAAGAATACAGTCCATTGTGTATATTTAATACTGACAATAAGAATATTTCCTGGTAGCAGGCAGTTTTAAAGGGAAGTTATTCTGATTCCTCTTAGTTCAAGCATGACAAAATAGTATTTAAGTAGGATTTTCTTTCCAGCAAGAGACATAGCTTAGCCACCCCAGTAAAGCACTTGTTCTGTTCCTTGACTAGATCAGTTCTAGGGGAAATCACAGTACAGCCCTTTGCCAGTCCCTTGGTAAAAGAAAGAATGCAAGATGTCAAAAAGCTGGTGCTAGGAACTATTCTCACTGAAGAGTGTCATTCTCCAGTTACAGAGGCAAGAAAACTCAGGCTAAGTTTTACTACTGCCACCCATGCTATGCTTCAGGCTACACGGGGCATTCCACTGGGAAGATAAAACAAAAATAGTGAACAAAATACGACCGATTCTCTATCCATCTGAATTTACTTTTTGAAATAAAGAGAGCAAGCTCTCTCCACATTTCTCTTCAGTAAAATGGTTGAGTCATTTCAACAGCACCCTTGCCTGGTTGGAAAAAATAGGAGAAAAACAGAATTCCATAAATCTCTTGCAGCTGATTTTGTAGTGGATTGGACAGCACAGAGCATAAATATAAGTGGCTAATGATTGCCAAAGTGCATAAAATTTACAATTCAGACACTTGTGTCTTAGAAGAAACAAACAGAAAGAGCTGAAAGCCTTCTGGGTATCAAATCACTGAGCCAATACGGGTCATGTGAGAGCAGGTTAAAATGAACAAAGACTTATAAACAGAGAAGAAAAAATTTTTGATAATGAGAATTGTGCTTCTAGTAAAATTCACGTCACCTGCTTCTCCTGACAAGACTAGTGTTATAAAATAAAGTGAAGGCCCCTGTGGATAGTTACTTTCTCTAAAAAATATGGTAATGAAAGTGTAAAGCCCTGTTATCCTTTCTGTTGATTACATCAGATGAAAATAAGAAGTAAAGGATGACTTTCCCCTTGTATTGATTATTCTGTGCTTTTACTTATCTGTTGTGTACAGTGATAAGTAAATGCTAAATATCCTATTGATACCTAATAAATTATTCATTTTTTATAATCAGTAATTCAGCATTTGCATTTGATCTTTTTCCAGCTGATACTGAGTATGATCCGTTTGTGCTAAACAAAATCTCAAGGACTGAAAGATATTCAGACTCTGCAGGCAAGGTTATGTTGGCTGAATAATATATTCAATTTATACCATTATGAAAAAATAGGGTATCTCTTTCATCTCTATGAAGTAGGTGAATAAAATGCAGCTTTTAAACAACTGTTTTGTACTCTCTTGTAAAATGTGCATTTGAGTCCTTAGAGAGAAACAGAATACACGTAAGTAGGATACGAATTACATACTAACTGTGGTGTCATACAGACTGTCACTTAAATCCTTATCAGCATCTGAAGAATGGAAAGCAGCAAACGCAACCCTACCCTTTGAGAGGGATTCCACTGGGCATACAAGAGACTACAGACAATAATCATGACTTTCAGGGAAATAACTAAAAATTAGAATGGCAACTACAATTGGCAGATACTTGGATAACAGTAAGGAAAAAAGTCACACAGCTTCTGTAGGCAGAAGGTATGTCCTTCACAGCTCTTACAGTTCTTTGAAGGAGTCAACAAGCATTTGGATAGGCACAACGTGGTCAATACATTGTTCTTGGATTTTTAAAAGAGCTTTTGACCCAGTTCTTGAAAAAAAAAAAAAAAAAAAAAAAAAAAAAAAAACACATTCATAGAATAAGAGCAACACAAACTATAAGATGATACAAATTATTCAGGATAAAATAGATGAAATTCAGTGTTGATTATTGCAATCATAACTGCAGTATTTGCAATGTGGGATTCAAAGTTTTTTGAAAAGGAAAGAGCTTCAAAAAATGACTTCTATTAATATTGCAAGATCAAGCACTTGAAAGTTATGAAGTGGCAGCATTCATGGGGACCTGATTTCCTCCGTTTCTCTCCTCGACTCTTCAATGAAGTCTGAGAATTATTCCAGAATCTGATTGTTCCTATAATTCAGAACTTTTTTTTTTTTTTTTTTTTTTTTTCCCTGAATTATGAATGGATAGTTTATTTATACTTTTTCTTTAAACAATGTGTGCTTTAATATCTCTCTGGCTTCACAACACCCTTCAGATGTCCTCCCTTTACCATTTTGCATATTCATAGGTTGTAGTTTTCTCCCTCCTCCTCCCAGTCCTCTTTTAGGGCTGGCTTTTATCAGTCCAGGCTTGTCTAGTGTCTTCCCTTAAGGCAAATACTTAAAACAAGAGTTCCTCTGAGAATCCTATTAACCATCCTGTGAAAGTGATCGGAGTTCATCTTTCTCTAAGACAGATGGCCAGAGCTGTACACAGTATGGTAGATGATGTCATAACAATACTCAAAATAAGTCACTAATGTTTCTTAATTTCTTGGAATGGTATTTTACTTTATTATTATTATTATTATTGGTGCACAACTTCTTCAGTTAACTAATAATTTTCTATGGGAGAGCCATGCCATGCTATCTTGGATTCCTTTTCCTTATTATAACAAAAACTACAGATTACTTGTGCTCTAAGTAAAAATGGGAGAATTGAGAGTGAGACCATCCTAAAATATTTCATAATGTCATTGACATAAAATCTGAATAATTTATATCATTTTTCTTCTAAAACTCAACAACTTTCAATTTAAAAATATAAAAAAATAGAACAAAATTTTGTATTATCTTCTCAATTTTTATATGTACAAGGAGTTCATTGATTTATACGGTTCCTAAATGACTCTGACAGTTCATTAATGAGAAATATAAATTGCAAAAGAATGAAGGAAAGAAGTCATCATAGAATGCTGCAAGTTACCTTGACCTGCAGTCACAGTCATAGTATGGTTCAGAAAGACACTACTAAACTACACTAAGAGAGAACAATTCATGCTGTTTGTATGTTCCAACCCTTCTTTTTTTCCTTGCTTACCTAACAATATTTTGTGAGTTGGTCTATCTTTTATCAGAAATTTATCAGTAAAAATACTGTAGAATCATAGAATCATTTAGGTTGGAAAAGACCTCTAGGATCAAGTTCAACTGTTAACCTACCACTGACAAGTCTACCACTAAACCATGTCCCTAAGTACCACATCTACATGTCTACGTGTCTCCTGGGATGGTGACTCAACTACTCCCCTCAGCAGCCTGTTGCAGTGCACATAGACTTTGGAGCTATTTTGGATGATCACATGTACAGGAAGCAGTAATAGCATGAGGAATTTCAGATACTGCCATAATTGAGAGAATTATAATTCAGGAGAACAGGAATCTTGACATGATAGTGAAACAATTTAAAAACTTTTAAAATCCCTGAATCTAGCTGTGTAGAATTTGATTGCAGATTCCTTAAATAGCTCTCCCGCTATTGGGTAGAGGGTACTAAAATGAAATGTGTAGCCAATGGAATGGTGAGACTGTGAAAAGTAGCACAGAGGACTCTTAAAAACCTGTCCATGTTCTAAATCCAGAAGTACAGAATTAGTGGGATTGCTAAGAATATGCATATTAGTTATTTAATTACTGCTTGTTAAAATGGTAGTTAGGCTAACATGGATAATACAGATTACATTTACACAATTCTTTCAATCTTTAGGAAGCCAGTCATCTTTGTAAATTTCTTTTGCTACCATTTTTGCAATGCAGGTTTCTGATGGGAGCTGGGCTGAGCATCTTGAAATGGCCATAACTTTAGAAGAATAGAAATCCTCCTCACAAAAATCAAAGCAATGAGGAGCTTTATACATGCAGGCACATTCCTGTTCATAAGAACAGGGAGGAGTAATTGTTAGTACACTAACACACGGCTGTTCTATCAGGAGAGCTTCTTCTACTACAAGTAATGATTTAAACTTCCTGGGCTTAGGGTAAAACAACTTATCGTCTTAATTTTGACAGGTTGATATTAAAAAAACTGTTCTACAGTGTTTTGATGTTTTCATGTAATACCACAAGTCAGAGATCTGAAAATCAAAGGAAATGCAAGGTAATTAGAAAAGTAATTAGGTGGTATTTAAAATCAGGGATTCTGTAACTACAATAGAACATCCAGCTCTGAACACTGAAAAGTTATTAAGTCTTTTATACAAATTTAGAAAGGATAGTTAAATTAATATATGTGCTAGATGAGATGAATTCTGCAATCACAGAAGTCAGAGTTTTTACTTCTGAAAAGTTGAGTTTTGATCTAGGTGGCCTCACATTTGTGCTAGACCAAATCCCAAAACTTAAGGGTTGAACTGTTAGAGTTTCATTTGCCTCTTTCTCAACATTAGGGTAAGCTTTAATTTTTCCAGCAACTCTGTGCAACTCCGTAAATTGTGTCCTTGTTGACTAGAAATGTTTTATTAACCTGTCAGTAAATACTGTACTATTTTTCAAGTTTGCAGTGAGTTGGAAACTATGAGAGTTTTGCGAACACTACAATGCAGTCAAAGTCAGGACTTGTATTTGGCTCTAGGTGCTCATTTACAAATGAGCAATTCATCATGTGAAATAGAGAGGAAATAGCTCCAGGTTTATGTCATACTGTTATGATGTGAAGGGCTTCTCATTGACATGACTCTGCTGTCACCCAGACCCAGTAGTAGTGAGACTGACAGAGCTGAGAAAGCAGGAGGTGAAATTTGCTCTGACTTTCCACATTGTTCTCGTTAGAATGTGGAGACTATGGAAAGCGTCTAAATGTTGTTACACTATCTGAAGCAGAAAAAAGAGGCATGTTACAGGATAATGAGAATTTAGGTGGGAGAAGACTTCTTTATGATTGTCCCAAATTATTGTTATTCTCACAAGACTCAGCCATAAATGAGGAAGAAAGCCTAACCTGAGTCTATTGTACTGTGCAGATGCCTCTTGAGAGAAGATACAAAAGTCCCTTTGATCATTTGAGAGTTGACAAAGCAGTCAAATATACTAATACAGCTGTAATCCCATATTGGCAAGTCAAGGTAACCTTCATGTCTTCTCTGTGTAACATCAATATTCTGTTAGAGTACTGAAGATATTACTCTAACACCTTGTAACTGCAGCAGGTTGTGTTGTTGGTTTTCAGCTGAGACAAACTTTTTCTAGACCTATGAAACCCAATGGAGAAGACAAGCCTTCAGGGTCCTGCAGAGGTTTCTGGTTGGATTTAGTCTTGTTTTATTGAAGTTCTTACTGTCTGTATGAAGGATAGAGACTGCCTGAGAAGTGAAAGAGAATGCCTATTAAAAACATTAAAAGGTCAAGGGAAGAAGTTGTGTGCCTTGTTTCAAAAGTATACAACATTGTTTTAAAAATAAGAATGAATTATATCTATTTCCTGGCATGTAGCCCTGCAATAGACATGAATTTAATAATATTAGGAAATACTCAGGTTTCTTTTTAATGAAATCAAAGTACTGATTGAATTCAGAGACATTCAAAATGCATCTTTGACTTTGTTAGATGTTGATCCATCATATTATGCATATGCTGTGCATTCTGTGATAGTACTGGAATGTTATCTATAATCCTAGTATGTCTAGCCTCCTACTACATACACACAAACTAAATTTTATAGTAAGAGGCTTTCTTTTATTGAGTAGTCAGTTACAGAAGATTTCAAGCAGTCACATACTGGTAAATCTAAATTCTGTTGTGTGCCCCTCCCCCCCCCCCCCCCCCTTTTTTTTGTTTGTTTGTGAGCTTGGGCACAAACTCTTGTGCTTTGGTACAATCTAGATACTATGTGCATGAGTACTGGCAGGAATGTATGCTGTTATATGGTATTAAGGATGTGCCTTTCTCCGCTGTGCTCCACTATGCCATTGTTAATTTTATTCTATAGTTGCCAGAATAAATTATGTCCCTGATGGCAGTTCAGTAATGCATTCCTATAACAGCTAATATAAAGTCAACAGAAAGCAAAAAAATGACTCCTGTTAATTTCAGCAGACCCTGGCTCAGGCAAGGTCTAATTTATTTTTGCAAATAGAAAAAAAAAAAAAAAAAAAAAAAAAGAAAGAAATAACTACAAGATACTGCTTAGGTAGTTATTTTTAAATGGTGTATGTATATAGAAGATATATTTTTAAAGTTTGGAAAAAAAAAAAAAACATGCAGCATTTTTCATTAATGTGAGTTATGGATATGGATCACTAGGAGCATTATACTTGGGTAGTGGCAGCCAATAGTTTAATTTATCCAAAATAATGGAATGGCCACTCTCCCCTCTATTACTCCCACTGGTATTAGGTCTAGACAATGTCACTTCAAAGAGCAGCAGTTAACACCAGGGCAATCTGACATAAACCTGGAGCAATTTCCTTTTTCCTACACATGATGAATTGTTCATTTGCAAATGAACACCTTGAGCCAAAATACTAAGCCTGCATCCTACTGTTTGGAAGAAAGATTACAATGACAATATCTATTGATATTATGTAGGTGCTTGATGTGATTTGTCATTGAATAATTTAATTTGTTAGTAGTTAATATTCACAGACTACAGTCTGCCAAATTAAATCACATTTCAAGATGCTCTAATTCTATTAACCTTTGTGTTTGTTAATATAGGCTGCTACTCAGAAAGTCATATATTTTGTCAAGTTGAAGCAAATTTCTGGGAAAGGGGAAGAGATTTTGATGAACAGAAGCAAAGCCTATACTTTTACCGTTCAGTAACAGTCATCTCACAAAGAGAAAAGTATGTTTTAAGGTTGGGAACATTTCAATGGTTAATTTTTTTGTACCTGTATCTTCTGCTGCAATGGGAAAGACTTGCAGTGTCAATATATACAATATACAAGTGTGGCACATGGGTGGGTGAGTAGTTGTAGCTCCATAGAACCTACATAGCAGAGAAAGGAGACTTCTGAAGCACCATGCCGATACTATTGCTCTCCTTTGATGATATCTACCCATTCAGGGTGCTGGAATAATGATTTGCAGCTGAAAAAGGCTGCTGCCTTGAAGAGCAATGGAAGGAATGAAAAAAAAAAATAATAATAATAATAAAAAAAATCTCTTAATTCCCTTTTTGTAGAGCACAGTCCATATTTTAAAGAAGATTTTAAACATATCGACACCACAGGTTAAAGTGAAGTGTTGCAAGGCACAAAAATCCTTTCAGCACTCAGAATATTAATCTCTTGGTTTATTATCTTTGAATACTAAGACAGATTTTTCTAAATTAAGGACCAGGCCTGAAAATCTTTTCCTCTTCACTGTAATTACACCAGTATGTATGAGAAGGATGCATTATACCTGCCTGCAAAAACATTCCTAAGACTTGTAATGCATCCTCAATATCTCAGTTAAATATTGCAGCCTCTAAAGAGTTTTCTTTGTTTTGCCTTTGGTAATTGCCCTCATGCCATATATGATGCTGACTTTGTTGCAGATAATAAGGCTGTATTTTTGCCTCTTTTGCAGGAATGAATGCTTGATTCGTTTTTAGTACTGTTTCCAGGCCTAGATGAGCAATAAAAGTGTTTTGAAAAATGACACCCAAACACACAATGCATGAGCTTTAGATTTGGTTACAGCACACCGTATACGTGATTATAACATATCATAACTTTGAAGGTCGTGCTTTCACAGTCTTCTAAGTGGAATCTCTTCAAGGCTATTGCAAAAAATATTATCTTAGAGTGTGGAGGGAAGAATACTTGATGATTATGCTTTGCATCACAAGTAAACTGGTTCATTTTTCTCTATGCTATATAGAAAAGAAAAAAAAAAAAGTAAGCATCACAGTATCTGCACAACTTTAATAAAAAGGCTAAATAAGTATTTTTAATAACCTTAGACCTTCAAAGGGAAATACCAGGGAATTCTGGGAGCCCTTTTTTATCATGCACCTTGCAAGCAAGAGACAGCATTCTACAAGCTATAAATTGACATTCCCAAAGGAGCAGGAAAAAAACTTCTTGCAGGATACATAAAACAAGTCAGGGATGCCAATTACAATATTATACCAGTCTTTCCAGTGCTGCAAGGGATTTTTAACTATCTGAAAATAAAAATCTCCTTCAGAAGCCACCACCTCAGTATTTTACTACCACTTTATCTCAAATGGTAATGCTTACTGCATTTTGCTTCTTGCATTTTCATTTGAATTTCACTGGTTCAGATTTCTCTCTTTCCCCCAAGAACATTTTGATTACAAGGATAGATTTCTTGCAGCCTGACATGAGAAATTAATATGTATATATTCTAATTAAAAATGGTCAGCACAATTTATATTTATTAGTTGACTTCAAATTTAACCAGATGTTTTATTATGTGTAGTCAAACTATTAAACAATTTCTTTTTATTGAAATATGTTGAAATCAACTGAAGCACATAGGTGACAGAAATAAGGATAAAAAGCCTCTTCTTCGATGGAAATGTATGCTTTCCTAATAAGTTAATCTATTTAGTGATGCTTCTAGGGGAAGATAATTCTATGAAACACTTCAGCAAATCACCCTTTGTTCCATTCACTCAAGTCTTTCATGTGTCATTATTGCTTAGTTTTTAAAGATCATACAAATACCATTGTCCTTTCTTTTTAATAGCATAAGGAACTTTTCAAACCATAGCTCATTTTCTATTTTTGCATTATAGATTTTTCTGTTACGAAAAGAACTAGCTCTTGTCAGGTAGAAGAGAAGTCTACCAATGACTGTAACTCAGGTTTCCCTCTCCTGTGCACTTCTGAGTTGTTGATGCGTTACTGCAAAAAAAAATTGCCTGTGTGCTTTCTCTGTCAGTAATTTTCCTGGAAGCAAGAATTCGACATTCAGAGGATGTGCCAAGGAAACAAATTTTCTTCAAAGTATCACCAAATTCACTTCAATGTTTTTGGGGTTGCTTCATGAGGCTTTTTTTTTTTTTTTTTTTTTCTTTGTAGTGTGTTTATAGGTTTAGATACTAAAGATGGTTTTCTAAAACACAGAATATCAAAACATAGCTGTGATAAAATTTCAACAGTTAAAAGGGAAAAAACAAACAAACAAACAAAACTATTCTCAGAGCTGAGATGAGGATCTAAAGATATCTTCTTAGTGACCCAAAAAAGTCAATTATTGTTTTCATTTCACTACCTTAATCTTTAATGGCCCTGCCAGAGACCTGATCCAACAGCCATTAGAAACCAAAAGCACCTGACTTCCATAACTTCAGTGCCAGCACTTAGCTTCTGCACAGGACACCACAGCAAATTGGGATTTGCAAGTGCTTATATTCCACAGATCTGGGAAAAAATAACCATACACTTTATGCAAATTCTGAAGGAGGGAGAGTGGAGTTAAGTGCCATCAATCCACGTTTCTTAATGTATCCCATAGCCATCAGGAATATGAAGCCCTCTGCACTTCAGAATAGTTGTTTGTGTGTTTGTTTTAATAAGCAGCAGTCTTCTGATTTGCTTTGTCTAGACAGAAATCACAAAGCCTGCAAGAGAGAAGACCTTTTATACAAGTATTAAGTCCCTTCTAAAAACTCAGATCATGAGGCTGATTTTCAAATAAAATGAGGTTTATGCAATTATAATATTTTGTCTGTCCTTTTGTCAGCAGTAACTTTTAACAACTTGGCCAATTTCAAACCACCATGGCAGAAAGAGGAAAAAGTCTCAAAGCTATGAAGTTCCTTCATATTTTAATAGTCAGTGACTACGCAGAATCAACAGCTTTGCCTTTCAGTTAATAATTAATATTTCCAGCAAGCTTGCTTTTATTCCTCATCCATCAGGCCATAAAGTTTGAGCACATTCAAATGCAGATTTGCAGGCAGATTACAAGGGCACAGCCCCTTTCTGAAGGGGGGCAGACCTGTTTGGCACAGTTGCTTCAGCAGTTTTGTATGCAACCAGGTATCTGCACAGTCCTTCACGTGAGTTACAAAGAACAATGTTAATTACAGATCCTCTTTTCAGATATTATCTTCCCTAATGGTAATATGACAAAATAAACATAACCTCTCCCTCCACTGTTGTTACAACTTTTTCAATATTAGTATAGTAAATATGAAGAAGAGACATTATATAAGACTGCTGGATATTAACCTGAAAGAAGGAGCTCACCAGCTACTCAATGGCTTAACAACACCAAATCCAAAAATCAACAATTAAAACTTCCCAGTTCCATCAGCTGCTCCTCATTAATTAGACTTATTCTCTAGGCTCCGCACCAGCTTTGTAGCCCTTCTGTGGGCACACTCCAGGGCCTCGATGTCTTTCTTGTAGTGAGGGGCCCAAAACTGAACACAGTACTCAAGGTGTGGCCTCAACAGAGCCAAGAATTCCTAATACTCCAGCCCAGAGGTATATTTGTGTCTCTCCAGATCTTGCCACCCTGAAACTGGAGGTCACAGGGCTGCTTTAAA
Source organism: Stictonetta naevosa (assembly GCA_011074415.1). NCBI lineage: Eukaryota > Metazoa > Chordata > Aves > Anseriformes > Anatidae > Stictonetta > Stictonetta naevosa. The sequence continues at coordinate 12,011,950 of CM021700.1, forward strand.
GCTAAAAAGAGTCCACTTCCTATTTCTGCAGTTTCACTCAGCTCCAGCTCTGTGGGAGTCTGAGAAGATACTGCTTCCATAACAGGCTGACATGTTTTGCTTGTGTCGGCAAGCAAAGCTAAACAGTACATCAAAGAAGTACCCACATAAAACGCCTAAAAGCTGTGTGTGCGAGAGAGTTCTCTTTTAAAGCAACTACAGATTTTACACATGGGAAAAGATCTTTAATAAACATACGGTGCAGAACGCATTGTAATCAATTAATATTAGAAGTCAACGTTTAAAGCAATGAACTAATCCAGCCTAACTAGAGACGATCAAATCCTATAACACTGTGACACCCACTGGAAGCAGGGAAGGTAAGACCTAAGCACACAAGGAATCTTTGGGAGTGCTTCCTCTCTTCAATGGGCACAGAGTCCCAGCAAAACTCTGCACAGGGATGGTTCAGGTCTCTTTTGTTTATAAACAAATTTATTCCTAATGAAGACAGCAGCTGAGAGAAAAATTGAGATTCTCAGGAAACTCCATCAACAGCATAAAGACAGCAAACTAGGACCTTGATTCTCCAACATTAGGCAATGGAAACACTCTTGGATCTGACACCAGGACAAAAACATTGCAGCCCCAGAAAGAGGCAGAAAGTCTGAGGGAAGAATGCAAGAGGCCATCTGCACAGCCACCCACTGGAGATTTAAATGATACATTTACATTACAAGACATTAAGATATTCTTCTCCATTTCCCCAACAGTCCATGTTTACACATCATAAGAAAGAAAGGCCCTTCTCTCAGGCCAGCATACACAAGGACTTTCCACAGTTTAAATGCTTAAACACTTGCTCTCTGTGATACTCATATTTGTAAAATACTGTTCTCCAGTAGCTCCCAATGTTACAGAACCATGGTATGTCCTACAGAACGTGCTTAGCAACATCTGGGCTGTACAGGCAACTATTTGTATTACCAAAGATGTTTTGCAGTCAGTTTCAGAGATGACTTTGCTTTCATTCAGTTTAATGAATTAGTTAGCTTTGATTTCGGCTATGTTTCTTGTTCAAATTCTCATAAAATCTGGATGGAGCATATGAGGCATCTAGATAAAGGGTTTCCATCCTGAAGCGTCAAAAGAGCAAAATTTCTCATGACTAAAAAACTAGTCTTTTAAATGTGAAGGCAGCTCTTTTTAGTGTGCTTATAGTTAACTACAGCTGCCACCAGTAAAAGTTATCACTGCAAGACACTTTGTGTGCCAGGAATTACCTCCCCATGGATAATCAATGTCAGTGCAAGAATACAACGTGGGTGATGATAAGCAACAAGGAAAGACAGCTTTGGCATCATAAAACAAAGTGGATTTAATCCCAGTTTCAAAGGGTATGAGATCACAAGTGTCCGATCCACAGGAAAAGATTGGGGAAGAGGAGGAGCCCCTTCAGCTGGGAAAGCAAAAGATCAAATATATATATATAAACTGCATATAAAGTGAATCATATTATATATATATATATATAAAGAATCATAGATTGATGCTTCAGATGGGGGTGATAGTGTGAGAACCACACTAAAGAGAAAGGATTACTGGATTAATAGATTCTTGTTTAGGAGAGAGTGTAGACGAAGCACTGGCCCTAAAATGGCAGCAGAACTTGATAGCAATAGAGGTATTTCATACTCATACACCGTAAAATAAAGATAGATAGCTCAATTGTAGAGAGAAAGAGAAAAAGCACACAACAAACACACCTCCCTAATGGGAAATCCTTTCTAGCACACATGGTTTTAAATATTTCTGAATTTCTTGATACCCACAATCCTACCTATGCATAAAAACTGTTGTCTTTTTAACTATAATGTGATAGATAGAGCAATATCACCCCCCTAGTGTCAGCATTTTACTGATAATGGCATAAAGGATTTTATAATTGAACAGATCATACCTTTATTAAAAGATGACTAAAATATCCTTGCACCTTGATGGCAAAATAACAGCAAACATTCAAGAGGCAGTACTAGTACCATTACAGCACTAAAGAAGAAAACAAATCACAACTCTCATCAAAGAACAAAGCTGATGCTAAGCCTTGTAAGCACAATAAACACAAACGTTTGCATGACACAGAAAGTTCATAACACAGAAAGCTCATATAGCTGAGTTGCACAAGAAGAGAAGAATTTGTACACACAGGGCCTGTGTATTTGGAGAGATCTGTGTAGAGGGAGATTGTTGTTCCATAATGAAACATTCATTCATTTAATGATGCAGGCTGAAAATCCATTCATTGAATCCCTGAGTCTAGATAATAGCTGGCCTGTGGATTATGTCAAGTAGAAGGTGAATGATATGAACAGTAGGTGTAAATCTGAATTAATTCAGATAACATGAGCACAGTCAGTGCAAAGGCAGAGCAAAATCTAACAGTTTCAAAAATCTTTAAAGCAACCTTTCTTGTAGGCACAGGATGTACACCCATGTACTTTAAAGTAACATCACTGTGAACAAGAAATGCTCAGTGTATAGTATAAACGCATGGGTCAGTGGATTCTTTTGAATACTTCCATTTGCTTATGAGGCTGATAAGCAGCTTTTGAGAAGCAAGACACATAAATGGTTTTCACTTCCAGCAGTCTTTAGGATTCTAGGGAGACAGTTAAAATCTCTTTGACCTCAGGAATAAATAACATGAAATAATCCTAAAGAGCAATGCACATGGTTCTTCTAGTTTGAATGTCACTATGAGATATCATTTTTTTGCTTAAGAAAGCTGGGCTAGAAAGAAAAGTGTTGTGAATGGCAGCAGAAAGTATGTCCCATTTAACACACAACAGCCAACAATGGACATTTAGCTGAAGAGCACTCTACAGTTGGCTAGTAGATTATAAACTATAACAGTTCAGAAAGCTGTGAGATAATATTGCACAACATGCAATCACAAAAGGGGAAAATTGGAACCAATGAATGCAAGGGGAATATGAAACAGATCTTATTGTCTCTATATATTAGTTTTTATTTTCTCTCATGTGTGACTATCTTGCTGTGTGTATTTACAGAACAGATAAATAAAGGAAAGAAGTAGGTTAGGGATTGGACTGGATGATGCAGAAAAATTCTGCAAGTTGGTTTTGAAAGATTTTAGTTCCAAATTGTGAAAATTCTACAAAATTATACCAAAAAAAAAAAAAAAAAAAAAAAAAAGCTCCTTGGTACTTACTCTTTTGCATCTTTATATTATTATTTAATTTTTTGTTTAAGGAATGGGTATGTCTTCAAAAAGATCTTGCATATGGGTTCTTTTTGTTTATTCTTATTAAGTGAAAATGTTCCTGGGGGTTATTTCAGAGCCATTTCTAAAATCATTGAAGTAATTAGTTCAAACTTTGCAGAATTTTACAGCCAGTTCTTCATTCCTCTAGACTTATTCACAGGTGGCAACCACAATGGTGTATTACTAAACATCATCTTAAAGATTTGTGACATTGTTTTGTTCATAAATTATTGGCTGCTTGGATTAATGAAGCAAACAGCTGGCTCCTAAATCAGCTCGTGATCAATTTTCTACCTGGGTAGAAAGTTCTTTGAGCAGTACAAAGGACCTAAATCTGGCTATAAATATTAATTAGCTTAAGAGTTCTCTCAGCTATTTGGAGCTAGCCAGTGGTATAGAATTAGAGGATCCACATCCTCTGCTATTTATCCATCCCCCTCACTTCAAGACTGGGGATGCATTAAAATTGGGCAAAGTGTTGTCGCACCCTGACAGCGCACAATATATACATGGGTCTTTGCAAACAATAGTCAGACAGTCATAAATTAAACCACTGTACAGTTCCTCTAAATTACTGTGGGTTTAAAGAAGTTTAATGATGAGAGGATGACAGCCAATTCTTTGGGACAACCCCCATTCCTGAGCTGAAAAGACCTTGGCACAAAGAGAAAATCTCTCTCTTTTTCAGTGTTCCTACAGTATTTCTAGAAGCCATAATTCTTCCATGCTGAGAGATAATTTTCTAAGTCCTCTGTGTTTCCATAGCAAAGGCCAGATTTTTTCCCCAATGTGTGACAAAAAGAGTCTGTGCAATATTACAGAGAAAAAAGTAGAAACAACACTTTGAAACACAACCTCAAATATTTTGCTGTACTGGATGGCTTCACTTTCTGAGCTAAAGTCCAGTGTAGTCTTATCAAGGGTGTACAAATATGGCTTAATTCCTTCAATTATCCTCAGACACAGGGATTCTGAAGAGATCTAATCTTGTCTCATGACAACGAAAGTTTTGTGAACTGGAAGAGAATGGCTGGTTGCAGAGGAAGACACTTTCTCACACAGACATTTTAAGGCATGGATTCTGCACACTGAAGTAATCAGAAAAAAAAATACCTACTTGTAAGAGCACATGTATTGGAAAATCATACTTGGAGCTGCCTGATGCTGCCTACGTATTAGGATCTTATACATTAACATTGCCTCAAAATACTTTAGAGAGTAAAAAAAAAGTTCACATTTGTAATACTATTAAGTTCAGCTTTAGACTGAACTTTAGATCACTGGGTCCAGCATGCACCTAGGGCTACACATTTAGAACTAGGTCCAACAATACTGATGTCCCATAACAAGTCTTCCGTCACAGAACTGAACATGTAATTAAATATTCAGTAGCACCGGATGTTAGTAATACAAAAGGTTACAGAATGCTGTAGCAGACACACAAACACTACAGCTTTTAGTGTACACCAATTTGCATTCTAAATAGGCACTTGACTTTTCCTCTGTGACAGCCTCACAATTGATTAGATAAATATTTTGCACTAAGCCACCAGAATGTAGGGGTATAAATCAAGGTGTCATTTTAGACCAAGAAATTCTTTAAACAACTAAAAAAAAGAAATATTTTTGTTTGAAATAATACACTACTTCTGAAGTTGTAAAGTCTTGATCAGGATCTAGCTCTGTGAACACTATAGGTTGACTGGCTGTTTTCTACAACCAATCTTTCATTCTTATGTTTTTTAGATATAAGCACCCACAAGGTGTAATTAGAAAATCAATTTCCTGAAACTCTAGTATCTATTGAAAATTACTCATTTATGAATACAGATGGAACAAAGGAGTAGAAGTAATATACCTGAAATGTAAGTGAAAAAGGTGAAAAAACATTATTTAACTATCCTGCATGCATCCACAAATGCAGCTCGGATAATAATCCAAGAATCCAACAAACTGGAGGCCCGTAAAACAGGAAAAAAAAAATAATAAAAAATATAAAAAGTTTAATATTTCTGTGACTAAAAAAAAAAAAAAAAAAAAACACCTGGCAATAAAATAGCAAACTAAGTCATAATTTCTGTTACTTAATTTTGACAGTCCGAAAAAGGGCTAGCCAATATTTCCGACTTTGCACACAACAAACTGTTGCCAAAACGCTCAATTAAAGGAAGAGCTGGCTTGAGTAAGGAGATAGTATTTCCTCCTTTCTAAGTCCTGGGCATGTGGGGATACAAAACATGCAGTAGCTATTAAAGATGTTTAAGGAAAATTGTTGCTCTCTCTTATACATTGAGGAGATTAGGAGTTATGACATCTTGTAATAAAGACTAACTGCTGCCCTTAGCTGTAAATACTTTACAATCTCTATTTAGAAAATCTGTCCCTGTGAAGTAAATAAGTAAATAAATATTTGAGTAAATATTTTCATCTTGCTTGCATTCTCACTTGTGGTTTCTCTTTTTGTAATGATTGCTATATGTTTTGAAGGAAGGAATCACAGAATATTTGAGGTTGGAAAGGACCTTTGGAGGTCATCTCATCCAAAACCCCTGCTCAACAAGGTCACCTAGAGCCAGTTGTCCAAGACTATTATGAAATGGGTTTGGAATTTCTCCAAGGATGGAGACTCCACAATCTCTCTGGGCAACTTGTTCCGCTGCTCAGTCACCCTCACAGTAAAGAAGCATTCCATGATGTTCAGGCAGAGCCTCAGTTCTTGCTCATTGATTGCTTCTTTTCACTGAGTGCCACTGAACAGCGTGTGGCTCTGTCTTCTTTACAGCCTCCCCGCAGATATTTGTACACATTCATGAGTTCCCCACTTCTCTAGGCTAAACAGTCCCATATCTCAGCTTTTCCTCATACAAGAGATGCTCCAGTCCTCTCATCATCTTGCTGGCCCGCTGCTGAATCCTCTCCAGTAGCTCCATATCTCTCCTGTGCCAGGGGAACCCACAACTGGACACATTACTCCAGTACTCATCAAAGAAGAGAAGTCTTTTAAAATTTAAAACTTATCTACTGAATTCTGTCTAATGTTTGGCTGTTTAGTAAGCGTGCATTTAGGAAGCTTGTAATTTGTAAGCTATTAGTTGTATGTCAATTAATTGCAAGGAATTTCAGATGTAATTGATTATTTAATCTGCTTTAAGAGTCACTACATGATTTAAACAGACAATATAAGACATTCTTATCACTTAGTGGGTTTGGGAATTTGAATAGACTACCGAAGGCTGTCATTAGTAGCTGAGTTTGTGGTTGGCATTACTGACATGAACTCATTGTTGGCAGAAAAAGAAAACATAAATTGTCACTTTTCCAAATCTACTGTGGATTTTCAATTACTAGATCATGTTTGATTTTTATTTTTTGGGGGGTTGGTTGGTTATCTTTTGTTTTGCTTTATTTGTGTTTTTTTTTTTTTTTTTCCATTTTTTTCTTTCTTTCCTTGAATTTCCCAGCACAAATACAATAATTGTAGGCTAAGTTTTTGAATAATGACAACCCAGATAAATTGCATTTCTTGCAAATTATTATACAGGAAGGACTGGCCTAGTCCAACTCTGCCCAGTTCAAACTGAGTTGTCATTCTTCACCAAAACTTGTCATTCACTGTTTTAAGGAAACTGTATTGCTACAGTTGTTAAAGGGTTGCAGATGGAGTAGAAAAGCAGCTCAGGAAAAATATGTATATATATATGGATCTTTCCCTGCTTTTGCATACAGATACAGAAAAAAAAAAAAAAAAAAAAAAAAAAAAGTAGATGAACTTGGACAGCTTCAATTTACATTATGTGACCTTCACTTATTTGGCATATTTGGGATGTGACTGATATAGCATCCTAGTAATTTATGAGTTGGTTTAGCATGAAAAATGAATTGTCTGGAGCTGATCCTTCTAAGCACTAAAATAAACAAGCCCACATTTCAAGTTATGCTAAATACTGTCTCTGAAAGGAAAGCTGTGTTTATCTACGAACTGAAACCCAAGACACAAATTGATTAAAATAGTGTGCTAATTGTTTTCCTTATGCTGCACACAACAAATAATGTCTGTTTATTTACTTGTGTTCATTTTGCATTTATTAGTAGGTACACAGAGAACAATGGCAGGGCAACTGATTTAACTTGGGAGGTGTTGGTCACCCAGAGCTGTAGTAGCTCTGTCAGGAAGACTAACTGACATACCTTCTTCCAAGGTAAATTTTTCCTAGGCAACAAGAATGGATCTTGCTCAGCATGAGGGTTGGATCCTTGCACAAAGCTGCACTGACCTTGCTGCTCCTCCTGCTGCCTCTCACCAGTTGGTAGCTTCATCTGAATGACTCTTCTTATTCTCAACCACTATGTCTTTGTTATTACATAAAACCCAATTTCTAGGTTGGACTTTTAGTCAGACTAAACTCTTCCCATAGTATCTGTGCCTAAAGGAACAGTGTCTATAGGGTTTCCTTAATGAGAGACAAAATGGAAATAAAATGTGTGGAAACAAGATTCCCCCTTTGGAAAAGATCATGATATTGGACAGCACCTTGCAAAATCAAGACTGTCTGTGCTACTTTATTATACATGAGCCAGAAACAAAAACTTGGACTCCTCCAAATGTCACTGAATGCAAGAGGTTGACTTCCCAAATACTCCTGTTTTTTATGCCATATTGACGCAAGGTGGGCCAATTTTGCATGTTCTGTGAATCACTTAATCTTTCACTAGTATTCAAAGCAAGAGCAGAGCAATACTCATAATTAACAATTGTGTTGCAGCATATAAAAGGCTCTCTGCTCAGCAAGCTGATAGCTGAGCAGAAATGAGCCAAACATGTGCTGTTAAGGGCCCATTGTTCTTATGCTGAACAAATATGAACAAAAGCTGGAAAACTTTTTTTTTTTTTTTAAAAAAAAAGTCATAAAAGCGTAACAATAGTTGATAGAAGTTTTGCACATTCTAATCTGATTTCTGATTCACCACTGCATAAATGCCACATTTAACTTCTAAAGAGACTCCATCTGTATCTGTATTTCTGATAGTGATAGTCATAGACCTAACACTCAGCTCTATCTATTAACATATGCTTCCAGAAGAGCACCCCCAGCACAGCCTTTGACCCTAATTTAAGGCATGGCTGCTATTTTGAGATCCTAGGTACTTCACATTTTGTGCCCTAGTCACTCAGAATATGACTCAGATATTCACAAACTTGACTGAAAGGAGCAGCACTACTTTCTTACAATTAAAATTGTTCTGCACTTAAAGGAATAAAACAAAATACTATAATCTATCCATCTAAATAATATCTATCTTTATCATGCAACTATGAAATGAGATTTATACAAGTGTCTATTTCAGTCCAACGTTTCATCTCTTTTCATACTATTAACTACTATTTTCCCCACAGGGACCAGTAAGAGAGGGTCTGACACTATGTGATTATTGGTCCTGAATATAAAACTCCACCTTTGATTATGAGAACAGAAAGAGAGAACGGCATCTTTATTTCAACCATCAGCAGTGTTTCAACAAAAGGTAAACAGGTATCTTAAATATGGGAAATATGCGCATGAAAGGCATTTATAACTTGACTTATGGCTGCAGTGACAGCATTTATTTCACTCATAAGATGAATTGTGCCTTGTGGTAAACCACTGTTAAATAGTTAAATCTTCCAAAAGATTCTAAAGGATAACAAATTTAACTCTGCAGCTGTACAATTCTCCTTTGTTTAATACAGGGTTTCCTTGGTCATCTTTTATATCTCTCCAGACCACAGGAAATCACTGCAGTTAATAGAGTTAAACAAAAGTGAAAGGAAAAATGGACTCATCAGGCAAAGATGGAGCCTACTAATGAGGTTCTTCCTTCTGAAAACATTCAGGCTTTGTCACAATTTGTCTGTCCACATTCAAATGGAAAGTACAATTAGCAAATAACAACTACAGAAAAGAGGTGGGGTAGGATTGTGAGAAGTTGCTATATGTCTGTCCTGATCCAATGTGATCATCTTCTCATAAACCATTCCTAAAAATTGTTTAATATATTCTTTAGAACTATCTATTCCACCGTCCATCTATTCCAGTAATTAACTATCCCTACAGTTCAAAAATTCTAGTTATATAATCTGAAATTTCCCTTTTATATTTGGTTCCAATGATCCACTTAGAGTCTAATATTATCCCTACCAGAATCTATTTTGCACCACTGATGAAGAAGCCTAAAGATAAGTAGGGCCATAACTATGCTCCTTATTCAAGTACCTAGAGTCAGGAATGATTAATGCAGGTGACGCTGCTTACAGTGTTGTGTTGATATATGAGAGGAAGAATATCTGTAATGCACAAATTCAGCTAGCAAGTTTAAAATGCCAGTCACCTTAGACTGCATCAAAGGAAATAATATTTTTTCAGAGAGTGATTCAGATAAGTACTAGCTTTGCTGCTCCAAATTTGTCTCTGGCAAAACCCTGTTGACTATACAGAATTACATCAGGCAGCTACCTTTCAGTATACCTGTGGGTTTTTTTTGTTGTTTTGTTTTGTTTTTTCTTTCTTTTTTCTCTTTTTTTTTTTTTTCCTGGGAATTTAAGTTAAACTGACTGCTTAATGTAATGTAAAATTACCCAGCTCCATTACTCTTTAAAAAAAAAAAAAAAAAAAAAAGTCTCTGTGTTTGGTCTTTTTTAACTACTGGAACTTGAACTGGCTTTTCCATTACAAACTATCTCCAATTGCTTCAGTTATCCAGGAAACACAAAGCTATCTTACATCGAGCCTAGCTTCTAAATTGACACTTAAGTTGACTGAATACGCTAATGTGTGCCTTTGCCCTTTTTCCATGGAGATAGTAGTATTTGTCATCTAACACCTTCAAAGTCTACAGAAACAGCAGGCACTCAGTGCAGGATATCTCAACACCGTCTGTTGTTAACTTCTACTTCCCAAGGCATGTCTTTAAATTAAAATTGAAACACAATTGCAAAATTGAGCAGTAGTCAATTAGATCAGCCTATTCCATTCATAGGGAGCTCTTCATACTCCATTTACTTGAACAGACATACAGTTTGTTCCAATAAACTGGGTCACATACAAAGCTACGTAACAGACACAGACGCTTTTTTTTTTTTTTTTTTTTTTTCCATGCTCTTGACAAACCCAAATAGTAATGCTTAGGACTGCCAAGAAAGCCAATAATGAAAACATGAGATTGGTTTGCTGCTACCTCCTATTCAAGTGAACTCACTGTACCACCACTTGGGATCCTCCCTTTCCCCCAAACTGTGTTACATTTGACTGCTGGATTGTTTACAGTTTAAAGCAAAAGAATTTCTGAATATACAGTCTGTCCTACACAGTAATGTTCTTTTAAAAATGTTGTTTCAAAAACATTTCTGTACCTGGTCAGGAATCTCAATTTTTTCACTTTTTTTGTAAGACCTAGGAGATCAGTTACTCAATTTACTTAAAAATGAATCTCAAGGAAAACTGGAAAGCATCAGTCTAGTGGTTTCAAAGCATAATAATTCTTCTATTCACTTAAATACTTCAATTAACATAGATGTTTAGAACAAAACTAGAAGAGAATTCATTGCCAGAAGTATGGCAAATCACAACCCTCAGAACGACTGTTGCTGGTAGTCTGCAAACTCAGGATGATGTTATTTTCATTTGCATGGTATTTTCCTGTAACTCAGTTCTCACTTGCAAATGGTAATGAGATTTCTTAATTTCTCACAATTTATGTCTGTCTTGTCTCTCAGAAATGTCAGTTACTTTTTTATATAGCACAGTCTCCTCCTAATAAGCACATATTTAACCCGCCTACATATGCTATCTAGCCTTAACCTAATGACAATGACTGTCTCTTTGACCCTATTTTAGCTGGCTCTTTGGAAACTACTGAGGTTACCTCCAGAGGTCCTTAGCTCCATGCTTGCTCTTTCATCCAGGTTGACTTCTGTCACCTGATATGATTCGTTTGTTGCTTGAACCAATACAGAGTAAAGAAGTATAGGTCATATGCAGACACGCATTCCTAAAATTTCTGGAGAGTGTAGTATATACATCCAACTTCTCCACACTGTCTTTGACCCTAAAGGATGTGATTTATGGCACCTAGACAGAGATTCTGGCTCTACTACACAAGCTGTAGAAACATTTAGTCTTTCAACGGCATCAATCAAAATTATACATGTAGGATTTACATCAAAATTCAGATATACTACATCAGCAATTTATGCTCCTTTCATTTTGAATGAGAACCACAACAATGTAGTTCTGCAACAGCAAACTTGATCCCTATATGCAAACAACCACAGCAGAAAATTGAAAGAAACATACACATATAAAATAGACAAAAAAGCTTATAGAGTATTTCACTTTGAAAATGAAGTTAGGGCATAAAGTGAAGTCATGAAAATAGTTATCTTTTTAACACTACCGTCATGAACTCTCAGCACAGATGACTGAGAGTTGCCTGTAATTTAGCTTCCATAAGAGAGAATTGTTTTGTAATCTACATGGATGATTCAACAAATAGAAGTATCTGCAAGGTTCTTGGCCAGTTAAAGATACTGCAGGCTGTCAATGAACTGACAGAAGTATTACCTTGACTGGAAGATGAGTTATTCTCTATTTTGCAGTCTGAATTCCAAGCCACAGAATCTGCTATTTTTCTTCTCACCATTACAATCATGTTAGTTCAGCTCCAGTGATGTCTGTCATGATGACCAGGCTAGCTCTGACAGTCCTCTGGAACTCCTGCTGTTTTTAGAACCAAGTAATGAAACCTAGGGACAAAGAGATGAAAATTCTGGTCACCTGTTTTGCCTGATCATTGCTGCTTTTACCCCACACAAATGTTCTTGTGATCACTGCAGCAGTGAGGAACGTGAGGAAAGCAAAACTGTAGATCTCAGAGACTGAAGTTCTGCAATGAACCTAGAAGTCATGCTTGCAAAACATCACAATAGAAATCTAAAAAAATCTAAGAGGATAATTTTGGTGGGTATTGCATTTTTGATGATTTTTTTTCAAAAGGCAAAAATGTTCTTTAATAAGTTCGGCTTCACAGTTTCTTACCAAAATGTACATAAAAATATGTAGACACACAAAATAGAAGCAGAGGTGTGTATGTAAGAAATGAGATGAAGCACATTAGGAACGAAGGATTCACTTTCACATCTCTTCTTCCAGACTTAGTCATAAGTGGGACATATGGTCCTCTCATAAATTTTCCTTTACCCAATTTTAAGCTGTATCAAGAAGCTGTAAATCAGCAGAAGCTATTGCTAGGGTTTGAATTCTTGAATTTAAAAAATAACTGAATCTGCAGAACACAGAGAAGCAGATTAAATCCTATTTATACTCGTGGCCAGATTCTAACCTCTACTTCAACAGCCTCAAATTAGAGTATGTTGGCACAAGCAATTACTCTGTTTATATCAGTTTATGTGAGGTCATACTACACGAGAGAGAAAGAATGAATGGATGAGTATAAATTTATATTATAGCCTCAAGATATTGAAGCAGAATATGGAAAAATCCTAAATTAAAGCTGTTCCAAACAGAATTGATTTGTTTATGATACTTTTGACAAGACAAAGAATCAAAAATGGCCTCAAGACAAAATTTTCCTGCATAAAATCTAATATTGTCTCAGATAAATATTTATCATATCATTTTTATCTTATTATATTTTAAGCCATATTTAAGTTGCCATCTCAGAGAATTCCTAAGCTTCCAGGAATAATCCAGTCATCTTTTAATTACAAGAAACCCCATACAAATATTGTTCATTTAAATGCATACATAAAGCATATAAAGGACCACACACTTTAGCTTCAAGTGTATGGCATATAAGAGTAAGTCATTTTAGCTGAAGCTAATTAGTTTATAAAGTCTGAATCACTATCCTAAAAGCTTTTGGTTACAAAAAAGAGTTCACAAACTCACAACACAGATCGTGGTACATCAACAGAGCAGCCAACAGTCTGCCTAACAAATCATTAGCACATCAACATTCTTACTGCAATTTCACCTTCTGTATTTTTAGGATTTTTTAAATCAATCTACATGGAGGCATAAAAGAAAATGAGAAGGGACATGTATTTTCCAGTGCCTAGCAGCAATCTTTAAATAACTGGATTGCTCCTTTTCTTCAGCAAGTAGTGACTTCAATAAAATTAAGTGCAGGATCAGATCTTGGTTGATTAACAGATTATTTGAATCCAGATTTCAAGGCCACATAAAGTTTGCTCAGAAGGAGCTAGAGGCAGAGCAGGTGCAAGAACCAAAAATGCCACTAATTTCTCAAGAGGGAGATACCAGCTTTCCTGCAGACCGTGCAGGGATAAAGACAACCATAGTTACATAGGCTTTTCTTTCCTTGATTGTTTAGAACATCTTCCTGAACATTTAGAAATATAAACATTAGAAAATAGAATACACCACCCAACTGAATTGCAAGAATTTCAGGATGTACTTGTTTGTTGCTGTGTGGGAGCTAGTCTTAGGAGAGGATTAAAATTCACAATGAAACTCCTGCAGCCATTGGTTTTCCATTGTTGTGATATAGGAATGATTCCTTTTAATGATAAACATGATAGTGATCTCTAGACAAAAGATAGTTGTAAGGTGTACTGCCAAAAGAAGACAGAAATGAAATCCCTACTTCTTTGTGCAAACATTGTATGACAGACACTAGCGGTGTGATAATGTTCCCAATACTAGTATCCCAGCAGTCACACTGCTGGTTCATGTTTCAAAAATGTCCTGGATGCTGATAAAGAAAAAGACAAACCCTCACCTGTAAGATAATGTCTTTTTTGTAGCACTTTGTCCTGCAAGGACACAATGTTATGTGTGTAATACAGGATATTCCTCCGTTATAATCTCTTCAGTATGTGCATGATATGTTTCAGAGCTGTAGTCTCTAATCTGCCTCATCAAACTAAGCAATAGTCTTTTCATCAAAGACATAATGCAGCTACTTTGATGTAATCCTAGCTGTTGATGTTTTTGAAAAGGACTGGAGAAATATATGACTGCTATCAGACCGTTAGCTCAGTTTCCTATCCTCTGAAGAAAAGAAGGTGTAAGATATCAAATTCCAAGAAACACAAATAGATACTTCAAGCAATGCAGAAAAAAATACTGCTAAATGGAAAACAACACCAACAACAAACTAATTCACTGCACATAAAACAATTCAGGTAATTGCTCTGACCTACACTGCCAGTTCTGGAAGTTTGACTTTACTGGAATTCAAAAGTGAGGACCTGATTTAATAGTTGGGAGCCATGAGAACAAACACCAACTTTCCGCTACACAACAGAAAACTACAATTCCACTATAGTTTTTACAGGGCTTAGCAAAATGAATATTCTGAAATGCCATACCCAATATTCTTACTAAACATTTAAGTTCTAATTGAAGTGAGCAGATAAGCTTAACAGCTAAAATCTAACCTTCTACTCTTAGTTAACTTCCAACTTTCATTTGTTTTCTCATAGATATTAATGTAAATTTCTGCTGACCTAAATCTCAGACATTATAACCAAATTTCTTTTGACAGAAATCCTGTGCAGATATTCTGCTTCTCTTTTACACCTCTTGAAATGGCATTAGTATTTTCAGGTTGAGCGCTTGCCCCACTCTGGCTTCTGGTTGGTGCTGTGGTGCTCAGAAGTAGCTGGAGGAGGGTTACCAGGTCCTCCCTACTCATGGCACATCCCAAGACAATTACATTTGGATGGATGAGGGCTGCCAAGATGGATCTTTAAGTGCTCAAATCTTTGATATCACATAACAGAGCAGAACAATTAGTCTAATGGCCCCTTCTTTTTTTTTTTTTTTCCTCCACAAGAAGGAATTTTAATGAGGCCTTCATCATTTACAGTAAAGATGTACTAGATCTCTAGCTAATAACAGTAGCCACTTAGTCCAATTAGCTATATATTAGAATAAATGATACTGTACTTAAATGTAATGCCCCATTTAAAGGAGAAAAAAAAAAATAAAAATCAAACCTGATCATGAAAATCATGGAATAAGAATGGCTGAAATGTTGACCTGCACAGAGCTTTCTTCCACTTTCTTTCTTTCCTGTCCCTATATTAGACAACTCACTTAACTGGCTATCAAAGGAAATGCTCTTTTTATGGACTTTGAACTCTGTTTACTGTATTATCATTTGTCTAATCAAAGCAGCTTTGTCAGTGTCATCTGAAGAGAAGTTCCTTTGAAATAATATCAGACCTAACTCCAAGGAGTAATATATGTAGAATGGATAAAATCCATCAATTTTTTTTAGTATAATTTTGTTTAACGTGCACAAGAGGCAGACCTCAATTAATTTGAATTTATTTTCTTCTATTTACTATACAAATTACTTTTTATAAAATTGCTTTATAATATTGCTTTATAAAATTGCTTTATAAAAAGTAATTTGTATAGTAAATAGAAGAAAATAAGCAAATTCAAATTAATTGAGGTCTTGTGTCCAAAAAAAAAAAAAAATACTGTTTCTAGTGAATAGCATCCAACATAAAGTGATGAATGGTACACTAGGTAATTTTAATCTGTATCATTTGTCATTAGAAATAGCTGGAGAAAAATTGTATGGCAATACTTAATTGCTTTAAACTGAAATAGTTTTCTGATATTTTCTAAAGTAAACAATCTAAATGTAATCACATTTTGTGACAAAGCATTATCACATCCCTTTTTGTAAATGTTACATTAAAAAAATCATAGTTTTCTACTTTGCTTTTAAATGTTATTTGCATTTTTTCCCCTTTGACTGATGATTAGCAAACATACACCACCTTATAACACTTAATAATTACAGTTTAGGGAGACAAAGATGGGTAAATTCTTTTTCTCCCTTCCTATTTTTTAAATGCAAAGAGTATAAATCAAGTAATAATAATAATTGAAAAAGCTGTGCAATGAATAGCAGCATCCCTACTCCATACTTTACACATTGTCTTTCCTACACCCGTGATGAGATGAAAAAAGGCAAAGAGATAGAAAAGCATCTACCTAAACTTATTAGCTGATAAAACAGAGAAACCAAAAAGGAAAGACCAATTCGTCATTACTTCCTTACTACCACATTGGACTCCGCACAAGTTGCAATTACCAAAGACCCACTTTCTAAATAAGGACAACTGTTCAATTCAAAATTGATTTCAGTATCTTTGGCTGTGAAGAAGCCACATACACACACACAAATTAACCACGGTAACTCTTAATTCTAAGGAAAGGATTATAGGGAAAAGCACCAGCTTTCTGCAAGCAAACAAAAGGGAACAGCTTGATGTGTAAAAAGGCTTATCCATGATAGGGAGATTATTAAAAGACACCATTATTTGAAGCTCACAGTAAATGTATAAAAAATTTCAAGACTGTATTAAAGTTAGGGAAAAAAAATGTTGCTTCTATATTGCAGAATAAAAGGGACTATTAGAAGAAAAAAGCCTCTTGCACAAAGCTGTAGTTATAGCTTAATTTTTTAAATGAGGGGAAATAACGTTAGCTATAGTTAAAAGAACAAAAAGCAATAATAAAGTAGGATTCCAAGACTCATGCTGTCTACATACAAAACCAAACCAAAACTTTTTGGAACATACCAAAAGGAACTCCCCAAAGAAACTTCAGGGTCCTTAGATCCCTGAGCTGTAAACAGTATGCTGATGCCACAAAAGAAAAGGGAGCTCTGTGTCAACCAGCACATTTCCTTGGACATGCTGTATACGGGCCCCTCTATTTGATTCCACCCATTTCTGTGTCTTCTGGTCATTTCGCTGCTATCACTAAAATGCAGTATGTACCTGGCACTATGTATTAAAAGGCACCAAGGACTTAAAGATTATCACTGCATAATCACCTTAGAAATGCCCTAAGTCTTCCATGCAGAAGGACAGAACTCCATTGGATCCGCTATATACCTTCCATTCTTGTGCATCTGCAAACCCTACTGAATTTCAGAATAACTCTTGAGTAACTAATACTTCAGAAAATCACCTCATATTTATTTTTTATTATATATATATTTTTATTATTCTTCATTTGCTGTAGGTTTTGCACACTTCAGCAATGCTGGACTGCCATACTTTAGCTGACTGATGCATCCCAGCTCATCTGACCCTCCATTAGCTGCTTAGCATGCTTGAAGGTGAAAAACATGTCAACAGACAGGATAGAAGCAGTTTTCACATTCCCAGAACACACCCCCCAGACCAACTTCATTGCCTCTTCCTGAACACTTGCAGTCCTGCTCATTTTTTTTTTTTACTTATTTATGAACACCTTGGTGTATTTAAAATTTGATGTTTTTAAAAGAAAATCAGAATATTTGTAAAATCTTTTTTTTTTTTTGGTCTTGTTTTATTTCAGCTGAACTGTGGATTTACCTACTCAAAGGAACAAATTTAGAAATATAAATAGAGCAGATGCTTACAAATATGCTCTACTTTGACAGTCATTTTTTTTTAATGCATTTTTATTAGCTGATAGCAAGCAGGGCTTCCGTGAAGCTCACGAGGCAAACTAGACTCTTTTGCTGTTGTTTTTAAAAGCAAGCACAGTAATCTAATAAACAAGTATGTTTTGGTGCAGAGTTGTGTGTATAGCATGACAATCTCCATTCAGAAATATTTGTAGAAAATATAAATATATATATATATATATATTATATCCAGTCCTCATGGATATGTGATTACATGGTGATGAAATCTAATTTATTACATTACTCACCAGAGAGAAGTTCTGGTACTCTTGGCAGGTTCTCAGCATGCAAACAAACAAATAATGCCTACATTGCCCAATGTGGAATTTGCTGTTCTTTGTTTTTGCTATAAAAGTCTACATTTTATAGCTGCTCTGGGACAGTGATTCAACAACATACAAAAGAAAGTGGAAGTTAGTAGAAGGAGGGGAGGAAGAGTTCTAACTAAAATAGCAAAATATTTCTGATTAATGAAGGCTTCTGCTACCACAGGCCTCATAGTAGTAATTTTACAAAATCAACAACAGTTCCAAAAATAATAGAAATGTACAATCTCTCTGAGGATACTCACTCCAGAAATTGACTTTAAATACTACAAAGATTTAGCCAGAACACATGGAAGATAGGAAGACTTCAAATATATTACTGAAATTGGCATATTGTCTTTAATGCAGTAAATGAGAAAGACACAGCAAACCTAAGCTGTTTTACCAAAGCATAGATAAGTCATTGACTATGTCAAGAAACATTATGCAAGTTCTCAGCAAAACATGTTAAGTCCTCTTATCACTGAACTATTTACAGTTGGCATAACATTAGCACGACTCCAGGTTTTCATTTTTAAAAAGACCGTAATTGAAATGGTAGCTTATCTCCTCCAGTAAAATATTGATATAAACACTGGAGAGAAGATGCTGCTAACAGCTACCTCTCTGAATCTCTCTTCAGCAATTATGGCTCATTCACCACATTGCACAGGTGATCACATTTTATGGAAGAACATAAGAATGGCCACACTGGAAAGAGATCCAAGACAAGTGTAAGGCAGAAGATTTAAGTTAGAGAAAGATTTCAGGGAAGGAAATGGTACTGTGGTAATGAATCAGGTCACAGAGGGCACATCTGACAACTCTTAGTAGCAACACCAGAGAAATGAAAGAATTAAAGAATGAGTCCTGCTGGAAACTCTTGCTTCAATTCAGCTGGGATCTACACAGATCACTTTGCTCAGTACATCTTTTGTAAGACACGAATGTGCAGCATGCATCTTTTCTAAACCACACACAAACAATACAAAGTCTACTTATGAAAACCATTTGATTCTAATAGCCTCTGCTGGCTAAGATGAAGATGCCATCTCTTCTATTAATTTTGACAAGTTCAGCTTAATTGTTTTCAGTATTCTGTCACTAGAATTGTTCATTTTAAGGTGGTACATCAATTGGAAGTGGCATTAGTACATTAGTTAAAGGTTAGTTGTTCAAGCAGGATGGTGTACAGAAAAGAAGTCTCTCTAATTTGATTAAAGAGTCACCTTTTCTTCTAAACAATGTATCACAGTACACCAAGACTCATCTAACATTTCAATTGACAGGATTTTGATGGCTAAAAGCATAACTTGAAATTCCTCCTGTAAATTTCAATTGCCTCATCTTCATTACAATCTTATTATTCCCTCATTTTGTCAGTAGATTTATACATATTTTGTGTGAAGTGCTTCCCTGTTTATGCCTTCAGTTTGTGCTTCATTGACTCATGTGACTTCTTTGTTGTAAAAGGTTGTCAGGGAACAAGATACAATTTAATAAATATAAATAAATTCTCCCCAAAGAATACAGCAGAAATTTACAATAAATATATCATACTTGATTTGAAGCCATTAAAAAACATAATTCCAAACAAAATGTGATCATACCTCTAGATGTGTTAAATTAGCATTTAATCTTAATTTAATGAGGCTTATTGTATAGCATTTAATAGCAATCAACTGTGAGAGAAGCACATCTGGGAGCCTGATGAAGATGCATTAGCTGTAACTCAAATCCAGTTCATTTATTGTCATGTCTACATCCTTTACTCTTTTTGACAGTCAAGTCTGACTGCCCATAGCATTTCCAATATCAGGTCAGCAGCAACACATCTGTGCACTAGGTAATGTGAGGCCACACGGTTGGTTACATGTATACACCTCTTGTGCTTCACTTAAAAGACCACTGGGTACTGGTCTTCAGAACCAGGTGTATCTCAGACAAAACAACATAGTAGCCTCTTAGAATTCTGATCACAAAACCTGTTCCATCTGAATAGTCAGCAGGAAGTAGTTTGTAAATTTCAAACGTATTCATTTGAAAAAAAAATCATTTAAGATGGTGGAGTTTTTCAAGACCAAAATATTTTTGAAAGGTTTTGCATTTGATGATATTGCCTTTGTTCTAAAAAATTATTTCCTAAATAGTCAAGAATTAATTTCATTCAAATACTTGAAATTGAATTTAAGATGCTGTGATTTTACTTTCAATATTTTTTCTTTTTTCTTTTTGAATACCTGCCTTCTTTCACATTCATGACACAGCTAGGAACTACTGCAAAGTAAATTCTAGAGGCAAACTCATTATGACAAACAAGAACATTCTTTAGAAAAAGTTTAATGATATAGTCTATACTAAGGAGCAACTGCTTTATTTCTGTTTTTCAAGCTAGCAAGCAATTTAAGGTTGACATTCTTTCTGTGCAGTCATCATGCACTCTCTAAAACTTGTTCCTATGCTGCCTACACTAGAAGCCTCGGTCAGGAAACCTGGGAGCAGATGAGATCATTTACAGGCCTTTGTTAGATTGAGACCCTAGAACCACAAAGAGAAAAACCTACTGCCAATACTTGAGCTCATATAAATGCAATTGCATTAAATGACAGTAAAAGACATCCCTTCTAATTAGGCCTTGTTAAGTACCTTTTCAGCAATCAGATGGTACTGAATTAACTCTGAATAGCTGACCTATAAAATCTAATTCAGACCTAGCTAAAATCTATTTTTGCCGCAGGCTCTTTTTCTTTTGTGTCATATGTCACAAATGATCTATTGATAAAAACAGATCTTGCCTTAAATAGCACAGCCATTGGGATTTGCAGAGTGTGACACTTAAATATTTCACCCGTTAGAGGCATAAATTATTATCTAACCTTCCGTGGTCAAATTTTACTGCATTCACATTTCATAAATAAACACAACCACCGAGGTACTCTTACAACACTCCATCTTACAGGTGGTTGAAACCCACTGCGCCATACTCTCCCAGCCTTTGACTGATGTAGTGCAGCTGATCTCTTCCATCCCTCTCCCAGACTCTGGCAGTCCCCTCCAATAAATCAACTATGGTGGAGAGCAGGGGGAAACTCAAAGATGTCAAATTTTGCCCAGTCATCAGCTTCCCTGTGCCGCAGCCAGATTATGACCACTCTATGTGATTTAAGTGATGCAAATCATTGTGTTACAAAATCTGACTGAATATAATAAGACAATTAAGGACTTAGTTAAATCTGGTTATGAGTATTGGAAAATTCTCATACACAGGGAGCCTGCAAATATATATATATATACATATATATATATATATATATTGTTTACCTGAAGACAGACCTGAATAGGGAGGAACTTGAACAAAGAAAATGACAAGAGATCTGGAGCAGAAGGATCAGGAAATCTTCCCACGGCTAACACAGAAGCATAAGGATTATGAGCTGGAACTCAAAAGTGACAAATATAAAACAAAATCATAGGAAGATACACCCACACAGGAACTAATGAGTACACAGTCCTACAGCAACTTTGCCAGACCTGCCTAATTCTTTGTTCAGTTCCATTCTTTAAAGAGGAAAAGAAAAAATAATAATAATTTAAAGAGGCTGTGCATGGCTTTTCTTTCCTAATTACCTTTCCCTGAAGCCTGAAATTATAGCCATTAAATGTATTTATTGTGCATTTCCCCAACACCCACTTTTGTATTTTGCAGTCTAGGAAATCATCGTGCTTTTTCCAAGGACTTCATGTGAACTGCTTCCTTGGATCTTAATGCCTGAAAATAGATGTTGACAATATTTACCTACTCCAGCTAGATGTTACAATAAGGAGGTTCATAAAAAGGTGACAATCTGTTTTTGATTTTTTTTTTTTTTTCCTCCTTATATGCTTCTGAGATTTAGCTACATGTCTGTGAAGAGGAACATTACTATTATTCCAGGTTTACCACTAGTAAGTGGTACGAAAATAGACAAAGGTTCAGACACAGATAATTAAATCCCACAGGAGAGATTCATTTGAGATGACATTTCATTCAGTGACAGAAAAGGTATGTGACCCTTGTTACTGGGTGTTAATCTGATCACTAGCTTTGCCTTCTCTTCAGCTGCTTACTACTAGCAGCTAGGAGCAGACTGGTCCAGAACTACTATGCAAGCATCTTCTATGGATGATACCACTTCTTTAAGAGCTTGCCACAGTAAGACAGGTAGATTTCTGGTGACTGGTGAATTTAACATCCATGTTCCCCATGGAAGGAATATACAGAGAGAAATAAAATAAACCAAATTAACTTCAAATTAAAGAAAAACAAATTGGCAGAAATAAACTATTTGCAGTCTAGAGTGGTAAATGCACAAAGAACAGAAAACAATAAAATAAGCTACTTGCTTTTCAGAGCACTTACCCTTAGCAATTAAAGCATATCTATGAAACAACACTACCTCAGGAAATGTCTAGCAATTGTTATCAACCAGTCAGTACGGCCATTCATAATGTTTATTGTTTAATTGATTTCAATAAACCTCTTTACCAGCTCATAATTACATTGTTCTGCTACATTCTACCAATTAAATGCAAAGGCACATTGCATAAACATATCAATTTTTTAATTGTTTACAATATTTTTTCCTGTTTCTGCAGAACCAGTCTAATGATTGAGAATTTGCCTTCTTCTAGTACACTTCGGCTTTGAGTTTATCCAACAACTTCCTCATAAAGTCTTTGTAAACACTTCCAGCTGGAATTGCCATCTTATGGTCATTTTACTAGTACTTCCATGCTATTATTTGAGAAGAAATTAATGGCTGCTCTGTCATTGACTTCAGACATTGCAATAATGCTACCCACAAGGTAAGTGAAAAGAGAATTAGTCCATATTCAGTTTCATGAAATCCCCCATTTTGACAAGACAAATTAGCATAGCTTTATACATAAATGACTTCTTTACTTGGATAATAACCTTTCAGAGGATATTAGAATTTTATTGCATTTTTAAAAACAATTTCTACTGAAATTCATTCCAGCCGAGAATTAGTTTGATACTGCTTAGTATTAACATAAAATAGAAGCATCATTTTTCACTTTATTTATTGCCTTGGAATTCTCTTTTTTTTTTTTTTCTTTAAAATTAGCTTGTGAAGAAAGAGGATGAGTGCAAAAATGTCTGTGTCTAATACTCTTGGTCTCAGGTGTATCTTCACAGCTAATGTATTTGTACATCATGTTTACTGCAGTGTTATTCAAGGCAGAGGGTTCTGAATGCTCTTCAATTGCATAAGGATGTTTTGGTCCCAAATCACTTACAGCTTCATGCCACATATCTAAACTGCCAACAAGAACAACTAAAATTAACCAAGAAGGAGTGTTTTACCTAAAATAAAAAAATAAAAAATACTGCAGAGCAGGAATGCACACAACCTAACAGAACATTCCATTCAAGAAAAAACAAGGCTCACTTTAGTCTTTTTATATTGTTTCAGAAATCTGTTCCACTTGCTTATTACATAGCCTGGAAGCACTAACCATACACCAGGACCTTATTGTTCAGTGCCGGACAAATGGCCAAGTGGTTGGATTCAACACCAAAAGTTGAGAAATAAAAGACAACGAAGAGCTACAAAGAAAATGTGATTATATTGGTCAGAATGGAGAAAACGTTCTCATCACGTCAGCAGCTTAACTGAAGCCAAATGACAGAGGGACAGCATGAAAGTTAAGTTTTTAAATTAATTCATTGTCTGTAACATGGAATATCTTCCTAAGGCAGTCATTTTGATTTTCCTTATTGAAGAGACAGAAGTAAAGAATATGTACCCTTAGAAAAGGCACTGTTAAAAAGATATTGAATATGCAGTCAAATGTCCAAGTGTAAATGGGTTCTTCCTATGCAGTTTTCTGAATATTCCAGCAATTACTGTTAGCTCCTTTTTTTTCACATCACTGTCTGCAATCAGAGCTATGCAAACAGAAGAATGCTGTTCTCATCTATCTTCCTACAAAAGCAGAAAACAAGCTTGATCATCCACTAAACCATCCTGAATTTAAATTGCAAATGTGTATTTGATTGTCTGGTTTTGTTTTCTGAACAGATAAAATTCACTTAAATTTTGTGACTGCTTTTTTTAACCTCTTGTACACACTGTACATTTAATTTTTTGTTGTTTTTTGTTGTTTTTGTTTTTTACAAAAAGACAATTTGAAGCAAAGATGTGCTTGGCTCATTAAAAGTTGGCTTATAGCAATTCTGGTGATTAGCAGGCCTTAAGGGAAAAATCTTCTTTAAATGATTTGTTGAAAACCCAAGATTCTTATAGCAATATGAAGTTAAAATTCCTTTCACCAGTTCACACATATTCTACAATATTCACCAGATTTTCACAGATCTAACTATAGAAAGGAATGCATGAGTTCCAACCATGTGAGTAGAGGCAAATACTTCAAATTATTTTTTGCATACTGTACTATCTAAATATAAAGAAAAAAAAATGCTTTTTTTTATTTTTTTATTTTTTTTCCCTCATGATGCACATTAGACATCAAGGTAGAAAGATTGCCTTTTGTTTGTTTGTTTGTTTTTTAAAAGCGTGAAAGATCACTAGGTTAGGTGAAAACTTTTTCTGGAGCACTGCACAGACAAGAAATTAGTCAGTGTTTGAAATATTTACTTAGATTTTCACAGTTACTGTTACAGATATAACCAGATTTAACGGAATTGACCTTTTTATAACAGTCATTGGAATCAAATAAAAAATGCTTTCCAGCTGCATTTTCTTTCTATTTATATCCACACACCCAGCATGGAAACTAGAAATTGCTGGTTTGATTCCACTGCAACTGCTGAATGTCAGTTTGCACAGGGCTTGTCAGGGCACCCAATGTGGTACACACAGTCACCTGGAAGATTTACGTAGCACAGAGCATGGGAAATTCAGGTTGTTCTTTTATGTCTAAAAAAACCCCAACAAAACAACAAAAAAAAAACTCAAAAAACACTAGAGATGCTGTGATAAGTCTATTATTTGCCTTTTTTTTTTGCCACTCCTGATATCTGTGTTACACTGGGAGCCTACTGCTGCAGACCCTGATGTTCCTTCTCCAACAACAGGAGATTTTGGGCATTTTATCCCATCATCAATCCTCCAGCTTACGCTACTGCAGCAGATGGTACATAGAAACCCAGGATGTATTCTTGGGATGAAGAAGTAAATAAAAGTATATGACACTAAAATGCTGACTTCAGTGGAAATGCTAATGAAAAGCTCTTAATTTTAATGGTGAAAAAAAATGATGTTATCCAAATTAATTACACATCTGTAAACACATCCTCCAAAAACCACCTTTGATATAGTGCCTATATAATGACATCTAAAATGGAAAAAAAAGGAGCTAGAATGGTTCTAGATACATGGGAATAATGCATAAAAATAGGAATGCATAAATATCTGGATAGAGCAATTTTTCCCTGATCCTCAGTCCCATATCCCCCAGTGGTACCATGATGGTACATGGAAAAAGAGGGTGAAACAGCTACCCATGATCAGCAGCCTCTGAAAGCCTTGCCTCACAGAGCACATATTCTTACTATTTTCTACTTAAAAGATTCTAGTTTATTTTGACATTTCTCACTGTATTGTTTTGTTTTGAGCTCTATCTCAGTATTGAAGCATAAGGTTTGCAAGTCAGAGTAGGGTTTTTGTTTGGTATGGGGTCAACATATACCAAGAAACAATCCTTTTCATGTATCTGGTTGTGTGCTTATAATGGAGTAATTTATGGGCACTCTATCTATTCTAACATCTCCAGGGCAGCTCTGGGTGAGTATGAGTAGCATCTCTACTGCTGAAGGACAATTGCAATGCCACCAGCTGACATGTATCACGTACATCAGTTTAGCACAATACTTTCTGTAAGAGTGCCACTTGGCCCACAGAAGCAGCAAACCATGCGCAGTTTAGTAATTTAAATAAGAGAAATGAAAAGGAAAAGACAAGGGCAGTGATTTTTCTCCGCTCATCCAACACATCACATTCAGAGGCGGGACCAATGTCTCCTGAATAGCTCTTGAATCCTCTTGGTGTTTGCAGGGTGAGTAGCTCTCATAATTCCTGAGAGAGCAGCTCAGAGATGCCTCTGAAGTTCTGCAGGTGATCTAAGGAAAGGAGAATGAGCAATACATAGGCTGCTTGCTCATTCCACAGCAAACTGGTAACAGCAGTTGGGCTCTGCTCAAAATTAGCCTGGAAAATGGCAAAAATGGAGTATGGCACTGTATTTTTATGTTCACCTGCTGTCAACAGCAACTTGGAGAGACCTTGGACATTCCTCACTGAGCCACTTGAGTAACATCAAAAATTAGAAAATAAATTCATAAAGTTCCACCTCTGACAGAAGAAAGGATTGTCTAAAAATATATCATGTGCTTTCCAAGGCACAACAGTTCAGCTAGTTGATATCCTCATAATCAGCTCTTTCCTCATCCATTTCTGTAGGTTTAACCACAAAGTTAAGCTGCATGTCTTTCACTCTGTTATCCTTGAAAGAGACTTTAATCACTCCTAAATCCAAACTGGGTACACTACACACATAGGCACAAGGAGATTAATAAAATCAAATCTCTTTGTCTTTTAATATATAGAGCAGAGCAAAGAAAAATCAAGAAATGAGTGGAAAACACAATGAATGCAAACAACTGAGGAGAGAATTTTGGACCAGGCAAAAAAGTCCTTAAGGACCAAACCTCTTCAATAAGCCAATCTGTGGAGTCAACCGCACAAAGTGAAATATTCCTTCCCCCCTGCCTCAAACCCAGCAACTGTTCATGCAGCAACAATAAAAGGTTTCCTCATCTCCTTCTTCATTTAATGTCTACTGGTATCATCCCTGACAGTTTAAAAGAAAGTAGGGAAAATGGAATGGAAGGATGCAAAGAGAACCAGCTTTTTGCACAGCAGTAATAACACAGGCATAAGCAGATGCTACCTCAGGGATCAACCTGTCAACTTTAGCTTTGCCTGTCCTTCTGCAGGGCATGTGCTAGCAACACTGAAAGCAGCCATAAAGTTTATCTTACAGTAGTTTAAAGTAGTTTCAGGTTTCCTAGCAGTTTTGAGCACATTGCCATGCTCAGTGTCTCCACTGATCTGTATCATAGTGTGAAGAGCAAGTTATATGTGAACACAAAAGCACTTGTGCAGCAGAATAATTATTCCAACCACCTGTTTCAGTTGGTTTTCTATGACATAACTTCTGTGTTGTAAGCAACAAAATATTACACTTTTCAGTCTTCTTGGATAATTCCAGAAAATGTGCATCACTTCACTCCCAAATCTGTGAAGTTCAAATAATTAGATAACAGCATTGCACCAGGTGAGCACACTTCCTTCAGCACTGTGTCAAAAGCCACAGCTTTAAGTCTTGACCAGGAACTAACATAGCACTAAAAATAAGAACCTTGATATTTACTGGCTAGATTAAACACAAAAAAACCAAACAAGAACAACAACAACAAAAAACTCTTCAAAACAGGACAACTCCAAAAAAAGGTGGATTCTAAAAAATAATAATAATAAAAAAAAAATTAGCTCATGCCTAGCCACATCACTGAGTGATGTGATTTTCAAAAGTGCTGAGCATGTGACAGATCCTTTTGACTTAACTATATATCATTCAGACCTGCTTTAGCAGAAAGTGAGATAAGGTACTATAAGGATCTTACGTATGGAACTGCTCTTCATAACTGTTTGCTTGTTCATTTACCTTTCACCTTGCACCAGCCTCTCATCTGAGCTCTCTTACTTCTTTGGACAATCTCAAAATCTAGCAAGTTAAAACCTACATGAGTAGGACTAGGGTGCTTTTTATGACACTTTTCGTTTTAGCTAAACATTTTCTACTGTAGTACCAGACTTGCCGTTTTCTCTACATTACCTCTAGCCAACAGGGAATGTCATTAGTTAGAGCAGTCAGTTTTCTCCTTCCCTACAGAAATCAAATGTGTCATCTCTACAGTGCTCTCAGTCTCTGTAAGCCAAAAGAATGACAGTCTTCCCATCCTTTTCAAACTGAGTAGGTTCTGCTCATAATACTGACTCTGTGTTAGGCAGAAAGATTATAGTTAATTACGATTTCACAGTTTTTAGAGCTCAAGAAAATTAATGTGGTTGTTAAACAAAGACTCTACAAGCTTTCACAGAGAGGAGGCCTCTGGTTAATTTTTATTTTTATTTTTATTTTTTTTTAATGCCTTTGACCAGGCAATTCAAGCTGCCCATACAGGAGATCTTAAGGATTTAACACTGACAAAAAAAATAAACCAGGTTACTTTTTAGGCTGAGATATATTTTGGGATTTGGGCCATTCTTTTATTTTGAATAAAAGAACTCAGCTTGTTAACACTTAGAAAACCCTACCTACAAATTATTTGCTTTTTACCAAATATACCATACCAAACAGGTATGACCATTAATCTAACTGAGAATAACAGACATCCATTTGGATGGAATTATTATACTTTTTTTTTCCATATTATCTGTCTTTTCTTTTTAAAAACTCTGTTCAAATGATCTGCTGGTGTTTAGTTTTTTTTTGTTTGTTTGTTTTGTTTTGTTTTTGTGGTTGCATTTTTAAAGGGCTTACCTTGTCACTCATTTGAACCTTTCCAACACAGCTCTGCCCAAGGGTTCTAACCTACATAGAATTCACGTGGCTGCTCAGGCAAAAAAAATCCTTCACTCTCCTTATGAAAGACAGATCAAACAGTTTGGGCCAAATCTCTAGTTGATGTAAAACTGCAGGGCAACATTATTAAAAAGAAATCTCTAAAGTAATCTCTCTTCCTAAATTGTACATTAACCACAGCTGGCGACACAAACATCAGTGTCTTAAATTTTTCTACTCCCTAAACCAGGTGCTAAAAGCACAGCACGGGCACTATGCTAAGTCACTATCTTATTCCCCATGGTGACCTATTGATTTTGAGGTTACAGCCTTCAAATTGTGAACTTGTATACAATCTGAGCTAGCTAGCTGACCTACATGATGTTGACATTCCATTAACTTCTGTTCCATAATTAAATTCACCTAAGAATCAAATTTGCAGAATTTAGAGCAGCACACAGAACAACCCAGCTTTGAAGCTTAATCTTGTCTAAACCAAAATAAATTTTGTCAGTGAAGATTATAATGGTTATGCTACTTTGCACTTGTCATAACAGATTTACTGCTAATTTTCGACAGCCTTTCCTTGGGACCAGCATATTCTTGCCTTTCTAATATCATAGTTTGGTTTTCAAAGGTAGCTGCTTAATGTTTTAAGTTTAGCTTGTATGAGGATCGAACAAGTAACTGAGGTGTAGATATTCCAAAACTCCTCATTTGTATCAATTTTGCAATGAACTTCAGGGAGAAAGCACAGGTTGAAGGGTACATCAGAGGGCAAGTAAAAGCCAAGTGCTGAAAGCTGGCCTGCTAAATGGAAGTCCTCAATCTCTTAATATACAAGCTTCTTCAGCTTGGACACGGTAAAATTTTATGTACCTTCATACAGAGTTATCAGATGCTAATATTAATTTGTTAGTACTGGTGACTCTTCTCGTTACCAGAGATTAAAACCATTCATCTGTCCAAATCTCTAGGTGTTTGGTGAGTTTCTTTGGATGAGAAGACAGCATTAAGAATGACAGAGTATAACCTGAGTAATTCAGTTGAAAGTATATTAAGCTCATGTGAAAAATTAATTGGAGTAGTTGTATTGAAAGACAGCTGAACCATCTCTCAAAAGTGCTGCTTAAAAATATTGAACTAATTATTTCTGATGGAGCTTGATGTCAAGCAGATCGAGGAGGCATGGCAAAAGCATCACAGTGTCTAGTAACCAGAAGCCTGGATATGAAATGCCAGCAGCCAGGGTTTGAGTAATGACCCAATATCCCCTGGAGGTCAGAACTGAAAAAAAAAAATCAAGCACTAAGTGAATGAGAGACATTTCTGTGTACATTTCAAATATGTTCAGGCATTTTTCAGAGCTTTATGTCTGTTAAACTTTTCACATGCACATAGCCATTGAGGTTACTCTCAAAATTCAAGCTCTAAACACTTAGTCATCAAGTGAACCATTACAGCTTTTCTAAAAACTTCCTAATCATTCAGTCAGATCATCACCTCAAATTATCTATGTTTAAAGCTTAGGACTTCAATAAAATGTCATGAAACGGACTCACTCCACCACCACCATCAGCACTCCAAGTAATTGTCTATTTCTTCTGGAAAGGTATCCAATTAATTGGGAACCAAACAAGTCTGATCTGAACTGAGGGGTTATGGCTACATATTTCAGTGGACTGACTGCGCCATCTCAGACACGGATGCATTGTGCAAACATCTAACATCCAGCAAAGAATGAGAAAAGCATGTAAAAGGCAAACTCCTTTTTGTGCAGGCAGAGTCATGGAGCAGAGTGGATTCTGAGTACTTCATTGCACAGTTGTGTGTACTTAAGCATCATGCTCACTTTTCCATTGCTAGACCTTGCCTTTCACACAAAAGGATATTTTAAGGAATTTGCTAAGGACTTTGCAAGGCCAGAACAGAGCATGAGCATGAATCTAATTTTGTTTGTGCTGACAAGACCAAAAGTTCAAGCAAAATACTTCCTTTTTTTTCTTTTAAAATTCTGTTTCTACAACTAATTTTAGAATAAATCATTTCTATTGCCTACATATCTCATCGGGTGTTCAGCTCTAAACTACTGTCTAACTAGAGATTTGCTATAGTAAGCCTTTTCTGGACTGGAAATTCTTCCAACACAGGCTCATAGAAATTTCTACTAGTTTCAGACTTTATTCCACACATAATAGTCAGTCTGGTGCCAGAAATACTTCTGCCAATATTTATATAACATCAGGAAAAAAAAAAAAAAAAAAAAAAAAAAAGAGAGAAAAAACACAGAAATGGATCCTTCCCGTATGAGATCTGATTTATTTATTTATTTATTTATTTTGACTCCCTGAATCAAGTAAAGATTGGTTTCAGTACATCATAACCTTCCATATAGCTGAAATTCAGAACAGCCATGGACAGCAAATCCTCAAGCACCACAGTAAGAAATAACTTTAGATTAGTAAAACGTAAATTGTCTCCTCCTAACACAGGTGATATATTGATGGCTATTCTCCAGACACAAAACTTACACAGAAACTGGAAAACTCAAACCTGGGTAAGAAGCACTTACTATATGGAATTTATGACAATGACTCCCATTAAGCTTTAATGTTCAAACTTCATTGATGGAGAAATGCCAGTGGAGTAGCAAATTTCAATTTTTGTTAATCTCAGGAGACACTTTCCTGGAAAGCTGCCTTAACAGATTGCACATACTCTTTGATGGTTGTATTGTGACAGCAGAAAAATTAGATGGGGAGGGGAAGTTTAGTAAAAGAATTAATGCAGAATGCAAAAGCATTGCATATAGACTTTAAAGCTGTACAATCCACTTTTTTTTTTTTTTTTTTTACTATGGGAGTTTTGTTAGTTGCACTCCTCTGGTTCATTGTATCCCCTGAGGTTAAGACGTTGGAACATCCCTCGTCACTGGTATCCCAGAATGGGAAGAATTTGTTCTGTTCTGCTAAATGATCATGAGATCAGTACAGTTTTACTGAGATGGAATCAGATGGAGACATTACTTAATACAATGAAACCAAGTGATTGTACAGTTCTAACACAATCAAATACCCAAACAGCTCACTCACTACACTAGTATTGATATCAGTTAATATAAAAAAGGCTACAAACCACATTCTAAATAAGAAAATTTCAAACAAACATGAATTTCTCTTGAAGTTGTAACATACGGTGCTCAAGTCTAACTAGAACATCCACAAAGCCATCCACATCTATACATTGGTATTGTTTGCCCTGTGGCATAAGTCACAGACACTTCATTCTAAAGCACCTTCTGTTCAAGGAAGTCAGTGGCTCTCCTGGTGAATGAAATAAAGTAGCCAGCAGAAGTCAAAGCAAGAACAATGGCATACCCTGTTACACACAGTTTGTGCTTTTCAATACGTGTGAAAATAATAACGGGCAAAAGAAAGCAAGATAATACCAGATGGATTTACTAGTCTTCATCGGGGCAGCCATGAAAGGCTTCCCCTCTCTCTGTAAATGCCATTCAAGTCTTTTCAGTTCACAGTCACAAACTTTCATAGGAACATGCAATTTGCTTTTATGCTTATTAAAGGAAAAGAAAATCCATGATTATTCATGAGAATGAAGGTAAGATATCAAGCTTATAAAATCTGAGGCTATTCAAAAGGGTAGCACTACTCTCACCTGGTTCACGTTTCACACCTCTCATGTACTATTGTTTGATTCAGTGACCAAACTTGATAAATCTTGCAGTTCAAAAGAAAATTGCATTTGTAATACTACGAAGGCAGAGACACCACTGCTGGTTATTGTTTCAGAACATATGCCTTTTAAAAAATATTCTGACATGGGTGTACTGGTTTTGTATCTTTGTGAATACCATTAGTCATTTTCTTCCCACTTTTAATTTACCTCAGTTGAATTTAATAGTACCACTGCTTTAAGACAAAGAAACCAAACCATATCATCTTAAAATCCTAAAAACAAAACAAAAATATATTATCACAAAGTGTCCTTTTTAAAAATTACTTAAAATATTATCAAGCTTGCATTAAAAATCTTGAAACTCTGAAAATCAAAACACAACAGAAAAAATGTAAAGTAGGGTAAGAGTGCTGTGGTACAGCATTGATACAGTAAGGGATGGAAAAAGCTTGGTCCATGCAGGTGTGCAACCCCAGGGCAGCAGCACCTATTATACCATTGACATTGTAACTAGCAGTAAATGGACAGCACAGAGCAGGAAGGCTGAGTTCCTCATCTGAAAAAAAGTGCCTTGTCATTTTTTATGCTTTACCCCTTCCCCTTGTGTATTTTATCATTGCTGGAGGTGGTAGCAGAGCAGATTCCCTGCACCCAATGTGACATGCTGTGAACTCCCACGGACAGCCTCATCACAGCCCACAGGCTTAAATGTTTTAGTACATTTAAACTTAAATGTTTAAGTACACACTCTGAACGTGGTCTTTTTACTGATAATTGGCATATTAGCATGACTGCCTTGGTACTTTCTGGCTGATCATTTGTGGTAGAGAATGCAAATTAAAAACAAAGAAATTAAAGACAAAGAAACAGTTTTTATGTTTTTGTCTTATTTTTATGAGAAAAGGTCAGAGATTTAGAACAGTCAATAATTTAGAGGAAAAACAAAGAGACAAAATCCTCAGAGACTCCATCTAGACACAGAAAAACATTACAACAGTAAGAATTCAAAGAATTCAGAAAGGCAGGAATTGCTAAAGACAGCTAAAGTCTGGGAAAATCAGAACTTTGACTTGTCCTTAAGTTACAAATGGAAATCACAACTGTCTCCAAAGGGTTAGCCATCTTGTTTCTGACCTCCTTCAGCATACTGCCTTCTCTATCAGCGTCTTCTGAAATGCTCAGTACTTTTACCCATAGTGTTTATAACCTTCATCACCCTGGACTTCAGCATCCTCATCAAAGGCTGACTTTGGGAAGAGGAAAAAAAATCAGTCTGTGGTTGGAGCCCTAGTGAATTCAAACCACAGGATTGTCATGTAACCTGAGACAAATCTGCTGGAGGCAGAATCTAAATTTACAATCTGCCCTAAGAAAAGGTTAACATGCTTCTGCTCTGGTCTACAAGGAAACCAGAAAAAGTGTTCTTTCTCAAATATTTCTTCTTCCCAAGACTTCTGTGATGAATTGTGAATTACCTTGTCCTGTTCTAGAGAGCATCTAATATCCTAGCTTGTGCTTACCAATGGTCTAGATGGCTCCCATTGTGCAAAGTGGCTATTGCACACTTACGTGCTCATACAAACACAGCATCTGTCCATCTTGCCTACAGACAACTCAGAGTTTTTAACAATGGAGTTACTAAACCAGGCTTAACCCAGAATGTTAATCCCTTGTACAAATAACTAAGAGTGAGTGAGAACAAACCACTTTTTAATGCATCAGTGCCTCTACTCCAACCTTATAAAATAATAAACTTATCTAACACTTCCTAATCTTACAGAGAAACCGTGAGAATAAATTAATTTCTGGACAATACTTAAAACTTGCCTGCTGTTTTTTGTTGTTGTTATTTTGTTTTGTTTTGTTTGTTTGTTCTTTAATGGATATGACTTTTGCATACTTTGGAAATCATACCCAATGGTGTTTGTGAGATCCTGACTTTACGGTGTTAAAACAGTCAAGGACTAAGTCCTAGACAATCAAGTGTGTTTAGGTACCTATTTCCCATATAACTCCAAGATCTCTTAAATTAAGTACAGAATAACCCAGGATGATTTGAGAAAACAGCCCTGAATATCTCCTACCCCATGTTACAGTATCCTATTGACATGGAGATGTAAGTCCTTCTAAGCAGGGATATGAAAGGATTTAAAATTTTGAGTGTCTCTAGATGGTTGTTGGGGTTATTCTGAGTTGAGATTATTCTGAGTATTCTGGGGTTATTCCTACGAGGTCAAATTTCCTTAGTGAAGTACACAGGCCTGTGACTCTCACCAGGACAGTTGCATGAGGTAGATGCTAAGCTTTCAAAGTCTAAGATTTCTACAATTACGCTGTAGCAGAAATGTAGGTGCACAGAAGGTTGTACAGGTATTTAGACCCTGTACAATTTAGATGGCAGGAAAAGGACTTTTGCCTATCATGGTACCTAAGTCACCTAAAGGTGCTCTAGTGTTGGCAAGTTCCCTGCCAGACATGAACTTAAAATACACCTGGAATTTTTCCCATGACCTCCATTTCACCCTACTGCTGAAGAAGATACTCCTGAATTTCAAAGATAATTTCCATCCAAGTTTTCTGACATCAGTTTCTCATCTGTCATCAATGCTTGGGGTTACTGTATTCTCACCCTTTATATTTACAGCATGAAACTTCTGTGGTTTAATTTCCACTGCATGAAATATAAATGCAGCAGCAAATAAGAAGTAATCTAAGGTCAACAGAGAAGCAGACACTGTAACAATATTTTTAAAACTGCATGAAACAAATGAAATGGAGCAGCTCTCATAAAAAGCATGTTTAGCTTATTTCGGTGGCCTTTCTTAATTAACCCTACAGAAAATAGACAAGTGCATTATATAAATCACATACTCAGCAGATGTAGGTCTCAGAACTTTCTAGAGACTCAGTGTTTGCAGATGCACTGGAAAAAAAGAATTTATTGTGAATTTTCACCATCTTTTTGGCTATGTAAGTATTTCCAAAAAATCAGGGAAAATACTGCCTTGTGTGGAATATGGATATGTACTCTTATACAGTGAATCATCCTCATCAAGCAGTATTTGGATAGGCATATTAAAAGCTGTCATTGAGAAACATCATTTTCCTTTATATGTGCAATATAAACAACACTGAATCTACTGCAGTGCAACAGATAGCATGGGAAGAAGAATTTCAGTGGAATGTGAGTTCAACATGTATGAACCTTATTAATAAAAATGACTTACTCTTTTTCCTCACTTTTTGTTCTCTTTTCTTGCTCTTGTTGCTCCTCCTACTTTTTAAATAAATTTGAGCATCAGCAGAAAAATTGCCCATAAGGATCAGAAGTGGCCACAGCAGATGCACAGCAATGCCAGCTGTAAGATTAAGGTCTGGATTCCAGGCAGCTCCTCACTTTTCAAATCATCTAATTCTAGTAAGCAAGCATACCAAATATAAGGCACTGCAATGTGTTAATCTAGTCACTGCCATGACTTAATTGGCTCACAGAATTGCTTGAGGTGTTTGGGACTGTAATTAAGGGTTGGAGAGTCTGAAAAAACAGCCGTTGGTGATGGAGGGGTACGTTCTTTTTGTTTCATCTTTTTTTTTTTTTTTTTTTAATAATTTTTAAGGAACCAAACTCTCTCTCAGCTAAAACTCATGGGCCTAATTAGAGATTAATTAAAGTTACTTGCTGCTGCTAGGTTGAATTACAGCTCAGTAGACATACTTTAAGTGGCAGGTATAAAGTTTACTCTTTTCTATCTCTCCCTTTTGCCTTTGCTTCCAACAACCAGAATTTCCCCAATCAGCAAATTCATTCAATGCAAATTAGAATAATTGCCCAGTTTTGCCCTCAGCCTCATATCTTGTAGATTCCCACTGCAATGTGGCTTAAGGAGACAAAATTCATTTTAAGAAAATAAGAGTCTTCTCCTGTCATTTTTATAATGCTGTGGCTTGTGAGCTGCGGTTGAATATAACAGTTGCTATATACTGGAAATATCCAGCTACATGTAGAGAGCTAAAAATAGAGATGTAATTGCACCAAAACAATAGGTAAATTACCTAATTTGGTCTACAAATTGAGATAGGATCTTATATGAAAAATGTAAATAACAATAACTCATGCAGCATCTATGGACAAGATATAGACGTCCACTTTCATTTAGACATCCAAATAGCTAAGAGATTTTCAGAAGTGCCTAGGCTGTAACAGAGCTCTGCATGAGCCATATTTAGAGGCACTGGCCTCATCTGCAAGCACCTAACATTTGCTTTGCAGGACACCCATGAGTAATGGAACAGTAGGTCAAACACATTCCTCAATAAGATTTAATAAAACACACACTGAGTGCTACACTTAACAGTTTATCAAAATTAGCAAATAATCAGCAACACTGCATTTAATTTTAGTTAGCTATTTCTGTTGTTAATACTCTTCTAAACAGCGGCAGCAGGCACAATTTCACTACTATACAGTTCATTTTCATTAAGTTGGAGTGCCATTATACTCTTATTACCTGGTTAGTTGGGTTTAGTATAACTAACAGAATGTTCTGTTCTTCTCGGTGGCTGTTGTTGGGAGGGGTTGTTTTGTTTTAATCAGACTGTTCTCAAATCCTGTTGTCACAGCAACAGTGGACATAAGTAGTTGACACATTTTTTTTGCAAACCTTCAGTGCCACTCAGATTGCAGATTGAATTTAATATTCCAATTTAATAGCCAGAATCCTAATTACAAGTTTTGCTAATAACGTGACATTACCCTTACACATTCTGAAAACATTCAGTAAATTATTTTCCTTCAGACAAGAGTAATCTTTTTTATTTGCTTAAATATAAGTTACTTGAATATAGATTTTTCAGGTTGGAAAAAAATAAAATAAAATAGAGCTATTCTGGGTTTTACTGTGGCAGGGCTGGATTTCCAGTATTATACAGGAAGGACATATGTCTTTGTGTGTTTGTTTTTTGTCATTTGTTGTTGTTGGATGAAAAGGCATTCAGTCTACCAGATTACCCACTGACTATAGATTCATTTTCTAAGCAGGGAATTCCTACATATTCACCTCAAAAACAAAGAAAAGTTAGTGCAGTGCTCTCCCTTAAAAAGAACAGAGAAGTTTCAAGCCAGCCAGCCCAGTTTATTTATTATGCCAACATACTTGGAATTAAAACACCACTCTTAAAGGATTTCTGGCACTAGGTGGTAACAGCTCCACAGAATTCTAAAAGAATAACCGGGACACTGATGTACGTACGACACTGCCATAACCAATACAGATGGAGCACTCAGCACAACAGTCACAGCATTCTTCTTAACATCCTAAGACTAGAAAATAATATTAATTAAAATGACTCTTGTTTTACTTGTTTGTAACTTCTACAAAAATATTTTTTTCTGTAGTGAAAATTGTAATATGTTGAAATTCATCACTCCATAAAAGTAGTAAAAATGTTGAATAGATTTGTTATTTTAATGTGGATATATTGCTGTTGTCACAAGGCACAGTGTTACTCTTTCTGATCCCATCCTAAAGACCCTAGCCTGTAAGTTTGCCATCTCAAATGTAAGAAATAAAAAAGGGTCTCAGGCAACTCTGAGAAAGAAATTGAAAGACAATCATTTTAATGTTAAAAGAAAGGCAATGGACCATGTTTTCAGACTATGCGTATGAGGGTTGCTGCAGTGATGATAAATCAATTTACATCAGCTGCAGATCTGATCACTTTACAATACTCCACTGTACATGCAGCATAACATTTCAGACAAACATTTCACTGCTGTCAGACTGTTGTAGGGTACACACCAGGTAGTTTCTGCTAAAAAAGCACCTTTTTCTGCCACCACACATATAGCCCAGGAGACCAAGAGCTGAAATGCCCCACCCAGAAGTACTGCAGCAACCCACAACTATGGGCTGTTCCTCACAGAGCTGAACTAAAGATAAATTTAGAGCTTTAAGAGAGACTTTAACTTGCACATAAAAGTCAGTCACAATCTACTTGGAAAATGGAAATAACTGTTCTCATAGATTCACCCAATTCAGCAGGTCAATGTTTGTTTACTATCTGAATTATTTCTAATCTAATTTATGCATATTTAAATAACATATTTATTCTGCATTGTGTCCCCTGGGACAGCCAGTATCAGAGAAGAGATAACACCTAGAGTTAAGGGAGACAACAGAAAAGAGAAAAAACTATTAAACTCCAGATTTTTAGATCTGTGGATTTAATTTATTCTGCAACATTAATTAAATTTAATTCATGACACTGATATTTGGTATTAAGCTGTCAGTAATCCTTAGCCATCATTTTGAAGCTCTTTAAAAGTATTATGGATGGAGAGAGCAAGCTTTTGCATTAGCTGTTATTTCACAATCACGGCACCCAGCAAGCACAGCCAACAGCCAGGCAGATGACAGTAACAGGCACAGTGCAGACATGGAACAAATACCTAGTTTATTCTCCAAGACCCTAACATCTAAGCAGTAGGCAAATCTGGGAAAGAGATGGTGGAGCGCCAGGAGGGAGTGGGGGACTTCATTGGTCAGGACCACACAGTACAACATAATTCACCAGCAGCCTAATTTGTCAAGGGACAAAGGAGATTTTAAGAAGCTAGTGAAGTGTTTGGATAGATGTTTACAGTGAGCTTCTCCCATCTTATGCTCACACAAAAATCTAAGAAACAAAGGCTGGGGGCAAGCTTTTGATGCCAGAGTATTGCTTAACTTACTGTGCCTGAGAGCATTCCAGGGTACCAAAAGCAACTTAAAGTCTTCCCATGCATAGCAAGTAAATATAAAACCCAAGCTCCCACAAACTCTGCCTTCACTTCATACGTGTGAAGACAAGAACCTGTTTTGTCCTCACTTGATTTTTACATCTCATTAATTACCATCTTTAGAAAATAGATGTTTTCCTAGCAGAAAAACAACTCAACTGTCTCCTTCATGGTAACTTTCTGTGATTATTACGAATATTGAATAATCCTGCAAGTGTCTACACAATAGGGACACACATAAGGTCTGTCCTGTCAATAATCTACTGACTACAAAAATGTCCTATGTCCTCTACCAGTACTAGGCAATAACAGTCCAGTTTTTTTTATAAACAATTCTATAAAAAGTAGTTCCTACAGTCTCTCAACAGATAGCATGCTCATTTCTGCCAAATATAAAACTTAGTATTTTGTTTTCTCTTTAAAAAAAAAAAGGTTGGTAACAATCAAATTCTTGTGTCTTATTTACTCTAACCTTTTCTGAATGGCTATGCATAAAGTCTCTATCTCACCATAATATATGTGGTTATATAAGAGACTATAATTTAGGGCTTGAAAACTACTAAAAACTTAAAAATCTATTAAAATTTTGGTTAAATTTCCCCTACAAAAAGCAACTTCCATACTTAGCGTAGAGCATAACTTCATGAGATTTCACAACAATAAGGATTATCATTAGAAGTCTAAATCACTTCATGTTTTTTTGAGTGATTTTTTTTTGATGAATTTTGTAGTTTGTTATTTTTTCTACACATTTTATTTCACAAAACAGCAGCTTATTTGTTATAATAAATAGTCATATAGAACCACTCCAATGTGGTGAGCATGTAAAATTTTGTTTTACTAATACTGTTATTTAAATTTCATTTTATTTGAAACGTTCGTTTGTAGTTTTGTATGAAAAATATGTTACATAGAGTTTTCCAGTAACAGCAAGAATGGGTTATGAGTTTGCTAAATGTAACCTGCATTGATAAAATGCTGCCCTGAATAAGAGGAATAATGGCCTTGAATGGAAGCAGCCAAAAATTCTGGGAGTCTTCTGCCCTTTCAAGGAAAAACGATTTTGCTCTGTACCTGTAAAAAATCAAAATTTGACAACAAGGAACATGAGGTCAATCTGAGAATACTATTGGAAGTGGTGCTTTGTGCTAGCATTTTTCAAAAGGAAAAATTGCCTTTTAACACACAATAGTCTTTTCAATTCACAAAGCACACAGTATTCCTGTAGTATTAGATGAGTTGATAAGAGAGACGTGTGAAGTCATTTGGAGGGTATCTACTGTGCAGTCAAAACAAATCACAGAGAGCATTGTACAGAAAGGTTTCTTTTAAACTAACCAGTTGAGATACTAAGAACTCTCAGTCCTGAAGGAGAAAAAAAAAAAAAGAAAAAAAAAAAGTTCTAATTTAACTTGCTTTTAGCCAGGTTTTTGCAGTCTCTTGTGAACTCTGTGCTTCACTGAGACTTAGAATATTCCGGAGTTTGGTGTATCACACCACAGTGACTACTTTGGCTTTAAGTGCTGCTTCTTGGTCTTTCCCTGCTTTCCTGTGCTGAATTATTTGAGAACAGAGATCTTGAAAAGCTGAATTAGTTTACAGAACAGGGTATGGCTCTCCCCTCTTGCAGAGAATTAATTCAAATTAATATGACAGTTATGCATCTTGATGATGTTTCACAAATTTGCATGTGTACACATAGGAAATAATGCAATGTAATTGAATGGGTTTGTGTAATTTCATTTTTAAATGAGACCCAATTCCCCATAATAATGATTCCTTATCTGTTGTTCCTGTCAGGCTCCACTACTAAGACTCTTCAACTTTCTGTGCTACACTAATGATTATACTTAAACTGGTTATTACCTTCTGAGATATTGAATTAAATAAATTCTAATCAGCTTATTTAATGAACTAGATTATAGTGTCTGTACTGGCTTAAGTTTGTGACGGAGATAAACACAAATATTTAAGGTCCACGGTGTGTTATCATCTGGAGAAGGCAAGCATCTGACTAACTCATGCATACTTCTACATGTTTCTTGGAAAAAAATGCTTGAGGATCAAGTTGATCGTATAATTCATGTTTAAGTCTAGGAAATGGAAAAGAAAATTAAAAGTTATTTAACAAATCTTTCACATTAAAATAATTTAAAGGCAAACAAACAAAAAACTCAACCTTTACATACAGACTGCTTGTGAACATCTTAATTGGTTTTTACAGAAGCTGAGATCAGTTCATGTGTATCATAAACAGAACCATCTAGCTGCAAAAACTACATGAATGGAAAACACTAGCAGGAATTGAAATGGCCAGAATCTGATTCTGAAATACATAAAAAACCACCACCACCACCAAACTCTGTTCATGTTTTCCCCAGCTAATCTATTTAGCTAGATAAAATACAGATTTGTAAAGATGGCATTACATGGAATTAATGTTGATGCTGTATCTGACATTCTATCAGTACAATGTGATGTTTTGTCACTTTTGGATTACCTTGACTAGCATGTTATCTTTCCCTTTTCCCCCCAGTTTGTGATTACTGACATCCAGTCTCATATAATGGCCCAAGAATCACAGAATCATTAAGGTTGGAAAAGACCTCCAAGTTCATCTGGCCCAACCATCCCCCTACCACCACTGTCACCCACTAAACCATGTCCCTAAGCACCAGGCCCAACCTTTCCTTGAACACCCCCAGGGACGGTGATGCCACCACTTCTCTGGGCAACCTGTTCCAATGCCTGACTGCTCTTTCTGAGAAAAAATGTCTCAGAATTTCCAACCTGAACATCCCCTGGAGCAACTTGAGGCCATTCCTTTTAGTCCTATCGCTAGTTACCTGTGAGAAGAGGCTGACCCCCAGCTCCCCACACCTTCCTTTCAGGCAGTTGTAGAGAGCAATAAGGTCTCCCCTGAGCCTTCTCTTCTCCAGACTAAACAACCCCAGTTCCCTCAGCTGCTAGGAAACACTGGCTCTAACTGCAAGTTGCAACAATCACAAAAACTTCTGTCATCTGTCCTGTTCTCATAAATCCTTGACACACCACTAATTCCTTGGTAAATTGAGCAAGTAATTCTCAAACGGGAATAAGATCTTCTCTTTATTCTACAGATTTCTCTCTGCTCTGTGTGATCCCAGCAGAAATCAACACCTACCATTTAAAGGAAGCTCTGGTGCTTAGGCTCTGAATTTTTGCAAATAAGAAGACATTTTTTTCTTTAATTCAATGATAAATCAGTGGTCAGTAACAGAACACTACATGATCTTCAATAAGTTTCTCGTTCTTGATATGAAATGCTGTAAAGCCATGTAGCATTTTCCTTCAAAACAGTCATGTTGAAAAAGATGAATGTTTCATCTCTTTTGAACCAAGGTACAGTTAAGCTCCACAGAAATCACTGAATATAAATCAAGACAGACTTGGATCCACTAAGCATATTTTAATGAGAACTCCAGAGTAAATACTCATTGATGCTGCTAACAGGAGTGGCACCTTGTGTGGTCATAACTGTCACCACAAACCCATACTCAGCCTTGAAAAGCACTCATTTTCTCAAAGTCACAATTCAACCAAAAGGTTATGTATGTTTTTTTATGATGGGATCCCACAGACCTTTCACACAGCCATCACAGAAGTATGTTGGGACTTACTGAGAATTAGTTTTAAGGATGAACAGGTGACGTTATGTTGATTTATTTATTCCTAAAATCCTTTTATCTATTCCTAGAGTAGGGTCACAGTGTTTCTAGTAAGCTCTCATCTGCCTGTCCTTTGAGGACAGAACTGAGGATCCCAGATGTCCACAGGTGAGAACTCATTTTAGAATCACGGAGGTGCTTAAAATCAAATCACATCAGCTTGGGAAAGAGTTGAATTAACTTCTGCTTTGAAAATCATGATTTTCATCTCCTTCAGTATCATCAAGTGTCACACTCCATAGCAATTTGATCAGTAAAGGAAATATTTATGTTGACTTAAATATTGCCTTTGTGATTCCCATGTACATTCAGATTGGCATTCTGATTAAACATTACTGAAGTGAATTTGGGAGTAACAAGGGAGTTGCTTGCTTGTTTGTTTTGGTACTCAGTAGCTTCCACAGAGTAAGCCTCTAAGACCTATCTTTTCTGTCATTTGCACTGGGGTAAATAAAAACAAATGTCATGGAGATCAGTTACCACAGTTACAGAACTCATTTAAGTAAGAGAAAATAGACTTATTTTCTACCATTCTGTTGCTTAGTCCCATAACAGCTCTTTCATGATTTTGCTGGACAAAATCTGTTTATAACCACTCAAAACTCTTCCCTTTCATACAATTCAGTGATAAATTGACTCAGAAAATAATTAAAATTAAAATTGTTTCAAAAAAGACCTTGTAGTGATGAACTCACCCTCTAAGAAAAGCAATAGCTGATGTTTTGCTGTTTTTCTTGTAAAAGATTCAGAAGAGTTTTATTAAGTGTACTTATTTCATAGACTCAAAACAGAATGCTTCATTACCTTTGCTATCATTCTGCTTGCAATCACTGTAATACAAGCCTGTATTTTCCTATGGCATGATTAAACACAATATTTAGGACTTAAATTAATCCATTAATACAACAATATGACAGATCTCATTTTTGACAAAACCTTTTTCAAACAAAGTCTACTGTACAATAACACATCATGAATATTTGCTTCATTTTATAATATTAGAAACTAGCTCAGTGGAAAAAAATCATTATCAAAAATTAATCTGAAGTAGAGTATCTCCCTAAGACAACAAAAATGCAATACAAGGGAACAAAATCAGAGAATTTTCATTTAGTTACAAATTCTTCCTCAATGTTATCAAGGTACTGGAACGACTGTAAATGAAATGCAATGCAGTGCATATCTCAGAAGTGACAAAGCTTTTTCTTTTCATTTGAAAAGCTTTAGCTACTCTGAAGAGTAAGAAAAAATAGGGATTTCCTTCACAAACCCACTACATCCAGCTTGTTCTGTATCTGGTTTCACAGATGTATTCCTTGAGAAAAGCATTGGATGCAAAGTATGTATTGTTCGGATATAAAGTATGTTTGTTCATTTGACGCAACATAATTATGCTAATTTTCTACAGGTCAAACATTCACATTCTCCTTTACAAGTTTAGATGCAATGTAGATCCACCATTAACCAAGATTTGACTCCTCTGTTCCGATTCACAGTTCTTATCTTACTCACATTCTTCCTAATTGTAATGAAATGCCCACTCCCCAGACACATATCATTGTAAAGCAAAGTCCCCAGTTCGAAGGTTCTGCTTCTGGCCAAGCAGAACTTTTAACCATGCTGAGTAGCTCAGTACATTTATCCCCTAAAGTACTATTCCCCTAATGCTATTTCCAATGCCCCCTGAAAAAAAATAAATAAAATTGATTACTATGCAGCAAACTGATTCTAAATACAGTTTATTTAAAATAATATGCCAATAATTTGATAATAATGTGCAAATGTTTTGCTATC
Organism: Stictonetta naevosa; assembly: GCA_011074415.1. NCBI lineage: Eukaryota > Metazoa > Chordata > Aves > Anseriformes > Anatidae > Stictonetta > Stictonetta naevosa. The sequence goes on from CM021700.1 coordinate 12,056,647, forward strand.
CAGTCCCATTCACTTTAAAGCAAGAGCTGGACAAAAATTAGAAGTTACCTGCTCCAGATCTAGGAGCACTGCTTAAAAATCCCTACACCTGATCTCATCAGCTTTCTCAGCTTTTCCTCAAACAGAGAATAAAATGCATCTTAACTAATCTTTCCAAGTTAAAAGACGATTAATAATTGTGTATTAGAGCAGAAAACAACAAGAACACTTTCAGGTATTCAACATGAACACAATTTTTTAAAAATAAAAACGATTAAAGCTTATATTTGATCTATCAGGAAGTTATTGATTGCTCTCAATACAGCTGCAGAATCTTTTGTCCAAGCTGACACACTTAAAAAAAAAAAAAAAAAAAAAAAAAAAAAAGAAAAAAGAAAAAAAGAAACCTGAACAAAGAAGTGTATTCACTTGTAACAGGAGGTTCAACCTGGAGGTAGGTTGATTCCAGGTTACAATATCGTGATGCAAAATCAAAGCTATCATAAATTTAAAATAAAGTCAGCCCCTAGGTTTACAGAGGTATACAAAAAAACTCAGAAAAGTGAACTAACCAGAAGCAGTACTTACTTTAAGGTAAGGTACAAGTAAAATAAATAAATAAATAAATAAATAAATGAATTTGAACATTCAAATTTTTTTTTTTTTTTAAGCTGAAACCAATTCATCAATTCATCTGGAATCACAAGCAGACGTTTTTTTTTTTTTTGTTTTGTTTTTTGTTTTTTTTTTTTAAATGAGATACATACACAAAAAAGAAATCAAGTGTTTTTTGCTGAATTTAAAAAATCTCATGTTTGGAGAGAACTTCTTTTGTTTGTTTGTCTTAGAAGAAAATCCCCAAACAAGCAGTTAATATTTTTCACTCCAATGGAACAGAGGTTATTATGTCTTATTTCTGTTTCCGCTTCTGGGGAAAAAAAAAAAAAAAAAGACTTTTTAGCCAATTTATGTCTCACTCACTTTTAAGATGTATTCACAGATTGCTTTGCAGGAAAAACCTTGGAAAAGCAAATTTTAAGCAATTAATATTTAGGAGATCAAAAATATGTCTGAGATTTACTGTAGGTCTCTCGGACAGTACTGGTCAATCACAGAGGTCAATCTTTCCCATAAGGTATCTAATATTAGAATTAAAAATCTATATTTAGAGACCAAAATCCTTGGCCTGATTTTTAGCAGGATGAACATTTCTTGCCTAACTGCAGAAAGTCAAGTTCAAACAAATTGCCTTACATTCTCTCTTCTCTCAATGTCAGGAAATGAGAAATAAATGTAAATGTAAAATGGGAAACAGAAGACTTCTGAGCATCCCAAGTGCACTGTCAGGATAAAGTGTCAAGTCTGATGAATCCTACTATGATGTACACTGAGAAAAGCCTATCAATAAAATATCAGGACAGGATTAGAGGCAATGCCACTGCAACAAAATGGATTAAAATAGTTCTAACTGTTTTGAAAAACACCTTTTCTTTCTCTTCTCATACCCAACCAAGCACCATCTCTCATGCATATATCAAAATCCTCTGAAGGTAACAGAATGGCAGGCAAAGCATTACTGGTTTTCAACATATTTCTTGGGTTAACTGACTAAAACTCTAAGGGAAATGTCATTGCTACATGGAAGAGCTCTGAGATAAAACAAGTCCATTGGCTTCACTAATCCCACTGAGAGCAAAGTTACACTTTCTCAGCATTGCCATTGGAATCTGCCTGTTCATTCCAACCCTCCATTTTGTTCTGAAATGTGTTCCTTTGATATCTAGGGAACACCAATTAATCCAGGTAAACAGACCCAATTTCTGTTGGATCACCCCTCACCATTGAGTGTGACCTTGGAAATACACATCAGTTTCAGTTTCCAGTAGGTGAGCAGTAACTAACCCAGTAAAAGAGTGATCAAGAAGAAAAGTGATTGGGAGACTAAAGATGACGTGAGTGTAAGGGTTACTAATCATTAAATGAAGTAAAGAATTAGCAGGTATGATAAAGTAGCAGACATATGGCTACCTTAAAGGTTAATAATTTTCCTTTTCTCCTTCCTACCCTTGCTTCATGCTGCGACGTGAAATAATTGCTCTGACAGACTTATTTTACCCCTAGACCAGATGTGTTGATCTCCCTTAGGTTTAATAACTGGAGTGACAGCAGATTTTAATCTTGCTGTGTCTACTGTAGCAGCTGTACAAACATTTCATTAAAATAAGAATGGTGGTAAGTATGTGCTATTAAAATGATGAGGAGGGGGGGGTTCTTGTGTATCTTTCTTTATAATTCATTGAATTTTATGCTATGAGTAGTAGGTGCTAAACTGGGAATGAATAAATGTGCTTCCAACCCTCTCTTGGCATCCATGGGTATGCTTATTCTCTTGCAGATTAACCACATTTTTAGCTTGAGAATTTTGACATCTATCCAGTGCAAAAGAAGGGGAGTTGTATAACATGCATTTAAGAAAGGTTTAGCATGATTTCTTTTTCCCCGGGGGGGGGGGGGGATAAAAAAAAAAAAAATCTTACAATGCTTTTTATTCCAGTTTTCATCTGCACAGAACTCAGGCTATGGCATGTAGCATCTGTTAACTCTGCTACACTGGTGTCAACATGGTGACATTTTTTCTTTAAGAAGGATTGCAAGTCACTTTTCTCTTTGAGGTGATGCAGTTCTTAGACAACTTAAAACTCAGCTGCCTCCCTTAGGATTCTCTTGGTACTTCTCTTCACTATAGGTGTCATTACTGAGAATTTACTGAGTCACTCTCAGTAAATGGTGAGTGCAGGACTGTTATTTTTTTATGAAGAGGAGAATTAAGACAGATGATCTTTTTTCATATTTAAGTATATATTTGATGTCAACTTAAGAATAAAAATATATTTTGCCAACCTTAGAAATCATCACAAGAGAAGTTCTACTCTGCTGCTCGCTAGGGATAATCACGTTGTCCCTACTAAAGCATTAAGATATAAAATTGAACTGAAAAACTGGCATCTCATCAGTTTCCTTGGTGTCTTCCTTTTTATACACAAACATGAGCACATTTGCTATATGCATATATGTACATATATATATCTATGTATATATTCATATATAGAGATACGTTGCTATATATATGCACATATAAATAAGTGCTTTTTCCTATACCAGCTGTCACTTCTGAAGCACTATGCCTGGCTATGAAAGCAGACAAATGCTTTTTGAAACAGATATATCCACTATTTCCATAGTGTGTTGGCAGGAGGTGGTAGTAAGGATTAAGAAATTAGTTCTATTCTTGCTAAGAGCCAACTGGCTGGGAGGATGCTTTGGGGCATTGTGGATGTGATATGTTGGTAGTTCCTGAAGAGAAAAAAAAATTAATTTGTATGTGGATATCTGAAATCTCTGTCTATTCCATGCTCATCAGTCAGCTACCTAGGCTTGCTCTTTGCAAGGATGCTGCAAATCATGTCTGAAGGCTCCGGGCCAAAAAATGACAAGCCTTTACACTACTCTCTGACACATACACTGCAACATCCAGGCTCTTTGCAGCTTCTTCAAAATTCAGAAGGTCAAATTTTGCTCTCAGATGCCAGTACACAGATCTTATTGCCCTGATTTTAGTCGCACTATGGTTTCATTTCTGCATAACCCCTTGCAAAGAGCACTGTGTCAGAGAGAAGAAAATTAAAAGTTAGTTAGAGTCTTTTAGATAAGCACCCAGAACTTCACTAAATTGCATTACCTATCCTAAAACAGGGAAATAAGGAGAAGCAACAGACACTTTGAATTTCTACTGGTATATCTTATCCTTGTTCTCATTCTACATGGGAGCTGGGTTATGGATTTGCAATAGTTCAGTAAAAACAGACCCATATAAGTGTGCTAATGTACTTACCATGTACTTCCTGTGGATTAAATGCTGAACTAGCACCCTCATGTCTGTTCAAGAACATGGCTTAGGCTTTAGTCTGAGCCTTCCATTAATCTAAATATTTCCTGTTCTGTAAAGAAGTAATTACCTATATCACAAGATGGAATTACTTCAGCCCCAAATGACTGTATGATCTGGAGAACCAAGCAAGGACCTAAGCCCTACATATTCCTGTTCTTGCTGCCTTTAAAGGTACCTAACTTGAGCTACCAAAACAAACAGACCAAAGTAATGGTCTGGACGGTATCTGACAACGAGTGCATGTACTGCTAAACAGGCTCTTTGCAAACAGATCCCTCAGCTGTATGCTTTGGCTGCATCCAAGCCTGGAGCTGTGCTAGTGCATGCTTAAACTCCTGCACAAAGCACCAGCAATACAGATTGTCCTCTGTGCTATAGATAACTTACATCTGTGCCATATCCAATGCTACAAATAACCCAGGGACAAAGGAGTGGAATTTTTGAAAGAAGCAGTGAAAAGAGAACAGGAAATGATATGCTGTTGTCCCCAATCCGGAAGCAAATATCTCCAAATCAATGCTGCTGTTAGTTAAAAGTAATAACTGGCCAATATGGACATTTGGTAGATCAGCTTTCTGCAGACATCTCTACCAGCACTTGTCAAAAGCTTGCTTTTCCAAAAAGTGGTATGAAAACCCTGTCCACATCTCCATTATGTCCTAAATTTCAGGATGATCATAAAAGCCTGTAGCCAACATTCCTACTCCTGCTGTGTATGGCCTGGGATGAATCCAAGCCTTTGTGGAAGGCTAGGCCTTTATTTGAATTATCCGAGGCCATCTGATCTTCACCTTGGACACATCACTGTGTGCAGATATATATAGGGCAGATAGAAGCAGCAAGACATGTCAAGAGCCATCAGCCCAGCAAGCAAGTGCCACTATGAGGACTTCCTTACTTTCACCACTGGTACATTAGTTGGATTATCCAATGCCACTGTGCTTCTGCAGGCAAGCAGTAATATGAACAAAAATCTGGCATCAAACCACACTGTAGGGGAGTTCTTGCTCACCATACCCTGCCCTGAAGTCACCAGCCCTGAAATTCGGTCATGCTGTCTCCAGCACCTCAGCAGTGTAATTGAAAGCAGTATCAGGCACTGTCACAAGTGATACTTGTTGGCAGTGGTCAGAACTAATGCATGACCCATTACAGATTGAACTAAATAGACAAGATCCATACCTGAGAACTGAAACAATTTCAGATGTAATACAGGCTGGGCAAAAGAGCGAGGACAGGTATCATGGAAACTAGCTAGTGGTTACAAGTATGGATTCATTTGTCAGAGCTTTCAAACGTGATAGCAGACTGTAAGTTACTGACATTTTCCCAAGAGCATATAGAAAGTTCATAGTCTCCAATTACTGCAAAGTTAGGTTAAAAATGAAGAGAGAAGTGAACTCTACCTAACTTTTGATTCCCCTCTACATTAACTTTCAACTACTCCTGAAAAGTAATAGCCATAACTTTTCAGGATTGGCACTGTTTTATTTATTTTATTTTGTTTAATTCACAGAAAAGGCACATAGGCAGGATCTAAGAAAGTTACCATGGCTTTTTTGTTGCAGGTAAAAAAATAATAATAATAATAATAAGATAATAATAATAATAATAAAGTATATATCCCTGCAGCCATCACCAGATAAAATTGAAAAAAAGTTTTCCCTTCTGCTGAGTAAAATTGGTGGTAGCTTGAAAACAAATTACACCTTAAAATTTCCTGAACAGTGAGCAGTGCTCTGCAGAGAAAGCACATGCTCAGGATATCAGAAACATGTAGAGATCAAAGAAAATTTCCAGCTCAATCTACCTTTGAGAGAAATTGATAGGATAAAAAAGGGCTATGTAGTTCCTCTGGCCTACTCTGACAACATAGGAATTCCTGCCTGCCTGCCTGCCTTCTTCTTTTCCTCTTCCCTACCTTTCTTTCTCTTTTTTGCACTCAGATTATATTGTGTGTGAAAACTGGAAAAAAAAAAAAAAAAATTGATCCCACGCCACATACACAAATATCTACTCAAATAATGAGGATAGGAAAATATGGATCAACATTTTGTAGCTCAGAAACCATCCCCACAAACCATTACATAAACCTGAAGGCCATAGGTTGACATTTGCCTTAAATCTCCTTGAAGAGTTGACACCTAAGCAGAAAGGTGCTGTGGACACACTCTGTTAAGCTATAATTCTGACCTTGCTTCTTCCTTGAAAATAATAGGCAATTATTTACCACTGGGTTACATCTACAATACATTCTTATACTGTTCCTGCGGTCTTTTTAGTGACCAGAAAGTCGAGCTCAAATTATAACTGAATCTACAGTAAAGCAAGAAAAGGATTGAGGATTTCCATGAGGTTAAGAAAATAAGATTTTGTAGGACAAGCATGTGGGAATCAGTGTCAAGTTCTGTTGTTTTTTCTTCTGGAAGATGCAAGGGTAGTAGTTGTGGTTGGAGCTTTGTTTTATTTTTACATGTTTCTATTTAACAGCTCATTAATAATACAGTACCAAAGAAAACCCTAGGAATTAAGGACCAGAATCTGGAAACTTTCCTCTGCTCACTGAAGTGCTGGAGTTGCATACTCCTTTACTCAGTGAATTCAGAAGGACCTTCTAAACATCAGGGATGTCTCTTAAAAGGAAACATGAAGGTTTAATCCAATTAGGTAGCTGTACAAGACTTCCAATTTTCAGAGAATGCTCTAATCACCAGGCTGCAGGGAAGTAACAAAACTCTCTTCTGTTCCACTGACCATTCTTGAAAGAAAGCAGCTGTATCCTCTACAAATGTCAAATCCTACAAAGGCTCCTTCTACGTTGCCTAAAAGACAGGATAGAGGGAGAAGAAAACTTTTTTTTTTTCTTTTTTTTTTTTTACCTTAATATGGTTTATGAATATTCTCATGAACAACTGCATGAGACTACTACCTTGAGACAGGTCTAGGTTTCAGCAAAACATACCTAGTTATGCAGAATTGACTGCAGTGCAAATTAAAGGAGACTCAGAGCTCCTCCCAAGAAATCTATATGGAAAGGTTAATCCAAATATGCAGTTTACTAACCTGTATCCATTTCCTCCAAATTGCCCTGTGCAATGTAATAGGATCCTGGAAAACCATTATTCGTTACTGCTGGGTACAGGATAAGAAGGCAGAAAGCAAAAAGTAACCTTCTATGACAAATTTTAGAAGGACAGCTTGTATTTGAAGATTCACATAAAGACTGTTTGTTTCAAATAGAGATTCAGATTGAGGCTGTGAAAATCATTGCAATATTTGCTAACTGGTATGTCCCAACTTTCCGGTGACCTTCTGGAATATGCATTCTGCTGAAATGAAAACTATTACATAAAGCAATATATAAACATTGAAAAAACCCAAAGGCACAGCCTGGTCAGGTAAAAAGAAAAACAGGAATCAGCTTAAATTCCTTTTCACTTGAAGCAGCAGAGATACAACCTTGTATTATCTTTAAAGACTGCAATAAAACAAACTTTGAAAAGCAACCTTCCGGAAGAACTCTAAAGGAATGACATTTTGGCAGAAGTAATTATGGAGAAACATTTTTTTTATTTATTTATATATTTTTTTTTGCAAACAATGAGAAATATCTACTTTAATCTCACCATTTCTTGGCTTGGATATTCATTAAAAAATCCTGTTCATTTCATTGCAATATCTATGCATGATTCAGTGGTAGAGAAGAACTTGCGTAGGATATCAATAATTGCTTATTTAACTTTCAGATATTTTCTGACCAATTAAAACTTTTTTCAAGACTTTCCTTTTAATCACTCTCCCCATACAAACACATCTTTCCTCATTACTTCTATGTTGTCATATATATGTAGGGATACAGACATCCCTCTCTGGTGTATAGAACAAAAATTCTGAAATGTTTTCCTCATACTGTTCATTTACTTTGCCTTTTATATACAATTTTTGCCATCATAGCCACCTTTTTTTTTTTTTTTTTTTCTACAGAATAAACCTCTCAGAGCACCCCCAGAAAACAAGCTGAGGAGGTCTTCACAATTTATTTTCCTCAACTAAGTATTGTCAACTATTCAGTTTTTGAGTCCTTTCTATCACTCACCAAATTTCACGTTGACTCTGTGGCTGCCAAATCTCTGCTCTTTACAAAGGCCTTATTTGGCTCTTCACATTTCTGCTTTAGGTATCAAGGAAATTTAAAGTCATATATATAATCTCCTAGAAGATTTCTTTATGAAAACCGTAGCAAAAGGATAGGAGCTGGCTACTGAACTACCACCTAGATAGCAATATCCTTTAGAATGCCAGGTATGCCACAATAGGCAATGTCATGAATCCTATGGCTTGTTGAGATGTGAATGAGACAGTCTGTTCCTCAGTCCTTGTTAAAGGAAATTGTCCACACTCTGGACAGGCACAAAACAGAAAGGGAATTCTTATGGAGAGAGGAAATATATTCCTACAGCTTCCAGATTGAATGACAGATTTTTACCACCTACATGCTGAGAACGGTGGCCCAAATTCATTGTGAGGACATTGATGAGTTTATTTTAGAGATTAGGGTTGTTTCTTTCATTACTAAAAACATATTACAAAAGGTATTGCAGCTACTTGAAACACGTATGATTTTAAAATGTATTTTATTCTTGTGAATTGTAATTGGTCTGCAGTTATTTTTGCTTTCACTTAAAAAAAAAAAAAAATAAAGCCAACAACAACATTAATTGAAACACAAGAATCAGGCCTGGGGATGTTTTTGAGAGAGGAAACACTAGTGATGGAAGAGTAGTAAATTTCAAGTGATGATGTTTATGCAATTTACATTATTTTACTGGGTAATGAATCCTTCATCCTACATTCCCTGCTTAAAATCCAGTTAGGTATGTACTACCCAGTACCTTCTTTAGAGAACTGAAAAGCTGGTATGTTTTTTTTCTAAACCTAGCTAAACATGACAGATGCTGTATGTCCGTGTTTTATGGTAGCATTCATCTGGAATGTAGATACCTGATATTTAATTACTACCACTGACAGATGATTCACACCTTCAATTCTCAGTTCCTTAGAAACTGCTCTAATCAACCACTCCTAATGTTGACACTGTATTTTTACCTTTTTTTTTTTTTTTTTTTTTTTTTCCTGCATTATTTCCCAGTTTTATCTGACTTTATCTACCTTTCTGCCTTGCACATAGGCTAGAAGTGCCTATCTGTAACACGGGCTAGCTCCAGACAATGTATTTGCTATTCACGGCAGGCCAGAGAATCCCTTTCATTTGAGAGCTGCCTGGCATTCTCAGTAGCTGAGGCTCAGTCCTCTGTCCACAGGCAGAACTCCAAATTCAGAAATCACAGTCTCCTGGCATCCCTGCAGTGTGTCACCAGGGACAATCAATGAATAATAGAAAAGTCAGTATTTGTGGGACTGGGGCTGTAATTTTCTGTCAGAAACTCCAGGTTTGCTTCAAACAAAAGCAAAAGAAAGGAAATGTAAAATTACATTATCGGAAAAAGAAAAGAAAATCAATTGAAAAGCCTATGTGAACATGTGGACACCTGAGTAATCCCATAACTCACATAAAAGGTCTCCCAGGTATGAGCCTACAGGCAACAGCAAGGAATCAAGCTAGAGCTGTTAAAGAGCCTCCTGTTCTCTCAGCTGTAATATTGGCTGTTGAAATGGCCAATCAGTTTACACCTATATAAACTATTGCAATACAATGTAAAGTAAGCCAGCATAAATCCAATTTCATTGCAGTACCCAAAATCAATTTAGCCACAGAGGGTTGCTGGGATAAAGCCTGGGCTGCTGCTTCTTCCTCCCAAACATACCACAAATTCTCCATACGCAACCTCATAGTCCACGAGGTGCCTCTCCCTTGGCTTGAGGCCTCCGGTCTTTTTCCTGATTTTTGTTCCATAAAATTGTCTTTGGCTGTACATACATGTGGAATAAGAAAGCCCATGTCCCACAGGTTTACTACCTAAACAGTAATGAAAGACAAGAGGCAAGAGCTACGTTCAGGAAGAAGGGCCTGAGGACAAATTTCAGAGCCTCAGGCAATGAAGGGAGCAGACCAGGCTAAGACAGGTGGCAATGCAAGTCACCCTGGGCTCAACAAGAAGGAAAGAAGCCTCTGAAATTCGGTGCTGACCTGTCTCCCAAAATATAATGAGAGCTGCACCTTGGAGCAAATCTGATGCTACAACAACAAGGATTTGTGTGTCCTTCGAATTCCTTTACAAGATGAGGAGGAGGTAAGATAAGGTATTAAGACACCTCAAAATTCAAGCACAGAAAAGAGGTTTTAAAAGTAATTCCACTTCATCCATTGCTTAGCTATCACTGACATAAAAATCCAGCCCGGTTTTAAAAGGAAATCTGACATTTTCATCACTTTACAAAACTGTTTTGCATTGTAATCAACATAAAAGATGCTGCTAAGGACATACAACACAACAGTAATTTGCCCCTGTTAAAGGGCTAAGCTTCTCCACCAGCACCAGATTTTGAAAATTTAGGTCTATATTAAAAACTTTTTTGATAGCTTGCCATGGAAAAGATCAAATACCACTTGATTTTTTATTAATTTATATAAATTGTTTTCCTCTGTAAAGAAGTAGGCAAACTCAAACGGCTGAGAGCCACACAGCAACAACAGGACAAGGCTGTTAAGGTTGTTAACAGGACAGCCCTAACACGACTGAAATTGTTTTTACTGATTTCAGCATCTCAAAAGCGTCAGTGCTTCCTCCTAACTATGTGTTAAAACTGTTCTCTCAATTTAGAAAGTAAACATGCATGTGAAAGAGAAGTAGTCAGGGTGGAGTTACAGAGGGAATATTCTCTTCCTGGATTTAACATTGTCTATAGAATGATTGTGATGATGGAGGACAATAATTTATGGTGTTTTTTTGTTTGTTTTTTGTTTGTTTGTTTGTTTTTTACAGCCTTATATTCCTAAACAGCTCAAATCTTAACTTTATATCCTCAGAGAAAACAAAACATGTCAGGTTCAACAGACAGTATAATAGACCCTGAAAACTTTTATTTCCTTAATATGCTTATTACTGTGAAGGTAAAATCGTGTTTTACCTTGAAATTATTCTACATTGAATTCACTCTAGACTAAGGGATCAAACACAGGAACAAGTTTCAGAAGCTTAGCAAGTAACTGCTCCAGCAGTGCCTATGTGCATAATCTGAGTTGGTGGCAAACACAGAGTGATGCAGATCATGCACGGCTTCTGATGACCTTAACTGTAATGCTATCAAAAGGCCTAGTGCCAGTTCTGGCTAGCCCAGCTGACTGCATTATTTCTACAGCAAAAGAAGAGGGGCATAAATTTGGGCTTTCAAAGTGAAATTAGAGTTTTGTCTCAGCTTACAATGCAGGAAGGTTAAGATAAATCAAACTCTGGCAACACGTGTAGCAAAGCAGAGTTTTGAGTCTGAAGTTATCACCTGCAGTGTCATCAGGTACGATAACTCAACGATATAATTCAGATATGGCTGTTGATCATGTGCTACTACTAAATGGTAATTTAATGCTACAGCTTACCGAGTTTACATCATTGAAAGATGACAGCGCTTGATGTACTATAAAATGGCTTCTGACAAATGTGTGAAGTTTGGCCATTATGCAGGATCTGGACAGTAACTTAGACATTACTGCCACAGCAGGTCCCTTTCCATAGTCACCCATACTGTTCTCTCAGGAACCTGTGACTGAGCAGCAGAATACAAATATAAGCTAGGTGCTGCCAAAAACATCACGACTTTGCCTGAACATTTTTACAGTTTCTACCTTTTGAGAATAGTGTGGCTTTACTTCAGCTTTCTTCAGGTAGATATTCCTGCACATACTCTTTTCTATGCCACATTCCAATTACATCATTAGAAATTGGGCAGCTGTCCTGGATCAGAGGAGGCCCAATGATACTCATTCACATGAAGTATATCAATACCCACTCTGACTACAACTGAATGTGTGAGTAGCTTGGCCTTCTGTCTTTATTTAGCAAGTTGAGTATAGTACTGAAACTTCATTAATATGTCAGGTGTAGCCATGCATGCAACATACAAAATGCATGCACACACAAAATGACATTACAAAAGGAGCACAGTTTTAATTAAAAAATGATCATTATTAATAGTTATTCTAAACTATTTTATGGTGCTATGTCATTACAAATATACTTAGCTTCTGTGAAATTGATAGAAAATAGCAATTATTTTTAGGCCACTTAGAAAAATAACAGCAGAGACTAGAAACTGAAATATTCTAGTGAAGGGTAAAATTCTAAGAAACCTGTGTCTGTCATACAGCGTCAAGTATGCAGTGTGTCAAAAAATAATTATCCTGAGCCATAAAACATCTAAGTACGCTCACAGCAACTTTACAGTTCTGAGACTGTATCTGAAGTCACCATTCTTTATTGAGTGTGTATTATTCAGTCTTTCTATCCTAATTTTGTTAGTTACTGCTATTTAAAACACCCAACAAAGAATTCAATTTTCCTGAAAATCACAAATCATACTTCTGAATGAACTGTGACATAGTTATTTAAAATAAGATAATAGACGTTTAGTACTTGATCATTTGAAACATTCCTTTTTAGCACCTATAGAGGTATACATTTGGCTTTTAAAATCATATATGGATATTTTCATTCCTCATAATGGAAACTTACCATGCAGGTAGCACTTTACTTGATGAAGAACAGCTCACTGTGATCAGTGTTATCAGAATACACACACAAATCTTTTAAGGCACTAACTCAAAAACATCCACTAGTATCACCATTTGGCAAGCCCTTCTACAATAGGTACAATGAGAATGGTTACGCAATTCTGTAACACTGGTACACCTGCAGATCAAGCTTCTTTGAACTATTAAAGTTTTTGGAACAATGCAAAAGTTCTCTTGTGCTGCCCATTTGTGTGTCCTGGTTAGGTGTCCAATAGCTTCAGAAAAGGCATTCTTCAGTGCATTGAAGAATGTGAGACAAAATGGTCACTTTCCTTAATTTACTCATAATCTCATAATCTCACCATGCTTGTTAAAATCTTCCTACATAAACTAGCTTTTAAACTTCCCTATAATCATCATTCCTACCAGTTCTTTTGGGTAGCTTCCAAATTTTTGTTTGTTTGTTTGTTTCCTAAATCATGCTCTGAAGTAATTCTGTTGGAACAGTGAAATGAACTTGATTTATCTTACAAAAACCCCTAACTCCAAACATAAACTGTGTTGACTGCAAATATCCCACTGAGGAGAAGAGAGAGAGAATGAGAAAAAGTAAAATGGAAGTGCATTCAATTCCATGCATGAATGAAGCTGGCTAATACATCTTCCTATAACTGCAGATATATCTTGTTTTCAGGGTTGTGCTTTTTGGTTTCATTTCTTCAAATTGACTTTTTTTTTTTTTTTTTTTTTCCTCAGATATGTCTGTTTGTTTGTTTGCTTGTTTTCTATATTAGGGCACTGTCCCATTAAGTTCCCTCTGCAACTCGTTTGTTCCTTAACAGCATGCATGGGGAGCCTGTGCAACGATGTGATAAGCTTCTGCTACTATGCTGAATGGTTACAGGTTTAGTGAGGACCAGAATGACATTAGAATAAAAACAAAACAAAACAAAAACACTCAATTCACTCTCCAACTTTTCTGGCAGCTCTACTGTGTATTTAATAATTAAACACATGACAGATTTTGTTTGTGTTCCTGTGAGACTTTACCAAACATAAGCACTGTGATCTCTAACATAAGCAAGGGAAGAAACTTTGCTGAAAATGTAATCTGCCATAGATGGTAATACATTTAGCTATACACTTTTATTTCATCAGGTACAATGTAATAGAAATGTGGTAATTTGACATTGTGTTCATAAGAATAAATTGGCTAATTCTCTGGGTTTTCTATGGAAAAATACTTTAAGGACTGATAAATTATTAGGGCGAGAGGAGAAGATAAAGCACATTTGAAAAAAAAAATAAAGAAAGAAAAAGAAACACATACATTAATAATCATGTAATATCCTGAAAAGTGATTATTTTGACTGGCATTTGAAGCAATCTCTAGTGATTATTTTTTTAACGTGCTTCTATATTAATCTAGAAAGACTCAAGATCTTATGGATTCCAGGACCACAAGCAAACATTTCCTTCCCTCCCTGCAGATCAGTTGAGTCCTGTGCAAGTCTGAGAAGCTGAAAATTTGGACAAACACAATACATCAAGCTTTACTATGCTTTTGTTTTCCCCCCCCCCAATGTGCAGTTGAAACAGTGGGAACATGAAACTGGAGCTGTGGAGGAAAGCTTCAGTGTGCTTTAACAAAGCCAGCTGGAAAAAAATGGCTCTAGTTCCCAAGCTGGAAAGTTAAACCATCTCCAGCAAGCACCTCCTGGGAGGTGGGCTATCTACACTCCCTCCTCCTCTGTCCCTGCTCAACATTGTAATTCAGATGTCCCTCCTCTGGGGCTTCCCTTGGGACTGATTATTACTACACTGGCAGAACATCCTTTATGACAACAGACACTGGAACATTTCAAAGACTGCTTTGAAACAGGGTCCTATCTGAATCAGTAAGAATTCATTCTTTGTACTCTTGGCACAATGTTGTGTATTAAAAGACAAATCGTTCGGGACAGGGAGCTGGTGTTTCAGTAGACCACCTTCTCGAAGCTGGCTTTTTAAAAGAGTGATAAAACTCCTTGACACAAGAAAAAAAAAGAAAAAAAGTTTCCCACACTCTCCACTTATATGTTGGAGAGAGTGCAATGAATACATGAGAAGTAAATCATAAGAGCAAGCCAAGACAGAGAGCCTTAACTTCATTCCTCTGATAATTACATCAAATGCCGGAAAAGAAACCATGTTTAACAAGAGCCTGTAAATTCCCAAGCAAGATGACAGAATGGGTAGTGAGATGAGAGCAAAATTATTAAAGGCACAACACTGAAATCTAGTATAGAAACCAAGGTCTCTTCAGGACAGTTTCAAACCATTCCTCACATACCCACAGAACTCCCAGGTTTCTCCATCTTTTTCTATGCTAATGGAGGTACCCAAACCGGCCCACCCAGCTGCTCCACCCTTCCAGTGTCCACCTGTTGCTACTTCACCTCTGCAAACATTTCACATTTCTTCTTTGAGTGACTTGTTTACAATTCAGAAGAAGCATTCTAGTGATTTCTGAACCTCTGCCTCTACATCAGAAACGTCCATCCTCTGAATGTTAATTCTTCATGCATTTTTGTTACATTAAAACACAGATGGTTCAGTGACATATTGCATTCTTTCACAAACACTGTCTAGAGACCTAGAGTCATATTTCAAATGCACCTTTTCTTCATCATCAGGGTGATATTCAGTACTTGGTAAAGACAGATCTCTTTCATAGGTGATGACTTTTCTCAGCCAGCAGCTGTTTCCCTTTTTTGCTCCCATAGAAAAACATGTTCATAAACAATCTTTAGATGTGATTAAAAAACAACAACAATAACAAAGACAACACAGAAATCAAGCACGGGTTCCAGGATAAACTTTTGTAGAAGAGACACAGCCTGTATTGCAAGTAAATCCTGGAAACTCAGTGAGGGGCTGCAAAGTTTTCTTTGCATTAGCGGCTAAATCAGCCTGTTCTGCTTAGCTGCTATCATCCTGCTGAGCCCAAGGAAATTTTTGCAGAGGTTGTGCTGTTCAGTATCCCAAACCCTTTAACATGGCAACGCATTATATTCTATCTACAATTTTTCTCGTTATTGTGGTGTACCACTTCAATAATGATTCACTGAAGGGAAATAATAAGCTTTTGCAGTACGGTATTCTCCTCTGTGACATGGAAGACTAATGCGCAAGCAACTGGAGAACTTGAAGTCAACAAATACCATATATCCTGAATAAACAAGTTCACCTATTCTAGCATACAAAGTCTCAGGCAAATGCATACTTTAGACCTAACAAGGCAATGATGGTGTTATTTAGATGCTATTTTAGAAAAACAAACAAACAACAACAACAACAACAACAACAAAAAACCACTAATTTCAGACATGTGAAACGCTAGTTGATCTTTAAAGTCTGTTTTCAGTGAGAATTAACAATTTATCTGCATTAGCGTTTCAAAGAAGTCTTCCAGGTTTACAACAGAGTCAATTGAAAAATAAAATTATCTGGATTAGGTGTTAAAGAGCTGTTTATTTGCTTGGAAGAAAATATTTTTAATGGCATAAGTATGTTTGACATTCTCTGGTAGGAACACTGTTTATCTTCCAGAAGATCAAAAAATAAACAAATCAAATTTATGTGCCTGTCTACCAAAACATCTGAGGTACTACAAGTGTGGAAGAAGAGATGTATTGCTCTGTGGCATGACTCAGGCACTTCAGTGAACATTTAAAACTGCTCTTTAATGAATATACAAAATGTCCCCTCATGCTTGCTGTGGATACCGGATTTTCAAAGTCAAATTCTGATGGAATCTGATCCCTCACCACAGACACAGAACAAATGGCTTAAGATTATACCCTTAACAGCAGACATTTGGGGAAAAAGTGAAATATGGAGGATTTCCTTCCCAATCCCCTACTTTAAAGAAAAGCTGTTTTAAACAGGGAGTTTCCTTTAAAATGTTTGGTTTTGCCTATTGGCACGTGCATTTTCTGTTTCAAATTTCATAAACTTCAAAATGTCAGCATTTTGCCTCATCTGGATCAGAGAAGACCTGAGATGACAGCGGAGTAAGTGCGACACACTGTAATACTCCTAGCACAGGGAGAACATAAGCAGTGACAGAGTCAGAGTTTACAATCCTGCCTCTTCCACATCTGCCACATTACTGGTCCTGCCACATAGACTGCAGACAGTAGCTACTTTGAAATGAAACAGGACAGCATTTTAGACAGGGACTATACATGTATAGGTTTTGCTTTGGCTGGGATTTGGGACGTAAAGCTATGATCAAAACCAGATAAAACAGCTGCCATAGTGGAACCCTGGCTATATTTTCTTCCATCAAAAATATCTCTGTCACTGTAAAGTGCCTAAGTAAAACAGGACATGGCCAAAATAGATATAAAGAGATATATGTGGCTGTGAAAAAATAAGCAAGTGGAAAAAAGTAAAAAACAAAACACAAAAGAAAGCAACCCTCAACAAACCAACCAACCAAAATAAATAAATAAATAAAACCAAGAATAGCTCATACCAAAAAGTCAAAAACTCAGTTTAGTGTCATCCCAAACAACTGACAAACAAGCTGCCAACTTTGCCATAAATGATCACTACTTTTCGTATTCAAGACACAGAACTCTGAGCTCTTGACGCATAACTTAGTTATTGGCCAAGCCAAAAACACTGCCTAAGACTATCTGAAATATTCTAAAGTAAGCTGTCCCATCACACATTAGTAAAATACACTGTCATAACAGGGCTTTTGCAAGTTATGCATGACTTCAAACGCATTCAAATGTAGATGGAGTAGTCACATCCTACCTGTGAAGTGGCTTGATACACGAATTATGCACAAGATATTAAGTGCTGACAAAAATAAAAAGTACTTGTGCAAGACTGAAAAGAATTCCCCAAACTACTACAGCACAAGTTTGTTCACCTCAGTTTCCTCCCTAAACTTCAAAGAATTTAAATTTCTACAGCAACTGACCAGCTACGCCAGCAGAAGCACAAACTCCTCTTGCCAATGACACATCAGGCAGCAAAAAGGAAAAGATGCATTACTAATTGAAAATAGATTTCATAATGCCATACTCTTTGCAAATATCAGGAACACAGGATGAAGCCATAGAAAACTAATGAAGAAATTGCTAAAAAATAATTAATTAATTATCTATTGAAATAATACTACATTACTCTTTCAATGGCAAGAGTAAATAATGCCCAACACTACAGCAAATGTCCTTAGAAGTTAAACAAAGAAAAAGAAAAGAAACATGAGAAATGTGGTTCTGATTAATTAATGTATGGTTGCAGTTTCAGATAACCCCATTTTCTTGAGAAACTTCAGTGGTCACCAGACACCAGACCCTATTAAAAGCACATCAATATTTGTTTTTCTTCATAAAGCAAGTCAAATTTCCAGCTTTCTTTTCAGTTACTGAAGCAAAAGGTGCTAATATACAGAAAGGGGAAATACACTGTTTAATTATGTCTTAGATCAACTCGCCTTTATGAAACAATCCCCTCCAAAGCAGTAAGCTTTGACACAAGTATGACACAAGTATGACACAAGCTTCCAACACATCAACACACTGATCACTTAGGGTAAAGTGGAAACTCCATTCAGTGATAACATCAGCAACACTGACAGCAAAAGCATCCTTTCTGCTCATTGACTCTAAAAGAGAATATTACATCTGCTTTCTCTGTTTGTTACAATTGCCCTTGCCCATAAGCAAATTGTTTTCCATTGAGATCACCTTTCAAGCATGTCACAGCTGATGGCTCACACCTTTTTCTCTTCCAGCTACAGCCCATCTAGAAGCAGACTAGAAATGGGGGAATGTGCACACATCCCTAATCTGTACATATTACATATGCTGCCCACAGCTCTCAGTCTCCATCGCACAAATGGGCAGATTACAGTTTACAAACATAAATCACAAATTTTTGCAAGCCATAAGCAATGCAATTATCCCTTTGGTAGAAAGGGAGAGAAAGCAAGCCAGAAGAAACGGCTGTATTTTCTATGAAGTAACGTTGCAGGGAATGATAAATATGCACCCAAATTGTTCAGAATAAACAACACTTTAATTACAAAATGGCAGATCCTCATCTTTGCAAACTGACTTTTGATTTACCCAGCAATAAATTTGAAGTGGAACAGAAAAAGAGTTCAGTTTTGCAGACATACCAGCAACAATATAACCCCAAAATGTATCACAGGTGTTCAATTTTATTTTTTTTTTTTTGCAGTCCAAACACAGTATTTTTGTTTTCAATTTCAATACAGAAAGACAGTGATGGATTATTACAATTGTAACACTATATTACACATCCTGTGTGGTAGTATGTGATAAAGAATTTCTTCTTGTTTTGTGTATGTGCAGCTCCATGCCCAATTATTTGTGTCAAAATGACAGTACAGAGAGTTTCTACAGTATTATCTATGCTACAAAATCCTCTGGTACAAGGGATTTTCATGCTCTTTGAAATCTTGTGGTTGGTTTATGGATATGGTAAAAATGTATGACTGAAAAATCCTTTCAGAAATTTATAATCTATTACTTGTCTGCTGAGGCACATCTCAGTGGCAGAAATAGGGCATCTGATGCCCTTCAGCTACTTCGAGATCACACAGTGCTCCTGCCTGAACATAACCATAAGGCTCAGAACCAACTTCCTGAAAGTAAAGAGCAAGCAGAATTAATACGGAGTCTGCCTCGTCTGCCTTGTCTAATGCTGTAGTGGAGAATTTCTTCAGCTTCATTTCTCTATGGACAACTAGCCAGTAGGATAAATCCCTGTGGTTTCATTGATAGTGATTCATATATGAGTTCAGTCCATGCAACAAAAACTGAAGGTACAGGTTTCAGGATTTGTTTGATGCCTTCCTCATAAGCATTTTTGGCTTTATGAAGATCATCTCTATCAAAACGAACACAGAGATTACCTCAACTCAACTATGACAAAGACGTCACCAATGATAAATACTTTTTAAGACAGTACAGATTTGATCAGATTGAAAGAAAATTAAAATTTTCTCCAATCTAGAAGTTCTGCCTTTTGACCTTTAGAGCAGCAATATTATTTCTCTTTAGGTCTCTCTGTGTGTAATTAATTTTGGTGTCAAAATACTTCAGACACAAACTAACTTCTTTACACACACATTCATTACTATTAATTAAGAAATTTAGTACCAGTGTTCACGGCATAGCAATAGGAAAATCATTTATATTTAAATTTTAACTTGTATAGCTGTAAGAGAGACTGAACTATAATCACACCCTACCGGAGACATTCATCAGTGATTACATTTCTTTAAGTTTTCTGAAATGCATGCCATGAAAATCAAAGGCACATAATTAAGAGCAACAAGCAAACAAGGGTCTTTATTTATATCCAGTCAACATTTCTGTCACAGATAATTGCAGACCTTAATGAAAACAATCTGATCCATTAAAGAAGTATAAAATAAGCATGATGGATATGTAAAGTAGATTTCATTTCTTTCAAAAGAAGAAAATGTTTTTAAAAAATCAATTAGGGAAGGACTGTTTGATATAGAGAACCAATAATGAGAACAGAACTATTTATTAAAAATAGTTTTCCTTTTTAACTTAGTACCTTACTCACTGAATCTTTCATAAATAAATATTTTTTTTCCAAATATATTTGTTATTTGCAAGTATTTTACAAATTAGCGAAAGAATGATAGACCACTATTCTGTTTAGTTTGTGCACACTGCATTGTTTCTGCTATTTTCAGAATTTGTCATAAGCTTTTTTAAAGGGAGACACAATGAAAAGTAAATAGGGAATAAGAATACATTTAGCTGAAGCTTTACAGAAGCACCCTGCAAAAACATGTTAATTAAACAGAAACCTCTGATGGCTATATTTTGACTAGAAGATCTCTCCTTTCAGACTTCTGTTTTCTGCCAAATTTAATAAAGAAAATGAGTTATCTTTGCTTTTAGAAATTGGCTGTATGTATAACTTTTCACCATATGAGTCAAAAATATCTCAGCGATTTTACTGAAGCTTGTACTCACAAGCTGATCGCTACTATGAGGAGCTGCTACAAACTATTGGCTGTTTTGTGATTCATGTAAAAACAAAACACCGGAATTTTCACAACTTTTTCTTACAGAACGGTGTTTACAAAAATAGAATATATTGTCTGAATTATGTAAAGAGACCAAAAGTTCAATGGACATAAATAATTACCAGGAAAGGCAGTTTTCCTCAGATATAAATGAACCACACTAGAGAGTAAGTGCAAAAAAGTTAGGGTCTGCACTGAAGCAGAACAGTACAAGAATTCAGGTGAGAGGACAAAAACTGTCATCCTTTCTCTTTCCTTTTCCTGTCCTCCATTTCCAAAAGGATCACTGGACTTCATCAATCTAGGATCTACATATCTACATATTAGATGCTCTTGGCCAGCTCTGAAAGTCCCCATCACAGGCAGATGTACTTTGCTGGAATATAAACTGCTGTTGAATATGCAAAAGACAACAACAACAACAACAACAACAACAACAACAACAACAAAGCCTAAAAGCAAGCTTCCAGCACTTTTTGCTCATCAGTTAAATGACAACATCAAAATCCAAACAATGCTTTGTTTCCAAAGCACATGTCTGCATATGCTTAGGGACATGATTTTTTATGTGAGGGGAATGCCATTTTTTCAGAACATTTATTTTTTCAGAGAATCATTACACAGGTTGTTTCTTCTAATCCATGGTCTCTGGCTGAGTTTGACAAATTCCCTGCTGCTGTCATCTTTCAGCTGTATGTTCATTGAATGTAGTTGAACGTAGAGGTCAATGGTGAGAGGGATGAATAACCTTGAGCAGTTTCCACTGCTGTCAGATATCACACTAGAAGGCATTTCTAGTTTCCTGTGATTATCCAAGAACTTTAGCCCACATTAACTCTTCCTTTTCGAGTAAAAAAAAAAAAAAAAAAAAAAAAAAAAAAAAAGGCTAGGGAAGAATAATACATTTTACTACTGGAATTCCTTTCATTTTTTCAATCTTAGGATTTTCTGGGGAGAAAAAAAAAGAGTATTGGGGAAAGGAGGATAACATTTTTGTTGCTATTTTCAGTCATGAGTTTGGCAAAGCTTTGGTCCATGTGTCTGTGACTTCAAGCAGAGCACATGTTCATGTGTGCTATAAATTTCACATGGAAGACAGATGAGTTTTATAGTGATATGCTGAAGGACCTTGTTCTACTTGTATTAGTCTCAAAATTGAAAACGCACAAGTTGGTAATTGCAATGCTGTCTACTGGCATCTGCCCTGAAATCCAGATAGAGTTTCTCAAAAAGTTTTGTCATGGTTCCAAAGCTAAATATTTGCAAGAATCAATGCCTCTTAGTTTAGGCTTGGTACCAACTTAATTTGATGTATCTGGTCCTAATCAGAAAAGTTCATGCACCATTGTTGCATGTGAATTTGTAAGCTGGATCTCCATATGGACGAGTCCATCCTGATTTCTTTTTTCAAGAACACACGCACAGCTGTTTTTGTTCTTAAAACTGTGAGTATGCTGAGTTCTGGTACTAACTTTGAAGAGGAAAGAACCTCAAAACTATTTCCAGCCCTTTAAAGAAAGGAAGCCCCTCCTTAGCAGCTCCTTAACTGATCCTTTCCTTCATTCCACTTCCGTAGTCATATTTTAGGCACTTTAGTCATATTTTAGGCACCTGGTCACATATTTGGGCTGGTTGTGTGGAAGAAAAAAAACAACTGTACTGGTCTCCACAGGAGGATAGGGTTTGTGCCATTTGCAACTCTAATTCCTTTTCCTGTTTTATTTTCAATGTTGTTTTAGGATATTGCCAGAGAGAGGCTGAAGCCATTCCTGAGAGGAATTTCTCAGCATATTTATATCTATTATATAGATTCCTTGGAAATACATAGTTCTTTAATCTGAATCCAGCTAGTCAAAGAAATAAGAGAAACATCACTGATACTGAAACTATTCTAAAGCTCACGGGAAAATTAAGCATAAATCAAAGAAGGAACATTGTCCAGATTATTCTGCTGTTTTGGCTTTTTCTGCATGAGTCCCTACAGACTGCATTATCAAGGAAATGCATGCTAGAGATGTATGCTCTATACTTACTTGAAACTCTCTAACTAAATACCATTCTTAAAAAAATATAAATATGGAGCAATAATATATCAGACTCTACTAATTTCCTCATTTCCTCTCTTTACTGATGTAAACCTGTAAAGAAGTGTTTCTAAAATGGTCCAGGCAAAAGAGACCCTGTAAAATATCTCTCACCAGTTCCCAGAGCCTCCTCTGGCAGTGTACGCTGAGCAGCCCTTAACAGAAAGTTGCAGCCAACTGAGAATCCTTCCATACAAGGAACTGCACTCCTTGAAAAGAATCATGACTGTCATATCTGGTAGTCATGAAAGGTCAGAGGACAGGTGACAGCATTAAATCAGATGTGAAATTGAAATACACAAGAAATTAAAGTAATCTCGGTGTTAATAATAACTGTTTTTCCAGTGCTAAGACAAAAGGCCTGTGACAGTGGCCAACAGGGCATGTCCAAGGAAGAACATGGCAATTACAAAGTTTCTGATGTATGGTCATGATTAACATATATCTGAGCAGTTGATTAAATGTGGGGCTTAGAAAATGATTACATGACTATTCCTGTCCCCAGGTTAAAATAAGCATGTAAAATTTCTCAAGACCCTAACCCCTTTCCTTTCCCTCATGCCTAGGAATTACAGACCTGACAAAAAATAAAACTGGTAGGTAGAAAACTCCTGAGTTATCTGATATGTCATATTGTATTTGCAACATATTGCACCACAATATGGTACTCATAATGAAAACTCCACAGAAACGTGGATAATACCGATTCCTGATGGAAGGGAATATGCATCAGTTGACAGGTGGCTCAATGTGCTAATTAGTCACCATGTGTGCAGGTGGGAACAGCTGGACACAAGTCCTTTTCGATGACCAAGTGTTTGAATTTGTATAAGCAGGACTATGAAATCATTGGGATCACAGCTTTATATTTAAAGTCACACATGATCATTTTCTAATTAGAGGATTGCCATTCCTGGTTTTATGCTTTTTACTTTGTTGTGTAGTGTCTGACGGAATACTGCATATCACAGCTAGGGTATAAATAGGACATGTCAGTCCTTCATAAGCAGGCAGCCTCACCAACTGGGCAAGGAATTGTGAATTAAATTTCTGCAGATATACAACATCACCAGACTAAAGTGAAAAAATAAATAAATAAAGCAAATAATGCAGTTAGCACTCATGAAGACTGATGGAATAATTCATCTTAGTGCATTCTGATATGTTAGCAGCACAAGAAATGAACTCCTCTTGACACAGCCAAAATTACCAAGTTGTTCCACTGTGGCTAGGTGGCTAATTTAAAACAAACAAACAGACAAAAGTTATATGCTTCCAATTTCACTTTAATTTGGGGATCTGTGGATTAAAACTATGAAATTTCCTGTTACTAAAGATATAAAATTAGATGAGATAATTGTTGCCCCACTTGTTTAGCAAATAGACAATCCTAAATATACATCTTGTTGTTGCCATGTCGTTAGTTTGTTCAGGATAAATGTGCACAACACGTGTCAAATAAAGACAGAACATATCTGCTACAATATATTTCAAAAATAAGAGTTCAAGAAAATCTTTGCTAGCAGAAAGATTCTTAACTCATTAGGAGTCCAACTAAAGTTAACACTTATATGGTATCAGGTGTAGGACAAAATCAAACTGACATGAAGCAGAATATGGCCTATAGCAATAATTATATGTGATAATTACATGTTCAGGTTATCAATTTATGTAGGTTATTTTTTTTTTGTCCTTCTTTGTTTTGGAGAAATTAATATCTTCTGCATATACACATTTACAATTGGTTTCAAAGTATTAAAATTAGAATATAAATCAGACTGCAGTTCACATAATATCAGTAATATTTATATTATTTTATCTAATATATATTTAAGAAACATCTCTTATTTAGGCTTATGTTTGAAATTGCTGTTGTTCTAACATAAACCAGACTTAAACTGACTACTGACAATCCTTGTAAGTGATAAAGTAGCTTGAGAATCACACTGATTTCCACCTCCTCAATCTAGTCTTTTTTCTAGACCCAGGTTTCTAATTAGACCAAGGATTCCATCTAAAGCTAGCAACATCTACACTTTTTAAAATATATGTGTTTTTTTTGTTTGTTTGTTTGTTGTTGTTGTTTTTTAATATCCTGAGATTTGTAAGCCCTGGTTTTCTATTAGTGTTTTCTTTTATTAAGATTTTCTTAGCTTTGTCAATTAGATTAAAAAAATATGAAAGCAACCACAAGCAGACACTGTGTTCATATACACAACACCATGCTGACATGACCATGCTGGCCCTCTCAAAAAACAACATGAAACCACCTTTTCATTTCTTCACTTGGTAATCTCAGAGAGAAACCCCGAGTTTTCTCTCTGTGCTGTGTGGAATACACTGCCTTGTGGGTGATTTAAGTCACTCTGAAAAGGGGATTTGACAATTGTGTAGCTGTTTTCCTACATTCTTCATTGAAGAATGACAGGAATAAATCCTGTCATTATCATCTCCTCATTTACTTTCCTATGTCGTGTCAGTGGTGAGCCTGACTTGGTGCTGGCCCATTTTTCCTTGCAATCATTCTGAGACCTTGCCTTTCTCAGCTGCTTCCTCCAAATAACGTATTTTGAAGAGCAAATGAATTAACATTTACAAGGACAGGGGAGGGAGGTGAGAACATAATAGAAAGAGGTATTTGCATTGCCTAAACTGTCAGTACTGTAGGTGGGAAGGGTAGATGCCCAATTTAATCAATGGAGAGAGAAAATCTCCTGTCCACCGGAGCAAAGAATAGAAGAATCACTGTGTTTTGAGAGATGAATTGAATCGAGGTGCTATTAGAATGAAACACATTGATTTCTCAATCCAAAACATCTTTTTACTTTGAAAACATGCTTCCCTTTCAATTAAGTTTTCCCTTTAAATTTTTGTTTTTCAAACAGTGAATAAAAAATACGTTAGGCAGAACTATTTGGTCATGGCTCTTCACCAAATAAAATGATATTCAGAACTGCTTGCTAGACAAATATCTGTTATTTTGACAGTTCTGTTGAGAAGAAAATGTCCAAAAGTAGGCCAAAGTATATTTGTTGCGCATTAATAATTAGGATTATGCTTAGAACTGTAATCTATACTTTGTGATAAATTAACATGAACACATATCTTAGCTGTTACGCCACTGCAGGAGTTCTCATGTAGCCATAACTACTGAGAAAGAAAAATGTGAGACATTCAAAAATCAAACTGTGGAGAGGAAAGAATGTCAGTCCTTAAAGTACACTGTGCTTCCCTAACATAACACCTCACACTTGGGGCATTTATAATCACACAATCACTGCATAACAATACAAAAGAAAATGACTACATATGTGAACATCTGATTCTGAAAAGAAAACTGATTGATGAGAACAATATTGAGATTTAAATATCACCTAGTCACAATCAGTAATTTTTAGTATGTAATCTACCTCCACAACCAAATGCATGTGGAAAAAAAAAAAAAAAAAAAGCCATTTCATTCACAGTAGCATAGTAGCATGCAGTTGGGAATCAAAGCACATGGTGGCAAAAGCTTCGGTGCAGATTTCTTTAAATATTAAATAGCTGAAAATTAAAGGATCAAAAATCCAGACAAAGGAGTATCACGCTCCACCAAGTCTTCACTTGAACTTTATGTGACATAGCAGTTTTCTTTCAGATCTTTCTGAAAAGTTTTTCCTCTGCCAGTATTTTTCTCCAGAAGAGCTTTCTACTGCTTCACTGCTGGTCAAATGTCAAATACAAACACCTGGGAACCAGAGAAATGTAGCTCTTCCCTATCATCTTGGTCACATCAAAATTATCTCTAACTACTTTTCACCATTCTGTAATAAATAGGTAACAAAACTTATTTGGCTTGTAAAGATGCTTCCTGAGTGGGAAACACTGAGGTACAATACTAATGAGTGGCATCAAAAGAAACACAGGTAAAAATCCTAATGAATGCACACATTTCAAATGCAATCATTTTATTCTAAATCATAAAACCTATTGATGCCTGGATGGAGTTATTCTAATCTCCCTAAGCTGACAAGTCCAAGTGCTGCACATGGACTGTGTCAACACGATCTTTTTTCTAGAGAGACCAGATCTCCCTTTAAACATGCTGCCTCGGAGGCTGAAGGGCATGGAGTTCTACGTGGACATCACAGCTTTCCAAACACCAGGATGCACTGTTAATGCCCAGGAGAACTAGCAGTGAGGTAGCTAGATACATCTGCACAAAGTTCGGTCACATCTGAACTGCGCGAGCACAGTCACAGATATGCTTGTGACTGCTAGTTCTCTGAGCATCAGATTTGTCTTTTGCAGTAATAAGCAGACAGAAATCAAAACCAAGAGTAAGTCATAAGAGGTAAAAAAACATAGGACTGGGGACAGGCAGAAACAGCTTGTTTAAGGACCAAAAATTTGTGTATGGTCTGTGGCGTTTTCTGGAAGAAAAATTCATAACTGTTAATTGTCTTTGGTTGCTTTAATAGACTGAACATACTTGGGCATGGGACTAACAAAGTCAAGTAAATAAGGGAAGATGAGGGATTCAAAACAATGAAACTCCATGGAGAATGTGTCCTTCCAAAGGACATCCTCTTCAGAAAAGGCAAAATGGGAATCACAGATACACCAACTGATTTTATGATCATTATTTAATGCAGAAGCATGTGAGGGTCCTTTGAAGCTGAAAACAATTCTAATCAAGCTATTATTACCTATTTTCATCCTAAATCAATTTCCCTTACTGGCTTGAGCTGAAATCAGTAAGGTAATAACTGCCAGTCCTGTAAATTCGATGCGAAAGTTCATAAGCATCTGTTTCTTAAAAAGATTTATGTACAAATGTTGGCATTTTTTCTTGAAAGGCTGATGATAGATGTGCACAGTCGTGCTTTACGGGGGTAGGGGACGGGACACTTTGTAAAATAGAAGAAATACTGTCCTTGTAGATGAAAGGCAAACAAATAGTTAGCCTAGCTTAACCTCCTGGAAAATGGTTACATCTTATGTACAAAGAGAGCTATGATTTGTTTTGCTGACATATTTAAAGCTCAGAAAAACTCCTGAATGGTATCCAGTGTTCCCAGAGAAAGCAGAGTAGACAGACCCCAGATTATAGTAGAAGCCTAAAGAACTAGAGTGGCAAACTTTATACTTGGTGTATGAGAGTTCCTCTCAAGTTAAAACAGAAAAATTGGTTTCCTTGCTTACTGTAACAAAAGCAGAACAACAACAACAACAAAAATACACACACACAAAAGAAAAAAAAAATCAACCAGGACAAACATTTCATATCTAATTACAATTGAGCATGCAGAAGGACACTGGGACTGGAATGAGAACCCACATCAGGGTCCCTCCTAGCTCTTGCATAATCTGCAGGCAGTTTTAAACGACCTTGTTTATAACCATAGCCACATTTCTAGCAGAAGAGTTTGGAAATCTGCTGGTTACCCTGGCAACTATTAGTAATGCAAGCAAGATACAACACAGAAAAAAAACAATATTTTACCCTATCCTATTGCCACCAATTGCGGTAAGTTTCCTCTCATATCAATGGTAATTTCACAATAAAATTTTCCCTACCATACCAAGGGTGGCAGGAAGAGCAGAAAACAAAACAACCCTACCACAGTAAAAGCCTTTTCGTAACTCTTTAACTTTCCCATAGGACTCTGTCTGTAGTTGTACAAAATGAACTCTTCAATCTGTGCAGATTAGCTCTGTTGTGTTTCTGGCAGGACCACGGCAGGAAGGCTAAGCAAAATGCAGACAATTCTCCCTATTGAGCTCTCTATTTTTTCTCAACATGCTCCTCTCCTGTTCTGTAGCATGCCCCACGCTGGCAGAGCGGTGTGTGGAAGCCGCACTCCCGAACACGCAATTCAGCCTCATAATTAATTGCAGGACTGAAAAGAAAAAGGCAGGACTGAGGTAGTGGTTTCCCCCTGTTTATTTTTCCTCTTTATTATTCTAACACCAACTGAATTTAGTTTCTGCACAAATGTCATACTGATATCTTGTTTTCTCCCAGTACTGGTCCTCACAGCCTGCCTTTGCTGCTTACACAGATTCATCTTCTCAACATGAATGTCACATTCAAAAAGGAGATGACTGCTGAGTTGTAAAATCTGCATCAGTTTATCCTCTGTTTGGCAGAGTCGGCATTTACATGGACCAGTAACACTCGGTCACATTGCAAAGCTTTCACCGGAACTCAGAAATGAGCAAAGAGAGAATGACCTTGAAATGTACAAATGAAAGGAAACATTATGAGGCAACCACAGCTGTGAGCGAAATGCAGAGCAAATTCCCACCCCCACCCCCAAAAAAAATAAATATATTGAATTGGATATTGATTGAGTGGAACAGGAAAGAGTTAAAGATAACAGAGCGAAGATTAAGTCAGTCTCTAGCAGAAAATGCAATTTCAGCCTTTTCCTGACTGATGTGAAGGAAAAAATAGGTGTTGATATTTCCAAAAGAACATGTTTATAGAAAGGAAAAAGGGATAGGATGCAGAACCTAAGTGCACATTGGAGTGGGGAATAAAGTTAGCAATAGCATGCAGAAGTTCACTGGGTTCTCACAGAAATGATTTACAACATTACATATTTTTCAGCTACAATCTATAGATTTATACTTCAATATTCCTTCTATAGCTTCAAAAATATTTTCATATTTTAGCAGAATGCATGGACAATTCTCTACTTGAGTTGTTTTTATAGAAAAAAAGGCTATCAGAGACCAAAACCAAATGAACACACTAACCTATTTAAAACCCTTCATCTTCACCCACAGGCTTTTCTGTCTGTGCAAGCCCATCTCAATAATGTAATTTTATTTCCACACTGATTGAGTCAAGCCAGATTCAGTCAGCAACAGGGTCGGCAACACATCTACTCTTCCCAGGCATTTCTAGCCAGTCAGATACATGAGGCTTGGAATATTACTAGCAATCTTTAATAAAATGCACCAAAAAAAAAAATGTTGCTTAGTGATATAACTCAGAAGCTCCAGTTTTCAAAAGGTAAATCCAGAGAGAATAGAAAATTACTTCACAGATGCAGAGGGAGTGAAAACAGAAGTGGGAAGGAACAGATTGTACCAAACTGACTTTTCATGTACCAAGTCACAACCAAATCCTGTACGCATGCGTGCCACTTTCATAATGGATATTTGCTTTGTGCTTTTAACTTGGGATCTGCAGATGTCTTTGTACATCCACAGTGCAGTGCAGCAGTGCAGAGATGCTTGAGCCATCTACAAACAAGTAAGCCCTTTAATTCACTGCAGGATGAATACAGTAGTGATGTACTAATTAGCACAGCCAGCACAAACACACTGCTTCCAGGTGCTGGTGTCATCCTAAGCCACCCTTCTGAGTCACAGAAGTGACAACTTACTCATTGGTACATCAGACTCTGTGCAAAATGAGTCTATGCTATGTAGAACTTCCAAACAGACAGTGTGTTATTTCTTATTTTTCTTAAAAAGACCTGCCACCAGGAACCGAGAGCCAATGAAAGACTCTCACCTATCACTTTCCTTTTCTTAAAGCAATGCCTGGCTTTCAAATTCACTAAAAAGGAACTTTGAAATATAACCTGAGTTGCTCAAAAACCCAAAAGGCAAAAGAACAGAATCATCAGGGGATAAAAACCTCAGTCATTTTAATGCATGGAATTTGAATGTGTGTATCTGAATCCATATTGTACCTCCTGTAAATCCAGCCCTTTTCAGAAAGAGGGTTTTGTGACTTCACTGGTTTGCAAACACCATTCAGTAGCTTCACTTAGATGTCCAAAGGACAAACTCCATTTGGAAGCAATATAACACAGAGGGATAACACAGAAAGACTAAATAGCAGAAACTTGCTCAGCATTTTGGTATTACCCATATCATTTTAGTACAGCAATTCTGTCCAAGAAGGGAAGAATCCTCAGTTTGACAAACTGAGCTAACTTACTAGAGAAGCTCTCTGATACATTTTCATTCAATGATACTTGTACAGATTGTTCTCCACATGTATCTCTCTATCTACATTTGTGGCTTAAGCAGGGATCTGACAGGGAAGAACCATGGACTTGCAAATCATTTCCTGAAAGATGCTCAACCACTTACCTCTGGTCTTGCAACTGTACACAGCAAAAGAAAAAAAAAAAAAAAAAAAAAAAGCTTCTACTCAGCATATTCTCTCTACTTTTCTTTGGGAAAAAATGCATACTTCTTGATGCCATATATTTTCAAATCATAATGATAATTACAATGAAAAATGGCAATTCTAAATTAGCCTCATTATATGGCACAGACCAGAAAAGATAGGATAGATATAAAACATAACAATGCAATTTGACAGGGCAGACCTACAACAAACATTGGAGTACAGCATAGAGACCCCCAACTAACTCGGGAAACAGAAACAGTCTAATTTCTTACTTTTGAGAGATAATTATTTGGGGCAAAGAATATTTTTGATTTGATATTTGAAAAGTTCTTGTAAAACATAGTTGTTATTCAAGGCGACAATTTTATCACAGTAGCTGAAAAGCTCAGAAGAAAAAAAAAAAAAAAAAAAAAAAATTTAAAGGTATTTAAGCTCTTGACAGGTCCCTAAGGCAGAAAAAAACTGTAGTGGATTATAGGTGTTACAGAATGTAGACTTTTATGAAATAATGGAGATATTACCCTTACTGCTGAGTCTATGGGACAAAGCACCCATACAAGAAAACACATTCAGTAAGACATTTGTTCAGCTGTTGTAATCATTCTTTCAAGAAATACCATTTTTCTTATGGAACTCTGTCTTTAGCTTTACTAAACAATACAACTTTGTTTGTTACTTTATTATTAATAACAATTATGATACATACAGCAAAACAGTTTATTAAGTATGAAAAGCTTAGACCTCAGGTAAAACATATTTATATCAAGGAAGTAGAATTTCATTCCTAAAATTGATGATATCAAGCATTTATCTCAAAACTTAAGTCATTTTATTTCTCTTAGGAATAGGAAGTACTTCCATGAATTTAACTTTGATAAGCGGAGACAAGTAACTGGAAAATTACTTTTTTGCACAGCAGCATTTACTAGTGTCTTAGAGATTGTTTAACCCCTTGAACTGATAAAACTGAAAATGCTGAGTATATTAAGACTGTCAAAGCTTAAAATTGCTTACAGAACAGGAAGAAATCAGAAACTGACTGTGTATCAAAAAATGGGAACAGATTATCCACAAGGTTGGACCACAGAGGGACGGTCGACAGCAATGAGAGAGAAACCAGACATTACCCTGAATAGGCACGGTCATCAAATACCACTCATGTTCAGTATATTCTTGACCCAAAAACCTTATTTTGGGGATCCCTGGAATATGAAATGACTGAGCCTCTGCTTCTTGCGTAAATTTAAATATGGTCAGTTTCCACTTAATATGGATGTGCATAAAAAAATGCACTTGGTGTCAATACTCTCCACAATATGTATATGCACTTATTGGTTGCAGGAGGAAGGCAAGTTTAAAAGAAATTAACTTAGGCAGTTACTAGTTTTCATTGAATAGTTAACTTGTGCAGTGAAAAAGTTGTTACTCTGCTGTGCAGAAGGCAGTAGCAAACATAAAAACGACTGGTTTTGATTCGTTTGGAGATACTGTTATCGTGAAGACATAATGTAAAGCAGTTTCCGTAAATATTTGAATAATGTCTCAGTTCAGTGGCTCTTTCAAATCCTAACTCAAATTCTGATCTACTTGGGTTACAGTTCTCATCTAGTAGGCTTACATGTGCCTGGGAATACACAGACAGAAAAGTCAGGGCTGGAAGTACTGTGTTTCCCTCTTCACACATTGGACACTGCAGCAAAGGATGGTTAGGCAAGATGCCCAAAGTCAAGGAAACAAAGATACAAATAGAAACTGAAATGGGGGTGAAGACTCACCCTTTAGTTTGCTGAAAGCTAATTTCCTTACGTTCCCTGTCATTAGCCTTACTAGAAGAAAGGTATCCTTTTTGAACATAAATCTCTCTTACTCCCTTAACCAACAAAAAGTTCTCAGGCAGACATGAAGCTAGTCATACACATCCTGAAGGATTCCAAGTAGTTACAGTTAACCATATTTTTGTCTTTCATTGCTGCTAAAAAAATCAAAAGGTACCCACTCTCACCTCTACTTGGATTTAACGTGTGGGGATTTCTGGTTTAGAAGACTGACACATATGTTTCCAACCTATTCACACACTCTTAAAAGAGATGTTCTCTTATGACTCAAATTAATATGCACAGGTCAAATGACAAAAAGGACCACCATAATGAAAGTTAATTACAATGAATAGTATTGAGATTAAATGAGAGATAATGGTGGACACTAAAGTTGACTGAACAGTGCTGCAGAGGTTTAAGAGCAGAAGAAGGATCACTTCCTACAAAGAGCCTGAAATAAGAGTCTATCTCATTATCAATTCTGAACATCGTTTTTTTTTTTTTTTGTTTTGTTTTGTTTTGTTTTGTTTTGTTTTGTTTTGTTTTTTAACTGATGAGTTTTCTACTGAAGTATTTCCTGTAAGGGTTACTCACAAAAACAAGGTATCTGAGGGAGTGAATGAAGACCTGTATGGCAACACGTACATTAGCAACAACAGCCTTACTGAAAACCATGAAACCACAGAACTGTAGAAAAGCACAGATCGGAAGAGACCTCAGATGACTTGATCCAACCTCTCATGGTAAAAGCAGGACCTAGATTGTCTAACACCTTGTCTAGCTGAACCTTTAACATCTTAAGTGTTGAAGATGGGGGTCTGAATAATACTCTTATTCTCAATCATCTGAATTTGGTTGTCTCCTATACAGAAATTTCAGTCTTATTAATTTCTTTAATACTCATAGCACATGAATTCCATTTCATATACACATAGTCATTGTTACTGACACTGCAAAATTCACTTACTTGTCTTTACATGTTCAGTCAGACAAAATCAACCACAGCTTGTCAGATATAACCAAGTCCCAAGGGGCAAAATTTATCCAGAAAAATAGTTTTAGATGAAACTTCCATCGCAAACAACTCTATAATGAAAACAGCCATATTATAATAACAGGATCCCACATACATCTGTCAATACTGAACTTACTTATCCAACATAATCCACAATCTTGAACTATATGTTTCTTATGAGGCTTAGTGTAGAATCAAAGCAAACAAGATTTCAGAAACTTCAGGTAGTGGTACATTTTACCCAGAAGAAAGAATGAAGTAGAGATGCTCTGTAAGTTTGACTTTATTACACAGGAAGATACCTGCAGATCCACCTCAGATTAAACAAAACAAAACAAACAAACTAGCCAAGGCAGTGTTAACATAAGTGCTCATTGTTTTTCATTAAAAGCTCATCAGTGTATCTTATCCTAGCTCTACTGTATCAATGGGTTTATTGCATTATCTCAAGCCGCTATTGAAACAAACATGCAGTTTAGTTGCTATAAATCCTGACAATAACTTCGACTCTAAAGAATTTTTGTCACATTAAAATATAAAATCTACTATTAATCATCATATTATGCAAAATTATACTCATGAAAACATTTCTGTACATTAACAAGTAAATCTCTAATAGGAATTGCATGAAACTGGCATAAATATAATATTCAAAACTATTTAATATTCACTGCTAAATTCAACATTTACATATTAAAATTTCCATTATATTGTATATAAATAACAGATTATCATGTAGAAAGAATATATAAACACTACCATTCTGAAGATATATCTTGTTTTCCATGTTTTATGAAAGCATTTCCAGTAAAGTGTTTTGCACAATGCTAGTTAAAATACAGGACTTTTTCCTCTTTATTGAACTTCTTTAAGAAAGTATATTTAAAGTTATGAGATAATTTTCACCCATGAAAAAACACTGTAAGTAGCTGCAAATCTGCACATTGAACGAGATGAATTTCAGAAATGCTTCAACAAAAATCACTCAAACTGACATCGAAACACTGAAAAATTACTGCAAACAGCAAAACAGCATTAAGAGACTAGGGGTCACATGTCACACTATGCATGAGTACACAATTTGCTCAGACTGAACCTTGATACATCCCTCTCTAAGGGGGCGATGAGCTTCAAAATACCAGTTTAAGCTAAACAGCAGAGAATTGTCCCCCTTTGACCACGCTGGAGTTGTTCAA
This sequence comes from Stictonetta naevosa, assembly GCA_011074415.1. Lineage (NCBI taxonomy): Eukaryota > Metazoa > Chordata > Aves > Anseriformes > Anatidae > Stictonetta > Stictonetta naevosa. The sequence continues at coordinate 12,091,614 of CM021700.1, forward strand.
ACAGTACTATTGTTCTCAGCAGCAAAAATCATGAGGTGAAGTGTTTTGAATATAAACAAGTTGGCAGAATTTACCAGTGAGTACTACACCCAGAGCTAACTTCTACATGAATCAGGAGACAGGAACGGGAGGTACTTTGGTCTGGCAAAACCACTGGGAAGGTATCAAAGAAGTTCAGTATGGGGAAGAAACTGAAGATGTCACATGTGGAAGAGAATGGCAGCAGACCTCCCTATCAGCAAGAAAACCACTGCTCTGAGATGTGCAGTGGGAGAGGTTTGCAGAGCTATGTAAGAAGATTAATAAAGTTCTCTCACTGCCCAATTTTTAAAGGGAGACAGAAGGGTATGTTGTTTTTCCTTGGTTTTCTTCCTGAATTCTTAAATATTTAGATTTTATTTGATACTGAGGATACATTTGTAAATAGTTTTACAACAAAGCTAATAAATTATCAATATAAGTTTGGAGCACTCAGGTAATCAGCCATTCCTTGGTATGAACTGTTACAGAGTTAAGCTGGCAAACAGCCTGATAAAATCCCAGCTAACAATTATAGGTACAAAACTTTCTATTGACACGTTTGCTAAATATTCATAATATTACTGGTGTTTGCAATATGTATAGCTTCTAATAATAAATGCTTTTATCCATTATAATTTAGGAAGTGATGGCATAATGAATAAACATTTAAAGTGTGACTAACATTTGCTTTCAACAACAGAGATTTTAAATTTACATTAGACTACTAATGTATAAGTACTGGAAAATTTATCAATCAAACACCTTATGAAAATGAAGAAAAAATATTTTGGTATGTACTTTCCAGGGACTGTCAAATTTGAGGTGAAAATGTAACAGCAAAATTTTTGATAAAGCAGCCAATAATATTCATTTTAAAATACCGCTGTAAAAATTATTTTCCCATACCTTACTGGATATATATAGTTTACCTTAGCGTCTTCAGTATTAGGATTGGGCAATACATTTTAGAAAAAATACTTTTATGAATACTGACATTATGCTCAGGGTTACCTCAAAGCCATACTGTAAGGTTTGTGCTTAAATTTGTGTTTAAAATAACTTTGAGATCTAGAATATTGAAAGAAGTCTGGAAATAAGACATTTCCATTTTTCCCTAACTTTCCAATATTCAGTTTAAAACATTACTTACTATCAAAGCAAAACTTCCCAATACACTTTGATTCATGCAATATTACTTCAGTAGGAATTTGTGAAAACTCTGAATTATTTTTGTCAAAACATTAGATATAAAATTCTTCTTGGAATTCTTACGTTTGCAAAGCACTGAGAACTTACTTCTCTCTCAGCCTTAGCCACACTTCTTGTCATAGTTGTTTGAATTTACAAGATCTCAGAAAGCTACAGAAACAACCTGAATGAGCAGGATAAATAAGACTTCACCGTAAACTTAACTATTCATGAGTTTAATTTTACATCAACAGTACTTTCTGTACTGAATACTATTTGAAAAAAAAAATATCCAGGAATATATTTATGTCTATTTATGGCATATTGCGACGAATGAAAATTCATACTGTATTTTATTAACTACAATATTTTCTCTTGAATAGTTCACAAGTTATATGTAATTTAGCAGCATATCAAATACTTCTACATTGAGTTTACAGAGACAAATTTGTCCCTGAGTCCTTTTTCCCTATTTTCTCTTACATACTTGTTATACACCAATACACCCCATTGTCTTCTCTTGTAATGTGCCATGGCTTACCAATGAAATCGTCTTGAAGTCCTGGTAATTTCTGAGGCAGATTATTGGAAGTATGTGCTATACAGTGAACACAGGGTATTTGTAACAAATAATATAATTATTGTTACTAGAGTAACTAGTGACTGCACTAGAATTCATAATAAAGAGACTATTTACTAATTAAATACCAAAATGCCTTAGCTTTTGCCAAAAAAAAAAAGAAAAAAAAAAAGTGTAAGATTTAAAGCTTGTTAAAATTAGGTGCTCTGATATATATATATATTTTTTTCCCAGAAAATCTATAGTTTGATATTCTACCACTAAAGAAAATGAAAGAAGAAAATGGACATTTTTTTCTTCTTTGATGATAAAGAAATATGACCCTGAGGTGGAATTCAAAGGTTCACTTGAAAAGACGCCTTTTTCGTTCATATCTAGTTACCTTTTTATATTTTTTTTTCATCTTGGTGGTAATTTCAAGCTGTAATTTGTTCTTGTACACAGTTTCTAGGTACACTGATAAACCAGAAGAAAGAAACCCCATTGTTAAGTTCAGATAATGTTGCTTAGGAACTAAAGCAGGATTGCCACATGACAATTGGAAAGACAGGACTGAGTTTTATGTCAGGTTTAAGTAATGACATAATCACAATCTGCGTCTCTACCAGTTCAGTTGACTGAAAAGTTGGTAGCTCAAAGTGCAAACATGTTCACTTTCTAATTCATTTCAACTCACACTTTGCCACTGGTACAGTGGATTTTTAGGTCATTACTTTTGTATTCGTGGCCCAAAGATTGAATCTGTTTAGCAACCCCCTCCTTCATTACAATTTACACTGCACTGTTGTACAGACTCCAAAAGCAAGCTGCTGCATAAAAATACTTGAATTTTTTCTAAAATATCTGTCAATAAAGTTTTCATATGCAAACAGACACACACAAAAATAAGGTCTCCAGCCTCCAAAAGAATCCTGCCATGTGTTATCAGAGGTAGAAAGATGTTAAGAAGTCTATCAAAGGATATGTTTATTTTTATTATATTCATGTCACATTGGAAAAAAAAGTGATGTCCTTTGTAGGGAGAGAAATGCTTAAAAAAAAAAAAAGGTATTTTGAAAAAGAAACCCTGAAAAATAAAGTACAAAACAGTAAAAATGAAGGTAATTTTCTCCCCTCAACCTTTAAAGCACATGTAGGAAGTGAAATAGTTTTCTCAGGATCTAAATACTCTGCATGTAGTGTAGAAACCTATTATCTATGCTAGTGATATTACCATCCAAGACCACATCGTAAAAAACCTCCACGATTCTCATACACCGTTTAAAGTCTTCTAAACTGCAAAGCTGGAAAATATATAGCAAAACCAGCTACAGGAGAAATGCACTACTATGTCCATCAAATTATTAGAGGATTTTTACACTCTTAAGACCCGCCTAACTAAAATGCTGCGTGGCTCCACAGAAGCTGCCCCTTCTTTCAGAACATTTCTTGACAGACACTGAAGAGGTGTTATGCCTGATCTTATTACTGTTTGTGCTATGAAAATATTTTAAAAGCCTTGGCCACTGTACTAGTTGCTGTAAAGAATGGAAGGCAAAAAAACCAAAACAAACAAACAAACAAACACATTACACCGAAGCTCCAGAATCTCTTGTTTTCACAGCCTTTTTATTCCTCTATGAGCTCCTCTAGATCTCCCTGTTCCATGTTTGTTTGATCATTTATCACTAGGTGATTAAATAAAACCAGATGCTGATTCCCGCAGCCCTAGCTTTTCACAAAATTTATTTTCATTTTGACGTCCATATATAGGGTAAACACTGTCTGGGAGCCTACCTAAAAATAAAAGCTCCCTTTTGGTCAACAAGTATAACTTAAATAAATTTATATCTGAAGGGAATCAGCAATATTTCCTCAGCTGCAGAGAAGTAAAAATCTTCCTGTTCAAAACTAGGAAACTGCTTGCTATAGTCTTTCATCTATTTCTATTCATAGTTGTTAATTTTTCAAGAGACCAAAACAGCAAGAGGACAGAACAGCCAACCCTGTCAGATCCACAGAAAAAAACACATCAATCACCTCCTGAACTGTGGCTCCTTATCCCAACCCTTGTCTGGTTTATTTTGCAAAGTCAGTGTTCTGCTTTTTCTCTCTGGCCCAGATCCTGTGCCTCTCTCTCCATCTCAGCTAACAGTGCGCATGCTCCAGCTTGTCAGGAAGAAGCAGGAGGAATACTATCCCTAATGCTCCCCTCTACCACAGAAATTCCATCTTCATAGCCACTAACTGATCTTGTAGCCCTTCCTGTAAGAGCTCTAACTTAAGGATTGATTTGCTGTGTGAACACACAGAGGAATCATAGCCATGGGCTTGTGATCCCAGCACTTGATGGCAAATACTACATAAAAATTCCAGCTGCAAACTCCATAATTTACCTCATCCTGCAGAGTGTGGATAGATGGGTTAGGAGATGCTTTTAGAGCTAACTCAGAAATGGTGTACAGGGTGAAAATTGCCCTTTTCTAATGTTCTCCAAAGTTGTCTTTGCTTTTATGATAGAACTCACATCACTTAAAATTCTTTGTACAGATTTTGTGTGAGAAAGTGTAAGAGTTCATTTCTCAGGCCCCACCAGTGTGTATGGCCTGACAGACCTACTTCAGGTTTAATTTCACGATGAAAGGATCAGAAACAGATTTTATTGAGCCTCGGTTTCATCTATCAGATTCAGGAGTTCCCCACAAATGCATAAATGCTTATAGTCAACTACATAGATTTTTATAACTCAGGAAACCTTAAGTTCAATAAAGGTGCTAAAAAGACTAGAATGACCAGACTTTGGTATGCCATTTTTATAATGAACTACAGTGACCTTTTTTCAACTCTTTTCCATTGTTTATGATTGCAAGCATGTTTTTGATAAGAAAAGACAAAAAAGTTGTCCCAGATTTTTGATCTCCTAGATATACTTTGTAATTAAATGGTATCGCTTTCTCTCTCTCTCCAGGGCCTGTTCCATGTGCTATAAAGTGACTGCCGGTCTTTCCCTCCTTTCTTCCAAATTCTTCAGTTGGCAGTGGTCCCAAAGCATTGTTCCAAGGTCTTTCTCCCTTTGAGGCTTTACTATTCCTTGACTAATTACTGTGATAAAGGAAAACGGCCCTGCAGAAATTTATACACTGGAAGACTAGATGCTTGAATAATACCAGAACTCACAAAATGCATCAAAAAATATTGCCTCATAAGTGACAAAGTATTCATATTTGGAACTGTACATGGGTCTCACAAGAAAAAAAAAAAAACTATGTATACAAATTACAATGCAATATGGAAATACTGTAATCCTACTACCTAAAATTCAACCCCAGAAGTAAAAGTATTAAAAGCTTTTGGCTAAAACGCAATGCAGACATATGCTTTCCAGGGAGCATCTTTTGCAAAGATGATATATTTGTTATCAAAGATCGCTGCTCTTCCATTTTTTTTTTTTCTGGATATATTTCAAAATGTCAATTTTTACACAGCCTTACAGTTTGACTACTAGCTTGCTAAGTGACCATCTTGTTCCTTTTTTACTGCTTGGATGGTCTGAACATTCTTGCCAATTGTCCTCAAGTTTGTGTAGAACTGTCAATATTAGAAACTCATTTGTTATCCACAGTTAATTAGACATAAGGCAGTTTCATCAGAGACATAGCTTTTCTGCATTTCTTGGCTTTCTCAGTGCAGAGACATGGATAAGCCAAGCTACTAACATGATTTGAATTTTTTTTTTTTTTTTGCATGGAATGCTGTAATAATACAGATGGTGGCATGACATGAAATAACAGTGTGGTAGAGTTTTATTTTTTTTTAAATAGAATATTTTGCCAACTGCATTCTCTTTGGTAATTGGATATAGTGAACCTAAAAAGCTCCACGGTATTAATACAATGAATTCATTGAATTTACTGTTTACTAGAACTCAAAAATGAGGCAAACACTGAAAGATATTTTAGGATTAGTGTCTGTACATGAGATGGTCCAAGTGCTAGTAAGGACATTATGTTCATGTGAAATTTCATACTAATTTATGAGATTTCTGACTGTTCTATTTGCTTAATTAAATTGACACACAACTCTACCTACTATACATCAGAATAGAGGTTATTTCTCATTAACTCAAAAATTTGCAACCCTTCCACATGCAAAGCTCTCATGACTCCTGGCACACAGCAAGAAATACTAGTTTTCTTTCCTAGAAGGGCAATAGTCAGCCAATTAAGTGACTACTGATATCTACAGAAATAAGACAAAGTTACAGAAACACAGAAACAGATACTCTTTTTTTTTTTTTTTTTTATATTTATATATATATATAACACCATGTTGTATTGCCTGTTCTAAAAAAATCAAAAGCTATCACAAATCAAAAAATTCTAGGTTATGTACTTCCACCACCACCAGCATACAAAAACGTAATTCTGTTCCTGTGCAGCCAGAGATAGATGCCACCTTAGAGAATCACAGACAGCTTTTGGAACACAAAACCTCTTTCAATTAGCAGTATACATACATTTTTACTTTTTAACCAAGAAACTGCTATCATATTTAAATTCCTTCCCAAATCACTACAAATTGTTTTAATAATATACTTTTATTCAGACATCCTTACAACCACACAAAGATTGCAAGGGATAAAGTGTGTCATTTTTGTTCTAACTCTATATTTAAACTTCAGTGAGAATACAACTTTTATTCAAGTGCCAGTAACTACCTTTACTATTCCAAATGCCTGAGTTGTTGCTATGAGCTCAGCATGTTCAAGCAGCACCAGTTTCCTTTCCAATTATCTCATTATTTTTCTAAGTAGAGTAGGGCTATTAGCTTTTCAATAGTGTAGGTCCTATGTATCAACACTATAGTGGATTCTTACTTCTTCTAACCTTTGACAAAGTAAGACAGAATATGACATTTCAAAGGTGCTTCTATAGGGACAAATTAAAGATCTGTAGTGTCTAACAGTGCAACAGATTTTAATTATTCAGAGCTATATAAAACCATAATGCATGGAAAGAATTATATTAAAAGGGTGCATTGTAAAGTATCAACAAGTAGTAATAATTCCATGAATTATGACAATTTTCAACAAAATTATTTTATTTTCCCACTGTTTTCAAGCCACTCCTCTTTCAACTTGAGAAGATATTTTCATTAGTTTCTACATTTCTATCAAAATAAAACATTTCTATTTTATTGAAACTATCTTAAAAATATACTGTAACATAAATAAACGTTAGTATGTTTTTTCCAAGAGCAACTACAATTTGATAAAGTAATTTAGTACTGTTTAGATCATATTTTTCCTCAAGACAAACTACATATGTATATTTAATACCAGTTCATTCATAGCCTTTGTTGCCCTTATAGCAGAACATTTTGGTCAGTTTTCTAGCATTTAATTAGCAATTTAATTCCAGAGCATCTCCATTAACTCATGAATGTTCAGAATACATCTTCGATCAGAACCAGAAGGTTCTGCAAACACCAGTACTTGTCTTTCATTTCTGCCATTCTTGTAAGACTGAAAACAATGATCTGGAGACAAACATATATAAGAACATACTCCTTGATATTATTTTAATTGCTGTTCCCTTCTGCTCATTTTTTTTCTGTGTGTCTCTAAGCTAGTTTATGTTGTCAGTGGTTCCTTTTTCAATGAGCACTCTGTTTCTAACAAGTTTTCCATCCAACAGTTAAATTTGTTTAATGTAATCCTGTGATATCAAAAGCTACATAACACTTAGAACATGTGAAAATAAATAAATAAATAAATAAATAAATAAATAAATAAATAAATAGGACTGATTTGTATATCTGTTCCAAAATAGCAGAGCACTTTTGCAGGTACATTTCAGAAAGATTTCCTTGAACCTCAGTCTGCTCATTTTACTTTGTGAAGTAAAATCATAGTTGATGTTAACATGAATTTTGATGGAGTAAAGAGGTCAAGATTCATAGATTTAAGGATGAAAGTTTCCCATAGACTCAGACTAAAAATTTTCTAGGTTATGTTCACATAGAAATCAGCCTTTAGTCAAGTGCTCACTTAAGCAGATGAATGAAACAATCAGATTTCTTAGAGAGCCCCTAAACTTTGATCACTCATTCTTCTATTTGGAGCTGTTGTTCAGCAGTTTGAAAGACTAATCACTTTGCCTGAGGGTTCATGTGAGAGCTCCACATTTTTTAAAGTTTAGTCTCTGTTGTATGTACCAGATGTACTTATACAGCTTTCTAGCTTGATTTAAGAAAGGTCTAAAAACTTCAAGAGCCCAAACAATTAAAATATTTCAATGTAAAACTTGAAACTAGCTCAGCAAACAACCTACCCACTCAAAAATGAAAGAACTGTGCAGAGCTGGTTCTGTTTTTTTATAGGCATACAAGTGAAATTACTAATTTCCTCATCCTCAGGATAGCAAAGTGCAACATGATGTATATTTACACTTACTTAATGAAAATCTGATGAAAATCCTAAAAGTTGGCAATATCTGTGAGAGTCCTATTGTCTCCAGAGATCTAGTAATCTTCCTGTTGGGACAACACACTAAAATAGGAGCAGCATGGACTCGCCAAGGGGATACTATCATTTTCATATTTGCAGAATCTTTCCATATAATTTAAAAAGGGGATCAATGTGGCCTTAAATAACAATTCTTTGGGTAGCCTTCAGTTCATTTGTATTCCTAGTAACTGAAAAAAGCCTCAGACCTTCATAATTCATTCTCATTGTAGGCAGGTATTGCCAGGAATGTCAGCGCACTCAACTTTTATGGACCTAAAGATTTCTTTACCCTGTAGACATTTTAACAGATAACTTTTAGGCTTGTCTCCCTATTTTTTCCTCATAGAATTTTTCTTCACCCACAGGCTATTTTTAATACATATTTTCTATCTCAATAACTAAAGCATTTCACATGAATTGATCTTGCTTTCTTACTATTTCCAGGGTCTGTGAGCTTTTTCTGTAACTTGGAAAATATGAATTGTGTCCTGCAGCTAAATCTTTAAGAAAAGAGTTGAATGCATTTTATAAAGTCAGACCCTTTGGCATACTCTGGAAGGCCAATTATTTTCATGTTTGATCTTCTGTGGTGATTCTCCAGATTGTCAACTTTTTCAAGGAGATAAAATATTTTCTTGTTATATTGTTCTTTATCCTTCTTAAAACCTGAAATACCATCTCCTGAACTTCAAATCCTTTCCTCTACTGCTCTTGCTCAAGCATGTATTTTATTTATCAAATAGCACTACATGCTTTCCACCTTCCTTTTCCGTGGTACCACTACAATCGAGCCTATGTAGAAACACCTCTACATAAATCATTTTAAAAAAGGGGAGGTTGGGTGCATCAAATTGTGCAGATCTGGATGCTGGTGGCTGAGGTACTTATAAAGTGAGTATCTACAATAAAGAAAAAATGTGGGGATCAGATATATTTTTCCCAGATTTTTTCTCAAAGGTGTTATGAACCCTCAATTTTAATTCTGTGACTTATTAGCAGTATTATCATTAGAGAAAGAAATGATATACAGTGAAAATTCAGAGCACAGCTGTGAGATGGGTGAAAAAGAGCAGATGATGCTTTTTGAAAGAACATGCAAAAAGCCTACCGGGGGGGGGGGGGGGGGGGGGGAGGGAGGGATGTTAGGACAGGTTATAATTTAAATGATTAGGCCAGAAACTGGCTTCACTTCAGAAACTCCATAATTATTTAAAGTGAGGGTTCTTGTTTACTGTTCTGTTGAAAAACCACCAACTGTTCTCCATTTATATGCATAGAGCTTTTCATAGCTAAACACTTTGAAAGAACAATAACTATTACTCAGGTTATGCCACTTTGTGTTTTCTTAGGGAAACCACTGAAAGCAATTGCTAGTCCTTAGAAAAATGCTTAAAGTGATTTGAAATACACCGTATTCTGTGAAGAAAGGCATATTATACTTTTCACTGTTTGGTTTAAAGAACAAGATTTATATTTCGCATTTTTTCCATAAAGCAAAGGAAAAATCAACACTGTCAAATCATTCTGTTAAGAGCACTTTCTGGAAAATTCATTGTGTCTAAAGTTCTCAAAATCAAAATGAATCCAAGGATTTATTAAAACCAATAAAATAGTTCATTATTCATTATTCGGTGTCTCTTTGAACATGACAAATAGCTCATTAAGTAAGCGTGAATAGTGCTAGTACAAGCTTTGAGACACTTTCAGCTAAGTTTTATCTCAAATTTTGTAACTTCTGTCCTTGCACCCATAAAAGAGATGTTCTTCAGAGCTGCAAAACAATGAACAATTTCTTCAACAGAACATTAATACTAGACTGCAAATCACTATCTAACATTGCTGTTATGAAAGGCAAAGGGTGTGCATGTTTATTGAAGTCCTGTTACCATACCAGCTATGGAAAGATTAGTATTCTACATATCTTTAGGCTTGTGTGGTTAAAGACTTTTCAAGAGAAGAAAACGTGAATGAGTCCCTACTTTGCTTCTTTTTAACAAAAGTGGAAGTAGGACAAGATTGGATCTACTCTGATCTTACAAAAAATATAATTATTTTGTTTGTACACTTTCTTTGAAGAAAAAAAAATGGACCGCCTGAAAATTGCACTCCAGACAGAATTTGAGACAGTGCTTGTTCTTCACCTACATTGTCCATCTCTACTGCTGTGAGAGGTGAACACTCTATAATCCCTACATTCTACAAAAAAGTTCCCTGGATTTTGCAACCTCACTGCAACCAGCTAGTAAGGAGAAATTGTTATTAAGATAATGCTATCATCAATTCAGGAGCCAATTGTTCTCAGGTCATAATGTATTTTTTCTACCATGAGAAAAAGGTCATCCTAACATCTGTGTATAATGAAGCATGGGGAAAAAAAATAAAAAAATAAAAAAATAAAAATCTATATATATTAATTACATTTAAAAAGCTGTTATGCACTTTTATTGTTCATTGATCTATTCAGTATAACTGGTTACCGCATTCATTCGTTATATTCACAGTATTACTATAATTCTCTCCAAAGCAAATGACTTGCTATCTTTTCTTAAAAAAAAATAAAAAAAATAAAACAAAATCTTACATATCAAGACACGTTTACATTTAAAATATGTTTAGAATATTAATTTGACACTGTTTTTGTTTAGTTGTGGACAACCTGTTAATTCCTTTCTTTGTTGCAATATCAAAAAAATTAAAAACTTTTGCTATCCCATCTACATGATTATCTGTGTTTCTCAATGCAATAGATCTTTTTACTCATTATACTGTGCACAATGTCCTAAAGCACAATTATACTGCAGTGTTGAAGTATAAAAGCCTAACTGATTCTTGGAATTCCATGTGTTTTTTTTGTTTGTTTGTCTTTTTTTTTTTTTTAATGAGGGACAGTATTAAATGTAATGATAACATGGAAAAGAGGATATTTAATGCTGTAATTTTAATTTAGCATTTGGTAACATACACAGACAGTGTGCGGTGGCACTGTTGTCAATATTTGAGCAACAGTGTCTGCGGGTAAGAGGATATAAAAAATCAAATTAATTTTGGAACAGCCTATTAAAGGTTATGAAATAAGATCAATGTATCAACAATCTGATCTTATAAATTAAGGGTTGAAAGATGTGTAATAAGGCCTCTGTAGTCCATTAAATGAGATTCTACTAGACCCCAAAAGTAGGACTATTCCCTTCTCCAAACAAACAAGAAACTGATCATATGATGCTTCGATTCTATTGAACGTAATTTCGGTAACTAAGTATTAAATGATTGTCTGTTCCAGTAAGATATTTGTGCTACCTCACAAAAAAAGAGCACGAATGCTGTTGATTTTAATATATTAAAAGCTTTTCAGTTTTGCAGCCTACTTTCATGAAAAAAAAAAAAAAAGCAAACAAATAAACAAAAACTAACACTTTGTATTTATAGTAATCCCTACATCATCACAGACTTAGATCAGTAATTTTAATCATCTTGGACCACAGTGAAATGCATAATCAGTTTATTCATTATTTTATTCATTCCATGACCATAATCAGGCTCACATTTCTTTCTCTAAAGATATGCTGTAATAGCAAAGACAGACACTACTGCTGGTAGTATCCAGGATTTTCTCCTTAATGTGTAACTCCTAAAACATGTTATTTTCAGGATTTTGTTTTAAAAGTTCAAATGATTGTATACCTAATTTGAGTATGCAGTTGCTATAGTTCCATACAGAAATTAGATATTTCCATAACAGCAACCTGTGAACAAGTTGTTATCCTAATATTGAAAGAAGTGGGGGGAAAAAAAAAAAAAAAAAAAAAAAAGAGGTAAAACAAGCCTGTGAAAGGCTAATATTTCTAAAAAGGAAATGGTCCTGGGTCCTGACACTTCCACTTATAAAATGACTACAAAGCTCCAAAGCCTTACTGCTGAAAGCATTCCAATTACATGCTATCCAGAATACTTAATAAGGGCTGCATATCTTCATCCTCACACTTTACCTTACAGTTTTTCTGGTCTGTAACTTTAAATAGTCATTAAACAAACTTTATTCACCATTCCTACCAAATCTCTCAAGAGTTTCAAAAAAGCTATGTGCTTGATGAACCATTTATTTCCAGATAAATCTTTGTAGAGCATGCAGCCACACAGGACACCACTAAGGAATCTTGTACTTGGCAAGTGCCTTATAATATATGCAACAGTAGCATATTGAAGAGACATCTGGATATTCAAGTAAACTCTTGAACATTTAGGTACCAGTCCCACAAAGGCTGAACATTACTCTCTTCTGTTGTCACTGTAAAAGTGAAGGGCCATCAACAACAACTGGAAATACCCACCTACCAATCCAAGCATTCAAATTCACTTTGTAAGGTTTCTATTCAGGTGCCTTTATTCTGTAAGTCATTTTCCAACCTCTCCTTCTCAACTTCTCCTTAACACTTCCAGAAGAAAGCATTTTTTTGTTCTGCTTCTGCTTACTCTTACAGATACACACAGATGTATACACCTCAAAATATTCTACCCACAGAACAGTAGAAGTATGTAGCAGCTTTAGAAAGAATTCAATAGGAATTGAGTAGGATTATGAGCTTGGTTCTCAATGCTTTCGCTATGGGGAAATCCATACAGATATACCTATCTCAACTCTTAAGCCCTCACTGTAACTGAGAAACCTGCGTGCAAAGGTTGTGTCAGGTCAGAGTACATGGCACATATGCTTATGCTATGGAGTTGATGGATTCTGCCTGTAGAGGAATGGATAAATTGAACAGATGGAATCAAAGGCTATTAGGAAAGGCAAAATTCTCTCAGTATGAGCATTCAAGCTGATGAAACAATCAGCTGTCCTCTGGCTGGAGAATCTTTAAGTAAATGACATTCTAAAAGAAAACAGGATTGTGGGAACATGAAAATAAAATGTCTAAAAAGTAAAAACCAGCCAATCGATGTTTCAAAGTGTACGTGCAACGTGGCCATTGCCTTGATTCAAAGCCCACTGTCCTTTTGTGTAAAAATATGTCAACCTCTGTCTTTGAGACAGTTATCCCCTGCTCTCACACCTGCTCAGGTGAAGTCCCTGAAGGGGTTGTTGTGTTCTCTGTTTTCTGAATCAGTTCACAGAAATCATTTGGCTTACATTCTTCAAAGCTTAATTTATTCGTCTTTAGGTGAGCTGACAAGAAGAATTTCATTAAGACAAAAACACAGGTTGGCTCATCTCCATTAAAAATACAGGTTTTCTTTATGAAAATGAGAGTGTCCTGGAATTCCTCTGACATATGTCTATGCATAACACTTAGATTTAAATGTTGATTTTTTACAAAACACAGAATAACTACCTTAGTCATTGTTTGAACTTTATACATTTAATTCTCCTACACACTGGAATGAAAACAAAGAAATCTAAATAAGAAATTAAAAGGTCAAGTTATCTATTATAAGAAGGAATCTTGGCGTCACTGAGTGGATTAATATCCATGATAAATTTGGCTTCAAAGGTTTGGTCTTTCCTGTACGGGTATTTTCTACTTCTATTGTAGGAACGCAGATGTCTTACTGCATCAGATCAGTAGTATTACTTGGCCATCGTCCCATTATTTGACCATTATTTGGTCCTTGATACATAAGGGGAAAGAGAAAGAATTCTACAGTAGAAAATTATTGGCTGACTTGCTCAGAGATCATTAATCATGAAGATTAACACAGCAGCCAAAACACACACACACACATATATATATCTTTACAATACTCTGGTTATGTATATTTAATGTATTAAAAATAAGTATTAACTTATTGACTTTGATAATATCCTGCAGCAGTGAGCTCCATAGCTGAAAAGCACTTGCTTAACTTGTTAGGTAGTTTTCCATGGATGCTCTCTTTTATGGATTGTGGTAAAGGCTGGTCTACACATAAGAAAATGTTATCATATCACCAACATTAGCCTAGTAATATTAGTCAGCCAAGTTTTTTAATCTGCCAACTAAAATGTTAAACTTCCTTTTGCTTGTGCTGATACATAAGCTTCCACCAAAGAAAATGTGACGCTTTTATTTTTCCGGGTTGAAATCTGAAGTTCAGAACAGTGACTTAAAATTCAGAAAATTCAGTTATAGTAACAAATAACAGAAAATCAAGTATAACCAGACTGCATTTTGAAATTCATGTGCCTTGCAGAAATGGCCATGGCAGGAAAGATTGGAAACTGCTCTTGGATACCATAGTATACAGCTCTTCAGCAACTGTGATGGCTTACAGAGTTGGTAGCTTTCTCAGATAAAGGTATTCCTTGAAATGTTAAGCTACAGAAACCTATTGGATGCTAGTACAGTAGTCACAACCACTTTTGCTAGTTTAATCCTGTACACGGCTACATTATATCCATATATATACACCCATATTTCAATATAAGTTGGGTATGGATTTTATTAGGTAGCAAGAAATCACATTTTATTTCTTTATTTGTTTATTTTAGTATTACTTGTCCTCTTCTTTTTGTACAAATCTTACGGTACTGACAGCCTTCAGTAAATTCTTCATGGGGGAATCTTTGTCAGTGCTTTAATTTGGTAAAGGTCTCATACTGCATTCACATTGACAGCAATAAAATATCAAAACTTATCTTTAAGGCCTTAACAGTGCTCCGTGTGAACTTTCCAAGAACAACTCAGCTCTTCCTGCCACTTCATGCATAAATTAATCCATCAAAGAGCTGGTGTTTATTCTGAGCTCTTTGAAATTCTAATCACTTGTACACACCTCCTCAGGCCAGTTTGCGCTCTGAAATTTGGATTACTTACAACTGGCCTATTCATAACACAAGGCTATAGAATGTGACTTACCACCCATTTACAAGCCTCTGTACATCTAACATATCATCAAGGATTTCTAGTTGACACTTTGCTATTCTTTAAAATTATTTTTCCTATTGTAAGCTTCATATCAACAAGTTAAATCACAGCATAAGTATTTTATTTTATTTTTAAACTGGGTGGGAAAAACATGCATGTGTAACACTATGCTAGTCTTTCTACCTGTTACTCAAAAGAACACTTGCAGTATTTACTTGTTTGTTGTAAATTCTGACTATATAAGTTGAGAAGGTGCCATTATATTTGAGCTCTGGCAGACTGTAGTCAGCTAAATTAATTGTTTATTCAAAATTATATTTCTTCCTACACTATTAAACCATAAAATGAAGTTATTGCCAAGAATTATATAAACTCAGTCATACATTGTTTCTGAGACCAGGTAGAGACATCTTAAGAGTTTTTGTTAGCCGGTTTCCCAGAGACTGAGAGAATGCTTTTGTGATGAAGGTCATCAACATCTCTCTACAAATTTCCTCTACCCTTCACTGTTAAAAAGGACAGTGTCTTTATATTGGTAACTGTATAAACTGATAATTTTTTTACTTTGACAATTCTGTTTGTCTACACATAATTATTCCTTATAGCTCCAAAAAAAAATCACTACGGCTTCTACCTACATACCATGAAAATCAGCAGTAGTCCTTAAAAACACCAGGCACAAATTTGAGTGAAAATCCAAGTTCTTGCAAATAAATGAAAACGAAGAAACAAACGCAAAATAATAATAATAAACTTTTCCTGTAATTAAGTCAATTATTCTTGCAATTATATTATTTATTAACTATATTGTCTCTGTTTTATTATTAAAAAAAAAGAAAAAAAAAGTATCTGGAGGTACTTCCAGACTGCTC
The DNA here is from genome assembly GCA_011074415.1 of Stictonetta naevosa. NCBI lineage: Eukaryota > Metazoa > Chordata > Aves > Anseriformes > Anatidae > Stictonetta > Stictonetta naevosa. Next base: position 12,107,604 of record CM021700.1, read on the forward strand.
CAGATATCATTTAAAGAAATATAACAAGGAATATAACACTTCTTAATTCATCCTACAATGTAGTAGAAACAGCTTCCTAGAGGCTGTCTTTTGCAGTCCCACAGTATTTTTCAGTGAACTTCTGTTTTTGTCATGGTCTGCAGACTTTGGTAGAAAGGAAATGAGTGCCTCTGTTACTGATGTCCATTAAGTGAGTTTGTCAAGGCTGTATCTTGACAAACATTAAGTTCCTGGGAGATCCTGATACTTTCTCCAGTGGGAGTGAGAAAGACTACCAAAAACTGCATACTTCTATCCTTTCAAAGTCTTATAATATATGATTAGTGGTAATAATATTTTTGAGTTTCATTACCCTACATCTAAACACTGTGGCTTGTATAAGACAGAAATGGTAAATTATAAAAAACATGCACAGAGACACCTATGCTTCTATGCTCCATGGATCCACTCACAGAGCTTTTAACCAGCTTCTAAGATCAGATAATGAAAGGTGAAAAAAATGTACAGGTTTGTATTTTACCTTATCAAAAATAGCAATAAAAATTGGAGTACTAACAATAATTATCCTTCAGGAGAGTATATTTCTTGTGTTCACAAATATGCATCAGTGAGACGTGTGACAGTGGGAGTTCTGGCAACGTAATAAGGTATATCAGTCCACATAAACGGAAATAGCAAATGTACTGGTAGGAAGCCCAGTGGGTTTAATAATATTTCAGCACTTGTTTAGTGCTTATATAACCAAATATGGAGATAATTTCTGAGAATCCCTCTCTTTCCGTCATGTGATTATTCAAACAGTTTACAATAATTCATTTATGAATTACACATCTATTACTGTGCACCATCAAACTGCCCTGACACAGCTTCTCTGGTTGAGTTCCTAATGCTACTGCACAAACTGCCAGTCCCTCATGCCATCAATGTCTGTGTTAGTTACAATTTCAATAGAATGGCTCAGGTTGGAAGGGACCTTAAAGATCAGCTAGTTCCAACCCCCCTGACTTAGGCAGGGATGTCACCCACTAGATCAGGTTGCTCAGGGCCCCATCCAGCCTGGCCTTGAACACCTCCAGGGATGGGGCACCCATGGCTTCTCTGGACAGACTGCTCAGTGCCTCACCACCCTCTGAGGGAAAAATTTCCTCTTAACATCTAACCTAAATCTCCCCTCATTTAGTTTAAAGCCATTCCCCCTTGCCCTGTCATTGCCCAAGCAAAAAGTTGCTTTCCATCTTTTTTATAAGACCCTTTCAAGTACTGAAAAGCTGCAATAAGGTTACCCCAGAGCCTTCTCTTCTTCAGGCTGAGCAGCCCCAGCTCTCTCAGCCTGTCTTCATAGGAGAGGTGCTTTCATATACACATACCTGCATAAATCTCATCAACAGCATTTCTTGGATTCAGTCAATAACTCAGTGATAAAAAAGGAAGTGAAAAAGCAAAAGATTTGTGGTTAATAAATACTAGATAATTTTTACAAGGTGGTTCCTCATGAAAACTTGTGTGCATTAATCAGCAAATAAAGAGTACTTCTACCATTACTATGAAGCATACTATTTGAATATAACACAAATAAGATTTAGGATTTCTTTTCCAGGATGTCATTTTTTTTTTTTTTTTTTTTTTTTTCCCAGTACATATTTGTATCTTTCTATTATTTTTCTTTTTATTTCATTTCAATGGAATTGTGGCAACATTTACCACTGTAAGATCTGGTGCAATGTCAAATATCTAGAGTTTTTTTTTTTTAATTGAAAAGGAAGTTCAATTTGGTATGCAGCATAACCAGGAACTAAAGGAAATATTTCAATAGGGTGGCATCATTAAAGAGGCCTTTAGCAACAGCATGCTAGGACAGGCTACAGGTTAACCATAATGCAGGCAGTGGCTCACTTTACAAAGGACGTGCTTCTCCGTTCCCGTGATTGATAGCATGCTGAAAATATGGATAAAAATCTGATGTTTTTGTTGCTTGTATCAAGCATCCTTTCTGAGCAAAAACAAAACCAAGAAACCAAAACTTTATTTTCTTTGGCCTATCTTTAAAAGTTAACTCAAAACATATTGCTGGATATGGGGGCTATCTTTCATCTTCTGCTATCTTACAACATAAGACAAATCTACCTAAATGTATTTACTCTGCCAAGATACAGTGCTCTGCAAGTCTATAATCTTATGGCTTGTCACAAAGCATATATATATATATATATATATATATAGAGAGAGAGAGAGAGAGAGAGAGAGAAAGGTAGGGTAGCATTGTTATTCAAGTTTTCCTACATATATATATATGAATGTTCCAATTCTTTCTTTGATTATACTACAAACATTTATGTGAGGCAGGCAGTAACAGAAGACAGACCACAGTAGTTATGGGCAATATATATGAAGGAAAAAATTAGATTTGTTAGATGATCTAAATACCTTTGAGACATTAGTCAAAAACTACAGAACAATTGGAAGATTAAGGCCATAGTCCTGCAAAGCCTCAGTTTCACAGGGAATTTTGCCCACAGAGAATTTACAGGATTGTCATAGAGGGTGATTTCTCTTTGATTACAAATCCACTAAGAAAACAGTTAAATAGGTCAGCTTATACTACCCACCAGGCAACATGATTTTTTTTCTTTAGAAAATAAAGAGGTGTGAAGAGATTTTAGAGCTTATTATTATGCAGAATTACATTTATTTTCATATCTTTATTTGCTCAACATCAAGCTTAAAATTTAGTTTGACACAAAAAAAATAAAAAAGGCTGAAGACATTTAACAATACCATAAGATCCAGAAGTTTATCAATGTCCACACTAAAATTTGATGGAGAGTCATTATACAGATCTCAAATTGGGAACTCAGCCTAACTATAATTTCATCTGATTAATATCTAGAGGGCATTTTTTAACACTTAATCTGCAACCTTGTTTTACCATTTTTCTGTAGAGAAGGTGTTTAGAAATGTAGTTCAAGGATTTGCCCCAAGTATTAACCTTGCACAGTATTTTCATTTGGGATTTGTGATTTTAACCTCTTGATCTACTGACAATACAGTAATTGAGTAAGTAGCTTGTTGAACTTGGGACATTTCGACTCTGTGAATATGATTCAGATGCTTAGAACATAATAACTGGAGCAGAACATCATGCTGGAAAAGCCCAGCATCAAAAGAGCATTCTCAGTTTCCGAAACCAGTGAGAGTCCTTTCCACTGACTTTTTTAGATATTGGAGCATGCTTCTTACTGACAAGGGCAATAAGAAGGGGTCATAAGTCATTCTTTCCTATGTTTTAAATCTGTATATTTCAAAAGACCATCTTAACACAACAAAATCAGAAGGGATCAACAAAAATCAGAACTGAACTGCAAGCAGTTTCTTAAACTAAAACCACTCTCATTTAAATTTACAATTTTCTTCAGAAATTAAATTACTACAACAAAATTTCTGTATAAAGAAAAACAATTTCCAACCATTCAAGGCCTTATGGAAGAAGAACTAAAAAAAGTTATACCTCTGCCCCTGCTCAAGTTCAATCCAAACAGATCATACATAGCTGCGATCTGCTGAGAAAAAACAAAACAAAATAAAAAACTAAAAACCATACAGAATCTTATATCTTCAGCAACAAAAATGCATCTAGTTAAAAGGTTTTTTGTTTTTGATGCTTTGTTAAGATATGTAGACTGAGCTAGAATGAGCTCACAGTAAGGGTCTCTTCACAGAAGTACAAGCAACTCCATGTTTCTAATGAGGTTATAGGAAGCACAACAGAAGTTACCACCGAGTAACTGAAACCACCAGATCCTCTCTTACTTCAAAATCCCACTTATGACCGCCATACTGATGTATAAATGCAATGTGAATCCCACACTGCATTCACCCCCCCCCACCAGAAGCATTTTGCATAGAAGCTTTAAGCAATCTAAACTAAACCAACCCCACATTTCCTTACTTCCAAAAGGCAATTTGGAATCTCTGTGCTCTGAGTATAACTCACACAGAGCAAGTTCTGTAGCCATTTTTCCTCAGAAACGACAGACCATTACCAATAAAACATAAACTCATATTGCTTGCAGAAGTGGAAGTTCAAACTTCAAACTGCTTTACCGAATAGAACCTAAAAATAGCATTCTCATGCGTTCTCTCTCTCTCTCACCCCTGCCCCCTATCCCCTCCTCTCTCTCATAATCTGGTAAAAATGTTAGCATTCAAGAGCTTCGAGACTACCTTGCTGGAGGAAAAATGAGGTAATTAGATCTAGCAGCCTACCTCTGGCAATGGCCCACACTTACATTTTCTAATACTCGGGAGTGAAGAATAGCTTAGCTAGCCAGTTGCACTAAGTTACGTTGGAAAATATCTTCATAATCCTAGCAAGAAATCAGTTCATGCCCTGAAGCATTAGGATTGATATCCCTTGTATTTTTGAGTCTTGACAGAATGGTATTTTTATTCTTTTGGAACCCCACATATCAGCTTTAAGTAAGAGTCTCTAATATGAAATTTGGTCACATTGTTCCTTCTTAGTAAGAGCCTTCATTTGTAAGGGCAAAAACAAAGCACGATCTTAATAACAGTGCTTAAAATCCTTTGCATCTTTAAAAAAAACAGCAGTTAATTAATTTCAAGCTGGTCAATAATCAGTGGTTCTTTCCCCAAGTATCTTGAATTACAATATTTATTTTTAGCCTTCTATGATTTCAAAGGAGAAACAAGGAAAAACTGGAAGATTTCAAAATCCTATGGAACACAGAGAAGTCTTATGATCCCACATATCTACTTCTTCATTAACCTGGGGTACGAAGGAGGGTGATAAAGTCTTTTCCAGGGTAATACAACAGGAACCCATATAAGTTAGTGTATACTGCAGCATTTAGATATGAGAAAACTGTCCCCACACGGGATGGAAATGCAATGTGAAATGTCTTCCAAAGTGAATGTAAATTTTGCCTAATTTCAGTCACAACCTTATACGTACAAGTGTTTTTTGTTGTTGTTGTTGTTGTTTAACTAAAAGACTACAGATTTTTAAACTGAATGCAAATCTGAAGACTACAGATTTTTAAACTGAATGCAAATCCAGCAAAATAGTGGCAATACCTTGGAACACCATCAGCAGTCTCTGAAATGGCAGCCTTTGCTCCAGAAAGCTACAGTCTAGAGCACAGACTGAGAGCAAGAGCTGGTTGAGATAGACAGGTTGGGAAAAGTGAAAGACAACAAGACAAATTGGATTTGGCAGAAAAACAGAAGTCTCAGTTTCTCATTTGCCTAAGTAATAATGGACGGCAGTGATAACTCATAAGGATGGCTTGAAAGGCAGATAAGTACTGATTGACTGAGAGTGCTGTTGCGGTGTGGGAGAGCTATCAGCCCCAGATTATTCAGGGAGTTTGCAGACCCCAAGGTGTAACTGAGCAATTTTCTTAATCACAATGATTTAGGATATATTTCCATTGCTGTCTCAACTCATATATCTACAAATGTTCATGTCCAACTTTATCTACTTTCATACATAAAATCCTTAAGTGTGCATTTATTTCTCCATTGCAACTATTCTATATCACAGGTGGACTACGCTCCTAAACTAAGCTGTCCTACAGGTTTGTAGGACCTGATACCTGAAAAGAAATTGATAAGTACTCCACAAGACTGGAAAACCGCTAATTACAGATCGTCTGGCCACTCACAGAAATGTTCAGAAACACTAGCTGGAATAATTGGAATAATGGTTCTGTGTTCCTGTATGAACTTTTGATCCTAAAGCATTGGATCCAGAAGTATTACATTTCCAGTTAATTGTGCAGTGCAAACTGTAAGCAGTTAAACTGATACCATTATAAGAATAGTTGCTTAGCTTGAACAGAGCCTCCTACAGAAAAGTTTTTAGTTCTTGCTATGAGTATAACAAACAATTCCCAGCTACACCTGCTACCCCTCAGCATCCTTTGATTATAAATTGAGAGAAATTATGAAGATTCACAAGTAGCATCAATAGCTTCTCATAGTCCTTCAGCCACCTCCCTCTCTTTGCATCATCCCTGGTAGTGTTCCGTCCAAATTAAAGTATGACTCTGCAAATGTTAATTGAAAGAAAGCTCTGTTGAGTGCAGCCATCCTAGATGCCAGTACTTCTATGATCAGTCTTTTTTAATATATTTATGTATATATATATATTTTCCCCTGTGTAGAACAGAAAGAATGCAGACACCAAGTAAAGAAAAGTCTGTTCAGAAGCAGACAAAACCCATAACCAAGCTAATATGAAAGAAGTTCAGATCTTCCACTAACACGTTCTGGGACTCCAAGTAAATTTGTACTGCTCTCTTGGCCTGCATGCTTAGTAAAGAGGTACCGCTCTTGGCAGAAAAGGGCTGATAATCAAATCCCAAACTGTGCCCCAGCTGCAGCTGAATATAACTCAACTATTCCAATTCAGTACAAAGGCAAAGGTAAGCATTAAAAACAACAGCACTGGGAAGAGCTGAGCAACCAAATTTAGAAAACTCTGCAGAATTCACCTCAAAGGATTTGACAAATTTGACAGGAACTTCATTATCTTCACCCAAATTCTAAACTGGTGTTTATTAGCTTTATGACATTACAGCAAGTTATGCCAGTTGGGAACCTGCTCCACTGCAGCTATGTGTTTTGTAATTGCCAAGTCAGGATCTGTGATACATTAAGGTTGTTTTGCAGAACTTCTACCATACTGTTCTCTTTATGATGCATGATTTTCATTACTCAGAGACTATGATTTCAACATATGTTTATGGGAACAGTCTGCTATTTATTACGCTCAAAGCGGTGTCTCATGCTGCACATCACTGTGACAAGCAATTAGTTCCTACTGAGTAATTAATTATTAATATAAATATTTAAGAACTATTCCTAGTAAAAGTTATAATTATTTTTATTCCATAAATACAAGTAACACAAGGAATTACTGCAATTTTGTTTTAAAAATATTACATATGTGGCTACTTTTAAAAAATGACAATAATGTATCAATAAAATAATATTTGTTCAATAAAGCCAAACAGCTACCAATTTCTTGTTCAGGTTGTAAAGCCAGTGAGTGATCCCAGGCCTCACGTAGAAATGAAAGCAAGGACCAAAAAAGGAGGAGTAAAAATTGTGCAGTGAACTCCAGGGAAAGGGATGCCCAAAGAAAAACTAAGAAAGTTCTGCAGTATGTGTTATTCTAAAGTGCAACTCAGTTGCATACAAAATACTCAAGTGCATGAACAAAGTAGAGCCATCAAGGGAGTCAGCGATGCTGTCAGGCTGCTTGCCAGGTCGCAGCTGGAGGATTCACAGGGACAGAACCGAGCTCTTCTCCAGAGACCTACGCATGAGGAGCCCTGACTCTCTACAGGTGCTGCTAGTAGGTGGCAGAAAACTGCTCAGAAGCCTCAGGTTCAAAATCCATTTGAATGCCAAGCCTAGCAATTTAATTTAAAGCATTTTTGCACTAAGGCAGGTGAGAAGTACAAGCTGGGGAAGAAGGTTAGGAACCAGCTCCTTCCCTGCCCAGCATCTGCTCTCAGCTAAGGGTGTCTCATGAAGCAACCTAGCACATGGAAAAAAAGTAGGATTTTATTTTAAGGTTTCAGATTGTTTAACCAAAATTGCAGGAAAAAAAAAAAAAAAAAGTATTTAAATTATTTAAGCATTTTTGTTCAAACCATCTGCAAACACCCAAAGAACACAATGTTTGAACATCCATGACATGCAGAAAAAAATCCATTGCTTTGTCATAATTTTCTTCTTCCAGCAACACAAACAAATATATATCTTTTGAAATTTCCTACAAAACAACTGTCATTTTTAACATCTTCGATTAGAGGGCAATTTGTAGAGTTACAGCCTTTCAAACGAGCAGATGTTCTGTTTTCCAAAGGGAAATCATATGGATATTAGAGTAGCTACAAAGGGATAAACTCTTTGTACATGGGCCTGGCTTCTCTTCGGTGTCTCTGTGCCAGTCTACTCTTTCAAGGGCTATTCTGTAGTGATTGAGAAAGCATAGATGCCAGACATACTTCCTCTTTATTGATGCTAAAAGCCACAAAATAGGATTGTGTGATAGGAACAGGTTATCATTTTTCCTCTCGGTTTGCCAATAACGACATCAACAGTGGCTGAACTCCCACCTGGACAAACCACAAGATCATCTTATTCAAAGGAAGGATCTGTAGTGCAGCTTTTTATATGTGAAAACAAAATAAAATGAAATGAAGCCAAACGCCTCCCTGGAGATGTAGTACTAATTATACATGGACTCATTTCTCAGCAATACTTATTCTTTACAAGTACTATCAAACTGATTGCACTTCTGCAGAAGACAGCTCCTCGGTTATGCTACAGCAATGGTGCTTTACACAACTCCAGAACAAGTATTTCCACCTCCACTGCAAATGTCTGTGTGCCTGAAACTACATGCAGAGTTATTTAGGCACTTTGGATTACATGAAAAATTGTTTTGAGAATTTTAAGACAAGTTTACATGAGATATCTCAGTAGTCATCTGGAATAATGATCAGGACATGCCCTGAATTTCAAGAGATTGTTCTCAATTATGAAGGCCATACCTCTAAGTAAATTGCCTAAAACAGGACACAAAAAGGCTCTCCTTAGAAAAGTGTGATGGTGAAGAAAAATTCTTTCAATTTAAGTGGCTTATTTTCTGTAATATAAGATTAACAAACTAACTAATGCTGCTTCACTTCTTAATGGGCAAATCCTTTCCCTCCATTAAGAAAAGGGTTGATGCATCTTAGTTAATGTATACTCAACATGGCTCAGCTTTCTTGCATTTCTGCACATGGACACATGAATCAGCACTTCACTAACTCTCCCTCCTAGGAGAGCATGGGGGAAATGAAACTGAAACATTGTCCAAGAAGTGAGTGCTTGTTGAGCTCTTGCACAGCAAACTACCTTGAATGTCTTTCCCTCCAACATGGATCATCAAGTTTTGTATCATCCCACACACCTGGGAACTAATCTCTGCAGAGCAAAATCAGTGGACAAATATTACGAAATAATGTCATTGCACAATATGCTCTATTAGTTCATATTTAAATATATTTTACAGTAATTTTCTGGTTTCTATCAGGAGGACTAAAAATACTCTCCTGCTAGCCCACAAAGCAAACTATGTAGAAAGGTAGCCAGTGAATGACAGAAGAATCAAAGCAAAACATACCCTGCAGAGACTCCAGCAGTACTTGGCAGTGCTCACCTAACTTGGGTCAGGAACCTTTACCTTAAAACAACTGCAGGTTTCAAATTATCTAGGAAATCTGAGTCATCTTTCAATATCTTCAGTTATTAATTCTCTTTGAAAAAAATCAGTTACCAACTGTGATAAAGCTACTATTTAAATAAAAATAAAAATAATAAAAAAAAATGAATAGGCATCAACTGCTACTCTAAGCTCATATTCACTCACTGATGAAAACTCCCTCGATATTTCTGAAGTTCCGCTTTCTTCTGCTGCTGGAAAGTCACAGAATCACCTCGGTATTTTTGAAAGGTCAAGTTCATTTTAGGAAACCCAGGATGCAAGAAGCTACTGTCTCCCCTGCTGCTGTGCATTCCTTTTTTCCTGTTCTCCTTTTAAAAAGCATTATCCTATAAAAGAACAAGATCTGTTGTGACTCACAATTACCAGCTTCATATGGATCTATAGTGTGCATATTCTGTGTGCCACAGAAGAAAAAGGATAGTTATACACTTCAGCTTTGATGAGTTTCTGCAGTACAGTGTCCCTTTAATTCTAGGAGAGTTAATGTGTGACTTTTTTTTTTTCCCCAATAGTCAGTTAATGACACGGGAAAATAGATAATATCCCATAATTTTTTCTTATTTATCTTCGTTCACTTCTGAAAGTAAGGCTTACATTTTCCCCCTCATCTACAATAAAACCAGGCATTTTAAAATAACTTTGTAGCATCTCAAAAACACCACTATGTTTTTTTTTGTTTTTTTTTTTTTTTGAACACTTCCATTTTCATAGTCACCTTGGACAAATAATGCCAAGCCAAATGTTTTTATTACTTTGAATAAATTAAAAATGAACTACTCAGAAGAGCTCAGAAGAAGAGAAACAGGAATTTATTAATTAATTTTGACTTAGTTGATTTGTGAGTTGTTAAATCAAATGACAGCAGCTTGGAGCCATAGGCTACTGGCTGAGCTAGATATAACCAGAGAAAGCTGCAACATAAATGCTAAGGCAGCAAAATAAAAGGCAGCTAATGGGACTTTATGGCAGAGACCCCCCTAACATATCATTCCGTATTTGAGACCCAAGGTTGTAAGCTTTCATATGAGCACTGAGCAAAAGACAAATGCATCTGCAAAGGATGCATACCAATGAACACAATGCAGTCGAGCACCAGGTAAACGACTCCACTCTTCTACCCAGGTGTTATGCATTTTGATTCTAGCAAATTCAGTGAACAGGAAGGCTGTGAATGCATATATCCAAAGAGGATATTTGCTTTCTACCTTTAGAATTTAACAATCCGCAATCAAGTGAACAAATGCCACTTTTCCAAACTTAGTAGGGTTTGCCAGCATCAGATCACAACATAATTCCAAAAATGAACTCAAGAGAAAATAAATTGGAGACATAAAATGTTTAATTTTAGACACAAACTTTCACGAAGATTAGAAATACTGTATCATTTGTCAGCATGGGCTTTCAAACTATCAAACACATTTCCCTGCCTGGTATTTGCTAGTTAATCATTTAGGTTTATTTCCCCAAAAAGATACATTTGTATTGAAAATAAAATTCCCCCTTTTCAGATATTTCAGAGGAATAAATATATATATATATATATTTCAAATACAGCCTTTGGAAGAACACTTCAATCCCTTTCACAAAAATAACTCCTCAGCAATGACCTGAGGTCTCTGGCAGCCATTTGCCTGAAGTGGGATTCATCAGCCTAGCCTTATGATACTGAAAAAGCATTCCTTACTCAGCGGAGATTAATACAAAGATAACACAACTTATTTTCTCCCTTCCCCTAAGAAGTGCCTCCAGTTTTGTGACAATTTTTACAAGAACACTTGCAGATTTAATTTGTTGTGGTAGAGGCCAATCATCAAGTGTTCACTGGTGAGGAGAAAGAAATTTTGTGTACCTTGTTTTATATAAAAACAATTAAACAAAGACAAAACTTCCATAAAAATGAGATTGATGTAGAAACTTATTTGTAGGGATCTCCAGAGAAAAATTAAAATATAAGTTGTTGCCCAGCCAGTTACGTTAAATCAGGTAGCACTGAAGTATTCATAGTCCTGCCTGAAAACAATGCAAGTCACTGCTTAATTTTGCTCATGCAATTTCTACCTAAGGCAACAGTGCAAAGAACATCAACCACCACCAGCGAGCTGCAGCTTTATAACAGGATTAAACAGCTTTTCTAGTATGTGCCAGTCTCCCATTAAGTACAGTCTAGAAAGTGGACAGAAGGTTAAATCTAGCAGCAATAATGTGAAAAAACAGCACAATTGCTTAGGGCAACCCTTTACAGGCAACTTGCTATGAGAGATGAGACAATATGAAAAGTGTTTTTACAGTTCTTCTTTAACTTTTCTTTGCTGAATGTTGGTTAGCACTCAAACATTAGGTCACCACTGAATACAAAACATTACTTAAGGTTGCTAAATGGTGAGCTTCTTATAATCAATAATAAATACAAAGAACAGACCTGTAAGACCTTTCTTGAAAGCTTTGATCACTGTATTAACACTAGGGGAAAAATATAAATATGATCTAGTAAGATAGGTGGTACTTGATGAGAAGAATGAAGTCTAACATTCAAATATATTTATCAGATGCAGACAACGTATCTGAAAAACCCTGAACTTTCAGTTCTGAGAATTAGCTACGCTTTAATAGCATTCAGGGAAACAATGAGCTAATGTAGAAGCTGTCTGTTGAGTCACTGAATGTTGATTCAGTCTGAATGCATTCACCACAATGTACCAAGCTACTAGTTGGGAATGAGTGGGAGTTCATTAGCATACAGAGAAAGAAATAAGCATGCTGGTGCATTGTATCATCTGTTTCACAGAGTCATAATTTACCTATAGGAATTGTGGTTAATGAATAACTTTTAGGGGACCTTAGCAACAATCAGCAGTCACACTCTGCCTACAAAAAACAAAACAAAACAAAACAAAAAAACCAGTAAATTGGTTTAAAATCACTTCTTAGCATATGCAGTGAAAACCATTACATGCTGTCAGTATGTTCAAGTCATTTTGCTAATGAGATGAGACAGGTTGTGTGACAAAGAAAGCAGCATGTTTCTCAGTGGTGAGAAGTAATGAGTCTGCTGACCAGGACAAGAACCTGGATCCTCAACTATTCTCAGATTAGGCACTCCTCCATTTGGCAAGTCACTCATATCTGCACCCCAGCGTCCTGTTAAATTTTAGGTTTATGGTGTTGGTCTTTTTTTTAATCTATGTTTGGCTGAAACAGAAGGGCATGTTCTGACAATTGAGATCACATGCACTCGTCTACACCTGAGGGCTAGAAATATCTAGCTGGGCTTTATAGGTCAGTCATTTTATAATACAGAGTGTCAACGATGATATTGTGTCTGTTTGATCAACCATTTAAGCTATACTCTCTACAATCAAAGAGCTAGCCTTGATGAAGAAAGCAGACAACCAAACTTCGTAGCCACAGGAAAAAAAAAAAAAAAAAAAAAAAAAAAGTACATGTCCTTGTGGATTGTGCCCCTTTCGTGCTGTGATTAATTAAGCAATTAAAAGTATGATTGGTCTTTTTAAAATGTCATAAGATGCGGCAGCTTCCCGTTATCCCAGAATAAATTAATATCTTCAGTTCTTTTTTTAAAGTACTAGAGCTGCAGGACAAAATGTTACACACCTCAGAAATTTGAGAAGTTTTCTCTCCTCAAATATCATTGAAAAGAAAGATGAGTCAGATGGACATGCCAAAACTCTGATAGCTCTGATCATAAATATTGTGACTATTTCTACACAGTATCAATAACTCATGTTGCTAGGCCAAATGATCTTTGAAAATCAACCAGCTCTCCTTATCCCCTCTTCTCCCCAGGACTGTATCCCATGGGATTCTTACAAGCAGGTCCCTCAACAGGCCAAAAATCTGCCCTTGTGAAGGGCTGCAGTTTGCCTCATTTACTCATCTCAGGGTCCTGTACTGCAGCTGAGCTGGCCCCCAGTCTTCAGATCCCTGACCAGTTGGCAAGAATCAGGCCCAGCAGAGCCCATGCCCTCAGCGGCTCCCCATTCATCTGTGTTAGGAAGTTGTCGATGTAATCCAGAAAACTCACATTTTTTGGTTTTAGTGTCCATCTCTTTTAGATGCCTATGTTTGGTCAATGCTCTCAAACATATGGTTTGATTTTTGGGTGGTCCTACACAGGGCCACAAATTGGACTCAGTGATCCTTTTGGGTCCCTTCCAACTCAAGATAATCTATCCCTTCAAAATGGAGCTGTACTCCCTCAAATCCTAGTGTCTCCTCGTCAACAAAAACTACATGAAAGTCAACAGGAGCTTACTCACTCATATAAGCTTGTGACTTCATATCTGATTAAGTACAGAAAAACCAGACTAGACAAAAGCTAAGAAACCAGTATAAAGATTAAAATAAAATAAAATAACTTTTCCAACATACTGAATATTTTTTAAAATATCAGACTGAACACAGAGTTACAGGTCAGATATTCCCTTAGATTTTGAAAAAAAATAATGCAAGTCGCCTGTCATTAAACAAAGGCTCAGCTACCTTCACCTGACTTGAAAGGCTTTAGATTTGCATCAAGAGAATCGAACCCTGGTACCTTGTTCTGGCTGCTCTTCAGGTATATTGAAATTGTGACTTATCCCTCAGACCAAGATGAAACACACTTCTGTCAAGCTATCTTCGGCCACTGAAGTATTTCAAGCTTTCTAAGTCACTCTTTTCTCACCACTATCTGCTACAATGACAGCATGTCTCTAGTATATCTTTCAAGTAGGAGAACCATAATGAGAACGAGAAAAGTGTGTAATGCCATCAACAGTTTAAACAACATTTTGTCTTAATCCCACTTGTTTTGCTAGTTATTTCCCTATGCTTACTGGTACTTTGAGAAGAAAACCACATATTCATCAGGAAGTTCATATTTATTACTTCATAAAATGATTTAGTTATGACCCAGGAGAGCTTTGAAAATGCTAATCAATGACTTTACCATGGCAAAAAAACTTCTTTATTTCTGCCTTTCCACATAACTTGACAATCACAATTTCAAACAAGGCACAATAGGGTTTACAAACTCTATCATGCAAAAGGACAGGAAATCTTGAAAATCTTGAAAAATTACCATTTTATTTTGCAATATACATTAAAAAATAAGTGCTTTATACACAGAAAATCAATTCTTAAGAGGCAAAAAAATAATGGCAGGTCATTTAGAAAAAATCCATGATACATATTTAGAATTAACACAATTAATCCATACAACCCTGTTAATCCAAAAATGTCATGCAGTAAATTGACTGGCCATTTTTAAGGCAGGTGGTAGCATATTAACAATATGGATGTGCCAAGTTTACTGGAAACAATTCACTTAACTCACACAAATGCTACTATAGCCGGACCATCACTTAGCTTGTCAAACATCGATAACTATCTGATGCACTTAAATAGCTCAGGAAAATATATGGAGTGGAATAATCAATTTTCAGGGGCAGAGAAGCATTCACTATGGACAGCATTTTGCGGTCCTCCTTGAAATACATAGTTTTTCTATAGCTACTTTTATGGAAGAATATTTACAACCTGTCTAAATGTCCATAACAAGGTTATTGCTTAGAAGTCTACAGGAAGTCATAGCACAATGTAGATAAAACCTTAGAAATACAAAACTATCAGCTTCACTTAAATGCATCCTTCACGCAACACATTACAAGGTCCCATAGTCAACACCGATTCTTCAGCTTCACCTAGACCATTTCAAGTCTCTGGAATTATTACTTTGCAAGAGCAGCAGTAGCATCTATATCCTGATCTTTGCACCTCTCAATAATAAATATACATCTTTCCTGTTAAAAACATAACACTTGTAAATCTCCCCATCCTGCAATACATTATCACCACAAGAGGTAGTTATCTAAAATTACTGTAAAAAAAAACAAATCTCTCAGTTCTTTTTTACTACTTCAGAGTTAATAGGACCAGTCCTATGCGTATGGCTGAAGAACACGCAATTCTTTTCAGAGTAAAGAGCTGGTAATGGAGACTGGTGGACACTTGATCAATGGTGTTCAATCAGAGAAATCTAAAGTTTGCTGGACTGTTTAAATACAGAAAGACTGAAATACAAACAGAAGATAAAAAATGTTCTATTTGGCAATTTAATACAAGTCACAATCCAAACTAGTTCATTAAATGCAAGCTGTGAAACTTAACTTTGATCTATAAGTCACCAGAGAAAAGGATAGTAAAAAAGAAAGCTCTGATAACTAGATTTTCTAATTTTCTTTCCTTACAGCTCTCTCAGAAGAGATCCAAGCATTCCTTTGGAAGTTCTTTTCTTCCAAATAACTTGTCAATGAATCTGTTCTTAATTGTACATATAAGGACAAATTTTCATTAGGGTGTAATTAGGCATGCAACTCCATTACTATTAACAATGCAATGAAGAATAATAAGGCAGAAATAAAAGCATTAACATTTTTTCATGGTAACCGGTCATTCTTAATGGAAACTGTATGCCTTAATTTCCTATCCCTGGTAATATAAATGTATTGTCAGATCATGAGGACAAAAAGGACAAACCTTAAAAAACAACAACAAACCACCTCCATCCTACCCTGCCCACACCTAATAAAAATAAAATAATGAATGAAATCTTGGCCTTATGAAATGCAGTAGGAACTTTGTTTTTTTCTTACTTCACTTGAGGAACACTACAGCTCATGACTACTGGTTTAGCAATTTCAAATATCTTTAGTAAGTACAGATTCACATGCAAATCTATAATATACAGGAATATGCCAGAAATACGAAAGAGAACTTGTTCATAGCTAAAATAAGAGTTGATCCAATATCAGATGAAGAGCATGATCATTTTTCTATTAACTTCAGGAGGTATTGGGTAGTGTCCACTTGGAGACGCACACTGAGAAGGATTTCTATGCTAACCACAGTGTTTTCTTTGCCAAGGGAAAATAAAAATATATTTAATATAACAACATTTTATCAATTATGAAAGCAAAACATCTGATCTCCAGCTCTATAGTAGGAAGGAAAGCTTTATTTTCTTGTTTTTAACAAAAACCATACACTGTTTCAAGAAAAAAACAAAAGGCACAGAAAAACAAAAATAAAAAGCACTCGACTATCACATTATTATTAAATCAGAATGGGAGATGTTTTCTCTGTAATTGTATTTTAGTTTATGTATTTACCATATTTCCTATTACAAAAAATACTAATTCACAGCAGCTGCTATGAACAAGAAGTTAACAGCTTAACAAGAGAGCAGACAAAATATTTGATTAGTTTTGCCTGGTGGTAAAGATCAACACTCATTCAACAAATTTAAAGAAATAACCTTCAATCCAACCCTTTAAGGTGTTTTTGGGTGAACTCCATGTGATTTATTGAAAAGCTCAATACACAGGAAGATTTAGGAAGACAATTATAGAAGATGATTTGCTGGATTAGGCCAATGGTCATGGATGGAATTGAGCTTCAGTCACAGAGGTCAGTAATGGAGTTTATAAAACGAGAGCAAAACCTATACAATAGAATCGTATGTCTGCAGGTAATCCCCTCTCTCATATAAATTAGCTGAAGGGTGGTTTGTTGTTGGAAGTATGAGGGCTTTTAACAGCTTTGAATGACATTTTCTTTTTTAATCCCCATTTGTATGCCTATTCTATTCTTGCTCTTCCTATAAATGGCCAATGACTTTCTTGAATAGTGCTGAGCACTTTGCTTCAGCAGTTGGAAACTACCTGTGTAAGGCTTATAGAGAAAGCACAGGGGCCTCATACTCCAGCTGTAACAAATATTTTAGAAACTATGCCAAAAAAAGAATTGCACAGGAAAAGTGTGTGTTGTGCTACTTATTACCAATATTTATTTTTTTATTGTTCATTTTGCTTTTGTATAGTTTTCTTTGGCAAACTTGTTTGTTACTGTTCCCTTCATTCACATACATAGCATGCTGAACATATTCTGAAATGGCTTCTCTTTATATCTTTTTTATGGCAAGATAACTATTTCATTAAAAAACTTCTATTTCAGCACTCAGAAAATCTCAGAAAATACTGTAGAAAATAAGCATGTGCCAGCATCGCTATGATTTTTTAAGGTATTAAATATCTATTTCTTTTCTCCTTATGCTCTTTTTATTGCTGCCATGACCCTAAAGAATGCCAAATTGCCCTCTTGGACTGCTATGAAAACTGGAATCAGGCACCTAACAGCTTTCCTCTGAGCTGCAGGACTCTCAAATTTGAAGGATGTTTCTTTTCTCTGTCTCTTTTTCCATCTCTGCTGGAGACATGAGAGAAAATTTCAACATACAGCTGTGGATCCCTGAAAATCCTTCAGGTACATAGACTGCTGCAATTCAGTGGTTTTTCTTAAGAAATATTCCTGTTATGTTCTCTGTGCATCAGTGCCTGTCTTCTATTTTTATCTTTTTTTTTTTTTTCCTTTTTCATAAAAGGCAAAAGGTGAAGTCAATCATAAAATAAGTTCCTTAAAACAAAACAAAACAAAAAAAAAGAACAACTCTCTTTCTTCAGCTGTAGCTGTAGGACTGCTGCATGTAGAACTGGTACAATATGAAGGTGAGGAAATTACTCCTGCACTATTCAAAGTAGGTAAAAATCAGACTGGCCTGACCTCTCTAAAAACAAGAACAGCTTATTAAATTGCTGTTACTGCTATCACTTCACAGGTCCGATTGTACAAGGATAACGGCCCTTTAGTTGTATCAGCAGTCATCTCAGAAACAACAGCCTGAGTAGTTTTCTGTATTTTTTTTCCTGATGGTACTTAATTGCCAAAATATTAGGTGGTTCAAGTAAATCAAACAGTAAATCATTGAGACAAAGGAAATCTATGACTCATTCACAGAAATTTAAGCCCCGCTTGTCTTAACATGAACAGCCACCTCAATTTCTCTTGGCCTACAGCCAGGATGACTTCACACAGGTAAGTAAAAATAGAGCCAGTTTTCTTGCATTTACAGTAAAATATGATGGCTCATGTAAGACACTGGCTCAGCAACAGCCACAGCTACAGGATTACCTTTCCAGGATTACAACACAATAATGTTCAGTCGTTATGTATGAGGTAGATGTGGGAACTTGTCTCTCATAATTCCCTCTGCAGTGCATCAGCCATACCACATACTTAACAAGAGCTGCTCAACTTGAAGACCAGCAGGATGCTCGGCCCGGGGGACAGTGCAAAGCCATCATTATAGCTGGATGACCCGCAGAGCTTTTAACAGCCATACTCAAGTCTCTCTGGACTAGCAGTGAAGTTACCAATACAAAAACAAACAAACAAAAGCAACAACAACAACAAAAAACGGCTGCTTGAGTTGTTAGGACAAGATAGTAAAATAGAAACAAACAAACAAACAAAAAAACACAGGCTCCTCTATGCTCCTAAGCACTGTCAACTTACCACTTCCTGTATCAAATCCTAAACCAGGTCTCAGATCGTGCAGAGATGCTCACCCGTTCAGTAAGCCTCCACAGGATGTTCCTTGCCATGTCTAGTATCAGAAGGGGCAGAATACCACACATGAGGTCCTAAGAAGGACAGTTAGTGTTTGATGAAAAAAAAAGTTGATTAAAAGTGTTGTTTGTCTTGAAGTGTGTGTATACATACATATGTATATCCATGTACATACATCCTTTGAAATCCAAAGATTCAATTTTACAAGCTTCCTATTTAAGTCCTAGCTTTAGCCAACTGCTCTTGAGAAATAAGGTCTAAAGGTTGGTCATAATCAACGTTTATGAAGACTGCTCTCTTTGCTCCCAGGTCATGTTTTGGCTTGTTAGGAGGAGAGCTGGTGCTTTGGAACACATGCTTTGGAAACCTTGGAAACCTACTCAACCACTTTGTCATATCCCTTCCAATCTTTTGGTTCTGGACCATTTCACTCCAGTGGCTTGTCACAATATATTACTTCTTTCTAACCAGACAGACTGAAAAATACTTTTCACCAATACATTCTGGCAATGCATCCTGTTTTCACAGCTTCTCACAGCTGTAGTTTAAATCATAAGGTGCCAGGTACCTGACAGGCAGCCATGATGCCACAAACACATGAAAATACACTGTGAGGAACTACACAAAAAGCTGAAGACAATTTATGAGTCTTGGACACCGTACTTGGATTTTCATTGTGGGTGGCCTTCACTACTGCCTTTGCTAACAAAGAATAACAACACACACAGAAAATAAGTGTGTGTCTAAACTCACTCCTCTATGACACATCCTTCTAAATTATTTAGTCCCTGCCTGGAAAACAATCTGGTTCTAAATTCTTTACAGAAAGGAGCCTGCTTGCCAAAGGGGGAAAAACATGACTAAAGGAAACTGAAGAAAATACTAAGCTATGCAATACTCTCATTGTGCTACAACTTGAAAATTAATTTTCACGAAAGGTATAATACAAATCATGTAAATCTCCTTTATTCCTCACAGGAAGTCTCAGTCTAGGCACCAACAGCAAACAGATCTTTTCCGTGCAAAAGTCTAATTCAACTCTGAAGTGGACCATAGGGGTCTTTGCTATATTGGGCCTTCAGTCCTAAATGTCCCAGCATCAGGATACATGACACATTATTATTACAGAGCATAAACATGGTATCATATTAATTTTGTAAAATGTATTAGTTTGTCCTTGCCATGCATAGACTTCTTGCTCTATTTACCAAGCAATTACCAAGATCTAAATCTTCACTATGCCTCCTAACACTCACTTTTCAATGGTAGTCATTAGGTGCATAATAATGTATTAGAGTTGGTGTCCTTCCTTCTCATTCTCTCCTTGGGAAAGCATGCAACATCCACTCAAAGCTTGGTTAACTGATTAAAATCTACTTTCTAATAAGCCAATGAGGCTGGTTAATATAAAGGAAAAAAGATTTTAGCTCGCGTATTAATGAAACAGAATCAAACTGCACTTTAGCCTGAAGGCATTTCTTGAGAGGTGGAGGAAAAAAGTTTTATGTCAATTATTTTAAGGTTTTGCTTTGTATCTTATACCTCTCTGTACAAATCTCATCTCATTTTTATGCTATCATCCTTACAACAACTTTAACATACAGGGACACTCAGTTCCACACTTGCACGCTCCTGACCACAGAGACCAATTTGTGTTATCCGAGAAGCAAACATGATCACCATGCAGAAAGCCTTAGAGAGGCAAGTATACCTTTACCAGGAGAACCAGTAACACTTTTCTCCATTGCAGTTGATACAATGGCCACAAAAATGCACCCTTTCTGTGTCCCTTAGGGCAACAGAATATAAATCAGTCCCTTCAGAGAAAAACATCACTGACAAAGGAATTTTTATATATGTGGTTTCTATAAAGTACCAGAAATTTTACCCTAATTTCCCCTCAGTCTGACATACAACATATGTCTACATAATCTATCAGACATCTTTGTTCTCATCCCTCAGTGTTTAGGACTTCCATAAAGTTGTAATCCCTGATAAACCCTGAGAAGCAGAGGGTTGCTTTCCTGAGCACTGCATTTTCAAAGAGCGCTGGACTATAAAAGTCTGTTACCTTCATCACTTCAGACTAAACTGCTGGTAGGATAAATGAAGGGAAATGGGCACTAATATAGAAATCATCGATATAGTTTTCTGTTTGTAGCATGCTGGCACATTGCTGTTTTCACTGCCTATTTCTCTCATTTCTAGCCTTCTCAGCACATGCTGTCCCGATACTACTACTTAAAATCAGCTCCATGCAGGAACCTCTGAAGTCCTTCACTTGTCTGCCAGTAATCAAACACAAAGCTTACATTTCTTACAGCTCCTACCCGTTGATCCAATTGCACAAGTTTGCTGCTTGCAGTGCCAGCCCTGAACACCCACAGAGCTGACACAATGAGCTCAGCAGCTGCACCTGGTGGGTACGGCTGAAGAGCTGAAATTATGAAATTAAGCTCGGGATGGCTGACGTGCAGAACTACATCAAGGGAGCAGAAGGACAGGTGATAAGCGCGGAATAAGAGAGCATATTGCCCTCTCCATTAAACTCACTACTGTGCAAAACACTATGCAAACTGGACATGCTAAAAATTCTCCTCTTTTTGCTGTTTGAATATTACAAATGAGCCCTGATTATCATTGTTTATGCTGAGGTAGCCCTATGGTCACCAGTCATAATAAAGGATGCATTGCATTGGGGCTGTGAATTCATACTACAAAAAGATTATCCTGTCCCAAAAGTATCTGAAGAGGGCAATAACAGCTTGATTGGGCTGGGGGAAAAGCATCAAATTCCATTACAAACAACCTCCCTTAAAATTACACTTATGTATGTATAATTAAAATAATAATAATAATAAATAGAGTGATTTTTGTTAAGTTCTCATTGTTTCAACAGGTGCTTTCAAACCACGATGGAAAAAAAATCAGTCTTAAGATTGTGTACACTTTACAGAAAAACTCTGATCTCCATAAAGTTGCATGATTAATTCAAAACTCCTCATTTACAAGCAATAGGCAACCTGAATATTTATCCATATTTTGATGAGACAGGCTAGAGTTTTGTCTTTACTTCATTTTCTTCAGAATGGGACATAATTTCTTCTTAAAAATCTGACTGGAACCTTCAAGCATCTGCAGCAAAGCTCCTTACTAATACAGATTCTGACTTACGTTCTCCAATGATAGCTGTCATGGGTTTTCCAAAAGATTAAACTTTCATTGCTACATTAAAAGTAGAGTAAAATGAACTCATTTAGAAGTGCAGAGTGAGAATATGGTGATTTAAAATTTAAAAAAGGTTAAAATAAAAAATTCCACTTTCCAGTTTGCCACTATGACATAAAAGAATCACTCTACTCTGTGTTTATGATCACTTAGGATAGCAACATTCATATCAGCTTTATGATCATGACTTTCATATCAAATCACAGTTTATCCAGAGCTGAAATATCAGGAACTGGTGGGCAGTCAAACTCTGGAGAGAATAATCTTGTAACACCACAGCATTTTGAAACTTAGACTATAGGCGTGGATCCAGAATACAATAATTAAGGGTTTGCTTCCATCACAACTCCCCTGGAAGAGACAATCTAGGTTCTTAGTAGGAACTACTGACCAATTATTTATGGTTAAATCCTTCAGATCTTCTACTCAAGAGTGCAGAGTAAAACAATTATTTAGCAGGTTCCTCAGGATACAGGATCAAGGGGAATTTATGTGTTATAGATCCTGAATTGTTTTACAAGACACAGGCAAACATAAACACCTTTATTTGACAGAAGCGATTGAAACATAAAATTTAGGTTATATATACCCCAGGTAAAATGATAGAACTGATCGCCCACCTCTAGCACCGCCTGCTCAAATAAACTCATATCACTTCTTTGTATTTACTCAGGACAAACTGGGACCAATAGAAAACTGCCAGAGTACCTGGCATGCTTTGCTCTGTAGTAAGTGCCCTATTCCTGCAGGGCAGCCTGTGCAATTATTGCTTAAGAGTCGCTTTTGTGCTGAGGGTTGACATTTGCAAGAAAAGTCACAGCTGCCAAAGGAAGAGTAAGGATGCAGCCTTGTGGTAAACATAATGAACCAAAAAAAAAAAAAAAAAAAAAAAAAAAACCGGGGAGAAGGGGAAGAATAGCTCCTCCAGAGCACCACTGGAAAAGCTGGCCATTGCTTCCAGATTTGCAGTTTCCCTGATTTTCAGACAGATAATTCATTACAAATATTTACCTGGCTTGAAAATATTACTGACGCTTCCCCCCCCCCAAAGTAAAATATTGATTTTCAGGTAAACTTGCCTATGTCAACTCTAAAAAGGAAAAGGGGAGTAACAGATAAACCTCAGGTCCTTCATTTTTTATTTTTATTTTTTTGATATAAAAAATAACATTAAAACAGTCTTTTTGGGTCAGGCTATTCTTCCATTTTTCTCTGACTAAAAATTAGACAAATTTTCTCAGCCAACAGAAAAATGGAAGAACGTTTCTGCTTTGTCTGTTAAAAGGAGAAACATTTCTCTGAGGCATGCCAAATATTACAGACTCCAATGCAATCTTCCTGAGAGGTTTGGCCTACTCAGGTTAAATTCTATAATCACACACTTCTGTGAAATGATGTCTTTTGCTCCTCCTTTTCCTAGAGCTGCTATATAAAACTATATTTTACTTTTTGAAAAAAATAAGAGCAGGAAATTTATTTCATGAGGGAGGATATTTAGCTAGATATTTGAACACAGGAAGGAGTCCCATTGAGTATTTTATTTAGCAATGATTTTCCTTTTTGGCAGTTTATAAAACACAACCTATTCCATTATACTGAGAACACTTTAAGATAATCCATTAAAAAAAACCTACCCACATTAACAAATGCACATTTATACATACACACACACTGTAGATACTGAGTAGTTCATTTGCTTTTGGTTGTATCTTTCTATATTACAACCTTGACCAATCTAGGGATCCCAGGCCTGTCATCAAATCCTAGTCTATTCAAAGATTGGCAAATAATAACAGGAACTACAATTCTGGATACATTAGGGAGATGCTGTATGTGTTGTAGAATGTCAGGTTCTTAACCCTAGGTTACTGCTCCACGTAGGTGACTCCTCAAGTTCTCAGTTGAAAAGTAACCAGTATACCTCACCTTGTGACACGACTGAAAATAACTGAGACAACATGCCAGATTAGCTGCTAACATTGGACAGTCTCTTCAAAGCTACAACCAGGATGATTACAGGACAAACAAGTATTTTTTGAGCTAAGACAGATAAAATTTTCAAAGAAAACAATAAGAACACAATGAAAAAAAATGTTCAACAAAAGTTGATAAATATTTTCATACATAGGACTTCTGATGATGATGATCCCCTTTCCAGTCTTGTATATACCAATGTTCAAACCCAACAGAACACTAACATGCAGCTATGTACATTCAGAGAAGATAACAACAGTGCTGATGAAGTGGATGACAGTGAGAAGCTAGGTCCATGGTTGGAGTATGTTTGAAAGCAGACAGATAATAGAGAAGAAAAGCAGTAAATTGCAATATAAGTTCTAGCAGTAGCCTTGTCAGATTCAGCCCATTTCCTTTTATTTCAGTGTACTGTTAAAACTCCCTTTAGCAAGAATATAAACATGAAATTTTAAGTAATACTTGCTGAGCTGTTGTATCCTTATCAGAGACAGCTAGCAAGGCTCCCAAAGGTCAGAATACATGTATGATAAGAGCTGAGAGAAAGAAAAAGTTTCTGTTCATTTATGTTTCTTTCAAGCAAAATGGAGCTTTTTTTTTCCCAGCATGACTTGGTGGAAACTTAATCTCTCTTGATTTGATTACTACTTTGATTTCACTATGGACGGCATCCTCTTGTCAGAAAAGTCAAAAGAAATTTCTACTGTGACAGTAATGGGCTTTATCTTATTCATTTGAGATCATTCCTTTGAGTCAGGGGATGTTTTACTTTTTGTTAAACAAAATTAACACTGCCGCCATTTTTTTTTTTTTTTTTTAAATACATGTTCCACAGAATAGTTTCAGTCTCATTGATTCAACCAGCTAAGTACTGACTTGCTTGCAAAAATAACACTTATTCAACAGACGGGAAAAGTATTTAATTTTCCTCTAATCAAAATTAATAAATATTCTAATCATTTCGTTGAAACAATAGTGACAATGGACTCATTTTCCGTCTTTTTTTTTTTCTTTTCCTAAGTATCTCTGCAACACACAAACACATGTATTTTAATAGGAATTTAGGAATTTCATTCTTGAAATACGTAACTGACAACCTTCTGTGAGCCCCTTCAATGGCAATCATAGTCCAGGATTAGTACTGCAGTCTTACCTTTGCTGTCTTGTATCTTCTTCAGAACCATCAGCATACATGACTTGTACTACACTGGCCAACAAGTTGTGTCACCAACTGCACTCTGTAGAAATAAATAAATACATAAATATTAAAAAACTTCAGAGCTGTGATAATATACTTTTCTCTTCCAACACCTTCCCAAACTATATAATAGCATTGCTATTTTACCAATTAGAAGTTTTACTATTTCATGATTAAGACCAAAGGGAAAGATAAGCAGGAAAAAAAAAAAAAAATCAAATTTCTCCTTAGCCTGTAAGATCTAGTGTTTTAGGTGCCATCATATAGTACTTGCTTATATAAACTAACGATTGCTGAGGTCAAAATGTCTGCATTATAATACAAATTGCATTTCTCTCAGCCACCTGGAGTTTGTTTGCTCTTTCCTTCTGCTAATAGCTTGCCAGTTCAGTCTGATGTTTTTAAATTTCTCAAATCCCACAGCTGCAGCTTCCAAATTCAAAATTCATTTTGACCTACAATGGTAGGATTTCAATTGTATGCCCTCATTAACACACTTTCAAAGTTGAAAATCACAGCTGTGACCATACAGAAAACAAAGGACAACAGGAGGTTATAATCCAAGAGAAAAAATATTCAGAACACTACCTTGCACTGAACAAGTGCCTAGCTGCAAAGCACCTGAGAATATTTCCCTCAAAAAAAATAAAAAAAATAAAAAATAAATCCATCTTTCTCCTATGGAAAATTGTTATAACTGTTATGTCGAGGGAGTAACAAGCATAGACAATTTTTGGTACAACAAACAAGAGTAAGGGAGATATTTATTGTAGATTAAAGCCCCTAGGTATCCTCCAACTCCAGAACTGTATAAGTAATGGTGTGGTAGGATGAGTAAACAAACCAGATAGGACAGACCTACTTTTGTCTGATCTTTATTTTAGAGCAGTCTGTATTTTCCAAGATATGCTGTATATCAGGTTATCAAAGGATATTTTTATTAGTTTCAAAATTTCAGCTTTACATTACTATTCCTTACATTAACTCCAGCATGTGTTTTTACTTAGAACATCAGCCTTCATCTATATTCTGTTTATGTTCTGGCAAGACTAGGGATATTGCTTTCTCTTACTTTTGTGTTTGATTATTAGACTTACATGACTTACACTGATATTTATCAGCAAAGCCAGAGAAGCCACTCTGCCTTTTGTTAGGCATCTTCATTACTGTTTTATGTACTGGCTTACAGGTAATAGAATTACATTAGGACTCCAGTACAATGTTCACTGTATTTGATCAAATTTGTTTGCAAATAGAAGTATTTCATTCAAGCTGCATTAAAATAAATCACCTCCAGAGATCTGCAGATAGTGTATTACACATGAGGAAGTTTTATGCATATATTAATAGTTACTCAGTTCTTTCAGGTACTCATTTGAGTTAATACTTTCCAGTTAACCTCACACCTCTTCCTTATCATTAACTGACACAACCACCACTCCTGAATTCCCCTTCCCCCTCAAAAAATAAAAATAAAAAATGAACAAACAAACAAACAAAAACCAACAACAAAAATAGATTACAGGAGGCTCAGGGGTGACCTTATCTCACTCTACAAGTACTTTAAAGGAGGCTGTAGCAAGGTGGGGGTTGGTCTATTCTCCCATGTACCTGGTGACAGGATGAGGGGGAATGGGCTAAAGTTGCATCAGGGGAGGTTTAGGCTGGATGTTAGGAAGAACTTCTTTACTGAAAGGGTTGTTAGGCACTGGAATGGGCTGCCCAGGGACGTGGTTGAGTCACCATCCCTGGAGGTCTTTAAAAGATGTTTAGATGTAAAGTTTAGTGATATGGTTTAGTGGAGGACTTGTTAGTGTTAGGTCAGAGGTTGGACTCAGTGATCCTGGAGGTCTCTTCCAACCTAGACAATTCTGTGATTCTGTGAAAAGACTAAGCATTTTCAGACAATATCACCATTGTTTTCTTTTCCAGACCAATGGCATCTCACACTTTGCATCTTCTTCCCAACTAAGCTTTACAATAGCTACTTCAGAGGAAGTCAAATTAAATTATTAGTGCTGTTCTACCTCCAAAAAGTAAATAAAAATACGAATAATAAAAGCTGCTGTTAAGATTTCCATGTGAGGCTACTACCAAGGATGAGCAGTGCCTGAAACAGGTATGCAGGGAGCTATTCTACACTTGCTCACTTGTTTGGAAAATATTAATGAAATTAATTTGAAAACAGTTTCTAAAACAGAAAAAAAAGAGTTGATTTTCTTTTAGTCTGGAAGCAACTAGCAACATCATCTGCACTATTTGTAACACCTGGCAGTACCTCCTAAAGCTATAAAAGAGAGCTGTTTGGACAACTGGGAGAGGAGGCAATTTACTGAAATTAGGTAATTCACCACTTGGGAAAAAGTGCTCTGTGCTCTCCTTGGAAAACCCACTGTCCCTCTAAGGAAAGGTAAGGGCATTCTCTGTCTTGTGTTGCTCATTAGCCAAATTGCAGACACAGCTATTCATTTGGTGAAATTTAAGAACAGCTAAACTAGATCTCACAGCTCTGTGCTATATCTTTTGGTGTGCTGTTTCTGCCTGTAATTAATACTAGGCCTTTCAAAGGGCGGTAGAAAAGCCCCAAGAGACAATGTTGTGGATGACGTTTTAGAGCCCTACCTATAAAGAAGGATCTTCTCCAGACCAGTAGCATGATGGTTTCACAACTAGTGACAAACCTCAATCTAAGTAAGTAGAAAAACAACACTTTTCGTTGTTGTTTTCTTGCATTTTGTTTTCTGCCAAAGCTGATCTTTTTGCAGGAAAACTTGCTGTTTTAAAGTTTCAGTGGTATATGAAGAGCTATTTACAATACTTTCCTTGTCAGAGATTGCTTCTAAACTCCATCTGCTTCTCTTCAATCGTGGCTTCTTTCCAGCAGGCACAGTCCCAGTATGCTCAGAGGAAATGGGAGAGGGGTCTGCAGAGCTGCCCTCTCCCTTCTCTCCAACCTCAACACCAAACCAGGTGGTATAGGTGGGCCCACAGTGTGGGACTGCAGCCAAGGAAGTTCTCCCCTCTCCCCCCCCCCCCCCTTTTTTTTTCCTGCAGACAGTGCCATGCCAAAACATCTCTGCAGATTCAGAAAGTACATCTGGGTAACAGCCAGGGATGCTGCAAGCTGCCAGTACTGAGGGCAAGAGAGGGACAGAGGAGACTTACTCAGGAGGCTTAAAATCATCCAAGCTTTCCCAAAGAAATCTAAGCTCAGTTTTGAGCTCCAGCTTTCTGTTACTGACATCACCAACATGTACTTTTATTTGACCTGGATGTTTCCAGCACTTCTCAGCTTCCTTTCAGATTCTTATTTTTAAATAATGCCTCTGAATATCATGAGTTTTCTGGCCGGGACAAGTCTGTCCTTTTTTCATTTCAAGAAGTCCAGCTCTGTTCTGCAAATGTTCTTCTTCCTACTTCACTCTAAATACAAAACTTGAATTAATTCTGAAAAAATACAGAACCTTTTCTTTTTAGCAGCCTGCTGCATTACCATAATTCTTACATTTTTCTGACTTAATGGTAACAGCAAGTACTACAACTGCATGATCTTCCCAAGAAGCAAAATCTGTTAAGTGCTAATTTATTGGTTAGCCATCACTAACACCTTTACTAGAGAGACAAAGTCAATACCACTTTTCACGATGATCACTACCTCCATGATCAGTTATGTCCCTGTGCCAGCCTCCTGACTGAATTAAAAGGCAATGTGAAGACAAGTGAAGAGCAGTGGATGGTACAATTTTCACTCATGGCATGAAGCTTTCAAATATTATCAGCTTAGTATCACAAACAATGTAATTTGATTTGCAACAGAAAAAGCGTTCTTACGTGGAAGCTTTGCATTTATTATAATTGATTTTGCTGAAACCGTGCTCCCCAGGTGTAGAAGACCAAAATAACTGTCATGACACAGTACTGGACAGAACTATTTTTGTGTTTTAAGTAAAAATACTTTGATTGCAAAATGTCCGCCATATAGAGCGCCATATATATATACACACACACACACAACAAGGAATCCACTCCAAATTATGATTCTTATGTCTTTCTTCCACATGAAGCATAATTCCTTCTGTACCTTGGTCTGAGTTTAAACTTTATATTCACTTTTTAAAACCATATACAATCAGTTTAGATATCCTATATCCTGTGGCATACCATTTGACTTTTCAGTGCCAGCATGAATTAATATCTTTTGGAAGACTTAAAAACCTAAACTCTCTCATAACTCAAGTATTTTCTACATTCACCTGCAGTTCATTTAAGTTTGGAGGGTGCAACAGATTTTGACAGGGATGCTAGCAGCTCTCTAAAAGGCAAGCAAAATGAGTATCATTTATTCCCCTTAAGACTACGGCGAAACCTAAATGCTTCCACTTAGAGCAAAATGATCTGGTCTGAATTTTTAGAATTCCAATTTA
Source organism: Stictonetta naevosa (assembly GCA_011074415.1). NCBI lineage: Eukaryota > Metazoa > Chordata > Aves > Anseriformes > Anatidae > Stictonetta > Stictonetta naevosa. Next base: position 12,137,200 of record CM021700.1, read on the forward strand.
CCTTTGCTATGCTTCATGCCTGTACAGCTCCAGACTTATGGATGAAACTAGCCTGAGACTTAATCCCAAGGGTTTACTTCTGTCTCCTCCCAAGCATATGAGTCCTTGAATGCCTCACTCCCTCAATCAACTGGATTTACCTTTCTAGCCTAGTGGGAATGATAGATCGTAAGCTCCCAATCTTTAGACAGACTGACTAAACCATCTCCAGGTATATATAACAAGGGGAAAAAATTAAGGCTTCACAAATTAGTGAGCTTAACTTGACAATTCCCATAGGAACTACTTTGTATATAGATTCCATATTTTAATGGTTGGATATCTTAAAGTGTCTCCTGGTATTTGACCTCCTTCTTCAGAAATAAATGATGTGTAATTCATGAAGAGAACCAGGTGTAGTTCTACTCAGTCTTATTCTCTGTAAATTTTTAAAGCCTTGGGGTCTGGCAAACTCCATCCCAAGTGTTTAAAGAGCTGACACCTTTAAAACTGTCACAGGTGGACACAGTACAAAGAAGACAAAAGGCTAAATGTACCATCTGTCTACAGAACAGGTGAAGTGAAGCACTGGAATAGGTGTCTTGAAAAGAGTACATAGTAGCCAGTTTGGAGGTCTTCAGGCATAGATTTCTGATCTCTACTAGTATATAGACTTCTACTGAGACTTTTAGCAAAGGTTGAGGTATACAATGTGTCTCCCTCCCATTTAGATTTCCTGATGATCTCTAATAAATATAGTGTGATTGCACATTGCCATCTTCCTCCCAGAAACAATGCCTAGACCCACTGACAAATGGACTACCACATTATTCAATTAAAATACAGAAGTTGTCATCTTGTAGTCAACTAATTTTGTATGGCATGTAGGTATTTAATATCTTTAAGAGCATTCATCAGCTTAAGCTTACCAGAAGTCTGCCGACAGGTCAAAGAGTTATTAGAATACAGACAGTCATATACATAATGAGAATCATATGCACTTCATTTCTTTATGAAAAGAAGATTTTTTAAAAAAAAAAAATCTGTTTTCCCCTATTAAAGAAAGGAAGCAAGACTTCAGTGTATTCTCAGCCACTTTGGACTCCCCCTTGCAGTTTGAAGTAACAGCCACAAACATTGCTTTGGACTCACAAAGGATTTATACCATCAGAAGTACAGATCCACTCTGCTCCCCCTAACTCCTTGATAAAACAAACTCCTTCTCTTGCCTAACATAACTTTTATACTTCCTTACAAACTTTTAAAGAAACTGAATCATTTCCTGTTCAAAATAAGGAAAACACTTTTGACATAGATCACTGGCCAAAAATTTAATTTGATTTGGGGTCAGTTGAAATTTGTATTACATTTCACATGCAAAGACCTACGATTTTGAAGTTTTCTGTAATTAAAAATGCTTCTGGGTAACAAGGTCAAGATCTGGATGAAAGTTAATTTCATATTATTTTTTTTTTCTACAGCTGGAGTAAATAATAAAAATAAAGGCATGACGAAGAATCAGATTTCTAACAGAATCTGTAGCCCTGTGAACCACCTGATGAAAATTACAAATGAGTTAACTTATACTTTGATCCTCTCTGAAAGGTACAGAAGAGAGGAGTCCTTGACAGCCAATCTGGCCAGGCACTGACAAAGCCTAAGCCCTGCCAGTCCAGGACTCATTCACAGACGTTTCCCAAACCCTGTGATGCTGCAAGATACAGGAACCTAAAGGGCTACTCCAGACTGTCTTAACTCAGACAAGCCTCAGTCATATTTGCAACCTCATTTAACTAATTCTCTCAGACTTGGAGTCCTCTGTAAAATTTTAGGCCGTTATGCACTCAGGAAAGCAATCAAACAGATTTTGATTTAACTTTTATAATAGTTATGTTCTATTCTAAAAACGTTCTATTTTCTTTTCCTAGCACATCTGCTTTTGTGATACTTTTCAAGGCCCACAAGGTGTTGTAACAGTGATGGATATTTACATGTGCACTGCATTTGCCTGCCATTCATACCAAACAACATTTATAGCAATGGTAATGCACAGTGGTTTCTGCTTCCTTTCTGAACAATTTAAAGCAACCTCTTTTCAGAAAGCTAATGAAAAGCAGAAACAAAAAGGAAAGTTATAGCACGCAAAGTTCAGTTCACAGGTAAGCTAATCAACACATCATATCCAGAAGGACATCTCCCCCCCGCCCTAGAAAAAAGAAAAAATAAATAAATAATTATAAGAGAAAAGCCAATGAATGCAGTTGTTTCTGAACTTTTAGAACAAAATTTATAGAGCATGTCACAAAACCTTACTGTAAAATATAAATCCAGGACTTGTCTTGAATGCAGCATAGATAAGGGAAGCAAACAGTGAGTAATAACAGCAGTCCAGCAAGCTGGTGAGGGATACTGAACAAGAAACAATAACATAGAATTCTACATACCGTGGGTGTTAGGATTGAGAAGCATTGTTACACTCTTGATCCTTTCTCTTCACAGTTGTCTGAATACTGATTACATGGCTCAATTTTAAGGGCACAGTTTCAGATTACAGAGCATTATAGGCCTATTTTACCTAGATATTGAGTAAAGTGACTCATGAATTTCTCATTAGAATGATTTTCCATATAAACATTTGTTTTGTTTTACAAAATAAAAATGTACAGAAAGTTTATTTTACCCTAAATATTCTTTACCCTACATATATGGGAAGGTTGCAAACTACAAAAAGTGATGGTGAAAAGGATCCAAGATCATGATAGTACCAGGTAAAAACTCAGTGCATAGAGGCAAAAATATATTAAACAGGAGCATAGAATAGGTATCAATGTCTGGTATTCAAAATTGAATTAAACAATAAGTGGGAGAATAATTTTATGTTGTCAATGGCATGAATTATATTTAAAGTTTATGTACAGCAGGGTAGTGTCATTGCAAATTTTCTCTCCATTCAATAAGCAATAAAAGTAGTTTGTTTGAATGGATGTCTGACTATATGCTAATAATTGTTAAGACATTCTGGCTGAAAGTTTGACAGAAAGATACAGCCTTTGAAAACGTAAAGTTACAGCAATATCAGAAAAGAAGTCCTGGTGAGAAGATGTGAACTCAAATTCATATCTCCATAAGGGAAGGTCAGACGCAAGATCTGAGGTACAATTCTAAGCCCTAGCAAAATCTACTTGAAAGGGAAACGTTATGTATGCTCTAAAATAAATATATATATATATTTTTTTTTTTCAAAGAGAGGAAAAGAAGGAAAAGGAAGGAAAAAAAGAAAAAATAAAAGAAGAAAAAAGAAATAGAAAAGAAGAAAAAGAAAAAGAAAAAGCTTCAAAGTTCCTGGAGTATTAGATAGGAAATTATCTAAATAGGAGACAGAAAGATACAGGGAACCAGGCCCTATTCAACTGCTCACAAAAGTACTTGTCACATGCAAAAAGTGACCCAGCTGGGTCGTGTGTGCCATGCAAGATGCACTTCAAAAGGCCTTGCAAGAACAGGAGATAAAAAGAAGAGGGCATACCAACATTTTCAACTTTATACAGAACTTTGAATTCCCATTTAAACATACTTTGAGGTAGGAATTAGCTTGCTTTTGCTGTACTTTTGTTTCAGTAAAGGTCCTTATTTTTTCCTTCTATCAGTATGCCTAAATGCAGCATTTAGAAAAAATGACAAAATTCAACTGTTTGCAATAATCAATATTTCATATCAATGTTGCATTGTTTAAATTGTTAAAAAAGGTCAATTTCCACTAGATACCAGTATTATTTCCATGGGAAAAAAAAAAAAAAAAAAAAAAGCAATGACTTGCTTTCCAAAGTTTCCTCATGCTGATTTCACTTATAAAGGAATATCCTTTCATTCCCTCATGCAGAACAAGGTAAACAGCTGGACAAACATTCTAGTCCTATTTGGACAAAATACCCAATGGAAATCATAGTGGTTTTTTTTGTTTGTTTTGTTTTGTTTTTGAGGAGCGTAGTGACTTTTTGCAGATAGTCTAACTGCTAGTCCTGGGGGACAGACATCCACAATTCCCCAGTCAGCCACCACAGCTGACAGCAGCTGAGGGACAGCTAGTTATAAGAGAAAAATGTTGGGAAAGGCACCATGCCTGAAAGAGTAAGCATGGGTCTGCTTCATAGGAAGAGAAATAAAAGAAATGTCCAGACAGCTTTCTTACTAAGCCTTTTTTTTTTTTTTTTTTCATGTAGTTTTGCCCATGTTCAACTAAAAAGCAGTATTAAGGTTTTATGAAAATATTGAAAAATTAATGTCAAAGCAAAGCATTAAAATAGAGATGAATGAATGTACATATAAAAACTTCGTAGCCTTATATATGTAACATAGTGGAAAGAGATCTCTTGGTGTGTCACAGACTACAACACCAATATTCCTAACCAATATTTTGTAGAAATGTTACTTTTGATATAACATGTTATTCCTTGGAAAGTCCAACCAGTTATGCCTGTGGTGGAGTATTTGGTGAGAACAACAACACAGACTGGAATTTGAAGACTGGGGATCTTTATTTTATTTTTTTAAACTCAGTGATGACTGGGTTCCCAGTCCTGTATGTCCTTTAAAAATATTTGTAAGTCAGAATTGTATCAGTGAATGCTTTTATCTTTGCTTGGACAATTCAGAAAGGTGATGTGTGACATATCTTAATTTTTGAGAGAAAGATAAAGTTATTTGTTTTATTTGAGCCCTTTTCGCACTTTTTCAGAGGCGAAAGATTTATAAATGAACTCTTTGTTGTGTCAAAACTCTAAAAAGCTTTCATTCTATTTTAGGTACTAAGGTCTTGCAGTGAGGCTGTTAAACAATAAAGAAAACTTTTATATTTACCTCACTGTAATCCCGGCAGAATCTGTACGAGGCTGTGCAAACAGACCTATTTTAAGTATCACCATCAAATTCTACAAGAAACTAGAACACTCGTGTTACTACCATTTGTCAACGGGTGAAAATCCCTATTAAAAGTAAATCCCTATTAAAAGTATATAAGAAAAATGGTTGAATAATCATGCAGTTCATAAATTTATTTGTGTGTTTTCCCAAAAAAAACCAACAACAACAAAAAAAAACACTTTTTTACACAGACCAAAGCTGCAACTTGCCATTAGCATAGTCAAATACCAGCAGACTGAACTAACAGAACGGACCAGCTTAACAGGCTGCTTGACATTGATCTTCTTCTTGTTAACTAATTTGAACCCTTGTCTCTTCATTTGGCTTTCATCTTTAATTTTGGATAAAATTCATTTGCAAATGTCGTGTTCCTGATGCATACTTCACCATATAATGTAATTAAAAATCTGACAACTTCACTGCCTGTTCTCAGGACAGACAAGAATAAACTTATGCATTTTACTTTGCTGTTTCCCTTCCCACTGCAATGAAAAGGGACGTTATTCAAAACTTATTGAAACCCAAATCAATGGCTAATTCATATGACAATAATATAAATGATCATTTATTATTTCAGCCCACGTTTTATATTCAGTACCTACTGTAAATGATTTACAGTTTATTATATCAGAGCAGTCTCTGGCTAGGGGGAAATCAAAGGGAAAGAGGCTGCACAGAACTTTAGAAAAACATACACACACAAACGCTTCTCCTCAGGATTCACTCAAATTACAGCATAAAATATCCTCTTATATCATTTGCATCCTGATTAGTCTCAAGTCGAGAAATGGAAATGCAATAAAAACTGTATTTCTGTATTTAGAAACATTTTCCTATGAACAGAAATCTACAACCAGGTGCAAAGACCAAAGTGTAGCAATTTAATAAAATCCTGAAGCAGGTCTATATCTTGGAGTGGATAAAAGATACAACAATCTGAAAAAAATATTTCAGTTTTAAATAAAATCAAGGGTAAATTAAGAAACTTGCTTGCATATATGATGTAGGCAGATATGCAAATAATTTCTTATGAATAAAAGTAATCAAAATGCAGGGATAAAACAGAAACTTCCATTAGAGATCCTACCCAAAGTCACATATCCCACAATATGCCTAACTGGACAAGTAAGAACTGGAGGTATTCCTTGCTTGCCATATATAGTGAAAGGCACATATAGGCAAAGGTTAAGCACTTCAAGTAAATAACTATTTATTCCATAGTAGGAACCTTTCAGCAATAATCCTGGATTACAGCAAGTGTGCTAGAGATATATAGGCAATGAATGAGATGTTTAGAATTGCTTTCTTGGGGGCACATTTTGTACAGTAGGCCAAAGAGACATCTTTCTATGCCAGAACATCCAGTACCCCAACTTATATTCATACAATAGCAGAGTACTTGTAGTTTACAATTTACCTGATCATGTTTACTGTCATATTTTTATGAAGAGCTATATGCATATCAGGGATGCATATTTTGTCACCAGCATGGGAACAGTATCTTTCTAAAGAAAAAAAAAAAAAAATCACTCCAGCAGCAATTGTGTTTTAAGCAGGGACCTCTTGATTCCCTGTAGCAACTGGGAATTAAAGACTGAAAATGCTAGGGAAAAACAAAAATGCAGTGCTTTTGGTGCTGAATGACATGGACATAACATAGCACCTACAATTCTGCTGAAACTCTCAAAAACTCAGAACAGAATATAAAAATAACATGAGATAGATAAGACAAAAGAAACTAAAGCTCTTGCAAGAAGCTGTTTTTATGAAATCATCCTTAGATGAGATCCTTAGGTGATTGGACCTGCTGAAACAAATACTCTGCCCTGTTTGTCAATGGTTAATGTGGACGGGATTGTACTGAAAAAAAAAATATATATTGAAAAATGAATAGTCAGTTTTTAATCAGACAGCCTTCAGTTAAAACAAAACAAAACAAACAAACCAAAAAAAAAACAACGTTATGGACAGACCTCTCTCATTCTGAAGAGAGGAAGTTTCCAGAATTATGTTTTTCATATTTAAGGCCTTCACAGACTTTAACTAGGTCTTAGTGTCATGGAGCGGACATTACTTATTCTTAAAAGGGAGGCTAGGACACTAAAATCTCTCTTACTGGAGATCCAAAGATGTGCACCAGCTACCCACATCCAGCCCATGCAGCCCACACCCAGCTCTCCATGCTGTCTCAGAGCGCTCAGCAGGGGTTGGATTGGCAACACCGCCAGCCCTCCTCCAGCACAGCTTGCTGCGAATGTGTTCATTCTGCCTGAAATTACCCAAGGGGCAGCAAGCAGCCCGGTTAAGTGCACTGACCTCTACCAGTCAGGGTGGGAGGGAAGACAAATAAACCAGGCAATCTTCTCTTTAGCTGGCACAGCTTCTGAAAGATGTAATCATGGCTTTAATAAATCAGTAGTTACAAATTTGTGCTTTAACTTATTCTCAAACAATTACACATGCAAATAGCATTGCATTTGCTGTTGTTCATCCATCACTGGTACACAGAGCAATACCATTAGGTGCTAGATTCAGCACAGTTCAGTCATAAACATTCTGACATTTATTTTGGCCATGGAAGTTAACACATACGCCAGAACTATCAGTAGCTCATTCCCCAGTCGTAACTGTAACAAAGAATCTGCATGATCGTTTGTTTTATTTTGCAGTTGAAAATAACAATCAGGTGACAACACACTTTTCACCAGGAAGCTAATAATATTTCAGAAAAGCAATCAGATACTTTTTTTTTTCTCCTTTTGAGATAATGGCATGCTTGTATTACACAGGGGAATTTGTCCATTACCACTATGTCTTCTTAGGAACGTATTACAGTGTGGAAACATACAAACTAAAGCTAGACATCTCTGTTAACATATTTGATTAGAAATGTTAAAAATTTTAATTGCGACTTGAAGTAAAGCAGCTAAATCAAAAACTAGGTGTCTGTTTTGCTTCAATGAAGAGATACCTACGCGGGGAAGAAACTGAACAACATGCTGGGAGGACTCATTTCCAACAGACCTCCTGAAGAGTGGACAAGAACAGTGAATTAGTAATGGAACCATGGCCTTGGGTAAGGACTTTAGTCATTCTAAAATAAAAATAACTTTGGTTACAAGACTACCAGACTCATGCCACTCTTTTTTTTTTTTTTTCTTTTTCTTTTTCTTTTTCTTTTCTTGTTTCTAAAGTAATCATTTTCTCAGTCATTAAATTAACTGGAGAACTCATGAATCCCACAACCTTCATTATCTTTAACTGTCTGCTAAAACAAGATCCAACCTAACAGTAAAATCTTTTGTCACTCTTTATTAAAAGCAATATTTAAGAGATAATAGCTGCTTTCAGGGATTTCAAATAACTGTTTTCTAGATGCAAAATTGTACTTGTGCGCATGCTGGATATACCTACCCAAATAAGCATCAAACTGAGGAGCAGAAACACTCACTAGTGCATTACAGAGACACCTGAACACATCAGTCCAGAAGCAGCACAGAATTAAATGCAGCTCTTCCACTTTTCGCACTGCAGTAACTTCTGCAGTTGGTGATGGAGGTCATAAGCACTGCTGCATTTAACTGAAACTTTGGTTCAGATACAATGTTCAACCTTAGGAACAAAGTATGAGAAACGCATGCAGCATGCTATGTCTTGGAATGAAGAGAAGGGAAACAGCATTGCAGGCATCCTGTAGTCTCCTAACTAGTCTGATAGGATACTGCAGGTAATATTGTAGTCAGAAAGAGCTTTCTCTCAACTCCTTTTGTTGATCACATTAAGAAAGTCAAATCATAACTAGCAGTTCTAAAATCATAAATAGTGGTTCTCCGTACCAAAGCTTTTGTCTGGTAACAGTCTACATACATGTAAGCCTTAAGAATGTTTAAACATTGATCTTAAAATAGCAATTCACTCCTGTAATTTAAAATCAGGAAGGGAAATGGTGCCAAAAAAAGCTTGTATTTGAGGTCTGTGCTGATTCATCCAGCTGAAGATTTAGCCACTTACTGAAGAAGTATACCAGACAATGTATAAAGGATGATAAATGCAAACAGGCAATACAAGCTGGAAGAACACCAAGCAACTCCTTAGGCAACAGGATGTTCTATCACTGCCACTTGCAACAATTTTGACACAGCTTACTGTGAAGAAAGTTGAGATGTTCTTTATAACATCGATATAATAATGATAAAGAGCAGCTAACTTGAAAGTCAAGCACAGATAGCCAAGAAACATCTGCTCCATATGAATCATCACAAGGCTGGACAGAAGAAAATGAAACACAGCAACACTAAAAAGTATTTGGTCCATGCAAAATCATTACGGGTCTGAGAGTAAATCCTTTGGGTTACTCGTGCAATTGGATGGATAGTAGTGATGAAGAAAGGATACCAGTGGTTTGTAACCACCCCTCCTTCAGAATATAACCAGTATCTCAGCATTTGTAGGAAACAGCAGCATGGCCAAATGCTTTCCATTTCCCCCTTCAGCAGGCAGGTCCTACAGAGATTTGGCACAAGACAGGGAGTACTAGCGAACTCCACAGGTTTTATCCTTCTGCACATCTGACAGATTTCAACTGTGTGAGTCTTGTAGTTTATTCCAGAACTTGCCCAAAGTATTTTTTTTCTCCTCTTAATCTGCATTTTCTTAAATTCACACAATTTTCATCTCTTGGTGCTCCTTCCAAATATACTCTCCAGAAAGAAAATAAATCATATCACTGCATTGTAAATAACCAGAGCTACTAAAAACAGACACCAAATAAATGGAAAAATGCAGTATCAAAACAAATAATTTCACAATTCCAGTTTTATGATTCCCAAACATAAGCAATTCTATCTGCTACAGAATTAATTGCTATAGTGGATTTATGACTCCCATGAGCTGATGTTTACATACTAGTTGCAAATGACTGCTTAGAGTGGACTTGTAAAAGGCTATCAGCAGTGAAAAGCATTCCAATGCCAAGTTTGAGTTCCGATTCTTAGTCAGGGTGACTGATAAGGTTATGGCCTCCAGAGGTAATCCCAGCCTTGCCACACAGACAGCTGAAATGCAAAATGCAGCTCCATGCTTTAAGGTAACCTTCTACTTTGAAACATAAATCTGTAAAAGCAGCACTTGGAGAAACACATTTACTGCTTACTCAGAGTAAGGGCAAACTGGAAGGGACAGTAACCTCACGAGCGGTCCTTAGGGAACACATTTTTGTTGTGGCTCAGAGCCACAGGGCACGGTGGGCTAAAGCTGTGTACCCAGCTGATCAGTACTTGCAGTGGGACAAGAGGAGGCAGACAGGGGGTCGCAGGATCAGGTCATCTGCTACAGCAGCCTCAAGGAGGCTGTAACCTACACCAGAAGCCTCTTTCACTGAGTCATTTACAGCACACTCCTCACTAGCTGCTTAGGAAGAATAAAGATCTTCAGTTAGTGCCCACCTGGGAGGTCAGCGTAAAGCAGCCAGTGAGCCGTAAATTCACTTCCTAATGGATGGTGCAGTAATTTTCACAAGTGTCCCAGGCTGTCTGAATGACCAGAGCCATGCACTAGGAAAAGAAGGTGCTGTTTCTCATTTGGGCGGTATTTTTCTTTCCCTTCACTCTGTCCCAGCCTTTTGACTGTAAGACCCTTGGGTCAGGGAGTATCTTTTTTTTTTTTTTTTTTTTTTATCTCAACAGCATGAGTCTGCTTGTGGGAGAACTGTATAGCTATTTCTCAAAGAATATTAAGTACAAAACGTTGGACTGACAACACAAAAGCTTAAGAAAAACACAATCATTATAACTGCAATTCAAAACCACCTAAATAGGGTAAGGCAACTATTTTGAGGATTTTAATCAAAACAGCTCTTCAAAGCCTAGAAATACACACTGCCTCCACTTCATAAACCATTTGAACATTTCCTTTTACTCGAAACCCCAAGGACCCTTCTCCAGAAATACCCATGGTGCCAATGGGAATCTCCCTAAGCCAACAACTAATTTGCTAGCTTGCTGGACCACATCTGAAGAAAAGTATAATACAGCTTGGAAATGCAGGGTAAATATTACACAGGAAAAAATTCTGAATACTAACGTCTACACGCTTGGGAGACTGAGGTGTCTGTAACTAATGCACCTCTGCCTGGATAATACACCAGCTTCACCAAGGTAAAGAAGACTCACATGTGCATATGGGATGCTGCATAGCCAGATACAGCAGCAATCTTCTGTGGCTAGTTAATATGACTATGTACAACTACAGTTATTACTTTACTTGTCAATATTAACACAGATGCTCTTACATGTACACAATGCTGAAAATGTTGAGCTGCACACTGCTTTAATATAAAATGCACAACACTAACGATTGTAAGTGATCTTCTGTTTCATCTTTCTTTACCATATGCGAATATGGATCGGCTAATTGTTATCTTATTTATTATTTACATTGCAATAATGCTCCGAGACCAAATCCATATACTTTTCTGCTAGAGTAGACATTATTTCTGAATGTGTCCCTTAGCAGATAATTCTTCTACAGGGTTTTGTATAGCATTTAATGTGAAGCCAAAAGACAACTGAGAATGGCTGGGATCTCAGTTACTGAACTCACTGCCTACTATGTTTTCCAGTAGCATCTTATTCTCTGTACTTGCCTCCTGCCAATAATCATGTGTTATCTCTCATTTAATGAACGTATTTTTAATCTCCTTGGGGTACAGATTATCTTTTAGTTGTTTATATAGTATAACACTTTCGGACCATGACTAGGGCACCTTAAAGCTGTAAAAATAGCAAAAACAAGGGTAAATTCAGTATAATAACAAAGTGTACAGATGAATACTTAATAGCTTTAGCCATAGCTAAACCCAAGGTTGAATGCAGTCTTAGTATACTTGTTCATTAAGCTAGAGAACTTTAAAGTCACAAGGCCATCTACATTTCTAGAGGAGAACATTAATTAGCTTTGCATGGGGGCCACTGCTTAGCATAAAAACCAACATTTGTGCTGACAGTACAATACAGCTGCAAAAGAGCCAGTGATTGAAGCGTAGGCAGAAAATAGTGTTGGGTAATAAATGTTAGAGCAGCTACTAGCTGTTTGCAGTAAATCAAAATCATAAGAAACATATCATTTATGGGTTAGGTACATTTCAAAAAAAAAAAAAAAAAGTTGAAAAAATCAGACTTTGATCTGGTGAGATGAAGGGCTAATCTAATCATCCTGGGGTTGGTTCGACAAGCAGACACCGATTCTGGAAATAAGAGAAAAAAGGGAATTTATTTCAATTTAAATTTACTTCCATTTAAATTTATGAAATGACACCGTCTGTATTTTGGTATTTTCTCAAGCTGGCTGAAAGAATGTAGCAACAACATTTCATAGGATCATGGGGTTTTTTGATGGCAGAGTGTCAAAACACATGTTGACAGTTACATTTTGACTAGTTTAAGGCATTTGCTTTCAAACTGTTGACATTTACATTTTATCTCAATTGGGTATAATGTCAGAAAAAATAATGCTTTATAAAACCTTTTTTTTTTTTTTCAGTATCTGCTTTTTGTGAAGAATTCAGTTTCACAACCTAATTAAATGTAAAATCAATTTTCCAAGTTTCAGAAAATTGCCTTAGTACTTTCACTTGAAAGTTCTTGAGATGCAAGCTCCAATTCCATGTTTGCTCACATGGGCATACAGGTCATGTACAACAATTTCAGGATTGTGGATTTTAAAGCTTGTATTTTTTTCAGATTATCAGATAACCTGGAATGACTGAAACTAAGGAAAATATCCACTGAAAGCTGGATATTCACAACTTTCAGCAAAGCAAAAGAATTTTCACTGCAAATACTGTTTAAAAGCAACATAAAATGAAGAGGATAAGGAAGTATTACCTGCATTTTGATTTATTTTTTTTCTGGATTATTCAGAGTACTTATGATATATTTTGATTTAAGATATACTAAGCATGTACTTATGCAATTAAAAAAAAAAAAGTCCAATGCATGCAGGGGAAGAAGTGAATGGAAAAGCTTCTGCATGATGATAGCTATTATTTAAGGATGCTAAAATAAAAGGATAATTACTTTTAAAATGGAAGTTAAGTTCCTGATATACTTCAAAAGAGAGGTCATGCAGGTGAAGTGCTTTTGACAATATTTTTCCAATGCTTTGAGCACATCCTGCTAACCACCTAATGAGGTGCCTTTCTAGTATGAACTGTAGGTCAGAAAAATCCTTGGTAAAAGTAATGATTCTCTTTTTGACAATCCGTGGGTCAAAGAGGAGGCATGACATGACTACATAACAAGTATGTTCTGTTAAGGTAATTTGGGCTATTTTCCTGCCTTTCCCACTCCAAAGTGGTACATTGTCAGTCTTCTTACACAGCATCTATGACAGTAGCTTGCTTGCCTGCTAGCAGATGAAAAGATTTCTATTACAAGCTATATTTAATAAAACCATCTATCTCTGCCTGTTAAGCCTCTTGGGCTCATTTTTAGTATTGAAATGTATTTATTATGCTAAAATAGGTGTGTCTTGGATCCTCAAGCTGAGAGCTATTGTCACCCTGTCCTGGTTTCAGTTAGGACAGAGTTATTTTTCCTCCTAGTAGCTGGGTGCTATGTTTTGGATTAGGATGAGAAGAGTGCTGATAACATGCTGATGTTTTAATCGCTGCAGAGCAATGCTTACACTAAGCCAAGGACTTTTCAGCTTCTCACTCTGTCCTGCCAGCGGGCAGGCTGGGGGTGCAGCAGGAGCTGGGAGGGGACAGACCCAGGACAGCTGACCCAAACTGGCCAAAGGGCTATTCCATACCATCTGACGGCATGCTGAACAATATATAGGGGTGGCTAGCCGGGGTGGGGGGCCGGCTCCTCGGGGTTGGGCTGGGCATCGGTCAGCGAGTTGTGAGCAATTGCATTGTGCATCACTTGTTTCATACATACTATTATTATTATTATTATTTCCTATCTTAATAAACTGTCTTTATCTCAGCTCACAGGCTTCACTTTCCCGTTTCTCTCCCCCATCCTAGAGAGGGAGGGGGGAGGGTGAGCGAACGGCTGTGTGTTGTTTAGCTGCCGGCTGGGTTAAACCACAACACACCCTTACACCCATTTGAAGCCAAAGCTGACAACATTAAAAAAGTGCAGGCAAGGCTACCAGCACACAAAGGGCTCTGACTACACCGAGAAGAGAATCCATGCCACACAACTTTGAGTCTCAGTCTGGCATCCCATCCCCAAGGCTAGAATTTCTCACCTTCTCCAGCTGGAAAATCCTTTCTGAAAATAAGATAACACATTACATCCTATTCACATTGACCATGGAAGTCTATATATCTATATTAATAATCTTTTATAGATTGTGCGTTCTGACAGGTTAACTAAATGCTTTGTAGGGTACAGATAATACATCCATTCTAATTAAAGAGTTACTACAACTCTTACAGAAATTATTACTTCATCTTATCACTCCCACACAAAACATCTAAAGTTTTTGAAGTCTCAGGAATCTCCAGGGTCAAGAAAACCATTTTCTACCAAACCACCCTCTCAACTGACTTGGGAAGAAAATGTCAATCTATCAGCTGAAAAAAAAAAAAAAAACCACAGTTGAGCATGCTGCCTCTCATTGACGGCATCATGAACATAACCCACAGCGATGCTGTTCTTTAATTTACTCTTCCCCATCTATATTCTCCACCTGGATTCCAACCAGACAGTTGTTTCTCTGTGAAATTGGAAAGGCAAGATTAAATCAAGGCCAAATTCAGTTGTTACCTCTGACAGTTGCCCAAGAAAGCAGAATGTTTTCTTAAACTGAGCTTTGACATTGGATTCCCACACCAGCTGCACAAGTTGTTCTGTCCTGGTGGTTGTTGACAGCAGCTATAAAAAGCATAATATATTCATTTTTCAAAACTGTACTTATAAATCAGACTTCCATGACAGCTGGACCAGACATTTTCCTGTCCTCAATGCAATGTGCTTAAGGGAAGAATAGGTGATGGAAGAGATAAAAGCAAACACTTTGCAGTTCTGCTCTTGGGTCATCTATTCTCTAACCTCACTTTTCTCATTCAAAATTATGTGACTAAAGGCACAACACTTAGCAGCACTATTAACTGAAAAGAAGGCCAACATCTTGAAGGAGAAGGAAGAAACTTCAGAGTCTGGTTTTCCATGCAAAAAACACCACAACATTTGTTTTGTCAACTAAGTAGCTGGAACTACTTTCGCTATGCCTGTATTTGAAAACCAGAAACTAGAACAGTTTGGAAATTTAATAAGGAAGGAGGGATTTTGACCAAAGAATGCGTTAAAAACATACTTTTAATGGATATATGGTAGCTCTGATGAAGTGTTTGTTTGTTTAATTTGTTTGTTGTTAGCAAAGTCTTTTTATGTCAGCAGACAGGTTAAAACATGGAGGGAAGAAAAAAAAAGTTCAAATAGCCAATAGGTCTGTCACTGGAGCAATTATCTGAGAGAAGGGGAATGAAGCTTCAACCCTCTGCTTGGTTAGGGATTCTAAATTCCTTACACAGGTTTTCTTCTATTTTAAAGCATAACTTTTTCGCTCACTGTCATGAAAAATGTATATGATCTCAGTTTCTTCTCACTTCAGAATGGAAATGTCAACACCCCATGGATTGGAAGAGCAGCATCTCATCTAGCTTATGGACAGTTAGATCCAGAATGTACCAGGGGGCTGATTAATAGACCTAGTTGGGCGCCAGAATGAAAGTAGGCTGTAACGGCTGATGATTTATAGTCACTTCTGTGTTGCAGAGATCAGCCCCTTTTCAAACTTGTCCTAAACACAAGGCTATCAAAAAATACCAACAGCTCCATGACTAGCACTTTTGCTTCTCACTCCCTTGCATCTGATGGTTCTTCTTTTAACATCAACACCCTCAAGGGAAATGATAGGAAGCTCTTTAATATTCTGCAGAATTTCATCTCATCTCATCTCTGTCTCCTACACAAGACATTAGAAGTTCCAACAAAAAAAAAAAAAAAAAGCAAAGGCAACAACACAGGAGGCAGAGTGAGGATGATGCACTTTCCCTTGAGCAGTGCCCTTTTGCTCTGAGCATTAGACTCCCAGCTGCTACTTGTTACTGAATGATCAAGGAGATGTACAAAATGCAGGTTTTGTGGTTTTGTTTGTTTGTTTGTTTTTCTACAGGGGACCAAGAGATTATTTTCTGTGCCTTCTGTAATCATCAGTGTAATTGTGATCTTGAGATAAACCCAACACTGAGCTTCATACATGGATTTGACTACATCTAACATGTTTGGAAACTGAAGCAGAAGCATCTCCTCCACATCTCAAGGGGCATATTTAAGCACAAGCAAATATCTCAACTGGTCTATACAATCTTCCTGAAGTAATTCTTATGTTCCAGCAGAAGCATCATATATACTTCCTACATTTTAAGGTGTAGAAACACAATTAAGGTGACAAGAAGAAGGTTGTAATAAATGAATGCTAATTTTCTCCTTGCCCAGCTGTTGTATTTGAGTAGGTGTTGGATGTACTAATTCATAATTTTATATTTAAATGCCATCAAGGGTGCCTAGACACTTATTTACTTGTACACACAGGTAAATAAGTTAATGTAATCTCATTCATCAACTAGATGCCCTCAAATTACTTCAACATTAGTAGGCATATGAAAAATGCATACCCTCCCACACCACAACTTCAGTCTGTTGGTGGCTGGCTATAAAGGTGTCAGCTAGCTGAGCTGCTTCTGTGCACTGCAGAGCACTACAGATGTTAAATTGATGTCCCCAGTGCTAAACCAAACAACTAAATATAGCAGCAAGACTAACACAGCCACATTCCAATCCCAACAACAGTTGTAAAACAAACAGTTATGACTGTTCAGCTACAGATAACTAGCTAAATCCCTCACCACAGTGAAATCGCTTTCCTTGTTTGAGGACTGGTGTGTTCCAAACCATTTCACCTGGCATCACAGAGGTATAGTTTCTAAATTAAGTTTTCTCTTTATGCTATGGAGAAGTAATTGTAATTAAGTTAGCTCAAATGTCAAAAATGAGAACATTCCTCTGAAATCCATTCACATGTTTTTTGCATGCTAAACGGAAAGTGCTTAATCTGCTGCCCTCACAGAAGTTTGTGCATATGCTAGAATCATTTATTCGCATTCCAAATCCTCTAGTTAAGAACAGAAGAGTGATGATACAAATCATAATTCCTAGAATTATTAGAGTGTCCAATACCTACAGCATCACAAAAATCTTAACAAGTTAGCCCATGTAAGAATTCAGTAAGGTAGAGAAAATAAAACACATGTCAAGAAAAAAAAATACAAAGAAGCCAAGAGTTGGGTAAGACTATATAGCTAATAAGTTATGAGTAGGAATGCACTCCCACACAAGTATTACCAAATCACTGACATTCTAGTGGCTCAACATTTTTCCTTAAAATATTTTCATTGTTGCATTAAGTTTTGAGCTATATCACATATCTTTCTATATGGCAATTAGTGAAGCAGAAAATCATGATGTTAAGACTGGTATTACAAGGAAAAAAAACAACAGAGTGGGTGAAGATTCTGGAATATCAAAGAGCATTTTCAAAAATATGGAAATATTACACACGAAGAAGATTAGATTAGTTAATTTATCGAAAAGAAAGTCAGTAGAAGAATTGTTTACAATCTATAGTAATTACCACAAGAGGATAGCCTCTGACAGGAAACATTATGCAGCCGAAAAAATAATGACAAGATCCAAGATAATCTGAATTTAAAGCTGAAATTGCATATAGAATATTTTCTTTCCCCAGGAAAGAATTATATAGCTTGCCCCCCCCCTCCCCCCCCCCTTTTTTTTTAATGTTGAAACCACATTCTAGGGCTTTTTAAACTACTTGAGCCATTACTTGTTCTTGACCCAATCAAAACCAATCCACTGCCACCAGCAGGAAACCCAGCAGTTTGTAGAGTGTACCTACATTCAGTAGTTTAGCCCAGCTAGTCAGGTTCTTATTTAGACTCCATATCAAAGACCAAAGTACCAATGAAAGTGATTAAGTTTCCAAAGCTGAAGGAGCTGCCAAGGATTTCTGATGCTTCTCTCAGTCCTCTGCTATAAAGGGATTAGAAAATTTGCTCACTCTTTTGCAACAATGGAGACATCATAGAAAAGTATGGCAAAATGCAGTCATGGGATTTGGTTGGTGTTGCTATGAATACACTTGAAGTAGGAGGAAGCTGAAAATGGGCTGCTAAAGTGATGCCCCATTGTCTCTGAGGTTTCTGTAACAAGATTTTAAATTCTGGTGAAAAAGCCATTCTAGACAACTCATAGTTGGACTGGATGATTTTAGAGGTCTTTTCCAACCTAAATAATTATATGAGGAAAAAAAAAAATAGCCTGCAGCTAATGCTTACCAAAACCTTGAAAGAACTATCCTTAAGAATTTAGCCAAACTGCCAATACTAACAATACTAAAAAATAATTTACAGCACTTATTTTATTTTCAGATATGCAAGTAGTTGTTTATTTCAAAAGAAATAAATCAGGAATCAACAAAAGCTGTACTGAATGTATCTCTTCTCTGTTTTTGAAGGATTTAGTATCGGGAAGGCAGACTTTCCAGAAGTCAGCACAAGAGCAATGGTAGCCCAAAAACAGTGAAGTGTGTTGGGTTTCACTTGAACAAGCATGCCCATTTATTTGTTTGTTTTAAGAATTTATCAAGATACTTGTGCCACAGCCAAACTGTGGACCAGGCATCTTTCAGGCATCTTTGCAACCATTCACCATTTGGAGTGTATTTCCCTCATTCACTTGAAATACTGCGAAACCATTGTTCTGATGTACTTTGAAAGAGTCAAAAACACAATGTCTGCATTTAAGAAGCAAAGACAAAGCTTCTCCTCACTCCAGGACTTGCAGGAACAACACTGGGTTCCTAGACCTGCCTACTTTCCCACCAAAAGTGGAGACAACGTATAGATCAATGCATGCACAGTGCTGAGCATACAGTGAATAGCAGAAATGTATTCAAGACTGCAACCTTCTCACCATAGCAGATTTGATAGAAAAGGCATCAGCACTAATGTTTACTCCCACCGCATTTTCATGTTTGTTCCTCATAAATGCCAACACTTGTGACAGTTATCTGAACCCAAAAAGCTATTTTGTTACTACCCTGCAGTCCACTAACAGTCTCAAAGAAATCATTTTCCACATGGGAATATTTACTTCTTCCTAAAAAATTCCCAGTGATAGCATTATGCATTCATTTATGGCACACTATTTTCCTGTAACTTAGACCTTTAAAATAGATCAATAGAAGGTGGGGTTTTTTGACCTTCCAAGAAGTTTACAAGCAGTAACTGATTGCCCTTGCAGCACCCCAGTAAGAAAGTAATCACAGCATTCCTTGTTACTCAGATTTGTTACTCAGATAAGGAGTGACAGAGTAAACAGCAGTTTAAGCCAATGAACGTTTAATTCTCAGCTAGTCAAATGAATAGTTGCAACAGATGTGGTATACAAAGAAAAAAAAAAGAAAAAAGGAAAGAAAAAGAGAAAAAGGGAATCAACAACAACAAAAAGCTTTGGAAAGCAATATTCCCTTATGAAATCTTCTGAAGAAATCTTCAAGAACATGGATGAAGATGATGCAGGACTGACAGCTTAGTATTCACTCTAATAATATAAAGGGGTCAAGTCAAATACTGCAGATGAAATAATAATAAAACCTGAAAATTCTGCTATGCAGAAGAGAGTCCTACCATATGCCTCAACTGAGGTGTACGAATTTTCACCCAGTGGAGGTGAAAGAACAGTGTTACTTAGTTGAAGATATGACAGTTTACGGCAGCTTACCTAGGTTGTAAGTTTGACAGGTTGTCTTGTAAAGTTATGTCATAGCACATTTATTAGGCATTCCCATAGGTATTTGATCAACTTAATCGTTTCATATAATTAAAAAAAAAAAAAAAAAGATGAAATTTGAATGTAGGTTGTCCCGTGGGCTTACTTTTGTTGAACAGGGTGGCAAGGAGGAGGGAGAGAGAAGAAGAAATCATATTCTGTAAAAAACTCGAACCCACTCATTTCTATTTTAAGCATAACTTCTGTAAAAAGAATCATCTGAGCACCAATTCCTATTTAATACAAGTTTCATGATTCAAAACCAGATTGATAAAGTCAATAAATTTTTACATTGCTATATGTCTTTGCCATGTAATTAGCTTTGATATCAAATTATGTTTTTATCTCAAGTCTTCCCTCCTGGGTAAGTGAACAGATGCATATGGCACTTGCCTTTCTGACTAATGGCAAATCAGCTTCAGCGGGTGAATGTCTGGAACTCAACTGTTGTCTCTGAAAATAATTTTCTTCTAAAAAAGCCCTGAAAAGAACTGAATCTAAAAATAATCATACCAGCAATGAAGAGACAATATTTGCTGGAAAACAACAACAACGAAAAAAAAAGCCATAAAATCATACCAACCTGAATGCCACAGATTTCATTATGAGAGCTTCACCTCATCACAGCAAAACACACAGTCACAACAATACACAACGCAGTCGAAGTCTTACCAAATATAAACTCA
Source organism: Stictonetta naevosa (assembly GCA_011074415.1). Taxonomy (NCBI): domain Eukaryota; kingdom Metazoa; phylum Chordata; class Aves; order Anseriformes; family Anatidae; genus Stictonetta; species Stictonetta naevosa. Next base: position 12,157,709 of record CM021700.1, read on the forward strand.
GCTATCACAGTTAGATACAAAGTACTGTACAAAAATAACAGGGACAATCTTACAGAGAAAGAAATACAGTGGGGAAGAGACAACACAGGGTTTTTTAGACACCCTTGTATGTTCGAAATATTGAACAGAATAAGTAAGAGATGCTTCAAATTATATCCCCCAAAACTCTTCAATATAGAGTAAGGAAAGAAAATTGTATACCTCGGGGAAATGGGGAGAGGGAGAGAGAGAGACTGAAGTAACATCTTCATGGCTCATGACACGTAGATACATCTCACCAAATTTGAAATGGAAAATAATGCAAAATATAAAATAAAGCTTATATTCCCTGACAACAGCAATAAGAAGAGTGGAGATGTATGTAGAAGAGAGGACAGGAGGGACATTACTAATATCTAGCCAGAGGAACACAGTAGGACTGACACAGACTGATTCCTTGAACTCTAGTTGCCTTTTGTTGACAGGCTGCGGTGTGGGGCAGGGAGATCGGGTGACAGACAGCAGAAATTGTGCGTGTGCACATGTGTGCATGAGAACATTTTAATAAAGCTAAAGCAAATCACTTTTAATTCACTTCCACAGACCTAGCATTCAATATACTGGAGAAGTTTGTTGTTTTTTTTTTTTCATTACAAAATTATGTTCTCTTCTGCACCAAGCATTTTTCTTTGCTAAAAGAATGTAATGGCTTTTTTTTTTTTTTTAATAACCCTCTTCACCCTAATCCAGAAAAGAGTTATATAAGCATAACAGTATAGTCCTATAAACTAAAAAAATAATACATATGCCACATAGAAAGGTAACACCACTGATAACCTCTCATTGAGACTGATGAATATGAGGACTTCACAATGGATGTGATCTGAGGATAACAGAACAGATTAAAAATAAAATATGGAACACATTTTTAATGAATTACACACCACCCCCATTCAATTATGTATGTGGGAGAGCTGCATTAAACCTACAATGTTCTTACCCAAAAAAGAGTCAGACCTTAAAAACTGCTTCTCTTAAGTAGGTAGGTAGGACAGTGCATTACTGAAAGTTGAGAGGGCCTGTTCTATTTTAAACATAGACAGATTCAACTTCTCTCACAAACAAAAGTACGATGACACATACACGTCACTCCCTGTTCCTTTGTTTCAATCTTCATTTAAAACACAAAAAAACAATTATGGGTAGCAATGCATGTGAAAAAATGTAAGGTTATAGTCACTTAAAACATGACTCAGACCTACCACTTGAAACAAACAAACAAAAAAATCAGCGTAAACTTTCATGAGTTCCTAGCGTTAGTCTCATGTGAAAATTGAATCTGAGAAAAATGCAAGATTAAGCCTTAGAATCTCTGTCTATGCAGGGGAAAAAAAATGTGTGTATATATATATATATATATATAATTTACTTAAAGCTTACATTCAATAACTGTTATCAAGCCAAAAAAAACCCACATCATATAAATTTGTAGCATCTATCCTTTTATCTTAAAGATATTGAATAATGGAGAGTGGCCTGTTCCAGAAGTGAGAAGATGAAGGGTCAGCAATATCATTTTATGTTATGGGACTTCACTTCTATGAACTTTTCCTGCCTCCTTTCAATCTATATAAACTTTTATCATTCACAGTGGCTGGACAGTAAGCTAAGAGCCAGAGGCCAGAGTTTTTCACAGTTACACATGAGCACCCAGACTTTCCAGACCTGAGATGGACTAATCCAAACTCTCAACAGAAGCTGCTGCTCCTATGGACCGGGTGGACACTCATGACTCAGAGCGATTGGATTACAGCCACTGGGTAGCTGATGCGACCTAACTTACTTTCTTGATCATCTTGAAAAGACAGACAAAGTCTTAACAGATTGTTTATGAACTGGCAACAATAACTATATGACAGGTCTGACAAAAGTGGTCTACAGGAATAATCTAAGACAGGAAAGCTTTCTAAGATTGTTAAAGGTGAAAGGCAACCAGAAAAACTGACATTGGAAGCAGTTATCCCACAGGCTGTACTGGGTTGTTTCTGCCTGGTGAAAGCTGCCCAGTCAGACATGCCTGGATGAGATATCATTACCACTACTTGTTTGGAATAGAAAGGAAAATTCTAGTGTTAAACTTCTTCAGGAAAAAAAAAAATAAAATAAAATATATATATATATTCTTTGCTCACCACAGGATCAATGGGACATCTTTACACCTTACTAACCACTAATTGCATACCAGATAAATATTTTCCCTTAGTTTATCTTCAGTAAGCGCACTTTAAAAAGGAACAGTAGGCCATGTCCTGTACCATTAAACTTTACAAGCTTAACCAATTTCAGCAAAAAGGGAACAGAGAAGCAAAATAAGATATGGAGATGCATCTTGTCATCTGAGATCCCGCTTTTATTACAGGAGAGTACTTCAAAGGACAGCTCAGGCACTGAGGCAAATCCTAAAATCTCTACATTTGAGTCTTGCAACATCTTAATAAATCAAAAGGGTGCAAAGAGCCATGCTTCTGTAAAATTTTAGATCAAAATTGAAAACATTTGCAGAAACAGCAGCAGAGGCAAATACTTGAAGAATTGAGGGAGCCAGAGCAGAAACTGGCCCCAAGCCACAGTCAAGATTTTTCTCACTTTAAAGCAGAGGAAACAAGTGGGATGATAGAAGCACGATCTGTTGCTGGCAGCAGCATCTGTGCAGACTACTGCGGGTTACAGTGGTCTGCCTGGCTACCATGTCTGAGTGCATGAATCAGAAGCACTCTCTCAGGATTAAATCATTTCCAGTAATAAATTCTGTTTCCTAATTTTCAAACAGTGTGATACTAGAGCTTGGGCCAACAAAACATCACAGTCACAGCATGGCCTTTGCTGCTGGCACTGCAGCAGAAAGCAACAGTAGTGACACAAATGACATTGTGAGTAGCACTGGCAGTACAGATTTATTTTGTGGAATTGCTTGGCTGATGGCCACTGTTCTAGAGTATCAGCAGGCCTGAGAGCCACAGTACAGATGGAAAAGTCACCTATGGTTGCAACATCATCTACAGTGAAAGTTTGTTATTGGGTGGTAGCAAGTAGATGGGAACTAACAGTTCGCAGTCTGGAGTAAAACTGTGTTCCTTAAGAATTTTTTAATGCAAAAATCTATCATAACTTGCTGGGGGAGAGGAAGAAATCATCCACAGACTGCACATTATCATCACAAATGGTTTTACAGTATAAGAGCATAAATATTATAAAAATTCCTGAAAGAGTATTAATTTTATTATCTGCTATTTTCTCTGCCTACATGTCTTTTTCTGTTAACTTTGTAGCTACCTTTCATATGTTATGGACCACTGACTGAGAAACTCAGGAGGACCAGGCTCTAGATGGGTTTGGAGACTAAATGGTCACTCCATCTAGTCCTCTGGTACATGAATTGAACGTTCTGTAACAACCCACACCGTAATTTTATGCCAGACTTGGGAGAAATATTAGCCAGATTTGTTCATCCACTTTTCCATGACAAATATTTTACAGGTATTGTGTTTCTTTCTTTTTTTTTTTTTTTTAATGGATATAAATCGACATTTTACAATAACGAAAGATACCTCCTACAAATCCTAACATAAGACCAAAAAAAAAAAATCTCTTCATAAACATCTTGTCAGTTCCTTCAACCTCAGGAATATGGTTCATAGTTTTAAAAAATAAATAGACATCTTATAGGCTCTCGTGTTTAATGTTGACGGGTTTACTGGTTGGCTAGACTTTATCTTCTAGCAGATGTTGTTTTCAATGCTTTGTGTTGCTGGATTCTTACCCTTCAGTGGCAAGGCAACACTTCATTTAAAAAAAAAAAAAATCATCATAACCTTTTCATCAGTCACAGTGGCACTGCAGGGCCAGGATTCAGCAAATGATGGTTATGAAACATATACTCAGTTCTGTCAGTCCACAGACTGGGAGAGATGAACTCCAAGTCGCCCACCCACATGCATTACTTCGTCCTTTCCTAAGGCATTTCAGCCTCAAGATATCAAAAGGCAGAGCCTGAAAAAGCTCTCGTTTTTTGAAACTTCAGGCTTCACAGAGAAGAGTTCCTATTTTTACAAGCAAATTACATTAATTTCTCTTCAAGTTTTGCCACTCATTAAACATGAAAAAAAGTTATTTTTTGCCGCATGATATCTAGGAGAAAAGGTAGACAATAATTTGGATCAGGATCACAAGCCTTCTTCCTCTAAAAAGAGTCATTTTCAGGTTTGATTTTTATTTGCGGGCCTATTTGTGTCACACTGGAGATCATTTTGTAATGAGAAATTGACTCTGCTACTGTGTCAAGGCCCTGTACTATATTTTGTGATCAAAGGCATTGTAAGAGAACAAGAAAAAAATCTGTGCAGATATATTGGAAAGTAGTACTTGATATTGCTGTTGGACTACTTTGCTGTAGGTTAATGCTGCTGATGTTAAGCAACTTCAGTTAAATCTGTTCTCTACCAGTTGTAAGTAACCACCAAGTCTCAAGACAGAAGCTTTTACTCCCTCATTTAAAAGCAGGAACTTGTCTGTAAGCCAAAGTGAACAACAATACTCAGTATCTGGGCAGGTTATATACTTAAATAATAGTTCTGTTATTAAAAGTTAACATGTAACACCAACTTCCATCATCACAGATTTGACTGAAATCTGCGTATCTACTTGGTATTTATGAAAAGCTAGAGATGGGCAAAACACGGAGAGAAAGTAGGGTCCCCTTTTTCTTGACCGACAAGGATGGATTGGTTTAGCATATCCCTTCTGTTTTCATTTCAGATCCTGGAAGGCTTCCATGAGGCACTAGGTGGCAGAGAGTATTGAATTCCAGATGTAACCTGATGTGGTAGGGAGGAACCCATTTCATTTAGCTCCATCTGTTACTGGTCTCATGTTACAGTCTGAGCCAGTTGATGAGCTCACCATCTGAAAGCTGGTTTTCATCAGGAATATATTTCTAATTTTTGTTTCCATTCTAAGTCTTTTCAAAGGCAAATCAATTGAGCCATACACTCAGTTCAATGTAGCTATCCATTTACACCACATAGAGAGAATATCACAAGGCAAGACAAGGACAAAATCTAATCCTTGATGATAATATTTTATATATTAAAAAAAAAAAAAAGTACTCTGAGATAAATCAGTTATTTTGACAATAACCACAACTAGAAGAAGCTGTATGTTTTTTTTTTGTTTGTTTGTTTGTTTTGTAAAATAAAGCCTAAGCATTTCACAGAAACCTAGTCAAGCAAGGTGACAGATATGCTTTTGGCTATATATTTAGGAATGAAATGGATGACTTCATGGATGACTACTACATGCATGATTGTAATGAGCACATGAGAATAAAAATAGATCTGTTACATATATTCATATCTATTGCCTGTTTTTGAAACCCTAGAGAAAAAATGTGAGTTGTCATCTCATTTTATTCTCCCCAGTCAAATGTCTTTGAATCAGTAACAAATACCAAAATTAACAGGTCTGTATTGGCCCAAAGACATGAATGAATTCAGTGGTAACATTACAAGCCAAAAATTACTAAATAGACATAAAAGACACCTCACTCCCACCAAGAAATTGTGCGTTAAAAAAATGATTTGATTCAGAGGGTTTTTACAGTAGCTCCTATAGACTCAAGAGAAAGAAAAAAAGCAGGATGTCTAAACAGATGACTATGTACCTCATCAAAGCCACACACATTCCCTTCTTTGACATATGACTACCCACAAGAATGTATAATAATTTTAACTTTAAGTTTTGGTATTTCAAATAATTTTACCTGACCAGTAAGACTGCTTAAAAGGACCCACGAGCTCCTCGGAGCTTTTCACTAATGCCTAGTTAGGCCTACTGCTTGGGAGCAAGTTTTAACTTGCATCTCTTCTCTGTATTTTAAGATTAGTTAGGTTTTCAGTCTCCTATATCTAGCGTTATGTAAACTGTATCATATAGCTAAATGTAACAGAAAAACAGGTATTTTCCCCATGACTTGCTGATAAGCTAAAAGGTTTTTGTTGTTGTTTTGTTTGTTTTTTCTTGTTTTAAGAATACATTATCTTGTAATTGATCTAATTTGTACATGATGTTGGTATACTTGTAAACACACAACTTCTCAACATTCACAAAGTGATTTAACTGTGGAGTGCATAAACTGAAGTGTACTTTGGAAGAGGTGATAGCCATGTCAGCATATCAGCAGCAATAAATTATGTCACCCACATGGCTCAACAGACCAATGTTAGCAAAGATTATCCTGAGTCTTTTTTACTTAACAGTGAATGTTAAAATCATCAGTAGGTTACCATAAAAGTATGCTAGAATGCAGAACAAATGTAAGAATCTGCTTGCTGTCATACACAGAAATGACCATTTATAGTGAAACATTTATAACAAACATAGCATTTATAGCAAAACAAATTTATGTTCAGTGATCAGAAAGAGTATTTATTCTCTATAAGTTAATATATACTTCATTAATTGTGGCAACAGGACTATAAGGCTAATAAAATTTGGGCACTTGTGAAATTTAATATATATTTTACTAAAGCTACAAAGTTATGCTGGCAGATTTTTCTTCTGAAAATGAAAGTGTTTTGTTGTTGTTTTTTTTTCCCCTCATTTAAATGAATTAATAATCCCTTAAATAATTTGTTTATATATCAGTAAACTGCAATTTGTGACTAAGTGCTCATACTACATGAAAGCTTTAAGTGATAGTGTAATAAAGACAAAAATCCCTGAACTCTTTTTCAGGTGAGTATCACTGCATTGGCATCCTAATTTAGAGCTATCAAGTGATGGCTTCATGAGCATGGTGTTTAACTGTTATTCTAGCCTGGAAAATTTCGTTCCCATATTTGTGGACCCAGGTCCAACTAGAAAAGACTTTAAAGTGTACTTAAAGCAACATGATCAAAGGAAGCAGCTTCACAAACAGCAGAAATAATGAAATGGGTTTCTTTGAACTTCATACCGCGTGACTAGGTTCTTTGGGGTCTAACAGAGATCAAGACTGAATTGATCCTTCCTTACATTGGTTCCTTTCTCTTGATAGTTTGGAGTATAACATAATGTGAGCCTACGGGCTCATAAATGGGTTGACATCACTACAGTGTCAACACACCAATATTCATCAAATTTGTAGGATAGCTTTGAAACTCTTGTCAAGTTTGTCTGAAATTTGTTGACATGCAAAAAAAAAAAAAAAAAAAAGGTAAGGGCAGAGGGTCACCAGTAGGATTCCTGCTTCTTGAAGGAGTTTTGATACAACACTCATTGCAGCCCAGATTCTCCACTGAAATGAGCTTTTTCGTCCCAATTAACTTCCCTGATTTTCAGCACATTAGTTGCACTGTTGTTACAGCAATGAACCTATTGCTTCAGCACTTCACAGGATATTCATATTCCTTTGTCAGTGGTAGCGAGGCCTATAATCTACTGCATGAGCTGCACCAATGCCACAAGATCTGGCCTTCTGAAGCCATACTTGCTCTAAACTTGAGCCTCAGAGAGCTCAATTTACATGGGCTTTATGAAGGTGATTTCTTATGTGGATGTGCATCAGGGAGTTGATTTAGATGAAAGGATTTTTATTATTTTTTTTACCCCCACATTGAAAATGTTATTTCTCTTAGGAGCGTTTCCAATATGAAAGTTAAGTTTTGATTCTTGGGCCATCAGAGGTAGATAAGAAAGATTCTTGATCTTCAAAACATTCTGGACGTTGGCTGTAGACTTCTATAAATACTTTAGCAAATTAGTGATGTTTCTTCCCTTTTTCTTTTCATCTTACGGTCTTGCTTAGCTTAGTTAAACACCTTGTGGAAGCCTACTTTGTGAGTGTGTGCCTGTAGTCAATCTTGCAGTGTTAAAAAGTACCCTTAAATTCATTTAACACCACTTCTCAAGATTGCATTCTTGTATTTTCAAGTACAGTAGTTATATGAAGTCTCAGTCACCTCAGCACAACTACAATTACCATTGAAATAAGAAAAAAAGGCAGACCATATACTTGTATGAGTAGTCTCACTACTGCTTCAACCAAAACACTGTAATAATGACAAAAAATAGGAGAGATTATTTCACGGCTGTTTCTTAGGGCTTTGAGTTGACTTTCACAACCAAATGCTTCAAAGATTGGCAGGTAGGCATCAGTTTTGCAAAAATGAATGATCCTTGCACAAACAATACACTGATGGAAGAGTCATGAATCTGAACAGGAATGCTCATGAAAATAAACCTGGACAGTGCATTAGATGAGAGCTTGGAACAACTGGGAAACAGAATTCAGATAGGAACAGCATACAGTTGCAAAATTTTCTGTTTAAAGGGCAGAGTTAAGTAGAAGTATGATTTCATCATGAAGGCAGAAGTATAGTGTAAATGTTAATGTAGTTGAAGAAAAAAAAATTATCCAGAAGATTTCATCACAGATTGAGGCCTAAACACAGAACCTAACTTTCTTTGGTATTGATCTAAATCACCTGGAGAACCACTCCAAATTGTAACTTCCCTTTGCAGCTCTCATGAGCTCCCGCTATGGAAGGAAACATAACTGAGAGCCGTTTAAGGTTGTTTTTGCAATCTTTCACCAACACAATACATTTCCTACTGCATGACCAAGAACCATTGCCATAGGCCCTAATTTATTGGCATTAATTCATATTTTAAAATCTCTTTGAATTAGAAGCCAGCAAATTCCAGTATTTTTGAAGTAGTATCTCTGCAAGGAAGAGAGAAGAAACTGGACATGCCTTGTACAGGAGTCCCTGACAAATTTACAGGAATCATTGCTGTTAAAGTATGACATCGTGCTGAGGTGACTAAAACAGTCCCATTCCACTTTTGCTGTGGTTCTGCAAAGATAGCAAATCACTTGGATCAATTTTATTGACTTCTGAGCTTGCAATGTCTGTATGAAATTCTGTCACAGTTTGGCATTTATCTGTGTTCTTATGTTGTTATTTTAGGTGATTTTTCATTTTGGTACCTGTTCTGGACCATCACTGCTTTTGTGCCTTCAGAAGGACTTGGCCTCTGTCAAGTGCTACCCACAGCTTACAATGTTGGCTTTCGCCACCCTCCCCTATCCTTATTAACTATTCTTTTTAAACTTCACTGCTACTTTGCCTATAGGAACAAAATTGAAACAGTTGACCAGGAAGGAGTTTAAAAGCTCTTTTTGTTGGCACCATTTTCTATTATCTATCCATTACCTAATTCAGGTTCAGAGGAAGGTTTTGTTAGTCCATATTATTTGAGGCAATGACAATCTGAAGAAAAACTGTAAATTTCATTCTACACAGAGGTGGGTCCATATCTTTCACTCCCCAAATAGGAAGTCTCCTTGTTATTCTAAAACCTTCTGTCTCCTCTCTTTCCTTCTCTAATTTTTTTTTTTCCTCCAATAAAAATACAATTGCTTCAAGAAAAAAAAAAAAAAAAGTTTAAAAATCTATCTTAACGTTTCAAGGAAAATAGGGAGGATGAAACTTCACGTGTTCAATCTTCAACCTTCCCACCAACTGATAAAATGCAAGAATTGGGAACATATTAAATTTAAATGTATTTTTCAAATGTTTCAAGAACAAACAACTACAGAGTGTCATAGATACATGTTTCACAACATGTTACTTACAGGCAAGACTAAATTCTCATAAAAACTTTGTATCCTGTACTTACGAAAAATCAAAGTCACTCAGCACTTTGAGAAAAGCTGCTGTCACTGGACACGTCTGGCACACGGCAATTTAATCTGTTTGCTAATGCCAGTCCCATAGGTAACTTTGAGCATATGGTCAGAGATTTTAAATTGGATTCTCTGTTCAACCAAAGCTACTACAGAGGGTAGAGCACCAAAGGTCTGAGATAATGACAATCTGTGTTTGCCAAGCAGCTGAAATCCAATGACTAACACCATGCTGAAACATCTCTCAAATACCCACATGGTCAGACACAACAGCTAAAATCCAAACTTGATCAAAGGCAACTGTGATTTGCTATTAACTGCCACAACAAGACCTGGCTTCTCCCAAAGAGTTGCTTTGTTGTTCTTCCCTACCCAGCACCAATTTGAAGCCTAAGACAGGAGGAATAACATGTCAGCACAAATCACAAACATCTGTGATATACACTGAGAATAAGGCCTCCACTTTATTTTATGTTAGCATTTGGCAAATGCCATATTGTAACAGCTTCAAATATCAGTCCTACATCCATAAGCTTAGCAAAAAAAAAAGAGAAAGACAAATTACACTTTTACCCATTTGTTTCTATCTTAGGTTAAAAATAGCAGAATGTCTGTCCTCCTTAGATCAAGACCCGATTTTTCATCCCTTGAATAGGTTACATTAAACCCAAAAATGGAAGGTTAAAGAATATGGTAAATGGCATAGAAAGTAAAGAAAAGAAATAAAATAAAATATATAATAAAATATAAAATAAAACACACACACACAAATTACTAACATTGTTGCTTATCATTTAACTTCTATATAGTTTGCTGTTTTTAATTGAACAGACGGATTCCATAAAAAAAAGTAAAGCTAACATGCCAAAGTTGTGTCTTGCCAGCAGCTATTTAAGTAGCACCAGAAATCAGTCTAGGGAAGAAAAAAAAGGTTTTCCTACAGTGACCACTGGCAGAATTACTGCGCTGGCATTGTGAGCAGTTCTGTATAACCAAGATATCATAAATAACCACACAACTGTAATACAATAACAACATGTAGGTCAGATCTTTTTCAGGGACAATTTGTTTTATCTATTTATGGTATTTTGCTGAGCCATGAAATTAAAGAAAGACATTATTCCCATTTCCAGATGCACAGCTACGTAGGGCAGGAATGCCCTCGTACAGTGCTGGTACTAACAGGGATGTCATGGATCAATTCCACAGAGATCTGTCTCTGAACATAATAACATCAGCAGCAGTAATGACACATGCAAGATGACCTGTTCATTTAGTAACCCAGCAGAATCACTGTCAGAATTACAGCAAGACTGTAAATATTCTGTAAATGCAGTTAGCACTATGCACGATTTTATATAAAACCAGAAGCTTTTCTACACAAGGAAGATTAGTTTGCTGTAAACAAGAAAATGAATTTACAGTTCACTAAATCCTGGAGTCAGCTCTAAACTTCTCAGTGGGGTAGACAAAATTGAATTTGGTTGCCTGAGCCACAGAGGTTGGGTCTGAGTTTTTGACCACAGGAAAGAAAAAGAAGTTAGAGAACAAGGGCAAAAGCTAGATTCTTTTTTTCTTTTCTCTTTTTTTTTTTTTCTTTTTCTTTTTTTGTTTTTGCTTCCAAAAGAAGATGAGGATGCAGAAAGGAATGGTTGGACAAAGCAGCTGCATCTGTTCTTACTACTGCTTATATTATACCACAGCCATATACTGGTGGAACGTGCCATGATTGCCAGATCATTTTAGATTTTTGCCTTACACAAGGAAACAACTCTGCTTCTATCTCAATGACTTAATGAGCTCCACAAATGAGGTGCCAACCTCTGATCCATCCTCCTTGGGACTACTTATCGGTCTTCCTTGACCTAGATTCAATTACTACCCCTCTGTCTTCACCAGGACTGATGGTCTCTTCTGCTCACCATGGACACACTACTATTTCTCAGGAAGAAGACTTGCTTAGGCATCTGTTGAACACTCTATAGTCAGTAAATATTTCAAAAAAGAGACAATATTTGGGTAAGCACATTTTTGCTAGTCCAGAGTAATTGCAAGTACATTAATATATTACTCAGTACTCCTTTCAGCAGGATTGTTACCAAGCATTGGATCTTTGTTTCTTGTGTGCAAATAGGTGCTACAGGGTCAAGAAACCAAGGTTACCAAATATCTGCTTCATGTCAGTTTGTGAGCTTCATTCAAGTCTAAAATGATTCCTCTTGCAGGTCTACTCATTTTTACAACTGTCAAGAGAGAACTTCAATTTCTCCTATTTTGTTCAGCATGCATTAGCTGATCATCCTTGCTCCTTTACAAATTTTCCTATGACCACCATTATGTTCTTCAAGAAAGACCATTAAAACATCTGGAAATATTTCTAAACTTAATAAAGTAATATTTATTTTCTAAATGTCAAATTACAGACAAAATAAAGTGCCATCAAGCGCTTCATAAAATTACCAAGTAGCAAATGTTCATTCTGCAGATCTTTCAATCAGCAGAATTTCCAGACAAAAAGTGATTTAAAAGCACAGAACACACAAATAATAGCCCACTTACTATCAAGCTAAGGAACCGTACAAAAAGGGCACATCAAGTTCAAGAATATAGCCACTATCTGTCTTTATATCCTAACAAAGAGCACAAGTCTCCCAGAAGAGCTTTATTTTTATTTATTTTTTAATATTCTCCACTGCAGTTATAAGAATCCTGCTGTGTCACTTTGGGACCAAAATAAATGCAGATGGATAAATAAATAAATACAATTCATTTGAAAGATATCCTTCAGGCTAAACCCAATAAATTTTATCAATTCCTTATCAAATTATCTGCAAATAAATCTTATCATGTAGATAGGCTGCAAATGAATTCCTCAAATGTTTGGTATGTAAACTTTGTAGACTGTTTATTCCTACAGAAATAAGATGAATCATCTATTGTCATTCCACATTCAGTTGATTAGGACTGAGTCCAGTTGGTGACCCAAATATTTTTCATGTCTCAAAAATCAAGTATCCATAATATTTACAAATAGATTTTCTTTTTCCTCTCAGGTTTTAAACAAACTATCTTTCATTTCAGCTGAACATAATGTGGGTTTTCTTTGCTTAAGAGAGCTCTTAACTCTAAAAACTTTAACAGTTCAGTAAGATCAGTTTGTCCCTGTACAAAAGCAGACAAAGAGGGAAAGCAAAACTGTCTTTCCAAACCAAAGCATTTGCTGATTTTCTATTCTTGTCTTCCCATGTAATGAAGGGGAAATAAGTTAATGACTTTGCCCTAGTAATCTGAACAACTAGTTTCAAGTGGAAGGCTGAGATGCATCAGTAATACTTGAGGGTGAGAGGAAATGGACAAAGAGAGGAGAAAAAAGATCTGTCATTGGACCACAAACAATACCCTGCTTTTTCCTTACAAGAAACAGAATTTGTGTATATATATATCATCCGTGAAGAACAATTTTAATCAAATGAGATAGAATTTTCTGAAGATGTGATTGTTAAAAAAAAAAATAATAATCCCACCCAAACAAGTACAGATGTGAACAAACACTGTAAAAAGCAGCATTAGGACAATGTCTACAATCAAAGTACGAGTTTTAACCAACATTTCATGTGATCTGAACTCACTTAAGCTTTGTAGGAAGACAAATGTGGAAATATGTACAGTCTCATGCAGCAGGCATCAGTATGAGACATAAATCATTACTACAGTCCTTATATTTTTACTAGCAGCATGAGTCAAAAGGAGCTGGATAGTTTGTGGAAATACAATAAAAGTCCATCTAAAGCCTGAGCCTTATGTGCTCTAAGGGTACTTTAAATGCACCCTTTGCTTTCATACATATAAGATTATATATTTTTTCAAATGAAAATATATATATTGATGTTATAACATCAACTTGGAAAAAGCTTGCCCACACAACAGCTGAAATGACTATTACACAACAAAGTGGATTTTTATTCAACCTATCACTCAGATGTCAAATAACTCCATTAATATCCCTACATCTCTTCACTGTGCACTACGGTTTGTATTTGAAAAAAAAAAATAAATAAATAAAATGGGGGTAAACTTGGTGTGTCTTTAATTCATCTCTGAGAAATGTGCAGAAATAATATTGAAAGAGTGGAGAAAGTAGTGAAAATCAAGATTTATCAAATCTGCAAAAATAGTTTTAAAATTAAAGTTTTCTACATGGAAATTGAGGTTATATATAGCATCTCAGTCTTTAAAAAAAAAAAAAAAAGACAAAAAGTTGGCCCTTTGATCAAAAATATGCATCTCTTGATTCAGACCTTCTATACTTTTAGTGTGAATGGCATTACAGTATACTTCAAAGGCATCTGTATTCAGTCATGTTATTAAGTATAATGAACACTAAGTTGACTTCATCATGGCTAATTAGTGCCTTCATAGTAAAAGGAGATAAAAATAAACTAACAATACAGATCTTCGCTATAAGAAAAAGATAGGGAGATAAATTTTGAAAAGTTGGTTATTGTCATCAATACTGGAAGGGAAGATTTCCTCTCTTACATGCCACATTTTAACTCATGAAATCTAGCAAGTGTAATATGACATTACACCAAGGATTCATTACATTAATTTTCAGATTTTAATCAAATAATCCTAGATTGCCATGCAGAACATTTAACATGCTAGACACCACAGCAGACACCATGATGGCCTTTGATCATTTGGTGGATAGCTAGGTAAAAAACAAACTCTATTCCAGTCTGGGTTCTTAAGGCTCCAGATCAGGTTTTGTGAATTGACTGTGTATACACAAACTCTCCCAATTTTGATGCCTTAAAATATCAAAGACTAAATATTCTGATCTTCCATCTAAATAGGTGAGAATTAATTAACTAGCTGTGAATGCAGCTGACAACACATTTCAAAAAAAAAATTTTTCACATTTTTTTAAAATTATGAACAATTCCTCCCCTTTAGCAATCACTGTTCTTAATTATGTGAAATTAGATGGATTCTCACTGAAACACTGCACTCTAAATCAGTATAGAAAGCTATCTGTAAAAATACTCAGGTTTATCTTCACAGAAGGCACTAATATCCATTATAAGACCTGTATCCCTGAAAAGTATTCATCTTTTTAATATTACAACAGAATTGGGTAGAGTAGTTCACTTGGAAGGGACCTTCAAAGACTGACAAGTCCAACTGCCTGACAACATCAGGGCTAACCAAAAGTTAAAACATTATCGAGGGCATTACTCAAATGCTTCTGAACACTGACTGTCATGGGGCATCAAACACCTTGCTAGGAAGCCTGTTCCACTGTTTGACCACCCTCACAATAACAACATTTTTCCTAATGTCCAGTTGGAAACTCCCCAGCACTGCTTTATGCCATTCCTACTTGTCCTGTCATCAGCTCCCAGGGAGAAGAGGCCAGCACCTCCCTCTCTGCTTTCCCTCCTCGGGAAGCTGTAGAGGGCAATGAAGTAGCCTCTTAGCCTTCTTATCTCCAAAGCATACAAAACAAGTGTCCTCAGCCTCTCCTCACAGGACATGCCCTCCAGCCCTTTTACCGGGCTTGTTGCCTTCCTCTGGATGCTTTCAAGGAGCTTAATATCCTTTTCTACATTGTTGAGCCCAGCACTGCACACAAGGTGAGGTTGCACCAATGCTAAATATAGTGGCAGAATCGCCTCTTGTGACCAGCTAGCTTTTATAGAATAGAAATAGGCTACTTCTGAATAAAATGCAGAACTATTTCCAATTTTTCTTCAGCTTTGTACAAAGTTCTATTACACAAAAGGAATACAAACCGTTTGACAAATCCATGAAATTGTTCTGAATAAACCTAATCTGCATTCTGAAGCATTTAGTATTTTTACATAACCAATAATGAAACAAAACATACTGTGGCATAACTAATACTTCTGTAAGTGATGTTCACTGTTGTTCAGTAGTCTTCATAAGTCTAGCCTTGGGGCATCAGTAGAGCAGTATCATTATACTATACAACAGACATGAATATTCTCCTCTTTCAAATCCTAAATTGTGTTTAGTTTTCCATCTTAGTGATCAAATAACTGCACACTCCTCTTTCATACTATAATTGAAGGCTGTTTTGCTTTTACCTAATAGTAACACTGGCATATTTTGTTATTTGATATATAACAACAGGGTAGGGAGTTGGCATTTCTATACAATTAAGAAAAAAGAAAAAAAAAAAAAAAAAAGTTTTGCATTTATATCTTCCAAAATGCACTTTAAATTAGGCAATTATTAAAGTCTAAAAATTCACTTGAAACTCCAGCAAAGTCAACAGAACCCCCCTCCCCCCCCCCCAAATGAACAGATGTTGACTTGGATCCACATCATAAATTGAGAATCCCAGCACAGCAATATCACTTGTGAAAAACAAAGTTGTATTCTCACACACCTATAAGCAAGTTATCCATATAGTTATGATTCTGTTAAAGAAGATTTATAGACAAATAATTAGTATGACAAATGTCACTGTGAAAATAATATTGACTATGGTGTCAGGATTTACCTACAATATCTGACAGACAGTTGATTTATAGAACTGGAAAGAGCTTAAGCAAATTCAGCAATTGTTCTACACAGTGATCTATAAAATTAAAACTAAAATGTAAGCTGGCAGCTGTCATTCACATTTCAGACTTGGAAGACATGTCACTTGACAGTTTCAGATATCCCAGGCTATAATGGGGGTCCATGAGGTGTCTCTTTCCAAAAATCTCATGAGGATATGTTTTCATTTGACTTTAACAGTAAACTTACTTTTAAAATAGATCTAGAATTAAGGTAATTAAGAATCAAATCCAATTAGAGATAAAGGTAATAATGGGAATAGAGGTTCCCATTACATTTTACTTCATGTAGATGTTAGGAAAATAGAAAACTCTTAACAAGCTACCTGAATATTTTCCTGATAGAGCTGAGCATTGTTCCATATCAAACTGAGGCAGAAAAATAAGAGTAAAATATCCCCCAAACATCCTATTTGGAAGGAGAGAATGCCCCTTGTTTCTACAGGTACTGAATGGTTCCTATCCCTTTGAAAAATTCAGAATATCAAGTTTAAAAACTGATCAGATACTCAAGGTATCTAGAGAACAACTCAAGGCTGGCACTTTTCCTTCAGCAAAACTTTTTCTTCTCCATATTTCCCATCACTCCAAAAGAGACGTACTACCCCGCCAAATCAGTTTGCCATTGATTTCCATACATGTTTATATCAGTTTGCTAAAGCTGCCAAGTTAGA
Source organism: Stictonetta naevosa (assembly GCA_011074415.1). Lineage (NCBI taxonomy): Eukaryota > Metazoa > Chordata > Aves > Anseriformes > Anatidae > Stictonetta > Stictonetta naevosa. Next base: position 12,174,679 of record CM021700.1, read on the forward strand.
GAGAAATGACACAAGGTGAGAGCAAGAAACCTCAGCTCTAAGAGTTAGATATGTCATGTCTCCAGGGAATTCCTCTGTAGCTCATATTTGTGTTTGTAGAGTGACAGGAAAGAAAGAGTAAGAGGAATACATTTTTTGCCTTCAGCATAACCATTTCTTCAGTAATGAAAATACAAATTTTGATCTCAGCTCTTTTATGATGCCTGAGGTAGAAAAAGAAGAAGAAAGAATATTTGCAGGAAATGGATTAAATCTTTTGCAGACAAATCTGAGTATTTATGTTGCACACAGCATTGACAACTAAATGCATTTCCAATTTGAGAATATGAATCATCACAAACATTTAGGGTTAAACCCTGTATTTCAAATCAACGGTTGACAACGAATTCTCTGCTAGTGCTAAATCAGGTCTTGTGGCACTGTGGTATTCAGGCAGAGAACTGGAACTCTAATGAAAATATTTTGCACTGTGCTTCTCATCAAATTTTCTGTGGATTTTTGAACAGCTGAATTGGATTTACTATCCAAGACAGTAGCAGAATATCCCTCCCTGTATGTCACTGGGAGGTAGAAGGAAGTGGACGAAATTGAGAACACAATCCGGAATTTTTCTACAAAGAGCATATCAGTGTTGCATCCTTAACAGTTTTTCATACCTTTTATTGATTCACCTTTTCCCCTGCAAAAAGTCTATGAGAAAAATAAATCCATAGAATAACTGTTTTACATACTGTGGTTACTCTGAAAAACTGTATACTTTATTTTTCACAAATTTGGCAAGAAGTTGCAGACCTTCTTAATGATACAATATCATATTACTACGTGCTGTAGCAAATGCATCTGTTGAAACAGTATGTACCTGTCACTTCAAATTTTATTTTTGAGAATACTTAATTATGACAATTTAAGACATCTATTTTGACCTTTCAAAATACACAACCTACACAGCAGAATAATTATTTTCATCCTTTGGGTGTTATCTCACAATATAAACTTTGTAATTTTGTTTAGCCTACATCTCTAGTTTTATTAATGGCTGGACGTAATAAAGTGTTCTTCATTAGTAGCTTTGAAAGCACCTAAAATTGCAAAAATGTTCCGGGGCTATGAGAGTTGTATGAAAATAGAGCAAACCACAGACACCAACTAACACAAATTGCTTTTAATGCAGCACTAAAAAGGTGGTTTCCAGAGTTTAACAAGAAAAATGGGAACTTCTCTAATTCCTTCAAGCACTCCCACAGTTATTAACATATTCATAAAATTAACTTCTAAAAGATTCCTCTAGTAAAATTAGAATGTTTTCCATGCAGCAGAGAAGTCTATTAGGCATACTGATAAAATGAAAAACCTCACTTCTATTACACTGAACTATTATTCAGTGTTGTTAATAGCTTTCCATGCCTGAAGATTAGCTATAGTGAACTATCTGTGAACATTTCAAATTCAGCTCCATGCTCACAGTTGCAGGTCTGGGTCACTTAATTTCATTCATGAAATACATGAAGCATAGATATGACTTGCACTGCACACAACACGTCAAATTAACATAGTTGCTAGCAGGACACAAATCTCTGAAGCAAATATGGATAATGCACAACATAGCACTTCTTACATCAGCAATTTGCATAAAGTAGAGGTTTGCATGCATAATCCAGACACAAGCAATATTGACTCCTGTTTACAGAAATCATACCATTTGGTTTCCCTGTCACCCACTTGGATTGCAAGCACATCATTCACACATCTAAAAGATGAAAAATAAAATCAGTGTGAGTAACTATTTACTTAAATAACCTTGTCAAAAGCCATCAGTCTCTTCCAGCAAGTTCTCAGTGAATTGTCTTCACTGGCAGTATCAGCATCCCCCATGTTTTAGTCCTGTGATTCCTCTAGAAGTGTTTTTTTCCAGCAAGGAATTGGAGTTTCCCCCTCTCAGACCTTCCCACCTTTCTCATACAGAGCCAGACTGAATGCGTGTAGCCATGAACACATCTCTTGTAAATGATCTCTTTGGTAGTCTCCTTTACAAAACAGACTTCATGGATCTTTATTAGATCTAGGTTTACTGGCTAAGCCTGTCTTGCCACACACACGACTTACCTAAGGAGGTCTATCATACAGCAGGAGTATTTCCTGTTTTTCAAATTATATTGCCATTTAACCTTCCTGTATGGGGAAGCCACAATAGTTCTCTTTTATCACCAGAGATCTCTCATATCACCAGAGATGAGGCAAAAATATCACCAACTTCTTCATCATTTCAAAGAGCCAGAACCAACTCTAGTAACAGTTTATTTCTTATAACTGTGGGTAATGTGAGAGTCCGTTCATTTATTTTTATTTTTATTTTTTTTAGTTTAGGCAGTACAAATATAAAGGCTAAGAAGGGGGTAGAAATTAGTAGAACATTGCTACAGATTCTTTCAAAATGCCCTAGGAGAGAGAACTCCAGTAAGAAGCAGACTCACCAAGCATTTATATGTAGCAGTTCAGGCTCTTTAAGCCTCACCTGGCAAGGTCACTGATTTTGCTTCTGGCCATAAATAATTAGTCAAGTGACTTTTTCATGTCTCTTTCCATTAGATGAGTGAGAAAACTAAGTGTTTCTGCTCATTCTCTCTTCTACAAGCTGATGGTATGCTGGGAGAACAAATGAGGAAAGGTAAGTGCAACTTTTTCCATTTAACTTTTCTCAGCCAAGTAGAGCATTTATCTTTTCCTCTCCCTTAAGGTAGAATAGGAAACAAATGTGTACTAGAGTAAATGACTCATGATAGCAAGGGAGCAATATAAACACCAATCTCCATTCCAAAGGATACTCCAGCCCTTTTCTTTATTGGTGAGATGAACAGGGCAAATGAGGGAAGACAGGAAAGAGTCACCTCTGAAACTGCCTCTTCATTCTGCAAGGAATCCCTCCAAAGAGAGGAGAAAAAGAGAGGCAGTATCAGGGGAATCTTCCATTGCATGGATTGCTCTGTCCCCATCTGTCTCTAGGACAGCACTACAGCCACTATGACTCATGATTTTATGGGACTGACAGCAAGACAAAGATCTCTCTCTTTTCCCTTCACTTATGACTCTGACTTGAATCTCCACAAATTCATATCAATGCCAAGCAGTTGCACATTCAATATTAAATAGAGAATATCCAGATTAAAGCTTCTGTTTTCTAACTTACTTAAAACAAGGCATGAAATTAGAATATTTTATAGGTAGTGCTTTTGGTGGAGTTCAGCATGAGGAAACAAGCAAAAACATAACCCTGATTATGTGTACTGGCAAGTTTCCTAGCACAGTAGTAGAAATAGCAGAAGGTGAAACTTAAGACATGCAGCTACTCAAGGAGTGTCATTTGGGAAAAGGGGTAGAACAACAACAACAAAAGGAAAAAAAAAAAAAAAAAGGCAAGAAAATTTACCCCAGTAACATTAGGAAAAAGATGGCTAATTTGTTTTGTCAGTAAGTAAGCTATAAGGAAGTCACATTCAGCAAAATACCTTCTTGTTTTTAGGATACCAAATGACTTTAATAATAGGAGACATCTAGTTTGTCTTAAATCCTTCTGTTAAATTTCTTCAGAAAAATTCAATAGGAGAAAACAATTATATTGATTTTTTTTTTCTTCTTTACAGCTAATGGCTCTAAATATAGCCCTTAAACATTTCTTGGTTTGTTAATGGTATGCTCTTACTTTTACTTTGACATCAGTATATACATGTTTGAAGTATCTAAATAACATAGTTTAAACAAAACTCATTTTCCAGGTTTGTGTCCTGCAGATTCATACTGGAACACCAGAAAATTTCATTACTGAGACATTGCCAGATAATACAGCAACCTGCCTAGCATACTGGTTTTTGGTATTAGAGCACAGTTAAGGTTGTGCTGTATAGTACAACAGAAAGCTAAATCTGTTTTTTGATGCAGTAGGGCTTCTTAGAAAATTAAATAAATAAATTAATTTGAAAAATATTTTTAAAAGCTCTGTTTTAAAATAGGATTCAGATTTGTGGAACATGGTTTCCTTCCACACTGGAGAGAGACGAGACTTTGAATATCTATCCCTCTGCAAAAGCATGGAAGTCTGTCCCTCGGTAAAGAGAGGACTCTTACAATATAGGAGACTAAGACATATGTCCCTTTTCTATCTGACTGAGGAATCAAAAACTTGTGCCTCCTAAATCCAAGGAAAGTAAACCAAATTATCAGCACTAGGCTGACAAATCAGTGATATTTTTTACCATTATAGAAACAATTAAACAATGATTTAATTTTAATTGTAAACCTTCCCCTTTTCTGTCTGCCCATTCACCACCCTCCAAAAAAAGGTAGAACATTAACTTCAAATTTATAAATTAAGAGCCCGTTTGCAGATCAGACATTTAGCAAATTTTTCTCCCCCAGCTTTAAACAGTTTTTCAAGGCTTGCTAAACAGGTTCTTTAAGAAAAATGCAGCTTTTGTTTTGTCCAAGAAAGCATTTCCTTCCTACAGTCTAGAGGGTGATGCAAAACTAAAATATAGTCTGCAAGGAAGGATACCCATAAAAAGGATAATGTTTTCTGCCTGGAATAACATACAGCTATACGCTTCTAAATAGTACCTATATTTGTGTCCAGCAGACAGGAGATGCTACTGTTCTTGTCCTGAACTCCACCTGGATTTACTGTGGGGCACAGCGAGGGAGCACTGTACCAGCAGCAGCTGTTCCCAGCAGCACAGAAGTAATGCCACCTGTTACATTATGACACATCATAGATTCTGCTGTTTTACTTTAATACTTTATTCAATAAGCTGTGAAATACATAGATGCATGTATGTGCATCATTTAGCATCTTGGCACTAGACATTACTGTAAGCTACACACAAACACACAAGTTTTCCAATCTACATAAACCGTCATTTGCAGGCTTTCATGACTTTGGTATGCGTACGTTTTTGTACAGGTCCAGAACCACCAACTCTGGCACTTTGTTCCTATACACAGGTTTTAGTATTTTTTCTATAATATCCTGAATTTAAGCCCAATCATAAGTCCTAGCACAGCATCTTCCTGCACATTATGTCTGCATAGACAGTTACTTCTGACAATGATCAGTATTTACTTTTGAGAGCCGCTGCCTTTCTGAGCCACCTATAATTTTTAGCAGGGGCCAGTTTTACTGCTTTCTGTTTCACACTCCTTTCCCCAGACCTGTGTTGTCGCAAAGTCTTCTGCATCTAGCATTCCTTTCCTCCATTCTTAACTAGAAAGATTTTGAAGCATTTTTACCCACTGTTTGGAACAGTCTTTTTAGTAGTTTTAAAATATTCAAACTCCAGAAATGGTCTCCCTCCAAAAGACTCCAAGGGTCTTTCAAAAATCTGTCCTGCAGTACAGTACATTCTCTTACAGATGCTATGTCAAGACAACAGTTATCTAGCATTAAAAAAAAAAAAACAGTTAATTATTTCATTAAATCTGAAAAGGAATTCTGCTACTGAATTAGATATTAAGAAAAAATATCTGTGTAATACACATTTTCACTGCCTGTTGAAGCCATTTGTATAATAGGAATAAATAGCAGAAATAGCAACAAGGCTTTTGTGTCACTTGCAGTGGTTAGACCACATAGCACTTTGAGTAAGTACTAGGAGATAAGCTTTTGAGCCTCTTGCCTCAGAGACATCTGAACAACCCTGTCCACAGGTGTTTTAAATGCTAGTGGACTCTGCATTTTATTCACTATGGAAAAGACAAATCTTTCCAGTTCAAATTTTTACTGCAGGCATTGCTATTAAAACAAACAAACCAACCAACCAACCAAACAAACAAAAACAAAACAAAACAAAAAAAAAAAAAAAACACCTTTGGTGGAAGACAGGACTCACATCCCTTTGGGAAGTAACACAGCAATTAATTCTCAGGTCTTAAAAGTAATGCAGATGAACTCAGGTGCAATCAGAAACAGAATATGGGATATTGCAAAAGGAGCTCCACATCAGTAGTGCAATCCTAAATTCAAAATGTTAGGCAAGTATTACTAAGCATCTTAATTAAGTACACCAAGTAAAAAAGCTACTGTAAATTATTCTTGTGCACACAACTCATCATTACTGTTTCTGTATCAGCCTTTAACACTGACACTTCAAAATCACTAACAATAATGTAATATATGCGTAATAATCTTCATATACGGAAACTGTTGCTTACCTTAGCAATGCACAAACATCCCACTATCCCTGTTTTAAAACAGTTCATGGTTTTATGTAATTAGCCTTTCAAGCACATACTGCAAAGTTGCTAAGGATGGGGAATCAGTTTCTAAGCAAGCGCCAGCAGTTACATTGGTTACACAACTCTTACACAGCCAGGCTGATCTACAAAACTACAAACAGTAGTTTGAAGACATAGCATGAACTTCTTCACTCTTCATTTAGGTTCAACATTACAGGAGAATGAATGTCAATATGCCCCTACGAATGGAAGATTGTAAAATAGGAACATTCATGGCCTGACAGAGCAGAGCACAAGAACAAAGTGAGCTGAGTCGCAACAGTGAGGAAAAGAAGAGGCAAGAATAGTCAGTTCCCTATGACGCCTCTAGCTTTTCTGCACTCTGAGACTACATTTCAATTACGAAACATTGGACCTCCACCCTACCACCACACAGGCTGCATTTTGAATACTATAAAAACTCCATGGCTGCTCACAGGATACCACATTGGGCCTTCAGTAAGAAACAGTGGTACAAGCACTATCAAACATTCTCAAAGGTCACTTTGAAACCAGATACAGGGGCAGAGAAGAAAAAAATAACAACAACAACAGCAAAAAATACAGAATTTTCATGATCCCAGGCAGCACTTTGATTACAAGACTATCTTTTCTTGTGACTGAAACAACCTTCTTTTGAAGGATTATACTTTTTTACATATCTGTACACTTCATGCAGTGAAATCAAATGGCAATAGTCAGATATTTATACCTAATTACTCAACCATTTTATCCACCTGTCACAATTTTACTGCAAGTGTCAAAGGTGCATTTTAGCATAAAACCTGTAATAAACATGCAATTGGTTTTCATTACTTTGACTTAGAATGTCCATCAAAATGAAGCTTTTACATTTACAGAAATCATTTGTAGAATTAACTGTGACATGGTAGCTTTTTGACCTTTCCATACATGTAAGCCTTTAGAAGCAAGTACACCACTCAGCTGCCTGACTCTTGCTCATTCCAGCTACAAAAGGCATTGTAAGCATACAAAGGAAAAACCCGCCTTTTTTCTTCCTGCAGTGCTTCACAAAATTTACATAACACTGATACACATAATAAAGGCAGGATTTGATGTATCTGGTGTGTCAGCCCTATCACTTGGCAGCACATAGCTAAAAAAAAAAAAAAAAAAAAAAAAAATTAGGACTGCAGAGTAAGGTTGAGACTCAAAAGTTTGCCTGTAATTTTGGATTTAATCTGTGAGAAAACTGGAGGTAATACAAGTTGCAAACCTTAGAATCTTTTAGTCAGCACTGCACATCCAATTTTCTAAAACAATAGTGAAAGTTAAATAACATTTCAATCACCAGTTCCCAGTTTTCACTGGCCAATACATGACTTTTTTTCATTGTAAAGTTTTTGTAAAAGTTAAGAAGATGGCAAACCACTTATATCAATTCATCATGAGAAGACAGCATGTCACACCTGAGTTGTACAAACCTGACTACCCAAAACACTGAAATACTATGCAAGGCTCCTAAACTGTTTCATTACTCTGCACTCTTTAATGTCTCTGTTCAGCAAAACTAAGCACTTGGAGAGTCTAATTTAATGTATTGTAATTACGCGATGCTCTGCTTTGATGAGCTGTTACATCAGGAGCTGAAAAAAAAAAAAAAAAAAAGAGGAATCTTCCTCTGTATATATAAATTCTGTATGGGAGCCTTTTTGCACAACATGATTCATAAACATGAAAAATGTTCAGCAATAATCCTGATGTTATTTTTGCTGCCCTGCATGCACTAAGTAGCTTATTGTTTATATTACTTTGCCACTGGCAAATATATATATATATATATAAGCAGTTTTGTCATTTTAGTCCTACATTTTTGTGTATGTAAAATAGGATCCTTCATATTATGCCGTAACACTGAGAGAACCTACTTAAGGCATAGTCACATAGAAATTTGATATTTTATATATATTCTTATATTTTCAATAAAAGACCATAACATTCTGAAAAACTGTCTCCCACAGATATTGCCAGTTACTGTTATGTAAATGAGGGTATTTTTATTTACATTTGAGAACAGTCATACAGATAAATTAACCTCACTCATGTAGATAGATGTTCACTGTTACATACCCAGAAAAAAAAAAAAAAAAAAAAAGGAAGAAAAACGTAAAAAACAATCACCTCTGATCTTGGTTTTGTCAAAAGTGAAGTTATATGGTGGTACCTTCTGAAAGAGATTAGAGAAGTACATAGAGATTTCAGAGCTGTCATCACCATACCCTAAAATACAGAACAATATCAAGAATATTATAAATCTTGTTCTATTGTATTATTCCATTTATTTCACTCCTGAAAACATCAGCTTGGACAAGCAGAGAGCATAGCGATCATGGCAAAGATTTAAGATGTAGATGTTTTCTGAGGTCAAACGGTAAGTTTTCAAAACTTACAGAATTGTATTGTTTTTCAGAATAGTTAAGCAAATAGACCTTAAATTTGATAAATACAAAGTATTTGATATAATGTCATGAAATTCATTACTTTTTCTGTAGTACACAAAGTAGCAGAATGACAGAGAATTCTTTTTATGACTCATAATCACTTCCATTCACAAACACAGTTCGTGAGTGCTGCTATGATAATCTTCCAGTAACATTTACACAAAAGACTTGTCTTAAATTTCTTTCCCCAGGTCTAGGTCTAGGTCTAGCAATTTCAGCCCCTACCTTCCACTTCCCATTACACAACTTTAGCAGTAAGATCCTTTTTTCCAATGGAAAGATACACTGTCCCATTTCTGACGCTAAAAAGTCAGAAGTCCTAACAGAAAACAAAAGGAACACAACTGCCAAGTGCAGGATCAGGACACTCAGTGTGTAAGGAGGTTCTCAGCAAACAGAAACCAAGTCTGTACCACAGAAGCAGAGTGCCCTAAGCTCTTCAGCCCTAGGATCATGCTTCCTCAGCTCAAGCTGCCCTTCATTTTAAGTTGTGTGTTTAAGTTTTATTCCTGTCCCAAAAATTTGGTTTAGGACAGAGATGGTTTCCAGAACCATTTGAGGTAGTATAGGATGACTGCATCATTTCTAAAACTATCTTATTCAAGACAAAACAAACTGAAGTTAGAAACCAGAGAACACTCTTTAAAACATAGTAAAGATAAATAATGAAACAAAACTGACATCTACTTTAAGGAGTTTATTACTGAGATACACGATCCAGTCACATCCTTGGAAATGGTATTTTCATGCTTGGATCAACTCAGGATGAAGTAATACAAATTTGCCACCAAGAAAACTACAGATTTTCCTTAGTTCTGTTACCACCCTAACCTTGAACTACCCTGTGTCTCTTGCTATATATTTCACTGCTGTGAACAGACTGCCATTTACCTGATTTTTTTCATCTTCTGAACTTAGTTATTTAAAATACATATGATAGCAAAAATAAGTAGAAGGCATAAGCAGACTAATTTAGTTCAGATAAATATTAAGTCTTTTAGCCTTAATAACTGACAAAGGCTGCATGAGACTGTGCTGCTGGCCTTGGTGCTGCTTGCTCTAACTCTCTCAGGCTTTTGCACCCTAAATGGTGCTTTCTCAATGGTACCAAAACCACACAACCTGCTGATAGCAGCAACAGAAACATACATCAAAATCTTCATTTCTTGTGGATCGAGAGGAAAAGCAGCACTGAACTTTGAAAGATGCATTTTTCAGCGCTGTTAAATACCAGATAGGGTAAGAAGGTGTGATCTCCTTTGCTATTCACCTTCACTCTTTGCTTGAAAACGAGTACTGAACACCTTTTTATCCAAGACACTTACACAGAGAGAGCACCGCTGCTCTTATTGCTCACAGTGTGACTTACTCTAACTCTTCCAACCAAAAAGGAAAAAAAAAAAAAAAAAAGACACTGAATCACAGTCACTTTTTTTTTTGTTTCTGATCAAGTTCATACCGTCTTTTGATTGCTGCCTCCTGTGGACTCCTACCTGTATAGAGGATAGCACCTTTTTCTTCTACCCCAAACTGTGCTGTGTTTGGAGAAAGTCTTTGCCTTCAACATCAGGAGAATAAGAAGAGGGAATTTCACTTGGTTTTATTTCATCCTTGTAGAATTGCCATGGGGGGGGAGCCAAAAGGGGGAAAAATCATGAATGTAGAAAACCTCAAAAAGATAAAAGAAATTAGATTTATTTTTGCTATTCTTACTGTACATGCTATATTGATCTTAGTTTACATTTTACTATTGTTTTACTGGATGCTGCAATTTCATCCAATTTGCCATGTTTTCCTTGGCAATTTCTTATGCCCTCATTGAGTGTAGCTAACAAAATGACTCATGAATAAATAACTGCTATAAGAAATGCATTCTCTTTCCCGTAACTTTTTACTATGTATAGAGCTATTTCTTAATGTACTTTCAAAAATATACAACTAGTACACTAACTGGTTATAGTGTCTGTTGTCTTTGGATCTGCAGTTTAAATGGTCTGCTGTATGTAAGCCTGTTAAGCATGACTGCTTTGATTGGAAAGTGATATATTACTGAAAAATATTTTTAAAGTAGATTTAAAATTTAATAGAAACAAGCATAGAGGTAATTACAGGCTTAAAAATCCTGTATTGTTGTTGTTTCTTTTAAATATAGGTAAAAATGAAATTTCAAAGCAACAATGCTGTGTTTTTTTTATTTTTATTTTTACTTGTAATTTGTATTAGGTTTTTATTTACTAAATCAGAGGATTGGAATATATTTAAATCAACTGTATAGATGTGTTCAGGCACCTCTTCAAATCACACATTTTAAATGGTAAATAGCATTACAGTATTATCATGCATAAGATAAATCTTTTCAAAAATAATGCTTCTTAAAGATAAGTCTTTTAAGAATCAAAATGCTGGGCTAACACAGGATTCAGAGGGGTTTTCACCCTTCTGATATAGTAATAATAGATACTCTACAGAATTCTATGATTCTATAGTAATTATAGATTTCCAAGGTCTCAACAAAGAATTCTTACTATGGTAGCATGGGAACAGAGGTGTGCAAGTAGACCTGATTTATTCTGTATTAATTGGAAAACCTGGACAGGGAGATCATTCCAGGTCTTCCAGGTCCTTTCCAGAAATTAATGCATCTTCTGGAAAAACCTGTCTCCTCTTCAAACAGCCAGAAAAATCCTCATCCATTCAGGTTATTTTTCAGCTTGCCCCATGCAGCTCTCCTCTCCTTTGCTGTCATCTTAGATTAATGACATTCTTCTACTGCCATCTCCCTTCAAATCTCTTCTGTATTTACCCCCCATCTGCTACATCAAAGGCTCTTTGGTAAGACTCTGAAAAGCTTATCCTTCTCTGCCTTTATTCTAACTACCAGCTCCTTCCCCATGGCCTTCTGGCTGAGTGCACAGCAGAGCTCTTCAGCTGCAACAGTAATTCTGGATCAGTAGGCACCTGCTCAGCCACCTCTATCACAGCCCAATATCCTGCTCTTTCCAAACAGTGAAGCAGCAAGCAAATTCAAAACTTCAGTGTGCCAATTTAAGAAAACACTTCATCCTTTAATTTTCTCCTTGCTAAAATTTAGGTATTATGGACCAGGTTTGCATTTGCAATTATTTAAAACAGTTCCTTTCAAATCAGGTCTTACCATTTTAATAGATAAACAGTTGTAATAGTCATCTCCCTAATAAACTGAAATAAAAAGAATACAGGGATTTCTTTTCTCATCTATCTTTATCTATCCTACACCAAAGGAAATGACTTTCAACATTCTGAGTTTGATATTAAAACTTGATGAAACAGTACTACCAACACACAAGATGCAATTATAAATACTGGATGTTGGACTAGGTTATAAGGCTGTGTGTTCTGCATACACGTGTTAAAAAATAAATAAATAAATAAATAAAGCATATATCCTGCGTCTCTGAAGAGTTTCTACAAAAGGGAAAAGTATTGGCCAAGATCAATATGACACTTTTCCCCTCCTCTCAAACACAGCACACTGTTTTTATCAGCCATTCAATAAACTAAAGAACGTAGGAAAATGGTTCACTGTTGAGTGCAGTAATAGCACAGAAAAGACCATCTGCACTACAGTAATTCTTCACCTATTGTATTATAACTGTGTGCAGCTTTGAACACATTGTGAGTTAGGCAGAGAAAATGGAAAAAAGTAATAATTGCTTTCATGAAGGATGTTATGGCATTTGCAGTAGTACACTGTCAGACAAAAACATTTTAAAACAATTTCAATGACATAGCAGCACAGAAAAAAATACTTCTCATAAGCAAAATGTTTCTTTGACAGGGAAATCTATTACAGATAATCCAGTTCAGTGTAGGTGTTGAATCATCCTGTTGAAATACTAACCAAGACAATACTCAAAAGAAGCTTGCATTTCTTCCAATTTTTAGAAATGGGATTATGAACATCCCAATAGTTAGAAAGCATTTCTATGTTCCACTTATGAAGCTAAAACTCAGATAAATTCAGGAAGGTACAGATTCTTAAATCCTCAAAAATCTGCTGTTGCATAGATAGATGGTTCATATTCAGGCTCTTTCAAACCATATGCTCTACAATATGCTTCAGTTTGCCACCACTTTAAGATATTGATAAAAACTGCAATATTAGTAGAGAATTTGAGCTTATCACAAAGCATTTTCTCATCTAGTGAAAGACTTATGTTCACTTATTTTAGTTCACAGGCTGATATACTTTGCTGAGTCTGCATTTAACAGTGGTCTGTTTTTGAAACAGACACTACAGTGTCTCAGCCAACAGATTTTATTTAAGGAGCCTAAGGTGGACTAAAGACTATTTAAAAAATATTTTTTGAAATTTAAGCTCCATAACAAAATAGTCTTCTGATTATTCATTACAATTCTTCAGAAACCTAGAAGGTGGATGTCTAGTGAAAAAAAAAGCATCTACCATTTTAATGTAGCCATTAGAATCCATGCCGTTTGTATTTTTAAATAGATCATAGTCTTTTTGTTTACGATCAAGGTAACTTCACAGTTGGTGTCAAAAAGGACAACAGTTGTAGTATTTAACATTCCAGAAAATTGGGGAGTTAGTTTTACAAACAAAAATATTAATTAATTCTGTTGAATTTCACCTGCAGTAAATCTCATACAAAATGTAAATTGCCATGAAACAGCTGACAAAGATTTTCATACAAATAGTCTATCAACCCTAAGCATTAATTCATATCTTTTTAAATGTGAATTGGAAATGCATTACAATAAGTGACAAAAAATACCCCTAACTGCAAATCTTAGACTTTTTTTGGTATTATACTTGTTTGCCAAGGTCAGGTTAATTAGAGGTTTATATCAAGCAGATTCAATGGATGTTAAGGCAAAATCATTTCTCTGGAACAGGCCAACATTGCAACAGACTGAAGCCTGTCCCTCTCTGGGAACCATTTTAAGGTTTGGCTTGAACCAATAATCCGAACCTATATTCCCAGCCTTTATTTCTCTGGAGAGATGGAAAAGGAGGCCTAATCAGTCAGTTAATCTAGGAAGAGAAAGCTGGTTCTAAACAGAACATTTTTTTTTTTTCAAAGTGGTGCATCAGCTGTAATGTCTTCCTTGTTCCTGACTTCCCTGGTGGTAAATTAGCCCACAGATTTCATAACTGGGAGTAGCAAGGCACTTTATATACTTGAATTCTACTGGCAAATTCCCAAATCCTAAACACTGCTATTCATGAAGGTGATCAACAAAAACCAGGAAATTAAGTCTGACTCCTTTCAAAAGAGATTGTGTCTTTTGAGCCTCAGTCCCAACCCTACATTTACTCTTTCGTCCTTTGATGGCGTATGTCAAAAGATTTTAATTTAAGGAAGGTGCATTTGTAATTAAGTTGTAAATTGTTTTGCCAGTGGCCACACAAACACATTCAGATCAAAACAAGTAATATTTAAAATGCTGTTATTTGGGGGAAAAAAATACGCAGGGTGAAATATCTCCCTCCAAGCTGAGCTGTTAAATCGTTTTCCCATGCACTCTGCTCCCTTCCTATACTTTGTCTCAGAATTTTAATTCAATTTTAACATGACGAGAGGTAGCAGGACAGACACTAAGATGTTGTATTCATATTTTGGTCTTGCCTTTTCCTCACTACAAATTGCATGACATAAGGAAGTGCATTTTATTTCTAACTCAGTCTATGATGCTGTGTCTTGCTGTGCAGATATTAAGTCAGTTGGCATAATCAAGTATTTTTGGCAATAAACATTTTCAGGATGTAGGTTTTAGAGTGGTTTCATTTGTTTCCAGGCTTACATTTGATCTCAATTCCTTAAAATTGTACCACTTTGCTTAGTTAGCGATTACTATTTTTGCATATATGGTATTCTTGCAATGGACTGTTCTTCCTTCTGTGTAGTTCTTCCTTAATGAATCAGTCTGTTTCTCACAAAGGTGCAGGTACGTATACATAGATATGCACACATACATAGCTGAATTTAGAAAGATAGTAATGGCAACCTGGCTAGAAATACAGTAGGATGCATAAACCTCTAAGATTTTTTAAACAACTGCTGGTGGTATTCTGTAGGGAGAGCGTGGCTATGCTAATAACCCTGCTAATGGCCAGCACTTACATGTGCATCCACCAACATCAAAAACACTGGCAGCAAACGAAGTATGACACCCAGTGGGACTCTACACACTGAGCTGATAGCTGGGCTAATGTCCAGCAATTACAAGCATATTCAGGCCTGTCACCACATACACAACTACAATTTCTAAGCAACTTTTTAAAGCAACCTTCTAAAACTAAAAATCAAAATGGCACAAATTATTTTAAAGTATTTTTAATCACTGTCCATGGAGCAATTACTTCCTAAATATATATATATATTGATATTTTAGTAAATTTTGCATGCCTCTGACTTAAATCTGCCAACATTGAAATTGTACAACAAATAAGTAAGCTTTACAGTCATTTAAAAACATTACAGTGTTAATAACCCTACTATTAAAGATTTCAGTGGTCGACCTTGTAGCACTGAACTGTAGGGTCACAGTTCTCTATACAGTTGCTTTGACAAGACCTACTCAACAACCAGTCCTTAGTCACCATTTCTCACCACCACATTACAGTTCATCAGCTCTCCACTTCTGAGGATACAACTACTTCTGAATTACTGCTGTAAACCAGTCACCAGTCAGTAAAAATAATGCTGCATCCGCATTTGGAAGGAGGTCATTATATTGCATGAAACAAAAGGGTTTTAGAAAATGAGAAGGAAAAATAGTGTTCACAGAACACAAGAAGGCATGTCATTTTCTATGCCACCTAGAAAAGCACAAGCAGCAGCTCCAGCAGGCTGAATGTCCTGTGAAGTTTCTCTAAGCAAGCATGCTTTTCTCTGCTCTAATACAGAGGAGGAGTACTGACTTAGTCAACTGCAGTGTCTCCCACTCAGGAAAACATCAGAGGGAAAACTTTATAATCCATGCAGTACTAGAGGAAGGAAAGAAGTTTCTATTGATGACCCCAATAGGTCACCATCACCTTCAACACCAGAATTCTATTCTGCTATAAACCAATTTACATTTGCTCAGGAATCAGTTATTTTGTTGAATAAAGCATGGGCCTTAACTATAAAGAATATGTTTCCAGTTTGTTTCCAGCCAAGTTGAAGCATCAAATACTTGTAACATGTGCTTGACTGAGATCTTGTACTATGTAAGAAAAACAAGGCATGTTTCACTGGCATTTGTTTTCCTTATTTATTTTGTGAAGTTATAAACAGCTTTTGCACATTTAATTGACCATATACTAAACCGTCACCTCAAAAATAAATGTAAGTGGTTTGACAAACAAACAAACAAACAAACAAAAAACAACTACCAACATTAAGGATACTGTAGTGCAATAGTTTGAAACCTATTCTGAGAAACAAAATAGCTATGCAAGAAAGCAGGATGAAGCGTCAGAACACTTTAGTTCCAAGACTT
This sequence comes from Stictonetta naevosa, assembly GCA_011074415.1. Lineage (NCBI taxonomy): Eukaryota > Metazoa > Chordata > Aves > Anseriformes > Anatidae > Stictonetta > Stictonetta naevosa. Next base: position 12,190,890 of record CM021700.1, read on the forward strand.
CATTCAGTGCTAGAATAATAGCAGAGCTCAGTCGGGTTGAACAGCAAATGTTCAATACAGAGATCTAGTAAAGAAAACTAATTGCGTTCAAGGTTCTTTCTGGTTTGTTTTTAGGCAGGATGGTTGTTTATTTTTATTAAGTGAGATTTTCTAAGTATTGTCAATATCATTTTTATTACTCTATCAATCAACATATATTCCAGTGAATGTTAAATGGTGGCCGAAATAAATGCTGCATGTTCTTTTATAGCCAACAATATTCAGCTTTCCATTTCCCAGTAAATTGTTCTTTATTGCAGCTATTATTGGATTATGAAAATCTTACTACTAATTGATTATTAACACAGAATAATGTAATATGTTTTCTGAGAATGCTAAACAGGCAGCAAACACAATGTTAAATCAATACTCATTTCTTACCCGCTTCATTCATCATCCTCAAGTCCTGCTACACCAAGTACAAAAGAGGTTAAAAAAACCTTTCTAGCAGTAGAGAGAGGTGGAAAATTAAATAAATCAATATGAAAGTAAATAAAAATAATAATAAAAAAGAACTGGAGGATAGGAACTTAGTCATAATTTTAAAGAAGGGGTGATGGAATCCCACTATTTACATTTTTTCAGCTAGCCTCCATGCCTTTCCAACAGCAGTCTTTGTTCATTTAAGTCTGATTTTATTTCTGTAACTAGAGTTGTTAAGATGTGCTATGATATGCAGCACATCATCCTGGCATTTTCTTGATCAAGCCCTACACATTAAGGGATTTTTTTCTGGCAAAAATTATTTCTCTATCCTGAGTTTGAACATACTCTAAACTTTAATGTAAAACTAAACAGCCCCAGGGATAAAGATAAGAAAAGACAGTCTACATGGACTTGAGTGCAGATATAGACATTATTTCAGTAGAGTTCTGCAAAGCTTATTTCTGTAATATTCAGGAAGTCCTTTGAATTTATTAGCTGTTATATACTGTAAGAGCCTTGTTGATTACCTATAATTGCAAGCTTTCATTTAAACAACTACTTGGATCTTCCTGTAGAAACAAAGGACTGTTTTGAGGAGAACATACATGAAAGCATGACAAGTGTACTTGTCCACGTAATCCAACTAAAGATTTGAATTTACAATCAGACTATACTGATGGCTGAATAAATCGGGTATTTTTTTTTTACAGTTTAAGTTCTACAAACAGCACTTGCTCATTATGATTTTGAACTAACTAACAAGATTGGTCCTAGAAAATCTTCTAAACAAGAAAATTTAAATGAATTTGGGAGAAGTCTATAATTCTCTCAAAATTTTCCAGAAATCAGAGATTGCCTAGGATTATCCACTGGATCCATAGACCAGAATCTCAATTTTTGTAAAGTTGCAGGTTATTAAACACTGCTTTTATATTTCCAGTTTCCTAACTGCAAGTTAATCAAGAACTAGCTTCTTGAAATTAGAAACTTCTATTTTAAATAATTGCTTTTTTAATTTGTTCATATGTTATGCATAGAAAAAAAAATAGTTTATAGCAGTCAACAGAGCAGTCAACATACATATTGATCACCTGATGTTTGCCCTAGGTACTTGTTCTTTTGCCAGGCAGGCAAATGAAGGTACAAAACATACAAGAAAAGTATAGGCTGATTCTAGTTTAGGGTGATTAAATTGTTAAAATGGACTGAAAGAGAATAAAGCTAGATGCTTGAAATGAATGATACCTGAATTCTGTGAGTGACTCTCTTGACCTGAAATAAACTTGCAAGTGCAGACTCAGAGCTGAATGTTAAATAAGTCAGCTACTGCTGTGGAACTACATACAGTTTAAATTGATACTAAATTAATTTTGCCAAATTTTACATGAAGAAAGTAAGGTTCACAAAGGCCAACTTTAGCCAAGGGAAGTCTAACTCTCTAGGTTCCCCAAGGAGAACTTAGAGCATCTAAAGTTGCCACATGAAAGAACTGGAGAGATAGAAACAGAGTTAGTGAAAGCCTTAAAAGACTCACATTGTTTGCAGTATCAGAATAGCCCACAAAAAGCTCTAAAAGATTTCCATAATTAGGCAGTCACTTTGTAAATAGATATGTTTGCAGTGTGTGTAGACTGGATTTAATCTGGCTAGTTTAGGTGTCATTAACAAAGTCACAACAACACAGGCTTTAGAATGTAGAGCCAGGTATCCCTGCAAAACTTAATTAAAAAAACTAACCAAGTGGTCCAACCAGATTAGGTGGTTAACCCATCTACCAAGACAGATGGGTTTAGCTAGGTGAGAACTCAGAATAGAATCCTAAATTAGGGTCTTTGCATTCAAAATAAATCTGTAATACTAGTCCTGAAAAAACATACAAATTTAAAAGGAAAAAAAAAAAAATCCATCATAAATGTGTCATTTACACAGAATAATGAAGTTGCCACAGTATATTATGGGGGCAAGCAAGCTGACTCAGCTGCCTCTACCAGTCAGAACACCTGGTTAATGCTGTTACATAAATACCCAAATCTGTCTAAATTACTAAATGAAGTTGAATGTAATTCATGTGTGATATAGCCACACAAAAATTATGTCAGGAAGGTCTTTGCTCTTCACTCAGGCCACCTGGGATGACTTTTAATCTATACAGCAAAAACTGAAATTGAAACACCATTTTCTGATGGATGCAAAGGAGAGCAGAGTATGTAGTTGAAGCTGAGAGAAAGACACTGTTTTCTTGGTTGTGTTTTTTGTTGTAGTTGTTTGTTTTTCTGTTGGTTTTTTTTTCCCTATTGTTGTTTGTTATTTTCCCCTGCTGTTTCTTATGATGCCACAAAAAGGTACTCACTCAGGCATCTTTTGAGTCAGTGTACTCCCTGCACGGAATACTGGAGTAGAGTTGGTAGGATCTACTATTTCTGAAAGCTACAGAAGGCATGAGAGTATCACACGCTACATATTTTTAATTCCATATTTCATCTTTGTATTCTTCTAATCTACAGTTATGGGATACTGCTAAGATCTACAGTAATGTTAAGTTTGTAATTTATCTGGGTAAGTACCTTATGTGTTTGCGGTTAAATAAAATAAATAATAATAAGGGGAAGTTACTAAATAAAATAATGTGGTTTACACAACAGATTCTGAATGTTTTATTCTAAGTTCATGCCTATTTGGAAGACTAAAAGTAACAATTTAGCAATCTTTTAGCAGACATGACACTTATTGTATTTTAGAAGCACGCAAAAAAAAATCCGTATTTTATCACAATTCAAAGACAGAATTCTTTGATTCTGTCTTTATGAAAAAAATCAATAAAACTTAGGACTTCAACAGAAAGATATTTTTAACTCTCAAATAATAAACTTATACTTAATATGCAAAGGTCCTTTTTTAACTTTAAAGATCACCCAAATACATGGAAAGTCTACTTATTATTCTTTAGAGGGTTAGTCCTGAGTTGAAAATGGAGTTGAAAGAGCACACAAAACATAACAAAGCAAACATTCTGAAATTATTCTAATGTACTTCTCCTAAAAATCTACAGTGATGCAGTAATATGAAATTTAAGTCATACTAACAATGAAACAAAAGAAATATTTAAAACAATATCCTATACCTCAGAGCAATTTATGGTAGATTTCCACATCACACAGGAATTCATCCAGTCTACCTGCCTTAAAATCTAGACAAATATTGTCACCAAGTTTCTGTTCTGTAGTCCATGTGGACAGTCATTTTAAAAAGTAATGTGCTCCACATATCTTAAAGAGGGACTAATCACTTTCTTTAGGTTTATATCCGACTAAAAGGAAGCCTATGAAAGTTACTTAGGTTAGACATTTTTATTGCTACAGTAAAATAACCCTCACCCCCCCCCCCCCCGTGTTTAAAGTGGAACATGGAAAATCTGTCTTAGGTTGTTTAAAAACTATTCTCAAAAACACCTTCCCAGGGACTTTACTACTTCACAAAGTTGCTCTATCAATTGGCCAGTTCAAGTCGAACTCCACACTTGGGTAGACATTCAAAACTACTGCTCTTCTAAATATGAGTTTGCTCTGATTTGCTGTTTAGCCTTAGGATCTGTGATTGGCTATGCTAATAGCTCCTGTGTGGGAAGTTGCCTTCATTTCAATTTCCATTCTTACACTGTCAAGAGTGGACAATAGCATAAGCCCTTCCATATTATCAGGCAACTTCCTTCCCCCCCCCCCCCCCCCCCGCTCCCCCTCCTCTCCCCGAAAGACAAAAAAGGGTAACAGAGTAATCTCTATCTGTCACCTCATTTACTCTGTTCAAAGTCAAGGATATATGAAGAGCTACAGTTATGAAATTGCTGTTACTATCTAAATAAATAGACAGAGCCACTATAATTCAGTGTGGAACTGAAAGGCAAGTGTCCCATATCTAGTTGGCATTTCCCATATTTTATTGCCAAGGACACCATCCAGTGAAAGGATGATGCAGATTTCTTGCCCTACCAAAAAAAAAAAAAAAAAAAAAAAAAAAGTCAAGAACCGAATGGGATCAAATTCCCAGGAATTTGGAATGGTGTTAATGGACTTAAAAACAAGAAGGTTGTCTAACAAAAAAAAAAAAAAAAAAATGACAAGCACAGAGAGAATGAAATACTAAAAGCTGAATGAAGGCTAATGTAGCCAAAATATTCCACTAAAGATTTCAGAAATTAATACATGGAGTTTAGCATTAACAGGAACTGAAGCAATCATTGAAGTTCTGTTCAGATGATATAAAACACTTAAACTGGGCAAGTTCTGATTATCTTCCTGGTAACATTTGTTCGTCCTTAATTGAACCATTAATTCTTTTCTTTCCATCGTATCAGCAAAGAAACATTTGTCATTCAGATAAAATTCCTGTCCCCCCCTCCCGCAAAAAAAAAAAAAAAATAAATAAATAAAAAATCAGAAGACAACCTTGCACAAACCACTTTTTTCTTTTTCCTGACCTTTACAGAGGTAGCTTGAATGAAGGAGATGAAGTAATTGCAAACCTTTCAGAAAGTAAGAATAGAAATGTTAACAGCAATCTATTTTATTCATACAAGTCCTTCCTATAATTGTTCTCCAAAATGGCCTTGGATTATATCCAAGTGAAAGCTGAATTAAATACATACATTATTGGCATGACTCCATTCCAAATAGTGTGGAAAAGATGTGCAGTTTCTGCCTTACATCTAAAACTAATGCAAACCAATTAGCATCTTTTAATTATGGTTGAGCAAACCTGAACACACGAGTAAGTGTCATGATTCAATTTCATCCCCTTCTCACCCCACTGAAGTTCATTTAAATCTCAAAAAGATCTATTCTTCTCTATAGTCTATTTCTTAATGCCCAAGTAAGGTTAAAAGAAAAACAAAACAAAACAAAAATAACCGGAAATTCCTAAAAGACACAGAAGCCCCTGATTATTTACAAGACAAAGTAATCATTAACACACTGAGAGGTCTTTCTAGATACCTTTTGTTGAGCTTTGGGGACAGAATAAGATTCAATGAGGTAACTATACAAGTGCAAGCGCTGTGCCAGAACAACATTATGGTTTGATGCTAATTACTACTTGGTGTGAAAATTAGGTCCTTAGCTCATCACAAATCACAACGTGAAATCATGGTCCTTTCACACGTACACACTGTTCAGAAGGAGATTTTATTTATAGTCGTGCACGTCTCTGCAGAAGTGTATAGAATCCAGATCAGAGTTGGATCTCGAAACTGTGGGAATGGAGCCTTTTGGGATGGATTCTAAAAAATGTAACTTTCCAACCAAGGGGAAAAAAAAAAAAAAAAAAAAAAAAAGGAATGCCATCTTCAAACAAAATTATGAGGATATGCTCAATTATCCACACCACAGATCCCTTCAGGTAGCTACAGATGTAAGAGATAAGACATGCCTAACTGAAAGAAAAAAGTCATCTAACTTCTCAAAATAAAAATGTTGTGGGGACAGCTGTAATTACTTAATACAATAGGACAGTATGCACTGATGTTTGAGAATGATCACAGTAAAACAAGTGTTAAGAAAAATATTCAGCTCTCTCTCTAGGATAAGAGATCAGAAGTCTTTTTAGAAGACAGGGAATTCTAAAAGGTAAATTAAAATATGTATGCGGTGACTACACACCAAGAAAACCAAGAACCAGATTCACTTCTTAGTCATTAAACACAAGATCAGTGACTTCACCTAACTTTTGTGCTGAATAAAAGTAACTAAGATCTGTAATTTATCCCTTGGCTGAACTACTGTATAATCTTTTAAGTTTCAGTTCAGAAATTAACTTAGCCCCTCATTTAGTCTAGCTCTCAGGCATCAGAGTGCCACTTTTAATTTATAGTGCAAAATATAGATCCAATGAAATTCATTTTAACAATCAAATCTGCTGAAAAGTCATCGAAATTATCTCAGCTCTAACATTTTGCGATGAAACCAACATGTCATGTACCCACGGGTAATAAAATGTCCTTGTAAACCCTAGGGAACAGTGACAAGAACAGCATGTTAAGGCACCTGAATACTTGCGTCAGTCATGACTGTCTATGTTACAGAAAAAGCTCTTACACTTTCCTATCACTGTTAAATTGACAAAGATTGTCCTGCAAATATATTATTTAAAACATTTGACAAGAAATGTGTCACTTAATGAAGTTAAACTTCATGCTCAGGAGCAGGAAGAAAGGATTGTTCTACAACATGACTGTAGTGACTAGCAGATATAAATGTTAGATATAAAGATTATACAGATATAATTCAAATACACATTTGTGTACTTTCTTCCTGTTGGAAGGAATTAAGAACAACAGAAAGAACAACTGACAGATCATACCACATTCTCCTGATATGCTACCTGCATTGTGCCAAGTCCAGCTACTAATCTGATGCATTCATACACAATGCGTGACAGAATCCAACCGTCACACAGCCATCATCAGAAATGGAGGTTTAATTTACAAGTTTCTTGAACTTGCATCTCTGCTGTTGATAGGGTCTGGAGAGCACTTCTTTATGGTGGCTGCCTGCACAGAAGAGTTGTAGAACATAGGTTTTATTAGAAAGCTACATATTAAAAATTATGGATGGTATGACAAGTTTTAGAGTCTACTATCAATGTATCACAAGATCTCAAAATAAATGTTAGTAGAATGCAAGTTAGAGCCCAGCAACTGAAATGACGAAGACTTGCAGTGTTCCAGCATGTTACCAGCTCACAAAACATGGTAAAACATGAAGCAAAAGGTAAACTCACATTACCACTACCGATTAAGTGCTAATTGCAGTTCAGATTAGTATTAACTTGTTCAAATGCTTGAGCAATTTAAAGCTAAGCAGTTGCAGTAGCCAAGGTAGACTAATCAAACTCAGCAGAAAAAGGAAAAGATTATTCTAACTCGTCTTCATCTGTAAGAATTAACATTACTTATGTTCTAACATCTCTTCTTCCTTTCTTGTATTGTCCTACCATTACACTTGCTGGGTCTTCTTTTTGGAATTGTTTTGCTTCTCAGAGTTTTGTGTTGAGAAGAGCTTTTCTCTTTTTCGCTTGGCACAGTCAAGCATAAATAGAACTCAGGTTACAGAGCTATGTATTCTCACAGGTAATTAAGTTTCTGTACTGTTCTATAGTGACTGGGAAGCCATTGGACAGAGAGACCCAATAAGTGTGAGCTTACTCCTTCATTACACTACAAGGATGCATGTGGGAAGTACAGCTTAAATTCAGGACAGACTTCGTTTGAGGTTCACAAACTTGGACATCCTGAAGAGCATACCACCCAACAAAAAGAGGCAGGAAACCAAGCTTCCTCAATTCTGCCGCTGCTCAGTCAAGTTCTTGGCCTTTCTGGTTTTGTACTTTAATCACCAAACCATATCACTAAAGATTTCCCTACCTCTAGTACTTATGCTCACAATTAGTCTTTGCTCACTTGAATGTTTAGTCAAAAGCAAATTACCTTTTCCACAACATGTGCTGCAATCATTTTGCCTGCTACAAAGATCTATGGCTGAAATAAAAGCACATCCTCTCTCAACATTTGCAAAAGCTGCAAACAACCTGCTTAGGCTATAGCACTGCAAGGTAATCTCCAAGAAAAATATATTGAACAGCTGAACACTGTTTCAAAAACCAAAAAATAAAAATAAAAAAAAATAAAATGAACCTACAAGATAGGGAAAAATGATGCTCTTTTTAGGAAATCACCTTTATTCATGAATACATACAAAACCCAGCACCTGTGGTGACTGCCTGCTGTATGTCATGCCCTCATATAATATTGAGCAATGCTAGCACAGACAGCTCACTAGCAAAGTCCTGCACTTGTGTAACTGGAGGGTATCAATGAGGTTGTAACACACTGTATATGCCTTTTCATTTCTGTTAACCCAAGACAGGCTATAGTCACAAGTTCAGGCTGCCTAGCATCTTCAATATTCATAACTTTCTGTTAGAAGACAAACAGAAACATCCGCAGTGTTTATTAGCAAGCACTGTCCTTAAAGGCATTGGAAAGTACTTCAAAAAATGGCTACTGAAATACATATATATATTAAAAATACATAAAAAATAAAAAATAAAGGGAGAGGAGAGGTCAAGAACTCCAGGAATGTTCTCTTGCATAATTTTCCTGAAGTACTACCAAAAACAGTAAGATATTTGTAAGAACTTAAGGCCTTTCACACTCTGTTCAGCTACAATCTGTCAAGAGCATTTTCACTTCTGATGTGTCTCATGGAAACAACATCAGCAGATTACTAGCTGTAAGTTTAAATACCTTAAATGTCCAATGTAGAACAAACAAATTAAAAAAAAAAAAAAAAGAGAAAGTAGAAAGGAAAGAAACAAGTCTACGTAGTTAATGTCTTTCCTCGGCAAATAATTTTAGGCACCTAGCCATTATTGCACTAACTCTGAAAGCAAATTCTTCAATTCAGATAACTATTATGAGATTCACATATGTCAATTTACTGTTCAAAGAGTCATTTGTGTCAGCCAGCTAGGAATAGTCAGTTAGGAATCTGCCAATTCCGCTTTCTGTAACTGATCCTCTATGGGATACATATTCGTTATTATACCAGTGAGAACTACTGAATACCCTAGTGGGTAGAGTCCTTACTAGAGACATGTTGGATCCAGGCTCTAGTCACATATTTGTAAAAATGCTTAAATATTTTGAAAGAAGCTGAGGTGTTCCCTCTCTGAGGAAAAGCCTCTAATCAACAGGCTAAAGGCATGCTCCCTCACTCAATACCAGCAATGACTTCATTATTGTAAGAAAGGAAAAAGCTTGAAAAGAAGGATTTAAAGACTCCCACTACAGAACCATTCCAGCTAAATGGTGAGGGCATCTTCCTCCTTTGATGGTCTACACCTTACACTGCTTTACTCCAGTTAGACCCTGAGCCAGAAGGGTACCAAAAGACAGATGGGAGCATGCAACAAGATACAGGCCACAGAATCAGGGAGATGATGTGAAGATCAGCAGAGACTTGGTTTTACATGGGAGGCAGTGCTCCCAGCTCACCACCTGCTTAATCATCATACCCTGGCCACACAACTAAAACCTAAAGCAGATTAAAGTTTGTTTAACCACAGTCACCTCTGCTGTGCTGAAGATAGGGTGCGGCTGATGGCCAGGATCACCCGCTGGACCCGCACCCCCTGACTCACACCCTGCATCCACCCTCTAGTGTAGAGATTAAGGGTCTTCTTTACTAAGGATGAACAAAACCTGTGAATCTCCTATGTATAAACTTCATGGTCATAGACTCACCTCACTAGGGACTGTTAATATCCTATTACTGTGGTCTTTTGAATGGAGAAAAAAGATAATTTCAGGAAACCATCTGTTTTCCTATGATAAACCTGGTTTTCTCCATGGAGTTGGAATTAGAAACTTAACTCTCATAAATTAGTTTATAAACACTGCAATAGTAAATGATGCAAGGGTTGCAATTCCTTTAGGTTTCATTATATTGTTCCTCATTAAAATTTAAGTTGTTTTGCTGTTAAGCAAAAGGAAGTAGGAAATCAAGTATATTTCCAAATGTGAATATCTCTCAGGACTTCTGGAAGTAGAATTGTTAATATATCTGCATATCATTTGGAGTATCACACACAAAATACAACACAGTCACTTCTCTATAGTCCTGGGAATAGTTTTTTTCTACACTTAAAAAAAAGCATATTTAAAGAAAAATATTTACTCAAGGAAAAAAAAATCAAAGTATCAAGAAAAAAAAAAAAAAAAGGCATTTGTGGCATTCTCCTAACCCAATCCCACAAACTGTTGGCTAGCTGTGGAAATACTGCTTTCAAATTGAACCTACAATCCTATGCATTTATTATATTTTGCATCTATTACATTTTCAGTAGATAAACCTGAATCATTTCACTTACTAGGCAAATAATGCTTCTAGAGAAGAGGAAAAGGTGTTCACAATGTTTTTTTTTTAAAAAAAAAAAAAGAGAGAAAATGGAGGGCATCTTAGTAGTGTGAAGGCAAAATGGAATTGCCTAAATTTAAAAATTAGTCTGAGACTGGGATTTTTTCTACAGCTAAAAACAAACACATTCACTTTTTTCAGTGCCCAAGTTATCTCTTTTTTACTACTCAATCTGAATAAAATTGTTTTTTTTTTTTTTTTTTTTTTAAATTTTTTTTCCCAAGACAGGAAATGGGAGAATTAATTTTTAGCTTCATTTACTTATTTTACAGCTTTTATCAATGCCACAGTTTTTCTTCTATTTCATTACTATTGTCAAGAATCATTAAATCTCCCATTAAAAAATTTACTACTTTGACAGAAGCAGAATCAGTGTTAATACAACTGTTAATATGCAGTTTCATGACTAGAAAAAAAAAATGCAAATACTGTAAGTGAAAGGTATAAAGTCAAATATTGGGATGCTGATCATTAAACATACAGAAAGAAAGCCTCAATTTATTCTGGAAATGCTACTTATGGACAAGTGAATGACAATAGTTGCACTTATTACACTTGCTTTTCACAAGTATGCTACATGTCACATCTTCATGGATACTTCTAAAAGGTGGCCAACAAAATAATCACATATCAAGCACATCTTTTCTTATCAGGGTGTTCCATGTAATTTATATAGGTTGATTTAAATGCTGGAGGTTTAATAATTTAATGATACAGAAACTGTGTGCAATTGCCTTCTTTAAGAAGAGAAAGAAACAAACAAAGCACAACATTTCTGTTACAACACATAATAATTTAGTAATTCCTTCAGAATTTGTCAAGCATTTCATTCTTGGGGAAAAAAAAAAAAAAAAAAAAAAAGTCCATGGATATGCACAAAAACACAGCAAAAACAAAAAAATGACTTGGCAGAAGGCTTTGAATAGTGGGAAACATCCCAACAGCCCCAGCAATACAAGAAGTTGTTTCTCTGGCTTTCTTTAATCCAAACAGTCGTACTAAATCCAACTGAATCTGTCTCTAGAGCTGCAGATAAATTATTTGCCCAGTTCATGGGTGGTTCAATATCTATAGTGTCAGTGATACAGGTACACTGCATTGTTCTTTGACAGTACCTCAGCGAGTGTTAGAAACCTCAAATATTTGAGGACATTAATTGAACAGACTATGTCCTTGAGATGGCTCTGAGCACTCCTATTTGGTACATTTCTGAACACAGAAAATAACCTATACTTTGTAAACTCTGAAGTCAGCAATGACATATCCTCCCCAGCCCCCTTTATTTTTTAAGATCTTCAAATGTGAGCAAATGTCTGGACTAGGCAAAGATATCCCTTCTGTAGGGGTATGAAGCACAGAGCAGGGTTTTGTAAATACCTGCTATGTTCCTTCTGCTCCTTCTACCAGCTCTATGATATGACAAGAACCATTTGATTATAAGAGTGTGGTTCAGAAGTTGTTTTAAGTCTTTGATCTTCAAGTTTGGAGGGATTAGAATCCTTGGAAAAGCAAACAGCCTCTTCCAGTTTTCAGCCATTTGCATCCATCTTGTTCATGCTGCTTTGCAAGTCATTTTAACAAGCTATTTCTGCAGAGAGATATAATTCAATGAGACTTTCTCAGCTGGAAGCCAGAGAAATTAGGTGTCCCAGTCAAATTCTAATGGGAAATTATATTCTACTTATTTAATGCTCCTTTGCTAATGCACATTATCCTGCAGAAACTACAGCACTATGCCCTCTCCCTCATGATCTTTTGCGCTGCTATTTGGTATTAATCAGTTCATTTACATCTCAGAAATGCCTGAATCTCAGCAGAAAATGCTTAGTGAAAAAAAAACACACTAACAAGTTTCAGGACTATCTGCACTTCGCACAATCTTTGCTAAATATTAATTTATATGGTTTGTTGTGTGTTAAAATGCTAAAAGACAGAATTATCAAAGGATGCTCTCTGTTAACACGTCGCTCACTGATCCAAGGTCACATTTCTATTCTCATTTTAATAGTTCAGTATAGGTACTGCTGTAAACCCAAACTTGTTTGCTTTTCTTACTCACACTCTAGATGTGAATTTAGGTTCATGATTTCTTTTTCCTTCACAAAAAGATATTGAAATAACAAAAATATACAGTTGCCTGACATCCTTTATTTTCAAAGGCAACATTTCCATCTGCATTGATAAAACTGCTTCCTTGTATATTTTTTAAACCATAACAGATTCAAGTCATTTCATTTATTTTTCTTCATTACTTGAGAATAGTCTTCCTTCTCAGAAAATTTAATGTCTGACATTTTCTTTTCTGCATTGCCTTTGAGTTCTGCATTGAACAGATGTGTTTGGGTAACACACCTTGACATTAACCTCAGATAAGCAATTTATTATATGCACTGTCTAAGAAAGTTCGCTATGAAGGAGTAACTGCAACTGTGTATTACTCTCTTATTTTAGTATTTAGCAAACAAGATTAGAATGAAGGGCATTAGAATACATAAAATATTTTCCTTGTCCTGGTCAAGAGATTTTTGTCACGCTCTAGGCTTCTTCAAATTTTCCATCAGTCTAAATTCATCAAAGTTTATGCACGTATATTTACATGCAGCTCCAGTGGCAGATAAAGTTCATCACAAAGTTATTTGAAAGTCCAAATTCATTCAAATGTTCTTCACCGCTAAGCAAAGCATTACTGTTTATATTCCTTAGTTAAAATAAAAGGTACCTGCAGTGAATTCTGTGGGCAGAAAGTTGTCAAACAATAAGATAGTGCAGATGAGGACAGAAGTCACACTTCATCATTCTGCCATTAATTAGAATTATATTTCACTGTCCAATTAGAAAATAATTTATGCACTTAACTGAAGATAGTTCTATGCAAGAAATCATACACATTTTCAATCACAGGGCTACCTGTGCAATCTGCCACACCACTTCTGAAAGCTCAACTATGTGCTTGTCGTGAAGTGATTTGTGAGGACTGTAGCACGTTCAAGTTATTGAAAGACTCCACAAAAACGCAGACTACTCATGCAATAATATGCTTTAAGCCACACACACACAACAAGTTAATGCTGTTTTTACATGAGTAGTTTTGTTTGTGTGTTTTTTTTTTTTTAAATCCAAAATTGACCATCTATAGCTCACCATCCCCACAAATACATACCCCACAACATGCATCAGTATAAAACAGCTGTAGGTCTTGCCAGTGGTCACACCTTAGTTTTAGGTTAAACATCCAGTGAATAGTAAAATATAAAAATTATGTGGCAAGCAAGTGGCAAAATATGAAACCCTTGAATAACTGACTAATGTATGTTTTTTGTTTTTTTTTTTTTCAGATTCAGTTTGACAAGCATTTGAAAGTTACACAGCCTCTTTGACTAGTGTGTCTTATGCCTTTGCTGAAAAGAGGTATACAAGTTTTTTATTCTTTTTTTCCTTCCTAATTGTCGGAGGTTAACTGCAGCCCCCACAAAATTCTGCATTGCTGAACTCTTGGTGTTATTCCCTTGGAACATTCGAAATAGCATTCACATTTCAAACAACTTGCAAAAAAAAATGGCCAATTTGCCAGAACACCTGTGTAATCTTTCACATTTTAGGATGCTTTGTAACTTTCATTGCTCATTTATCATTTTACACCGTAATTTCAATCACTTCTAATTCCTTTGGCGTGCCTTACTATATTTGAGTGTTAAGCATAAGCACAACAACTTTCCCCACTGACAGATTTATACTGGTTCATCTGTGTCAGTCATGCAGTATCCATTTACCACTTTACTGTTCTTGCGTTTACCAACTAGTTATTTATTACTGCATGATTTATTAATATCTTTCATATGAACAGTGTGAATCCTTTAAAATACAACAGATGCCACTGATAGGGAACCAGCTCAGTATCTGAAAAGTCAGTGAAGCTAGTCTTGTCATGGAAAAGATCTCCAACAGCCAAACATTATCAGTCCCCAGATGTTCTCCAGGCTGGAATATTCTTTTGGATTTTTATTTTATTTTTTTAAAGAAATATAAGCATATAGACAAAACTCATATGAATGAGTGGCAAACATGACAAAACTCACATGAAGGTAAATATCATGACAAATATAGACAATCTGCAGTATTTGAAAAAAAAAATCTGAAGAGGTATTTTGATTTAAGTCAATGCATCACCAAATGGATCTTCCTGGATATAGAACCAGGATACAGGTATTTAAAAATTGACTTGTTTTACATGATGTTTCGGACTTTCATTTGTTTTCACATTAGTAATACAATTCTTAAAACAAACAAACAAACAAAAATAATATTTCTTCAGTCCAACCGGTGTTCTCAGTCTATCAACACATGATTCCTGATTTCCTGATTCTTGGTTCACAGGTCACTAATAACTACCTTTGGAAAACCATTTACTGATCATTGTTTTGTTGATGGAGACAAAGTGTGTCTCTATATTGATAACTGAAGAAAGACTTGAGATTGCAACATTTAGTTTGTAAAGTATGTGGGAAATCCTTCAGAATGACAGGAACTACTTCAGCATCTGATGGCACTATTATTTCAGCATAAACCAGAATGTTTTCAACAGCAAATGTCTCTGAATACTAACATTAAAAACTAAATAGTAAGCATGGCATCCTTAGTGCAAAAAAAAAAAAAAAAAAAAAAAAAAAAGCTTATTTTAAAGCTATTTTAAAAAGGTTTTGAATCAGGACCTCATGGCCCTGATTTATCTAACCACCCTGAAAATGAGTAACATCAGGCTAAGCGTGGTGCCAATTAAATTACTTCCAGAATAATTTAAAGTAAAGCAAGTGTTGACAACATATCACCTGTAAAAGCATCAAACAAATGGCAGCTGAGCCCCAATATATTTTCCTCTCCAAACAACCAACCACCATTGCAGATTACACTGCAAACAGGAAAATAAGAACATTCAAATGAATCACGACAAGCTGTTGCTGGAAGGTTTTTTTTTGAATGATACAAGATATCCCTTTAGAACAAACAGACTCTAATTAAACTCTTCTAAATTAGGAGGTCAGTGATTCACTGCTGTGCCAAAAAAAAATTGCTCAAAAACACATCCTGTGCTCAGTGTTCTTTGCAGAGTAAAATAGTTGCAAGTGACAAGAAATACTTATAGTTACAGTCTATTCTGCTTACTTCAGAGAAATCTGAAGAGTTTAGTATTACTTTGTTAGTTTTCTTTCGGTTTAAGGTCTGCAGTGAATGATCATGGTATAAACAATATTGATTTCCACGAATAAAAAAAAAATCAGTCAAGGACAAATCAGCTATTTGAAGAAAGAAACAGGTCAAGAATGTCACAAAGTTAGACATGTCATCACTACAATATTATTCTAAAAAGCTTGATGGATTTTCAGGAATCTCTAGTAATCACAGGAAGCTTCAATGATGAAAATATCTAGAGTAAGGACAAAACAATGAGGTTTATTTGGTTTTATTTTAGTGAGCACTTTTCATAAGAACAGTAAAAAATATGGAGATCCTGACCTATCTTTCAATTGAAGGTGTCTCAACTGCTGCAAAGGGCATTCTTAATTAATTAGCTAAATACATGAGCTAATCACAAATATTCTTACAGTAATTACATTGACAATTTGCGTTCTGCCCTTTTACGCATGCATACTGGAACAAATGACTTGAAAAGCATTGCTCCCAGTTCTACCACCAATCTCAAGAAATGCAGACCTAATATAATCTCAATGTAGATTTTAAAAAAAAAAAAAAAAAAAAAAAAACATTTTAACAAGAATTCAGAAATATTTTACAAAGTTATTAATTAGGCCTTGGGTTCCTTCATAGACATAATAAACAAAACATCTTTTAACCCCCTTCAAAGCCTGCAGATTTTACAAAATTTTAGTATGATATTCTCAACAAGTATCAAATGATGCCTCATTAGCCACAATCAGTTGTAATGCTCTCCTTCATTGAAACACAACTTTTAAGGAAATGGTATTTCTATTGCTGAATGTGTTTGAACTCACAGAAAACTAAAGTAACTCAGTATCAGCATAACCAGTTCACAAACACCTGCAGGATGCAGGATTATGCAATGCTCACAGATTAAAATCAATCTAAAATTAAATTACTTTTATAGAGCTGGCCATTAATTTCATGTTCAAGTCTTCACTAAGGACTGCATTATGCATAAAATGTTATCTTCTCTTCCATCAAGTGTTGTATAAACAGAACATTAATCCTTTAGAAGACACAAAACCTTTCAAGTTCCGGCATCCTTTTCTTCTCTGGCTACAGCATCAAAGAAAATTATGGTGTGACTGAGTATATACAACATTCTAGTTACAAAACTACTGCAGGTGAATGGAGTAGATCTGGGAAAGAAACCTGTGGTCTTTACACATACAGTACTTGCACATGCACACAAAGATGTTGTATTAAGTCGAGCACTACACTGAAACAATTTTTCTTCTTAATTGTTCTTTTATAACAATATTGCTACTCTTACTTAGAATCTTACTTATTAGAAAAAGTACAGGCTTCAAAAAAATGTCTTAAATATCTGTCTTGTCAGGGGGCCAATCCATATTCATTCTACTTCCCAGACTACAGTTGATTAATTTCCAAAATGAAGATTAATGGCTATTCAACAATTTCCACTACAGTTTCCCAAGATTTCTTATCAGGTACAGCTTCATTTGGTTTTGTATTTCAACCAAAGCTGACACTTGCAAAGCAACAGAAATACTATTTATAGAAATACATGACTAGTGCTCTAGAAACAAGATGTGTCTGCATTTATAGTTCTTCATAAGTGAAATGTTACTTTTAACTAGTGGGTTATCACTGGATATACTGTATCACTGCAAACTCATATCAGCTCCAGAAGTTAAAAGGGGCATTGCATTATAAGAGTTTAAAAGTTTTGAATTTAGTCTGTTTTGTTAAACATTGCATCTGAAGTGACCCAGTTATCAGAGAACAATTTTATTTCTCCCATTTATCCCATTTTCTTTTTGCTCAACAGCAGATATTGATAAATCACTTATTAATATGCTATACAAAGATGGAGCTGCACTTCAAAACAAACCTTGCTTATAACCACAAAGAGAAAGCTATAAGAGCCTTGGGAATTAAGTATCTTTTCTATAATGCTGAAGACAAATTGTGGAATGCAGAACGGAAAGTAAGGATAATTGTAGGTCAGCGTAAAGCATTTCATGAAATCCTTATTTGAACAGTCCAAGCCATGAAGATAAACTAGTTCACAGTTGACTAGTTGATCCAGTGTTTCTTCTCCACTGCCCCAAAACTATTTTTATTGAATACACTCATTCACCTCCTCTGTGCCAACATCTTCAGTTCCATTGACTATATTAGCTAACCTATTCCACCACTGCTTCTCTGTATGCACTGTGTCCTGTTTCCATTGATGTTCAGTCTTGCACTTTCATGTCTTCACTGAATTTTTATCTGCTATTCTTCAAAAGCCATTATGAACAGATGGTATCCCTGTATGCCTTCATTGAATCTGGCATGATGGTGTCTGCTTAGTACTGGACAAATGGTTTTTCTCTCAAAGTTTTTGGTCTGACATTGGCAGCCACATTAATTTGGGTGCCAAGCTTTCACAATGCATTTTGTTAATGCCTTGTATCAAGCAGCTTTTTTCAATATTGCTAAATAGTTCTGTATTTCAGGAATTACACATGCCCATCCGCCCCCAACCTTTAATTTGTCAGTCAGGATTTCTGATTGCTGTATGCTACATACAGTAATGATGAAAAGAAGTTTCTAGGATGCTAAGAAATACATGTTGCTATATTCAAAAATAGACAGAAAGAAGATTTTGCTTTCTTTCAATGATTTAGCTCCTCTGAAACCTATTATCAGATTTTTTTTTTTTCCCAAAGCTAAATAATGCATCTGTCTCTGAACAAAAAAGATTACGCTACCCAGTAAATGCAAGCCAACTTCATCTTTCTATATTTCAGCAAATAATCTGAGACATTTTCCAAGCTTGTAAGGCCTGAGTCACTAAAACTTGGATTTGTTTACAAATCATGGATAGATGCAAAGGGACATATATTTGCCTGGCCCACATTCCAGTGCCTACAGATTTCAATTCATTGGCCTTAGATGCTTTTTTTCATTATTATTTTATTGTAAAATATGGTTATAAATAAATCCTTATAAAAATAATTATAGGGAACCTAGCCAAATATTGCTGCAGCCAGTTTTATTTAAATGAGCCTTTTTTGTTTGCATACTGCAAATGGTGCAGTGATGCAGAGAATCTTTTCTATATAACATAATGCAGAAACATACTGTGCATGTAATGCTATCAGCCACTTTTTCAAATAAAATTACAACAGCAATGAAATATTCTTTCCCCAGCTGTACAATTCCAAACCTGTGCTTTATCAATCCTGATCTATCCAGATTTCTTGAAGACTCTACCAAAAAACATAACATGAAATGATTTCCTAAGGAGCAATCTTATTTGTTGCAGTACTTTCATCTATTCTAGTCAGAGAAATGGAAAGACTTGAAAAAGGCAGAGATTGAGTCTTTTTTTTTTTTTTTCCTACATTTTAGTGCAAGAACATGGTCATCATGGAATAGTGACTAAAAAAAAGGAAGAAATAGATAACCTGAGATCTTGAAGTACTGACACTTATTTGTAATAAGTACTGCTCAAACTCTGGAGACCCGGGCATAATTACTTTTTGGAGATGTCAACATATTCCATTCTGTGGAAAATCAAAAAGTGGCAGACCTGTAATCCAGAAAGCACATCAAAATTGCTAAGCCCTCTCATTGTTATAGATTCTTATATAGGCTTGTAACAAGTACCAATATTCATTTCCACCTTCAGAAAAACAGACTGACAAATATTCTGGGCAGAGAGGTGCGGGTACTTACAGATAAGTCCTCTGAAACTTTCAGAACAAATTCCAGTCTTGCTACATTTGATAACAGAAAGTTGGATAAGCCTTGGGTCAAAATTTAAGTTTGAGAATAACAGTTATAATTTCTCATTTCTGTAACACAGTTTTAAGAAGCTATCACCTTTACATTGATAAGTACTGTACAGCAACAATGAACCAAATAAAAGGAAGATGTACTATGCCACATTAATATCTTGTTTAATACATTCAGATCTTTTTCCTGGCAAAAAAAGCGAAGTATCTATCAAAGTACAGTGGCAGCTGGCAACTGTACATGCCAATATATAGTATCCTTAAAGAAAAAAGTTGCATCTAAAAGGTCTGGCTTCCTATGTTTCCTTACAAGCTATTCCAAACTGTTTTGTTTGTTGTTGTTGGCTTTTTGTTTTTCTCTCCAAAAATAAATAGATATATTGTAATGCAGGGAAATAACAGAGATTTACAAGACAGATATTACAAGTCAGATCCTCCGTTTGAATACAACATATTAAATAAAAGTCAATAAGTAATTTGTACCATTTAAGAATTACGTCTGCGTGTGGAAGGTATTTCTCTATCAAGTTCCCAAACTCCAAGTACAGAGAAGTAAGCAAACAGATAACCAAGCTGGTACCAAACAAAATACTTCAAAGTAGTAGTCTCTTGCCAGTGTAGCACAGCACAAAGCCTGAGCTAATTAGCCCTTCCTATGGTGTTGCTTCTGAGGTCCCTGGCTCTATGAAATTCTCTACTTGTAGTAGACAGATACAGCATTTCTTCTGGAGGTAGACCCAGGATTTGTAACAGTGTTGTATCTTAATGAAAGGCTTGAGCACTTAGGTGGTTTGACCATTATCAGACAATTTTCAGGACTTCTGAAGTTACATATAATTAACTCCTTTTGAAGATATGAGTGCTGAAAGCCCTCTTATAGACCCCTTCTTCTCTTTTGCTTATAACCAAAGGGACGCTATAAAAAGGCTTGAACATTTTTGCTCACCCTCAGACCTGTAAGGTCTTTTCATATTTCTGTCTAGTTATTTGTGCTAACCTTCACAATTCACTTGTGAACAATACTTACACTGGTAAGTTTCTATGGCAGAATGCTACAATACTCTCTGGAAATAAAATCATTAGTTTAATCAATGACGAAGAAAGTGCATGTCTGTAGCATGAGATAGTGTCACTGATTCTCACTCAAATAGTCTACAGATGTTCCACATTAGCAATGTCATAAATGTTTATACATTTTTTTCAAACAGAGAACTATAAGGAAAGAATACTGTACATACTTTTCATCAACCATAACATTTTTTGTCTGACAGTTGGTGTATTTATTTTAACTGTCAAATTACAATATCTGTCAAAACATATTGCCTTCTTTCTATCACCATATGCCAAGCTAGATCGTCACATTCTCACTTGGATGTCATGACTGCTTCAGCATTTTGTATACTGTAGAACATTCTTTGAAGTAGTACATTCCTTTACTAATGAAATAACAAGAAACAAGTGTCTGTTGTTGTCATTCATTTCCACATCGCCCCTTTTATGATATTATGATTATGCCAAGAAATAGCCTGTTCCTTTATACGTAAATGCCATGAACGTGTCTGTACCTGTCATAAGTGTAAAGGGCAGGATTTAAAAAGAGTGTAAGTGAGCTAAGTACCACCTAACCAAGCTGAAGGTTAAATCCTGATCTAAAAATTGACAGAAGAATATAAAAGCCTATTTCTTCTTTCATCTAATGAAAAATTTCCTCAGAAAACTGGGACTTAAGTGAGACCTTTCTGTCTTTCATTGTTGGCTCTAAATGCAAAGTGGGTGCCTAATTGCCCTCTTAACCTTTTAAAACCACTCTTTCACCTGCTCTTGAATGACTTCAAAATAGAGTTTCAGAGCGAACAAAACACGGTCTATTATCAATATAGTTGAGGTAGGAAAATCAGCAAAATAGAAACATCAAGTTAAAAAACAACAAAAACAAAAAACAAAACAAAACAAAACAAAAACTTCCTTGAGCTCAGAGATGGTCAAGAGTTATGTGAAAATAATGTTTACTGGAAGATACCCAAAACTAATTGGAATGTCCTTAACTGAAGTTAAGCAGAAACACATTCAGTTTTTTCTTACATACCACAAGGAGTGAACAATCTACTTTGTCCATTGCTAGTCAGTTCTAAATATTTATCACCCTCACAGATATTAATTTTTTTTTTTTTTTTAAAAAAAAAGGCAAGTTGCCCATTTAAAAGTGCCTCTCCTTGAAGGATTAAATACCCTTTCAGATAATTTCTGGTTCTTTTCTTTACTTATCTATCAAATTAATTCAAATGAGAACACCACGAGAAAATATACTAAAACTTTCCTCTCACTTACTTTTACTTCCCTTTCCCATGTTTACCTGTATAAAAATTGCATCAACTTCCTTCAAGCCCATCATCTTACTTTTTTTTTTTCTTTAAAACCACACTGAATTGCTTGAATACTATAACAATGAAATACTCCGCAGCACTGCCAGTTTTCAGAATAATCTACTCCATACCATGGAGTATAGTTATATTTTAGATTCTAGGTGTAGATCTAAAAGACTCTCTGAATGGGCTCTCCTTTGTATACAATCTAGGAAATTTTATCACTGTACTGTAACAGTATAATTTTAATTCTATCATACTAGGTATCACTTATTATCACAAACTATATATTTAATAAGCATTGTTTCTATACATAATCTGAAAATCTTTTATGAAAACAAACAAACAAACAAACACAGGCCTTTAGAAATTCACCAGAAGCATTGCTAATCACTATTTTTTCCTAAACATCACTTTACACTAAAAAAGCACTAAAAAAAAGTTGTTTTACACATTTTGAAAGTCCTATTAGGAGGTGATTCATCTGTTCTTAATAGTGTTAAAGAATTCTTAATCATCTACTGAAACAATTAATTGCATTTACGGACTTATGTTAACCACATCATTATTTTAAGAAAGCCCAGTTTTTAAACATGATTTGTGTTCATAATGGTTCTCAGTGTCAGTCAGTTGGGAACTGCACAGAGAAGTAAAAATTGCATAGGGATGTGCAGAGGAAGCAGTTTCTAGTTGTTTCTTGCAGTCTGAAGAACAAGTTAACATGGCAATATAGCAGTAGAAAGTTCTGAGTATGAAAATGCAAAAGCCACCAAATGGTGATTCAGATCTCCTTTTCAATACTCTGCCTTCCATGACTAGACAGAATGAAAGTTGCCTATATCACTGAAGTTAAAAAGAACCTGTTAATAAGCTTAACATTACACCTCTCAAGTGATTTGATGAATCGGCAGAGGAACTCACTTATTTCTGTAGTCCATGTGCATAGTAAATTCTTATTCAGGAACTGTAGAGAACTTGTCTTAACAGGAAATAACTTTGAAAGATCAAGAATAAACCCACTATATTCTTCATCTCTTTCTAATAAGTACTCAAATGATTGAGTGAATTTTTTTTAACAATGTTTGATGACTGGATATCTGTTTTCCCAAGTTACTAAATTATAAAACAAATGAGTTCATATCTCTTTAAATACAAATGTATAAGGGATTACATAAAAAGAATGCCTTATAATTATTGTGCCATTCAGAAATAAACAAGTATAAAAACAATTATTTCCCCCTCGAGTGGATAACACTTCCAGTTTAACAGTCACTGGCAAAGTAATTTGTGAAGTTTATTAAGATTATGGCTTTGCAGGCTCTAATTTATTGAGACAAAGCCTCATTTATGCAGAAACATTAGGACATACTACTGACTCATTTTATATCAAATATTCTTCCTGGAAGAAATTTTTCCACATAATTACTTCAAATAAATGAGGTGTTAATAGTCGATGAACCAACTCCCTTTAATCTGTTTTTGAAACAATACGTACTCACGGAAAAATGGCTTAAGATTTTTCAAACTGAAAAATAACTTGATAGTGAAACAGATCAAGTAGTGTTTTGGCATTTCTAGATAAATTATTTTAGTTGACTAAACAACTCTTTTTTATGGTTTTACAACGTAATGGTTAGATCTCAAATTGATAATTCATTTCTCAGATCGTTGCACAGACAAAAACTGTCGTCAGATCAAATTCTCAGTTTAAGAAGCTTTTATATCCACTTTCATTGACTTGGACCAGATCTAATATGAGCAACATTCAAATCCACACATAAAGGAAGGACCACTGATTTTAATGAACGTTATCACAGTCTGACACATCTAAGTATGTAGTCCTGTTAAACAAGGGGAATCTTGAACAAATCTTGCAGTGCAGATACATGAACTAAGCTCTCTTCAGAGTCTGCTCAACCTTGCTAAGAGGTCCTTTTAATCAGAGGCCAGATGAAGTTACATGACTCCTGGGGTAAACTGACTACATGGTTCCTAAATCAGGTTGGATAATGTCATCATGCCTACATGCAGTACGCAGCATCTAAGTGGAGTCTCCTGGATATTGGAAACAGAAGATTGTCCAAAAAGTTACTAGTGAACCATTGCCTTAGTGATAAGGCACCTTCTACTCACAATCACATCTGAAACCTATCGTTTCAAACAGTCTGCAGAATAGTGGAATTTGAAAGAAAGTAGAACATGCCATCTCAACTCCACCACATATCAACATTTTCTTTTTTCTTAATTAGATTTAAGGTCCTGAAAGTGTTTCAAAGAGACATACGTTGTAGTCCAAGGGACATTTTTTTTCAATTCAAATACAAATGAAAGCATAGCTGTATCATAATGGGAAGCTCTGCTTATGAAATGTATGTAGCCTCTTAAATCTTTCTGATAAAGAATATCACAATCACAGAATGGCTGAGTTGGTAGGAACCTTTTGGAGGTCAAACCCCCTGCTCAAAGCAGGGTCACTGAGAGCAGGATGCTCAGGACTACCTCCAGATAGCTTTTGAATATTTCCAGGAATGGAGACACCACAGTCTCTCTGGATGATCTGTTCCATTGCTCAGTCACTCATAGTAAAAAGAAATAAAATTCCTTATGTTCAGCTGGAACTTCCTGTATTTCAGCTCATGCACCTTCCCTCTTGTACTGTCACAGGACACCACTGAAAAGCGCCTGGCTACATCTTCCTTCAGATAATTTTATACATCATAAGTTCCCACCCTGAGCCTTCTCTCCTATAAGGAGACCTGGGCTCAGCTCTCAGTCCCAGCTCTATTAGCTTTTCCTCGTAGGAGAGATGTTCCAGTCCCTTAATCATTTTAGTGGTTCTTCACCTAATATCCTAACAAAATAAATTCCCCCTAGATTGAGCCCCTACCTGTGCTGAGATTTGACTGCGTAAGTTTTCCAATTGTTACCTTCCTAAACAGGCAGCACTGTATAGAACCAACATATTTTGACTGGGAGAAAGTCTTCTGTAATCACCTGAAGATTTATAAAGGTGAACATTAGAGAGAAACACGTATCATTGAGTTCAACTGGTAGGACTATGCTAATCTTCAGTGTACAACTCCACAGACCAAACTCATTTCTGTATCTACTGTCTCAAGTGGCAGATATATTCATAATATTTTAGCACTCTAGAGGATTTTCCATCTCTTAGGTTAATCCGGTAAATGGATAACATATGTGATTTACATAAGGAGTACCAAAGTCATTTTTAAAGCTCAGCAAAACCAGCTTTCATTCTCAAGCTTTTGCTGGGTGTTTTTTTGTTTTTTGCTTTTTATTTTGTTTCTATTTAAGAAAACTCAAAGAGATGTATTTTTAATAGGGATCAAACTCTTGGAATACAGTAACTTCAGTGCTTGGCAGATAAATAAAATAAAATAATAAAAAAAAAACACCACTTTTTTTTTTGTTTGTTCTACTACTGACTTTCACTGCTTCTTTTCAGCAGATTATTAAATAAGTCCTGTTAAACTAACAAATACTACAGATGCAGATATGTTACTCTTTGGAACTCAGTGTTCAATCTAAGCCTTTTTTTCAACAAGACAAATCATGTTCTGGTAAAAAAAAAAAAAAAAAAAAAAAAACAACTGTGTTGGGAACAAAGACCCAGGAATTTAGCATTGTGGAGATACTTCTCCCTCTCAACATTCATACACGCATGCACTACGGAAGAGAGCAATCCTCCAGATTTACAACAGCAGCAAAAATTGATTGTCAGAGTGCATCTGCTTTCCAGTGGCCTCCTAATCCTCTAGTGCTGAAGTAGAGTGAACGAGTTAAAAGGAGTCAGTTAGAAAAATTAGTGGCATTAAAAAAAAAAATCCTTTTTTTTCCCAAAGAAAAATTTATACTTATTTTCTCAACAACTAATGACATAAACCTATAGATTTTTCATACCACCATCAAGACGACTTTGGATTTTCTCTTACTTTGAACAAGGAAACCCATAAAGGTTACCCTCTGCCCCCATTTTAGTATGGTAAATGGAATTGATATAATATCCAGTTAGGAAGAAGCAATACTCAGCTAAGAAGAAGCAGTGCTACCAGTATGGAAGCTATTCCTATTTTGTATGTTCAAACACAATCTTCAGCAAGCTCAAAACATACAATCACTTTGAAATGCATACTTATAAAGCCTAATTAAAACCCTAGGAAGAAAAAAAAAAAAATATTTCCATTATTTTAAACACTATTTACCCAAGTGCAGCAGCTGTTTTAAAATAAGAAAAACATACATTGTCAGGTTTTTTTTAAGTAAAGTACAAGGAAATTTGTAGTATAACCAGATTTGTTCTTAATTTATATTTAAGTGTAGGCTTGATCTCTTCCTTCTGTTTGAGGCTTTAAAAAAAATAAAAAATTCCCCTGGATACCTGATTGGCTATTATCCATATCTTTTCTATTTGAGTCCAAAGAGTGATCACAGATTGATATGTTTTTGTTTGGTATATTGATTAATTTTAAAACATCAACAAGAAACAGGGTGAACAAAGCTATACTGGTCCAGCAGGTGGTAAAGATCCAAAGTAAAATAAATCAAAAAGGATGTGCAACAGTTGCTGGTACTATTATCTCAACCCATTTATGATGTGAATGTTGAGATTCTAACTATCAGTTTCATTAGATGTTACTATTCCTCAGTGCAGACAGCTTTGAAGTGAAAACTCCCTTGATGTACAGCCTTAGAAAAAAATGTTCTTAGCTAAAAGAAAATACCCACTGCCACACAAACCAATGCTTTTGGTTACATTTCTTCCTTTAAAAAAAATGTAGTTAAAAAAAAAAGTTAACGTGCTTGCTTCTAACAAGTAGGTAAAATGCGTTCATCACTTGTCGTTGTTCACCATGACCCGTAAAAGACTCTTTAAAGGCAACAATTCTTCATAGTAGGGATCATTATTCTACAGAGAAAAAGTAAAGCCTACCTCCCTCCCTCCCCCCTCCCCCAAATAAATTATGATATGCCTTTCCATTCCTTATTCCTTTTACATAAAAAGTTGCATAACTGAAACTCGTTGCCAGTTAAATTAATGGGATGGAATTAATTGGATTGTACCTCTTAGAGTGTTAAATGGTATTTGGTGAACATCACATTCTGTTCCTAAGGAGGAACTATACAATTTTTAACACTTTTTTTTTTCTTTTTACCATACAACTTTAAGGAGCTAAATCCATTTGACCAGTTCTTCCTGCAGTAGACAGTTTCTGTTCTGAATCACTTGCTAGAGCAGCCCTCTGTATACATTGACAGTGTAGTTCGTTTTGTCCAATTTATACCGGGTATTGCTTATGATTCATTCACACAGAAAAGAAGACCCCACCATCTGTGATGGTGAAGAAGAGGTGTTTAAAGTCCCAGACTCTGGAGACTGGCCATGGCATACTGTAAATAGAGCAGGGACCAGAGCAGGACCAGAGGTACAGAGCCACATAGACCTCACACCTGCTTCCCAGAACAGAAATGGCCATAGAGATATCACAGCCGCTGACCTACAGGTTGCAGGAAGGAAAGTAAGTACTAACTACTACAATTCTGTGCCTTTTGGCTAAGAGCGAGCAGTGGGGAATAGTGGCAGCATTGCTCTTTGCCAAGAGCCAGCTTGACTGCATGGCTGGGAATTAGCTGCTCAGAGAGGAAACAACTTATTCATCACTGACATCAAATATTAAAGCAAAAGAGTGCCATGATTGACTCACGATCCATTCTTTGTTCTCCCCAGGATAACAGAATTATGTGCTGATTCAGAACAGCTGATTCAGTCCTGTGTAATCTTCGCAATTAACCTCTGTATTCTTAGTTGATCAACTGTGTATACCTTGACAGGTAAAGGGGTTTGTTTGTTTGTTTGTTTTTGTTTTGCTTTGCTTTGTTTTGAAATATATCCTCAGATGTTCAATATGTTTTGTGGTACAACACCAAAAGTAAAGCAGAGGTCATAGTAATTCAAAACATGGCCTTCAAACTAGTATTTTTTCCTATACATGTTCCCAGAACTCTGCTTAGATGACTGCTGCGTGTGTAAGAAAAGTAAACCCAAGTAAACATCAACCAGGAATTACCTTTTCCTGTACCTCATCTTCACAAACACAGGGAGATAATTTCTAATGAACTTACTACTTCATTAAAAGAAACAATGCACAGGTGAAACTGAAAAGTCATCTCCCATCTCCCTTCCACCCAGAAAATGTTAGCAATTTTGGTTCAAATACAAATGCAGTATTCTGAACTCAAAACTTCTCCTTCTTTTCTGATACTTTCTTATAATTCTCTGCCAATATCTAAGTGTTTAATATGTTGCTAAAGTTAATTTCTAACACATCAACATAAAGAATTCCTTGATGTTTTCACTCCTCTATAACACAGTTTCCATTGTTTATCACTTTTTTTGGATTATTTCTACATTTTTGGTTTCTAGCAGCCAGTTTCTATGTTTCACAAGATATGATCCACATGTCTCAATGAAATAAGTGGCCTGTATGCTCTTGTAGAGTTAAAACTAACAGGCTTGCAAGCTTTTGGCATTTTTGCAGAGTGGCAGCCCTTAGTGTCTTTCAGCCTCAGTCTCCTTGACATCTTGACATGAGCGTAGTTGCTGCTGACCTTCAGTGATGTAAAGCCATCCTACTAATCTACTCTTTTGAACAGGATAAATCCAATGTCATAAGGCTTTTTTTTTTTTTTAACACCCCCGGGCCCCCCCCCCAAAACACACACACACACACACGCACACACACAGCTGAGCCCTCAAACTGTCAACTAACTCTCCAAAACAATGCAAATCTACCTTTATTTGGGAACTGAGTGACGGAGATGGGTATGGAAGAATGTCCACTAGGGACTACATAGTGTTTCAGGTAGAGAGATGCTACAGAACAAGCACATATATCGTGGAAGACTAACACTTAACATAATCCTTGACTTCTCTGAGGCTTTAGTTATACCAGAGATTCACTTCTTTCTTATTTCTAGCAGATAATTTCCAACTCATTTTTTACTTGTCTTCTTATACACTTGTACTGGCAGCAGTCTCCTTAATGCACAGTTAAACACAGATGGCAGTGCTCCAGCCTCAGATGTGAGATTGAGATATAACATAAATAAATCTTCCAGTACTCTGAAGCAGAGCTGTGTAAACTTGTTTTCATAGTGAGTACTACTTTATGTATGTAGCTTGAAAGGCAATGCCACTCTAAATAAGTAAGGAGGAAAGTACAACGTGATTGTACATTGAAGCAACAAGTCTTTCCATACTCAGTTTACCTCTGGATTTATTCACATTGACACCAAACCCAACTTCCTCAGGATCCATCAATAAGAAGATTACGATCACATATTTAAAATCAAGTTTTAAAATACTTCAGTTTTTCTTTTCATTTAATAACAAAAGAACAACTGTCTCCAAAATCAATCAGAAAATTAACAGTACATGATCTAAATACAGATAACCTAGATGGGAGGAGTTATTTGACTGTAAAGGACAAAGCCATAATGAAATGTTCTCCTCTGGGCACACCAAACCCTTCCATTTAAATAATAAAACAAAGCATTGTGTTTTATATGTATTAGGCTCCCACTCAGGTCTCCCTCTAGAAATATGCGCCTAATAAATTTCAATCTGTTTTTGCTGTTATGTTGCTTAAAAACATACATTTAATTTTTCTATAGAAAACACAACTTTACAATTTAGGACAAAATATGCTTTTGTCAAGGATTTCATAATTTACAATGAGGAAAACAGTCAACTAGCTCATTGCTTAAATGGCGTGCTAGTTAATAGCAAAGAAAACAATGGACAATGAAATTAGCTTGCAGTCCACCACAGGAAATGTCTAATGCTGATTATTTTTATGAAGCTTTATTGCGTTAGTTTTGAAAATGTATCTGAACAAACTATTGACAACAAAACTACGTATCAAGCAATAAAACAGTACTCCTCTCACCAACACCACCCTGGGTGACAAACAGGAGATTTCCTTGATTTGGAAGGAAGGAATTTAGTTTTTTTTTTTTTTTTTTTTTTTTTTTTAACAGGATGAGCAGTATCACCAGCAAATTTAAGAGCTCGCACTGGAAAATTCATATCCTGGGACAGAAGCTTGCCTAAGAACCACTGCCAGTTGCCAAGCACAGACGCAGGTTACATGACCACTACTGCAGCTGCAGAACAACCTGCAAGACTTGTGCTCAAAGCAATTTGCCAAGTGTGGAATACCTGGTTTGTATGTTGCTAAACGGCAGCAATATGTAAAAATTCAGCAGGAACTGGGAAATTGATCAAAAGACCTTTCTCTCTCTGAGTTAGAAAACTCAAGGTGTGCACATATAGCCTGAATGCAATGCAGATTTTATAACTTTAAATGTTTCTCTTAAATAATAGAAATCTAAACTGATTGTTTCTTGCCATGCCCTTCTACATTGTTGTTCAGTACAGTATCTTAAACGCCATCTACTCTGCAGACACAGCCATGATCTCATGATGGTATCATTTGCACTTGTGGTTAATTCTGGTGGATTGAGCATGTACCAGTTACACTACTGCTAATTTATTCTTACCTTTTGGTTGGATCACAGATCAGCATCACCGGCGTCCTGTCAAACAGTGTAAGAGCAACATCTGGCAAATGCAGAGATTTAAAATAATTGATGGAAATATACCAACTCAAAAGTGACTAAAGGTCTGGCACCTTTTCAGTTGTCAAATAAAGCGTTATCTTAATTATAGGGTTTGGGTTTTTCTCTGAGCTTAGAGGGATTTTTTTTTTTCTCTCTAGAGCTACTGAATCCCAACTATTACAGGATTACCTTTTCCTATCTTAATACTCAAGGCAACACAGCTATAGAGAAGCTGCCGCTTGAGAAGAGGGAATATAGAAAGGATCGTTTTCAGAGGTAAACACCATAATGAGCTCCAATTCTGCAAGTAATACAGAGAATACTCCCATGAACTTAGAACCACTGGTGTTCTCTTTTCTGTAAGCATCACTTCAGTTTATATAATTGCTAAATTTGTTAATTAAAATCAGCACTCAACAAACCTAAAGAAGTAAAAGGATTGTAGCCTGTAGCATTTCATGAATCAAACAGAACATCACACTAATCAGCTGATCCAGGTTTTTAATTCCAAATTCCTCAGTCTCATCCTGTTAGACCAATTCTAATATCACTGTCATCCTGCTGGTATCTACAGACACATTCAAGATTCACACCAATGTGCAAATAAAGCATCCCAATGGAATTTCTTTCACTTGAGAAAATCAGGAATAACTTGATGATGATAAGAATATCTCTGTTCACATTTCTTTTTGAGCAGAAGACATAGTATGAAAGGACAAAATGCAGAGATGATTTATCCTTCCTTCAGAATGTCAATTCATTTTATTTGAACAAGACTGTCAGTGATTTCCTACATACTATACAACACAACTGATTTTGTTGTACAATTGATAATGAATCATCTATATTGCCTAAACATGTCAACACCACTTATCTTCTTTGCCTTTCCACATCTCAGTCAAGAACACCTAAAACTTGTTTTTTATAAAAAAAAAACAGTTTTGATTAAAATAGCTACAACTTTAATAGATGACTTCTCCCTCATCTTAAAGATACTAACATATGATATTATACAGTGCTGATACACCATTTAACTCTATCAAGTCATATCACGTCACAGCAAATTTCACAAAACTACACAGCGTATCATCGCAATACATTGCACTAATTTCTTGCAAATTGACACAATTTTAATATGTCCATAGCCACAAAGAAAAGAAATTATTTTACCTGCCGGACAGTAGGCTTTATGCTCTATTGCCAGCATTGTAAGTGTTCATGACTGCTTATGAAATTTTCCCCATTTCTCCATTCTTGGGGGTTTAAAAAAATCCACATTAATAAGCAATGAAAACTTTTACAGTCTGCAGAAAATTGAGATGTGATTTTATTTTTTTTGACAACACTGGGCTTCAGAAGATGATCATTAGTTTCAATCTTCATCTTCAGATCTTATTCTCTCAGCTCCTTACAAATGATTAAAAAAAAAAATATTGTCTTCACCACAGCACAGGCTTTTACTACGTGAAACTATGCCACACTAGCTTCTACATTATATTTGGACTCAAATATGAAGTGACCATAAGACTGTGGTATTACAGCCCATTCAATA
This sequence comes from Stictonetta naevosa, assembly GCA_011074415.1. NCBI lineage: Eukaryota > Metazoa > Chordata > Aves > Anseriformes > Anatidae > Stictonetta > Stictonetta naevosa. Next base: position 12,222,844 of record CM021700.1, read on the forward strand.
TACCTTTTGCTAAGGAGAATTAATCCTCATTCTCAAACTCAAGACTCCAAGAAGAATTTGAAGTTCATTTGCTCAATACTAAAATCAACAATTTGTCTTCAGGCTGAGATCTACTGAAACAGAAAATAAGAGTCTTCCTACGAAGCATCTTCTAGAAGTTATGTATAAAAAAAAAAAAAAGTATCCAGTCTAACTTAAACATATTCAATAGAGGTTGGGAAGACTGGTTAAGCTACAACAAAGCAGAATTTAGAGGCATTAAAGAATTGAGGGAAGACAACTAAATATCACTCTGCACTAAAATGTGTCCAGAATTCATTCACAGGCTATGTACCTATTCTGACCTTCACAGAAGAAAATCTAGTACGCAGGAGGTCAATATAGGCTTTCACTCAAGTAAAACTTAATTTTACAGATCAGAAATGTCAGGAGGAAAAAGTGGCTTGCTAGAAGAGAAATTGCATATTCTTTTAGTTGAGGGGGAAAAAAAATAATTATTTGGAACATTATGTTCCAAAAACCTTCCTCTTACTCTTAACTTCAATTGAAATGCATTGTGTGTCCTCCCTTCATACTTGGAGGGCACCCCAAATGCTCTGAAGTTCATCAGCCTAATGAGGAAGTCCATATAGCTCAGGCAACTGCTGAATACTTAGCAGCTTTTGTAAAGGAGAGTCATTTATAAACCTAAAGGGACAGTTACTCAGACACAAATATAAATTCACTTTCTAGCTTTGCTGCTGACATGACTTGCTGGACTCCAAACACAAAATTTAAATATAACATGGAAAGGTATTAAAAGAAGTCTTTGTTTTGATTCACTACAGCAATGAACATGATATATATACAGCATGAGCAAAGCTACAGCTTTTGTCAAATTGTTGTACTCTTGGCATCAGATGAGTGCAATTACTGCACTATCTGAATGCTATAAGGATTTCAACATGTCTAGCAGCCTGAATAAAAGAATGCACTTTTTAAACAATCTTCCTTTTTAAAAAAACATTTTAATGAAAAGTAAACCCTATTTACTCTATTATATAACTACAGCTTTATACAAGATTTGATCCCCTACTGAATGCCATAGGCTTATACAAAGTCCCATGATTGAAAATGAGTAAAAGCATTGTTTTCTATTGATACTGAAACAAACTACGGAAAATATCTGTGTCTGGGAAGCATTACTGATGACCTGAACATTTGTTACTCCCTCAAACTGAGTTTAATTTTCTAATCTGAAAGTACAATAAATACTTACTTAGGCCACTATCCTAATTAATTCATTAATTTGGATCACATGATGTGAAGTAAAAATGCTTTTGTACTGCACAACTTCGTAAAGTACTTCTGCTGCCTGCATATTCTCCAACATATACCTTTTTGTTGCTTATAGTTTTTCTGCACTCCTAATTACATCGTAGCTGACTTTGTTAAGAGAAAAAGAAGTTGGAAGACACAGACCTTTCAGAGACAAGGGCAGCAATTAAGCTGGAAATGGCTGCTTTTTCTTCAGTGTAAACTGAAGCATAATTATGCAAGTGATGTTTCTACCATACCACTCCATTATCTGTGTGCCAACATAGAGGCTGTTTCTGCTGGATGGGGTAACCTAGTCTATCCAGGCTGTGCCAGGATGGAAGGCTTGAAGTTGCCCAGTAATTGCAAATGCCAATATAAAGAACTGTAAATCAAAAATGAAAAGGAGCATTTATAGAGATCCATGTTTCCTGAACATCCTTATCTGGAGAGAAAAGCTTGCAGAACTATCCCAGAACTCATTTAGAGGTCGCAATTTCTTTTGGATAATTTTAGGAAGCAGGAAGACAACATAATCCATGGTATGCATAAAACTAAACTCTGAAGTTTGCATGCCATGACAAAGGAATGCTGAAACAAAGTACTGAAATCAAGTGCAATAAAGGGCAAGGAAGAGAGTGAGATAAAAAGTCACCCCAGTGAACCCACTGATGTCAATTGTCTTTCCCAAGTCCAGAGTGCCTATACAGCATGCCATGAGATGCAACATTAAGGTAACAGTCAAGCAGCATTAGTAAGATTCACAGTAGTCACCTCCTCTCACACAGGCTGTTATGTTCAGAAGCACTTCAGCTGACGTGGCTAGATTATCGAGTACAATACACATATAGTTTGCTCTGGTACAGTATAAATATATGTGCAAGTGTATGAACATGCGCACACACGTGTGAATTGATTCTGAAAAATAAACTTGATAAAATGTGGCTGACTTTTTTTTTTTTTTTTGGTATACAAGCCAACATAAACCATTAAAGGCCTACCTGAGATTAAATGACACTGAAAATGAACAGAACCCTCCATATTTGATATGTATGTTAACACTAGTTAGAAAATGACATATTGCCAGTAGCTCCCCAAAGTGCTTGAAGACAACAGAAATATAGAGATAATTTCAATAACTGTAATAAATACAACTCAAGAGGCTTCATGCATGTGTTCCTTGTCATTACATTTTAAACTATCCAGTTACTATTAGATCAGGAGACCACATCAGACATTTCAAAAAACTCAACGTTGCCATCTCCCAGATAAAGTGTTAGACAAAACTTAATAATTGCTGAAAAATAGCTTTAAAAAAATGAAATATTTTCAAAGTAACTTCAACTTCCTTCCTTTGATCTCGAATAATTACTCTTAATATTACAATATTAAGTTTCTTAGATAGAATTCACTCTTTTTGATTCACACTGTACCTAATTCAAAGTCGCTTATATTGTGTTTTCTTAGGTGAAATTATATTGACATTAGCCCCTGATGTCAAACTGCAAAATATTTTTTTCTGCTATTTCTATTTTTTTTTTAAAAAAAGTAGTACTTTTGTTTAAATTTGTCCTGACTTTTTGCTGCCTTCTCCAAAGCTTGTCTCATCAATTTGCACAGTAAACATGTGATTAAAATCACAGCATTCTAGAGATGTGACCATGTAAAACAACTAGAGAAAATAAGAGGAAGGAGGAAACAAGAAAATTTAATTTTACATAAGTAAATAAATAGATGGCAAACATGACCATGAAAGTAGATAAGCAGACAGCAAAAGCACTGGGAATGAAAAGTAACGAACACCATCTGGGCATGTTGGCTAGTATGAATATTCTGTCACCTTCGTCCAGCTGGCCAGAGGCTGGGACATGGTACAGCTAACACTGTTAATGTATTTGAGAAGCTTAGCCAGCTCTGCGCTGCCCAGTAATCTCCATGTCTGGCTGCAGCACGAATGAGAGCACTGGCACTTCACATGGTAAAAGTGCAGTTTCTGTGAATCAGGATGACTTTCCTATTCACTTCAATAGGCATCAAATCAAGCCCTTAACTTGGCTGGCTGAACATCCCTCCATCATTTTGAATTAACTTCTCTCTGGATTGGTCATTTCTCTTAAAGACTAACTTCAAAAGGAAGACAAAGGAAGGAAAACAATAACAATTTCCAAAACGGCAAAGAAAAAGACAGCCAACTGTTCTCTCTACCCATTTAGCACAGACTGTATACATAAGGGGATTAAAGTGTGGCAAGAGAAATTTGTATCCGATTTTGCTACATTTTCTAACAATTAGAAATTAGTGAACATTGATATAGAGTGCCTTGGTGTGCTGTGCAATACTGATCATTGTAAATGTCCAAAAACAGGTTAGGGAACTTTGGAGAGAATGCTTTGGATACAGTCAATTTAGTTTCAGAAAAAGATAATGCAAGGGTTGGAATAAGACAAACTCTCAAAATCCCTTCCTGGCTCAATTTCTTACAACTGCAGCCTTCTGGGGTAAAAAAAAGTCAAGTAGTCAAGTATAGATGTGAGTTTTAGCATTTTTCTTTTAAGTTATAATGTAGCTTGCTGCCTTCATCCTTCAGCAATATTTTTCTGTTCTGCTTCCTAATTACCTCCTAGAATAATTACCATGCCATGGCTTGCAGTCATTCCTCAGTTGTAATCACTGGTAATTTGTCTAAGAAAAAGATGGCAAGTTCAAATTTTGTAAGAATCTGAGAACTATTTTTTCCCCAAGTCTTTAGCTAAGCTCTTGTTATTTTTTATTTTATTATACTATCCAAAGGTCTGAACTTAAAATCATACCATCCTAAGCACTGAATAAATCATGTATTGAGAACTGATTAACAGATTTCATTCATGTAATTCTCCTTTGCTAACAATACTACAGAATACAGTCCCTTACATGAGTTTTGTTTCCATCAAAGTCAATGAAGGTAATCTGAAGTTAGCAGTTCTCTACAAACAAATTAATCATCTTTTAGTCCCATTTGATGACCCCTGTTAACTAGAGTGAGAGTTTAATCTAGCCTCCTACTAAAACATCCACATAGTTATTTATGACAATTTTGTTGTCCTTGTCACACTGTAATTTGTATTAGTTGTCTGATGGTAACTGACCATGCCACTTTACCATAAGGAGCTTAATCATTATTTGCATGTTTGAAAATCCTGGCAGCTGGAATCAGGTTATGTCCTTTGGATTTAAGCAAGGAAAAAAAATCCTGTCTCTATACTGAAAATATGAAGAAAAGCTTGAAACACTTAAGCACTCCAGCACACTAAGTCAATGATAAAAATCTAGCAATAAAATCTCTTAAGTTTAATTACCTTTTTAAAAGATCATTCTTCTGTACACCTGTTTGACATTATGAAAAAAATGATACTGAAAACTAAGTATGAAAGAGTGTGCTGAGCACTTACCATCAGCAGCATAATCCTTCAGAGAGACTATATACCTCCTTTGCCTGAAGTACTATAGCATAGTTACTTATTTAGCACGCATATATTTTCCTTAAGATAAATCACTGAGATTCTGGAGTGTTTTTTCTCTTTGTGAAAGACGATGTTTTAAAAGCCTATGCTCCTGAACAGGTGCCCAAAGAGACCTAGGAAATGGCTATTTTAGTGGAATCCAGCTGCCAGATACAGCAACAGCTGTGACTCCACATTAATTCTGATGTCCCAACTAATTAATATCTAGTCCATCCATATCTGTCAACTCGGCACCTGTCATTGAATGAAGATCTTTTCATGTACACAGAATGAGAGTTCTGTAAGAATAAGTCTATGACAAAGCAAATAAAGCTCATGTAATTCCATGCTTGAAAAGTTAAGCTATGCTCTATATAGCATTCTGGGATTGTTCTATAGCTTTAGTGTTTTTTTTGTTTGTTTTTTAAAAAAAAGGGGGGGGGGGGCTTGAAATTCATGTGATTTGGTTTGAAGTGCTAAGAAGAAAAAAAAAAGCCTTAGAAAATTTCCTTTGATTTTAATGTCACTTCTGGCTGACAACTGAAGAGAGATCTATATGATTTGTTTTCTACAGAAATTCAGAAAATTTGGTGTGGCCCACAACTTTCCTTCTAGAGCCTAAATGCTTCTAGCTTAAGAAATACATCTTCCTTTGTTAAGAAAGGCTTATCCTGTGCTTATAGCAGTTAGGAACTATTGACTCATTACCAGTGCCACGGAGGCTAATTGAAATCCTATAAATACTGGATGCAAAATACTGTGGGTACAGTGGTACAGATTTGACTTACAGTAAATAAACTGTTTCTATAGCTCTCAGCTATGTACATAATATCCCATAACCAACAACCCCCATGCACCTTCCCTATTGGGCAATATTATTATTCCTATTTCAAAACAAAGCCACCTACAAAACATAGAAAAAGACCCCAAGAAAATACATTCTTGGTGTGTGTAATTGGGACCTTCTATGTATCTTTTTCATTATGTTAGGTCAGAAGAGATAAGCAGGCAATCTCATTATCTCATACCTGTTTGTCCACTGCACTAAAATAGCTTCTCTTTATTTTGTTTATAAATAGTAAAAGGAACCTTATAAAGAGTAGGGTTTTTTTCTTTTTTAAGCTTAAAAAGTGTTTCTAGATTTTGTTACTTTAAGACAGCTTAGTCAGCTCAAGATGTCTCTGGCACCACACCATTCTGAGGTATTCAAACCTCCCATGAGCTACTTTGGCACATGTACAGGATGCAGTGTTTTTGTTTGATAAATTCTTCTTAGCTCAAAAAAGTAAAAATCAGGTTCTTTAGAGTATTATAATTTACAAAAAAGGTTCTAAACACAGATAATTCAAATAACTTCAGGATTATAAAATTTCTTTCTCCCAAAGTTTAAGTGATAAAATGAGCAATAACTCATGAAGTAATAGCAGTGTTGGAATCCATTCATTCTCCAATGACCTTCTACTGGCATTGAACTTCAGCTGGCACTAAAATGCAGAAGTGTACCAACAGTGCTTACTGATTAAATATATAATTAATGCAACCTGATTTTGGAATATTTTGTTCCTTGTACAAGTGTTCTGCCTTTCTGATAGCCCATGAATTCTTCTGTTGTTCTCTGTCAGTTGAAAACTAATTTTTAATAATTTGAGTATCTTTTTATATTGCTTTAAAATTCTTGCTATAGCTTGTTTAAAATTCACAAAATGATCATGATCTCAAAAGAAATTCCACAGCCATTAATATAAAAAAAAAACTAATTTAAAACTACAGAACTCATTTTGACCTGCTATACAGTAAAAGTTATTATATTGTGATAATTACTTATGCCTTGCAAAACTTCATCTATTTTATAGCCTGTCGTACCTTAAATAATCTTACTTTAAAAAATTTAACTAAATAAAAAAAAGTAAATGGTCGATGATGCTGATTCATTGTCCAACATAGTTTCCTTTTTTTTTTTTTTTACTGTTCATTTACATTTTCAAAATAAATAATGTTTGCTTTCTTTCACTGATTTAATGGAACAGGAGTAAAGATCACCTAGCATTCTAGCTAAGGGACTCTTTCAATGCTTCTAAGATGATCAGCATGCAGAGGGTATGAAACAAAAGAAACAGAAAAGATAAGATACCTTTTTAGGACTGTCAAGAAATATGGCAAACAGATTAAGAATGTGTAAAATAAAAGAAAAAAAGCTGAGATTAGTAGAATAAATTGCATTTGAGGCTATGTGAATATGTGTTTCACCAGGCACATCCTTATTATTTTCATGAATAGAAAACAATATCATGAGCTTTGAAAATAAAGAAAACAAAATTGAACAGGAAGATGATATTAATCTTTAAAGGCTTTAATCAGTATCCATTAATTCAATAGGGTCTACCAGGCTCTGTTTCGAGATACTCAGCCAAATCTTGCTCACAATACAGTTCGTTGTATTCAAGAAAATCACAGAAGGGTTTAATTTTATTTGTCAGTTTTACTGTTTTTAACCAAATTCAGATAACATGTCTGTAGTAACCATTTCATGAATGCTCTGAAACTCTCCATCACAGCGAATTTGTAATATTACCACATGGTAGAACTCTACTGTCTTTCAGTTTATGTAAAGGTAAAGGATATGCCAAATTGTTTACTGGTTACTTAAGGCAGTCCATGAATAGCAAAAGACAATTGTCCTTCTCACAAAGTTGTTCTTTGTCATCTATTTTGTCTTTCTTTGAACAGAGAACTACTTTGTGAGCTGCACACTTACAGTCTTCCTTACTGCACTCATTTAATCTTAATGTCAGTTTAGAATTTACTTGCTGGTCATGTTCTGTCATATAACAGACTCAGGGAACTAAAAGTTAAATACTGCTTTTTAGCATGAAGTGTCTCTACAAGTTCTGACAGAGAAATACAGAGTCAAATGGACACAGCCAATATGATACAGTGACGGCAAATGCCCTTAAAAAGACAGTAATGTAACTCCCACAATATGGATAATTCTGTGCAAAGTTAAATAAATTTGCATATTTTTCTTTTAATGATACCATTGAAATTAATGTTTTAATAAATTAATTGAGGTTCAGATACATTGTGCCCCTAATCTTGCCCATTTACAGAAAATATTAACATGACTTCTGACAAAAAAATCAAATGGATACAATTTAAGTGTTTCAGCCATTTCTAACACCTATTTACAGAGTAATCTACTCTACAAATGAAAATATAACTAAGAAGAAAATCAGACTGTTGTACCAAGTAAGCACATTTCTATAGGTTCTGAAAATCATATCTGACAGGGAGATCCTTTCTCCATCAGCACTCTCTCCCCACAACTGAAGTTCACCTGTCTCCTGTCAGCTCACTTACTTTTGATCCTACCTCCCTACACCTCATCTTCATGTGTAGATTCCACCCAATGTCCCAGCAGTTTATGATACGCTTTATTGTGTTCTAATTGCTTCCTCTTTGCCCTTGATCACCAGGAAGCACCTCTTGGTATAATCAACCATATCACAGGCCTAGCAGTTAATTAGGTCTGTCAACACTTCTCAGGTACGAACAGCTGGTCTAACTGCACCTTCCACTTCTCTGATACTGTAAAGCTTTGCACACCCACTACATCAGAATTGTTTTAAGAAGGAACTAGGAGGACAATGAAATGCCCTTTTAGATACCTCTAGATATGTAATTATGATCTTGATAGGCAATTTTCAGAATTGTTCAGAAAAATTGGATCCTAGGAGGTTGCTGCTATAGGCTGAGTTTGAACTTAAGTCCCTTTTTTAAAAAAAAACAAACAAAAAAAAAAAAGGGGGAAACAACACAGCTCTGCCACATTGCTTTCCTTCCACTCTGTATCAAAAAACAGGTGCAAATTGGTATTTTTGTTTGGACAACCTGAACATCCATATATGCTAATGATAAATCTAATTATTCCATATTGTCATGGCAGAATTCCTATTCTGCATGCCAAACAACTCAAGGATAGACTGTTGATTCCAGTTTCTAATTTTAAAAAATCATTAATCAATCTTTTCTGTCTTAATGGAATTTGCTGTGAACTAGGACAGAACTCAGATCCTTCTCTTATTTACATTACAAAAACCTCCAGATGCACCCTTCCCAAAGGGATCAAAGAAGTCTACTCATTTAAACAAGATCCTCTAGTTTTCTAGTTCTGACTGAATTAACTATTTTTACTTGCCTTTTAAACGTTTAACTGAACACAAAGACTTTTGATCAATACTAGGATTCTTCATTCCTTAAGGGTTGAATACAGCAAAATACATATTGCGAAGTCTAAGAGGGGCATAATGTTACCGAAGGAACACACAAAAAAAAAATGGTTTTATTGGTAAGAGTTTCTTTTAAATGTTAAGTCTATTTGAAGAAGCAAAAAGAGTAGGATATTAAAAATGTTTATGTTAACATATTCTGCCTGATAACACTGTCTATTCATTGTCTACAGCTGGGCAGCTGTAGACAAACATCATAAACTGATCATAATTGCTTTAACTCAAATAAGAACAAGGCTCTTAACAAGTCATTACTTTTCCACTGCCTTCTCTGGGCTACTTATTACAGTTTCACTGGGAGATCTCTAAAAAAAAAAAAATAAATCAGGAAGCCTTTGCATTTCAGGTACACAGTACCTAGTGTACTGTGTACTTCAGTCTTTAACTGAAGAAACTATTACAGCATTATTTTGCAATGGACATTCACAAAGAATGATGATATACTTGTTCACAAAATAGTTTATTTGATCACTAAATGACAAAGTGATTTCAGGGTACTGTGTCAGAAGTCTGGCATCAAAAATTATTCTAAGGTTTGGTCGATCAGTTTTTTCAAAAAGAAACCTGTACCAGAAAGTATTTTTTCATTCAATTGAAAGTTCTGAGCATGTCTACTGTAGTTTTGACACAAAATGTCCAGTATGATTCAATCTCTCTCTTCCTTAAATAAGTTAAATTACAAACTAAAGCAGCAATCTAACTTTCACATACTCATTCTATCTGAAATAAGCTTTAATTTTGCAACCGAATGCATGATTCCCACCTAAGTAATGGAGACCAAGCAAAGAATGAATAGAAAAAGCAGGATACATATGGCTAGCATTCACTTCATACTGGTTCTAAAGACATTCTTGCTGCATGAAGTTAAAAACCAGAGCCTAATTCTTGTTTTGGGAATTACCTATCTGCCTCTGGCATCAGAAGTTTTTACATCTGTCCCACCCTTAGTATCATCAGTGCAAGATAAAAACTACATTAATAGCTGACTTGAAGAGGTACTTAATTTTCCAAAAACAAGAACAAACAGTTAACAGCTACCACAGAGATGACTTTGAAGAAAAAACAACCAACACATGCAAACAAAATGTGTCATCAACCAAAAAATCTGCTACTGACAAAATAGAAGATACTTTGATTGTATGCTGCTATATCATTGTGTTGCAAATTTTTTTGCACTTAATTTATTTCCATGCTTCTGATTTAGAAAGAAACATTACAGACAAACACATACACTCACAAAAATCCATCTACAGGCTGCTTCAAGCATTTCCTGTGACTCAAATGGGATTGATACTTAAAAAGTCTATTTTGACTTGAATTGAAGAGATTTCAAAGTAGCTTCAAACTTGCTTCATCCCAATCAGATGGATGTTTGCAAAAGAGGAATTTTATTTGAGTAGCTATTTCTAATTATTGATAAACACACTTTAGAATGTACAAGCTTTGTTCCAAACACTAAAGGATCAACAACTTGTTTCTTTCTAATGCACAAAAGACAGGCAGAAGACACACAGCAAGACAGGTAATAAAGTACAGTTACAACTTAGTTACATTATTTTCATAGGTCAAATTGGTGGTGATACTTTATTCCTTCCATGTACATGGAAGGTTACATTCTAGAAATGGTTTTAATGTTCAAAGATGTCAGTTCTGGCAAATGAGAACAAAGCAGAAAAGTTGTGAGCAGTAGCACCATCAAGTCTTCTGTGAACAGAATACAACTGAGGAAAATACACTGAGACCATCTAGTTGTTAATACACACACACATATAAAGTTACCAACATTATAGAAATAGTGTTGCAACCACAGAAATTTATTTCATACAAACATAATTCATTAATTGTACTACACAAGTCCACGGAGCCATTTCAGAAGGAACAAAATAAAAGACATAAGAAAACCCATCTGTTGGCCACATGGTTCTAATGTTACCAAAGGTTCACCATCCCAAAAAGCACTACTTGAAATAAAAAGCTACTGTACTTGTAGGAACTTTGATTCGCTTATATAACTGTGCACCAATTAGAAAGTTGTTTTCCCCATATGGATTCAAATGCATTCACCAGCCTTTTGAACGGAAAAGACATTACACAGTAAACTGCTCAGAAGATTCACTGTTATTGACTTCAAAGTATTCAAGCTTATCAGTCAAATTAGATCCACAAATGGAGGAAAACAGTAAACATGACTTATTTTATGAAAAGCTATATTGGAAAAGTCATACTGGCTTCAGATGTAGATAGATGCAGGTATTGACGTATGTGGGCAGAAAATGCATGGAAGTATTATGCTCATGTATACTGTGCTGATTGCAGGATTGGAGACTGTAAATGGCATAGCCAAAACTGTGTAAATATAGATTTTCTACAGGTAGTTTAAGTATTCTGTATTAGTTAATGTGTGGAAAATACAAGTCTGAGCACTTGGCATGAGAGTATGAAATAACATAATAGATACATGAACTGTATTTTCCCTTCAAGTTTATGAAAGGGCAAGCAAAAACAGAGTGGAGCAGGTGTTTAAACTCCCAACTCTAACAATGAGGAAAGACACTACCTGGAAGGAAAGAAAAATGACATATTTCTATGCTCATACACTTTTTAAAAATGCATTTCAATATACTTGTTTAAATAATGAATTAGCCATTTTCTAAAAATGAAGTAGGGTTGGCCATTTTATAAGATGAGGAAACATATTTGTTTCCTGTGCTTCCATGTTTCATTTACAGTGAAGTTTCATCTAAGTGGTTTTCTTCAACATTCGGTTAAGATATTTACTTCATGATGCAGGTCTATGAAATTGCTGAGACATGTTACTAAAAAGAAGGAACAACATTGCTGGAAGGTATCTTCTCATTTTGTTTTGCCTAAATCTATGCCAATGCATTTGGGATCTTCAAACATTTTGAAGATGTATGTTTTGAGTTAGCTTTATCTTAATAAAAATTCAAAATTATTTTTTGTTATTGGTGACAAAATATTCTTCATTTCCATGAAGAACAAGCATATTTTACTTATCTTTCAAGATGTTTTGTCTTCAATAGCATTGGTTTGTTTTGATTTAGTTTGACATCTTCCATTTCTGTTCCCCCATACTATGATCCTTCTCCTAGACGTTTTAGGATATTCCTGGCCTGTTCATTTTAAAATTATCAAGCACTGGAGCTGAAATATCTGAAATAAAGATTTTCAGCACTTATTTGTGTCTCCGCCAATATTTCAAGAATCTCTGTTTTTTGGCAGCCATGTCCTACTATATGAAATAGCTTTAAGCTTTGTTGCTTAAAGTCTGCATCTTGTTCTCTGATTTTGAACATTGAATCTTTTTATCGTATATTTTCAAAAAGCAACTTGCTGTATAACAGCTTATTCTAGAATTTAAGTCATGCTTTCTTAGACTCGGTGTTTAAGGCTCTACAAGGAAAGAAATAATCTTAGAAACATGCAGCATCTTGAGAGATACATGAAACCCCCAAATGAGGTTCACCAAAACACATCAGGAACAGTCTGTATCAACCAAACTTTTGTAAAACACCAATTTTAAATGCAAATAGCTTCTAACACCTCAGGGACCACCTGCTTCCAAAATGAAGTGTAATGGTACGTGTAATTATGGAAAAAATATTGAAAAAAATCACAGAATGAAAACTGAGATTAAAATTATTTTTTTCAGAGCTCAGATTAATTTGTGGAACATAGAAGCTTTTATTGCACATTTCAGATCAGGTCTCGTGGCTTACAATATCAAAAATATGAGAGAGACACTACAAATACCTAGATATCTCAGTAATTCAATTATCAGAAACTGCCAGTTGCTGACTCTTAGATGGGGCACACTAACACTCAGGCACTCAGCATAGCAAGGCAGATTAGAAATTTCATGCCTCTAACTTTAGTTCTATATCACTTTGATTAGCCCTACAAAGAGATGGTAATGCTGGTGTCCTGTATGGTATGGATATATTTCTTAAGATTTCCTTTATCCATCTATAAGGTAACTATTCCTGTGTAATCTCTTATTCATACTCCCTGTAAGACATACGCCACTTCTGACACATTGCACAAATACGGTTTTATTTGGTTGCATTCAATTTTTAGCTTTATCCCTATGAGTTGCATACACAAACACAAACATCTTAGAGAAGTGAGAAATGCAGACCTGTTGCAATCTAGACTCAAATGAGCAATCACCAGGGCAACAGCATCCACTCACGTCCCTCATTGTAGCAGTTTTTTCTGGAATGAAGGGATACAGCATAATTTATCAGACTCATAGGTATTTATATCTGCTCGTTATTCACAAAAGTCTACATCCTGCTTTTACTATGGAAAATAATGGTGGGTAAAAGAGTTACTGATGAAAATCAAAATTTTTAACTTTGGTTTTGCTTTAAGGAGATACCAAATGAGGAAGTGAAAGACTTGAAAACCTATTTTCAAGACCTCAGAAAAAATATTTCACGTTTTACATGACAGCTGGTACCCTGTATATTTTAACATGGTTTGATCTGTATCTATGAACTTCTCATACGAACAAGAATAATGATTTGTAAGTTACTAGCAGATGTAATAAGCAATTTGTGAACATTAAACTGAATTAATCAAATTTGAGGCTGTTCATTATGCATTCAAGTAGAATTCTTTAAACATAGTCTATGAGCTAGTATTTGTACTCTGCTCTTAATTATTCTATATCATCATTTTTGACAGTTCTACTTGCAGTTCAGACACTAATCTATCTGTTTTCCTAAGGCACTCAGTTACCTACCCTTTTTTTTTTTTAACCTTTTAATTCCTTTTTCCAAAAGTCTAAATTTATACCAGATTAAAAAAAAAAAAAAAAAGGAAAAAAAAAAAGGTTTTTGGTTTTTTTTTTTTTTTTTTAGTATTTAGCTTTTAAGTTATTTTAAGTATTCCTTAACATCATTTGTTCTGATTCAGGTCATCACACTGCTGCTCTCTGCTGTCTGTAAGAAGAATTCACATGAAATTGTTACAGAGGTGGCAATCATTCTGGGGTCTGTAACAGTAATGGGTTCATTTTGAATTTTTTTCTTTTATATAACTAATTTTGCTTTCTTAAAAGAATAAATTCCAATTTTATCTGTCAGGAAAAACCATGCAATTTCATATGTAATGCAAAAAAACTTGAGAAGAGTGATAATATTTTGCATAACTGTTGCACTTGCACTGGGATTGTGTATGGACTATCATACACACCCCTTTGTTTCCGCTTTAAGCCCCTAATTTTTCATTCCCTTTTCACACTACAACCTCCCAAATTCAATAATACTTTACAATATGTAAGGAAGAGAGAATAGTTCCAAATTTGCAAAAAAAAGATGCTGCAAATGATCTCTGGGCTGACTACAAAAACTTAAGGGAAAATAGTTGTTAAAATAGTAATTTGCATAGTTTCCATTATGACAAGAGAGGCGATAAAATATTAGGAGACATTTCTCTTGAATATACAATAAGCCTGGTTATGTTAGCATAAAACTTTTAAATAAAGGAAATTCCTAGACAGCTCAAAGATTAAAGAAAAGAAAACCTAAAATACTATGTCAGTTCTTGCATGATTTGTTAAATGGACCATTTGAAGTCTTTAGAATGAATACTCTCCGAGGGAAATATATTTCCAGAAGGGAAAAAAAAAAGTGTTCAACAGTGAGACTTTTTACAGACCTGAGTGTTCCTAGTTATGTTTTAAGATATGCTATAGAAGAAAATAAATAAATAAAAATTCTTGTCAACAGATGGCACAATCCATGCTACCTCTAGTTACTTGAATCTACATGCTAGGTAGAGATCCAAAGCATTTACACTCTGTTTCAGTTCCCGATATGGCAGTGAAAAAGGGCATCTTTAAATGCCTGAAAAAATACAAATTAACACTCAAAAATTTCCACATTGTGAGGCAAGAATACCAGCTGGATTGTCCCCAGCATATGGATGCTATTAGTTAGTTTTCCAGGTGCTCATGGCTACAATCAGTAAACCAAACTGTCTTTAATTACCATTTATAACAAACCAGCATTAGCATATACAGGAGGTCTTACTCAGTTATCAGCAGGGTGCGTTTTACCTAAAGCAGTAATTTTTGTACTGTTATATAGTCAGTTTATCTCCTCACATAACTTGACTCTAACACAAAAGCATTTCATGATAGGTAAGTCGGGATTTCTCAGACTGTATAAAATCTACCTAGAAGCACTATTACCCAAGCAGCCACATACTTCATCCAGGACATGGGAGCAGACCAAAAAATCCCCACCGAAACAACAAGATCCATTGTAGGAGAAAGGAAAGCAAACTGAAGAAGGTCTAAATCTTAAAACCTAACCCCCGTCATACCAAAGCCAGTTAGAATTGGATTTAGCTTTATTTGAAATGTCTCAAAATATACTACTACTTTGAAGATACTCCCAAAGTAGTTGTCAGTACCTGTTGCTTTTTCACTGAAGCAGTCTGTAACCATAGTGGTTATTCCTATTTTGTCTCTAGGTAACATACTTATGATATCCATACTAGTTTCACAAAAAAATAGCTATAATGTGTCAATATATACATATATATATATATATTCATTTTCAAAATATCAAGGAAATAAAAACTAAGCTTTTCTACCCTTCTTTTCATTCCTAACCAACCAAGACAATTATCATTGTATGTTTCTGTAAGAACTAATTGAAGTTGTTCATTCTTTTCCTTGTTTATAAAGAAGCATTAATTCTGTACTTAAAATCATTGTGGAACACTTTTCATAGGTCTTAAAATATGAACGCTAGTGAATCCAATATAAAAACACACACAAAAAAAAGACAATATAAAAGCCCCAAGAGTGTCAGTCTAAAGAAAAAGTAAAGACTTCAACTGGTTTCTGCCCCTAATTCTGAACAAAGACTTGACTTTGGTTCACACAGGAAAGCATTCTACTCAAGAAAGGTTGTTTGTTTGTTGATTTCCCCATTCTTGCCAGATTCAGTTAAAATATCACAGGCTGCTTCAGCTCCTCTCTTATATAGCTGACCTCTGAAGTTTACGCATAGAAGGTGACAGTGCAGCTGGAAGAATAAAGAAAGCAATATACAACTTCTTCAGTTAGAGATGAAGATTCCAGCAGGTGCAATCGATGCACAACACAAGAAAGGTCAGCTTCCTTTGTTATTTCAGAACAAATACCAAAATAACTAAAAGGGAACTATGAAGTGCTTCTGCTAGCTGTAACTAATTAATAGCTTTGGATTAATCCTGCTGGATTCAGAATTAATTCTTGGTCTATATTGGCATTTCTCTTAGTGGAAAATTTACTTTGCATTATTAAAGCCCTGAGTCTATTACATTTGCAACTGACACAGATGTGCACCAGAAAAAAATAATAATTAAAAAAACACTGTTTAAAACTGGTAAACTTGTTAATATGATGATTTTAAGTACAACTTGAAATTCTATTTAAACACCAGTAAACTGTTTTAGTTAAAGAAAATCTTACATGAATGCCAATAGACACGAAAGTGTTTCACTGATAGACCTGTCTTCTCACTTAGATCCTAATTAAGTTTAAGCACGTTTAATGTTAAAGAGAATTAAGTGATTTGATACTATCGTACTTTCAATAGAAGGCAAGAATTTTATTTATATCTGGAATTAACCAATTAATCTCTTGGAAAAGACCACATGTAATAGCCCACTGTAAATCTTTGTGTACTATTGCATGTATTTTACAGACTTGTCTTCTCCTTTGTTATTCCCTGATATTATCACAAAAACTTGCACCTTCTGTCTCACACATCAGACTTGGGCTGCAGCTTAAGGAAGGACACAGCACATGACAAAGGTAAGATGAATAGTAAAACATAACTCCAAGTCCTTGTTACTGGCCATGCCCTTACAAATGTTTGCTTCCTTCCCCATCCCTTTCTCCCAAATCTTGAATTCTTTCTTGTTGAAAGATAGCAACAAAAATATCTCCCCTCCACTGCCCCCAAAACAAATGGGGATCTATCAAACTACTAATAGAAGGTTATGGTTTTTGCATTCATGACTCCTACTAAAAGGTTATTCCACCATCTCAGTCATCAGGTGGTTAAGAACTACCCTGTTCCCCCCCCCCCCAAATCCACTGAAAATGTACTGTATATACTGTACTGAGGATATGCTGTTGTATAGCAACTGGAAAGCAACATTACAAATTTAAGATATATTAGTTTTCTTTTGGCTTGGACTATATATATCTTAGGAAATAAGAGCTTAGCAATGTTTAACAAAGAGATTTTCTTATTTTCTTTTTACTTGGCCTTCACCTTCTGCCAACTTCTCGGTAATATAAATCCAGGGTCTATGACAGTAACAACCTACATACAAGTGAGTTGTAATAACACAAGTGGTACAGCAGGTATCTTCACACCAGATATAGAAACTATTGTACTGACTGTCAATCAACACCCGCAAGATCCCAGATGATTTATCTTTATCAAATCCTGTCACTTTTTCAAGTTCTTTATTACTGGCAAAGCATTTTGAAGAAAACAATCAAGCCCTATCTGGAATCTCTGAAGGTGCTGAAGTGCTTTAACACGGGCAAAGTTAGGACAATGAAAGACATGGGCAAAAATAAGGGAGGGAAGTTTTAGAACACAAATGAACCACAGGGGGCACTTTGGATGTAATACCTGAAGGAGGAACGTACAACAGTTTTTCAAGACATGAGAATGCAAACTCTCTTAATCAGTGGATTTTACAACTAGTGCACTTTGTAAAAGTTTTATTTCTTAGACTCCATGGTCTCCTTGGAATCACAGCCCATGAATGATAAAATTTAATTGATTTTTTGTCTTCCAATTCATCACATTTAAAAATCTTTCAATGGTTAAATGTAGAATAGAAAACATTTACAAATACTCAAAACCTTAACAAGGCTATAAATCAATAGTACCATAACCTGGGCTTTAAGTCAAAAGCAATAGGCTAAAAAAAAATTAATTAGCAAGGGAATTTTTAAATAAGGAAGATGAAGGTATCAGCTCCCCTAAGTAGAAGCTATTGGCTGGGGAAAAAGAGTTGTACAAGTAACATTTTTCTCTAACAAAATGACCATCTCTTCAGTGCTATGATTGTTTGGCGTATTGCTCGCATTGCAATAGTGTGAGGCAGTCCTAATCAAGGACTACTTTAAAACCAGCAAAATAAGGAGCACTTTGCCCTTATGGCCTAATAATTTAACATCTAGATCCCATAGGATTTGTTCAAGTAGAGAAGTTATACTAGCACACATTTACAGCTCAGCCACTTTCTTCAGTAAAGTATGAAAATAATGTCATCTGAGTAAAACACTGATCCCAGTGGAGACTTCAGGAACTTTACTACTCAATTCCATGCTACTCAAACATTTGCTGGTCATTAAAAATTCCAAGGCTTTGCTTGAGCAGAAACACTTGATCAATTACCAGTCTGCTAGGGTGTTTATACAACACCTGAGACAATGCCATGTACATAATTAATATATTATCGCAGAGTAATGGTAAGAAAGAGTCAGCTTATTAAGTGTTATACTTTTTATTAAGCATAGGAAGAACTCCACAGTAGCAAAGTATCAAAAAGAGCCCTAAGGTACTACTTAGTAACGCAGAACGAATGTTTAGCTATTATCTCATTCATTACATTTTACAGAAAATAAGCTATTTTCGTCAAAACATTATACAAAAATACCTAAGATAAAACACAGCTTTTGACAAAGCCATGAGATAGGAAATGCACTGTACCCACTAACCATAATTAACATGTATTACTTCCATTTAGTAAGTGAGGACAGCTAAATACATTCTGGAGAAAAAACATTTTGTTAAATGAAGTGAGATTATTTTTGCTGCTAAGAAAACAAATGCACTCTGGACCTATTACAAACCTTTCTCTGAACAGTCTTCTGCCTCCGACAAAGAATTAAAAGTCTGATTGTACAAAGAGCTACCATTCAGTATAGCTCTTCATGTCCAAAGTAATCCTAATAGATACTAATCAAGTTATGGTACTGCTTGTCTTAAGTAATGCATATTGGTAGTGGTAAAATAATATTAATATTTATTTCCATTGCCATACTGTTTAGGAGCTACAGTCATTAAGAGCCATAGGACACACTGAGCTAGGTAGCAGACTAACAGAACAGAAAGCTTATAAAGTGTTTGAGATAGTAATCCAAGTAGAAAGTTGAAAAGATAACATAAAAATACATTTCTGTTATTGATTTACCACGGGACCAAATTATAGCAGAGTGACCTCACGGCAGCCTGCAGCTCCCTCACAAGGGGAGTGGCGGGGTAGGCACTGAGCTCTGCTCTCTGGGGCAGCAACAGGACCTGAGGGAACGGCATGGAGTTGGGACAGGGGAGGGTCACTCTGGGTGTTAGGAAACCTTCACCAAGAGGGTGGTCAGGCACTGGACCGGACTCCCCAGGAACTGGTCACAGCACTGAGCCTGCTGGAGTTCAGGAAGTGTTTGGACAGTACTCTCAGACATAGGGTCTGATTTTGGGGTGGTTCTCTGTGACCTAGGAGCTGGACTGAATGATCCTTGTGGGTCCCTTCCAACTTGGGATATTCTGTGGTTCTACGAAAAAGATGACAATACTACGGAAGAGATATTTTATTTTATCTTTGCCACTTACATAAAGTTTGCAACATTGGATAAAAGGGGTCATAATGTGACAGGAAATTACCACATAAGATGTGCGCAAGAAAGAGAAAAAAAAAAAAAAAAAAAGAAAACGTTTTCTCACTCCTGTATTTTGGCTGCAAGTTAGGTAGGATCCTGAAGCTCCACATAGCAATTCATGTCCAAGTTTCTAAAGTTCGGGCAGTTCAGGCACATTCTTATTCCAGGTTCTGGTTCTGCAGTAAGTATGCACTTAAAATAAAGTCAAAACATCTCTTATCAATCTTATCTATCATCATTGATAATAAACAAATTTATTATCAATGGCATGAGCTATTCTTTTAAGGAATAAAATCTATAAAATCTATTAAAAAACACCAAAGCTGCACCCAAGGACAGTACATTTTGTAATGTTGGACTACTTGGGAATTCAGCTTTATTCCATTCCTTCCTGTAAGGAAGGACTTCCTTATCCTGCAAATAAACATACATGGTCCCCAAATAAAACTTTTAGTGAGGAAAACCTATCAAATGTTTCACTGGACATAACAGAACAAGCTAAACATACTGAAAACAATTTCAAAGGAATCCAAAGAGCAGGATAAAGTTTAGTTACAACCCTGTTATAAAGAGAGCTTGTCTTCTTTGATTAGAGATAATCCTCTATTTCCACAAGTTTCAAGAGGAAAAAATGGTTGGTGAATAAAAATGGAGAATTTTGTAATTACTATTGTTTCAGACAAAAAAAAAAAAAACACATTACTTTCCTCTATGAAGTCTATGATTAACAAAATTTTAGAATCCTCCTTTTCTCTGCTAGAAGTGTCCATACTATCTTACATTGTTGGCACTTAAAATTACTGGATTTTATTTAACAGATACAGCAGTCATAATACATTTAAGATAACTATTTAAATTTTGGCTGTAATAACATTATAATGTAAAGAATCCTAATTTTATTGGCCTTGATAAATCTAAGACTAAATTTGCTCAGACATTTTATCTTGCTTGACCTTACAGAAGTTAAAGAAATTCATTTTAAATGTAATGAGTTATATTCCTTCATTTTGAGCCTTGTTTATCTCCGTAGGCCTAATTTGGAAACAAAATTATTTCTAGTGCTTACTCAAATACTGATAATGAAACTACTGAATGCATTTTTTCAGTGTCTATAGTAAAAATAATAAGAACTCATTTGGAGGGTCTGTATTCTTAGTACTGCAAAAATGAGATACTACCTCAATTTACTTTCATTCCTATGGCATAGAGCTATAGGAATAATCATGGACACTCAATTAAAAATAACATTCATTACAAATTTACAATTTGTCACAAATTCTCAGTACTGATCCCTTGAAAAACCATGTAAAATATTTACAATATTTCAAGACTCAACTTCAATTCAATTTTAAATCCCACAGGAAGAGATTACTTTTCATTTACTCCTACACTTTTAATTCAATGACAATTAAGTATTTCATCCACACAGACACGATTTCCAAAATATATTCTGTATAACATGGCTCTACAGATACTTTCTTAACCATCAGAAATGCCTCTAGGCCACACACGAACTGGATAACTATAATGGATAAATTTGGTGGTCATACAAATACACACACAAAAAAAAAGCTATGACAAAATTGAATGGAATCTGGAACTTTAAAGTAATGAACTGTATAAAACTACTACTGTTGGCTGTCTGCTTTTTGTCTTTCTGATGATGCCTAACTTAAAAAATAAAAGTAAAATCAGTTTCAGACATCCTTCTTTCACATATGTAAGGGGGAATGGGCTAAAATTGTGCCAGGGAGGTTTAGGTTGGATATTAGGAAAAACTTCTTTATTAAAAGGGTTGTTAACCACTGGAATAGGCTGCCCAAGGAAGTGGTTGAGTCACCATCCCTGGAGGTCTTTAAAAGATGTTTAGATGTAAAGTTTAGTGATATGGTTTAGTGGAGGACTTGTTAGTGTTAGGTCAGAGGTTGGACTCGGTTATCTTGGAGGTCTCTTCCAACCTAGACTATTTTGTGATTCTGTAACATAAGGCAGAAATTCCCAAATTTTCAAACAAAAAAGTGAGTTGAATTTTCTTCATGCTTTAACCAATCATTTCCATTGTACAATCCCTAGATGTAAAGGTAAAACAAAATGGAACTGTTGACTTGCCATATGGCATCAGCCTATTCTGATACTTTGTCACTACGAGCCCTGTTCAACATTCAGTCAATCTTGAGATGTCTTTTTTTTTTTTTGAAAATGCAGTTTAACAAAGAAACATCAACCCATCAACCTTTCCACCACCTGCAATATAAGAAAATGTGTGGGCTGATGTGGAGAGAAATCTCTGCTTTTCTGATGCAAAGCTGCGAGCATTGGATAATATTAAAGCACAGACAATCCACAGAGGAACTACATATTCAGATTGTTTCAATGAATATGTATATATGAGTCGTCTGATTATTTTTCTTAAGGGAAAATCTTAGGCCAAACTAGCTTTGCTTTGATGTATCTCAGAAATTATTTGTGTGTACCTCAGTATTTTCAGAAATGCCAATAAAGAAAAACAAAACAAAGATATATTAAAAAAAAAAAAAAAGCCAAAATCTTGTCTCAAACTGGTTATGCTGGTGTGTTTTAAACCAGGCAGTGATTAAAAAAAAAAAAAGTCACTTCATCAGAGAAAAAATTCAAGTTTTCTAGGGCTAGCATTTCCCATAACTAGCCACAGGATAAGCCACAGGATATAGAAGAATCAGGACTGTCTGAATCTTGCCCTAACTTCACCCTAATTCTAGTCTCACATACTCTACAACTCCAAGACTGTTCTACGGTATCCTTTGGTTTTTTATTCCTTTACATCTCTACTAAAGGTATTTCACATTTCAACTTCTGGGAGATACTGCAAAACAGATGAATAGCTGTTGAATAGTAAGTTAAATATATACTATTGTTTATCATTAAAAGCAAGATTCTTTAGAGAAGCTAACACTAATTCACATAAAAACCAAAGCAACATAACTGATAAAAAGTGAAGTAGTAATCAGGTTTTAGTACAAAATCTCTTTTTCTGGACAAATTCAGAACTATTTTTTTTTTCCATTGAACTTCTGTTTCTAAACAAGTTTAGTTTTTCTTCCCATTGCAGAGACAGAAACATTCCATAAAATCAAGCTCTGAACTTCTATCCCTGCAGTTAATTTGGTTCTATCTAAATTTCATCTGTAATAGCTGTCTGCTTTTCCTCTGATTGCTAGAGGACTGCTAGAGTAGTTTGAGTTGGAGAGAATCTTAAAGACCCTCTGGTTCCAACCCCCTGCCATGGACAGGGACACCTCCCACCAGACCAGGTTGTTCAAAGCCCCATACAGCCTGGCCTTGAATTTTTCCAGGGATGGGGCATCCACATTTTCTGTGGGCAACCTGTTCCAGTGCCTTATCGTCCCCATAGTGAAGGATTTCTTTGGCCTCTACTTACATATGCTATTGAAGCAGTAGCTCCAGAAGAGACTGGGCTGTGCACATAATGCTTATCTTCCCACAATTAAAAATATCAAATAAAAAAAACAGTCCAAATATGAATTCAGCATGTTGAAACAACGGAAAGTAAACCCCTTGACTGCTCAAAACTAGCATCTTTCATAGCCACACTTTCAGGTTAGCTTTTTAAAGAAAAACAAAATTGAAAGGAAATCTAACCTCTACCTTAATTAAAAATAGAGGTTTGCTAGCTTTGTGGCTAATTAACTAAAATTTCTCCTCAAGTTATAACATATTTAATGAAGTTCTAGAAACTAGACTGCCCACCTCCAGTACTGAAAAGAATCTTCCTCTCCTGCCAGATCCAATTAAAAAAGATGGGGAAAAGTGCTTTGGAGATAACATTTCCCCTTAAGTATACTTCAGTGACACATATTACACAAAAAGTTGGAGATATTTTATTTTGGACTCTCAGGTCTGAAATTCTTCAGGATGCCAGTTACTCCCCCTCTGCATGCATCCCCCACCCCCCTACTTCCCCCAGCCCAGACTACATCCACATCTAAGGCACATCCAAGATCTAAGTACTTTCATGTATACAATCTTTGATGTTTTGCTCAGCTACAAACATTCTGAAATCCTACAAAATCTCTCAGCATTTATTTGCAACAACAAAAAAAATTGTTCTGAATTTTAACCTAGGGGCTTCACTCACAATTGCTGCTAGACTTGAGAGTAATTAAATATGACACAAGGTGGTGTCAGGTTGGATTAGGTTTAATAAACTGCATCAACAAAGAGTTTCTCTGTTCATGTTACTGGCAATTCTTTGCACTACAGCATTGCTTATGTAACACCAAAATTTAATATCTATGAACGTGAAAAGATAGGGTCAGATTGATCCCAGAGAACATGCTATAACTATGCTATATCAGCTATAATTTCACCCTTCTATAGAAAACAAATATCCATAGATTAACATTTACAAAAAACTCTCCCCAGCCCGTCCCCCTCCCCCCAACTTTTTCAGTGACAAATTATTTCAAGAGAAAAAAATATTTAGTTTTCCTACCACAAATGTTCCTTTTCAGTGAAATTACTAAAGAGAAGGAATTACAACGTTTCAACAACTGTGAATTAGATAACTTTTAGATAATCCCACAAAACTTGCTTGTAATCCCATCCATCAGGTTTCAAAAATGGTAACAACTTTCTCTTCAGAAAATATTCCAACACATGAAGTCACTTCAATTTTCAAACCAAGGACAGGACATTTATGTAAGGTCTGTTAGCATGCATTGAATGTAGAAATTAACAGTCTAGATGAAGTCACAAAAACAAACCAAAGTTTACACTACAATAACCAGAAATTTTGATTTACCTGAAACTTCAAGTTGGTAGCATTTTGCTTTCAGCATTGTGCAGGATTTCCTATTTTAGTTCTCTAAAATCATAGACACATGAATTAATTACACAGAAGAAGGAACAATTTATATATTCCCACCTGCAGCTCAACTTCTCATATTGCTAGGATGTGGGATTCACATCAAAAATTGATAGCATTAACTCAGTTTCATTGACAACAAAATAAGCATAGTATTTATGCTTTTTTACACTACCAATCTGTCTGGCATGGAAAGGTAAAGTAGTAAGTAGCAGTGGTTCCAACAGTAAACACTCATCGGGCTCGACAGTCATCTCTGGTTTGCTCCCTCCTAGTTCTTTTCTGCATTTGAGGGCAATCAAAAATTTGGAAAGAGTAGAGCTCCATATGTACGCCCAACTCTGACCCAGTTTTTCATAAGAACTCCTTTTTTACCCTAACAATGGGTGAAATTAGAATTTTTTTTTTTTAAAAAAAAAAAAAGAGAGATGAGCTAACCTTGAATGAAGTGCTAGTTCAGAATTAAGAGATTGTTATTTTTTAAAATATAACTGGCAAGATTATATTTTTACCAAGAACAAATACTCCTAAACCAGGCATTTAAAGTTGTGTCCTTTTGTCTACTTTACTTCAAAATTAAGAGAGAATGGCAGTTTTCTGAACAATTAACAAGCTGCCTAGAGGAAAAGTAGCTATTTTTATTTTTTGATGCACTTAATGCATCATGATTGTACATGTGCTAAAAATTCAAAACAAAATTTGAAAAGCTCAACAATGATGCTAAAGTGCATGTTCTTTACCAGTTACTTTTGAGAGCCAAAGTAGAAAGAGGCAGGTAGTTGTCTTAACCACTTTTGCAGCTTTGAGTTTTTCTTGCGCTCAAGGAGTATCTTAGGCAGTACTTCAGCCAGCTTACTTTTGTGTTACAAAAAGTACAGAAAAAACACAACATAGAATTTGAAGCAAATACTACAATTTTGTATAATAAAGCGAACTAACACATTCACTTTCTACACTTTTCACAGACAAACTGATCTAGAATACAGCATTCTTCATTCAGATTTATTTTACCTGCACATCACACGATGAACTGTTATGAAGAGTTTCTTAAAACTAAATCTCTCTCTCCCAGGCCTCAGTATAGTCAGCATGATTGGCTGTTCTTTTCCAATTAAGTCCTCATTTCATTTGCTATTCATTTGTACTTAAACATAAGGCACATTAATCTCTACAGAGACTCCAGTTAACTATTAGGAAAGCAAGAAGTAGAGCTTAAGGACATCAAGTTTAATTTTGAAGATCTATTATATTTACAAAATTTGGACCTATATTGATGCAAATTAACATCCTAAAGCGAGGTTATACGATTTAGCAATTTTCTGATCTGCTGTAAACAGTCTGTTCAATGAAAAAGCAACTATTTTAAGGGTAATGTTGGAAAACATGCCAGAGCAACATATTTATTGATTTATAAGAAAAAAGGCCATATAGAAACAACTGATAGATCCACAGCCCTCTAACATCATAAAAAGTATTCTGTTCGGTTTCACTAGGCTCTGCTCATCCAGTCTATTCAAAGCTTCTCTCTCCTGACTTGAAGGAAAAGCCATTCAGGATGAGAATGTGTGCTGTTAGATGTCTTATTTCTTTTCCTTTAGTTTTGCAAGTTCCTACCCTCACCTTCAAGTATGTGGCTCCCTACCTCTTCCAACAAAACATCAAGGCAGGACAACAAGATAATTTCAAAAGCCTTGAAATTGATTCCTTAGAACAGTAATCCAAATAAATTACTGTAGGGTTTTTGAAAAAAAAAAAAATAGCTGTCCTCCCTTATGTTACCGAAAGTAATAAAATATACTACATAGTTCAAGAAATGAGCAGCTTTCTAGCCTAGTCAGACCAAAAAACCTTTTTCACTTCGTATTTAATCTCATGTAATGTTCCTTTATTAAGGAGCTCCAAGCATAACTTACCAACTACTTATCTTCACCTAATATACTCATATCATTTGAAGTCTGTATGCAAACAGAAGCATATCTAACACTAAGTTCTTCAAATGAAAAGAATTCTGTTAAATTACAGAAATGATTTATTATCTACATACTCATTTAGGCATCTGAAATAAACTGAGTCAATAGGGATCATTAGCTTTGTTACCCCCTTAAGGAGGAATTTTGCAATAGAATTTGATATTCCAGTTCACATCCACTTCAATAAAGCCTCCTGCATAGTAACAGCTACAACACATTTTAAAGTTCCACAACAGCCAGTTTACTGACAGCACCATAAGAAAGTCACACAAGAAGATGCTTTCAGTGATGCCTTGCAGTTAGAAAAGCACAAACATCAAAATGAAAGAAGTTTAAATTAAACATTATTTAAATTGAACAAAATCATTAAAAATTAGCTGTCATCTTGGCCTATTAGAGTAATTTATATTTTTCTTCATTTTCTCTTTAAAAGATACAGGTTATTCTATTAGATTTTTACTGATATTCAATCAATGCTACAATAATTTTTTTTCAAATTTATTTTTGCCCTAGAGTTTGAGTCATACAGAATTTCTGAGAAATCATAAATATGCATTTCCAAGCTAGCACAGGATTTAGATCTCAAGGACAAAAAGACAAAAAAAAACTTTCATGAGTTTTTTTCTCCACACTGTGGCTAGAAATAAAAGTAGCATCATTGCACTTTTTTTTAGGTGTATAATGTCTTTCTACTGACACAAAATGCTGACAGAACCGAAATAAGGTAGAGATTTAACTCTGTAGGGAGACAAAGAGAGAAACGAAGCACAAGAGCATAAAAGGACACTTTTCTGTCTAACACTAAAGTGTCTAAAAACCATAATAGTTTAAATTTTCCTAGAGGTCCCTAAGTGGTATTCATTACTTAATCAGCTTTTTTTTTTTTTTCAGTAAAGTTCTTCCAAGTTTCAATTAAGAAAAGCAACACTCAGTATAGGCTGCCAACAAGTGTCATTTGAGCACTGCTTTCATGACAACACATGTTGAAGAGATGATATAGGACCTATTAAAAACTCATGAAGGTGAGCCTTAGTTTGCAAGGTTTTTACAGAATTTTCCAGGTACTTAAAATGTATGCGACTTTTACAGATACTGTGAATCTAAATGTCATCTTTGCCTCAATTTTTGATGCTCTGTCTTGAGTCATATCCACATCCCAAGGACAAAGCCTCATTTCAATTCTTCAACCGATGACTGTGGAATCCTTGTTATGCAACTTCCCAGTTATGGGCTACTTTTTAGAAATGTCTCCATTTACACGCCACAAAAATCAACTGCTTGATGCTTTTTAGTACCAAATCCAACCCCGTTTAAAATTTGAGCCTGAGATACAACCAGCACCTGCAATGACTATGCGTGTATATTTAAAGGCCACTGAGTAGTATTACTGTGCATATGATGGCCTCTGCCTTACAAGCATTGAACAGGGACTTAGGGGGACAAAGTATCCTAGCTTTTTGAACTTTTCCCCCTTTTCTTTTGTAACTTCTGATTTTAAAATGAAGCACCAACATTTAAAGTTGCAAGCCTTACATTTGTCAATATGCACTGCCTATCCTTAGATAGAAACACAGGAACACTACACAAGCAGAGATCTCTAAATACTTCAGTCTGAAATCCTCCTGGAATAAATTAAATGGCATTTCCTACATGTTTTCTCCTACAAATACAAAACAATCACATTAAATCCAACCTTTAGAAGAACTACTTTCCAATGCAAGATTCCTTCCATCAGCTGATATAAACTTAATTCTTTATCACAGAATTAAAAAAAAAAAAAAAAAAAAAAGATTGTGAAGACTGTGATGATATCTATGTGCAGGCATTGATCTGTAAGTCCAATGAAAAGCATTCGGCTTTTCCAAGATTAAATTCACTGTCTTCTATAGATCACTAGCTCTGCAAAAGTAGTCGGAAAGAATTTGCGTGCTACTGCACTTGCACTGCTTTAATTATAAATTAAAGCACCTTCATAGTATTTTCCACTTTAGAAGCTCATGTTTTACTAGCAGTGGTTTCCCTGTGTGCACAATATTCCAGTAATAACAACTTTCAAATTTCAGAGACCTCAGCTGGTGGAAACCAGGTTATTTTCATCTACTTATTTCATTGCTTTTTTGTAATCACTTTCTAATAATTCACAACCTTCTAGCTTAGTTTGACAAAAGTGCAAATCTGTTGTATTTGATTACTGTCCTGCCTCTGGCAGGAATCTGATGAAAGGTTTCTTTACAAGTCCTGGTAAACCTCTGTTTGCTTTTATGTCTAACAAAAGCTTGAAAAAAAAAAAAAAAATCTTAACCAGGCCAATTTTGTGCTAATTTATTTAAAGCTTTGTCTTTGGTTCCTTACAGCACTTAAGCCTATGATGTAGAATGATTAGTGTTAACCTTACACAAAGCTTATTTCAGGGACTGAAAGTCATAAATACATTTTCAATTTAATTCATCACTGGCATGCACGTTCTATACTTGCTTACATTTGGGCATAAGGGTTGTTGAACTGTATAATTCTGCATATTCAGAGCAATCAAGTTCCTTAATTTTATACTTCTGACAAAATACAGTTGGTGTTTACCTTTCCACATGTGTGGATCTTGAAAACATTAAGAACGTTAATTATGCATTATCCTAGCATCTCATCTAGTTCCAGTTCTATAATTAACACAACTATACTGAATATTTCAAATATAACGAGGCTATAAAAATTATCATCACTCCGTAACATGGAATTATTTTTTTTCCTGGACCTCAGCTGGTTTGTAGATTATAACCTGAAGTACAATACTGGATGATTCTTTCAAATTCATAAGCACTAGTATAAATGCCAATGGTATTTTATTCATATATATGTAGAGAGACAAACCCTCCTTTAAATCTTTAGGAATTTTTAACATCAACACTATTTTGTGTCAAAACACTGCAAAACTGTTTTGTAGTAGAATTTTGAATATATGCTTCATTTAACACTGGGTTGCTTTTGAAGTGGTCCAGGTGGTAGTTTTCAATTCCAAATGCTTTTCTTTGCATGCTGGGGAAAAAATAAATAAATAAATAAATAAATCCATCCACTCATGATTTTATATCTGTTAATTATTACGCTTTTTAAAGTAGTGAATTCTTATTTCAAATTTGAATTCCAGATTTTCAGACTTTTCCAATATTCAACACAGGTCTAATCTAGATTTTTTGTCCCTTCCAAAAGGGATTTTAGTGAAGGGTTTTGATAAGCACAGGAGGGAATTACATCAACTTTAGAAAACCTCTCCCCCTGAAGAGTTAGAGGAAAAATATAATCAAATGCTAAACCCAGTGTTAAAGTAATACAAATCAAAAAACTGTCTAACCCCAGGGAATTCAAGGGCATAGTAGGAATAGGCGCACACAAGAAGCAATTGCTTTTAATAGAGAATACTTAAGAAATAATGGCTTTTCACCCATTCTGTGCAAGTTACTTTAAGCTCAGATACTGTGCATCTGAACATAAAAAGCACATGTGCAAAGATAAATGTATTTTCGGCAGAAAAAATCTTCAGCTACAGTTGAGCTGAAGCAGGAAGCCTGGTAGAATTGACTATTGCATAAAAAAATAAAAATAAAATAAAAATTAAAAAAAAAAAAAACACCACAGATAATGTGATAGGCACCATTCATTAGGATTTAAAGAAAAAAGAAAAAAAAAACTCTCCAAAACTCTTTCTCAGGAACTAAAAGCAACTGAGAAATGAAGCAGCTTATTAAAAAATTATGCTCAAATACAGTGCCACAATTACTGACAATGTAGGGCATAGGAAATTTCATAATGAACAGCCTTTTTTTCTGGTAATTTTTCAAACATGTTTTAGTCATTTATAGGAGAATGCAAAGGGTATCCAGGTAACCTGGATCCTAATGGGCTTGCAGTTGTTTGGTCAGCTGCCAGAGAAGAGTAAAACAGTTAAAAACCTATGCAAGCCTTGTCCACAAGCCCAAAATAAATGCATTAGCAGTAGAATAGGCATCTCTGACAGCCAAATTGTCACAATCAGATTTCAGAACTAATATTCCACTGACAGCTCAGAACAATTCTTAACCTTGCTTTCTGCCTGAATATTCCAAGTATTGCAAGCAGATATTTTTGAGAAGCAACTCTGGTCATAGGGAAAGCATTGATATTGTTTATACCATCATCTTTATGGTTTTTATGATACTATGTGTACAAAAAAATATTGCATTTGGCCAAAGAAGAAAGGGCAGACTGTCAGTCTGTCATCATTTGGAATCACTTACAATAAGTAGTTTTGTTATAGTAAGTAATGAGCCAATATCTAAAATTTGATGTAACATCTGTTATTAATATTACAGATACTTTAATATTTAAAAGTAAAAGCATCTTTATGTACTTCCAGGCATACTGCATACTGAGATCCCTCAGTGTATTTAAGGATTCTTCTGTTCCTTTGGCTTTCCTGCAATATCAAAAACAAGTGTGCAATGCCTGCAGTGCTTTCCCTAGCATTCAATAGAATGCAAGTATTTCAGACAAAGAGACATTATTTTAAAAAAAAGCACATGGTCAGATCTGCAGGGATAGCACAAGCTTGAGGTCCTGCTTTCATACAAGGAAGTTAACATTCTTAATGTCTCAAAGGTCTTATGAGTTTATTTCTGATATATTAGCTTTTTTTTTTTTGATGGATTTCCACTATAGAGATTTAGATTACAGAATTAGATTACATTTGAGAACAGAATATATCTTGTGTGTGGAAACAATACAGTTATATAATGCAGCACTAGTATGAACATCTGTTTCCGAAAGGTAAACTGACACATGCAGCAGTACTACTGCTTTCAGGTTTTGTGCAACTCCCCTCAGTAATAGTAAGTATCTGTGCAACCTGATCAACCCACAGCCATAGGGTTTTTAATATTGCATCCCAAAGTGGCAGTATCATTGGTTCATTTTGGTCCAGCTCACATGCTGTGGCTTCTGGCCTTTGATTTCCTTACACTAATTTGGAATAATTTCTGACATTAGCCCTGATTACTTCCAGGAAAACCTGTGGGTGATTAAAGCAATTAAGAACACATTTTGATTTTTCAAAACTCTGTAGCTGCTTTTAAGCTATGATCTTGGTATCAGGTAATGTAGCATTTGGTTGCACCTGAAATGCAATCTCAACCTCAATTATCAAAGCCACTAAATTACAAGCAATTAGCAAACAAAACAACAACAAAAATCCACAGAAGATTTTACAAGTATTACTGTAGTTTTAACTAGGAAAATAAATTGATATTCAAATGCCTACAGTGGTTCTTAGGTTGTATAGTGACAGGTCTCTCCTTAAGGCATCTGTGTAATTTTATTATTGACAACACTGCTGCTAGGTAAGTTTATTTTACTGATATAATTAAGCTGATGAAGGTAAATTTGGCCCTAACATTAAAACGTTCTTCCAATTCTACCCATTACTAGCCACTAGATATGCTTCCCCTAATGATTCACTAAAACAAGTTTGGTGTTTTTCTCCCTCTTGCAGACAAAGAGAGCAGATCTCTACCACAATTCTCTGAAGCAATACATTTACATATGTATCAACTCTCATTAATTTTCACTTTCATGATTCAAGACAAACTGACATTTTTCTTTCCACTAGTTAAATAAATTCTTTCCACAGTATTTCAAAGGCTGTTTTTAGCCCATGTTTTTGTCAGCAGATTAAAGGTTTTCTAGTGTTTGGGGTTGACAAGTATGAGTACCCAGACGTTTACATTGCAATCAAGCTATTCATCATAAAAAGTTTCAAATAAGAACTCAGAAGCAATAAGAGTGTATTTTTTTTTTTTTTTTTTTTTATCACCAAGCAATACTTAGACAATCAGAATTCAAGGCCTAGGAAACTTTTTTAAAAATGAATAGAAAGCCTTATTAAGCTTAAGCAAAACTCAAATAATATTTTAACCTTTTTATATTTTAACTATATTGAAACATGAAAAATGAAGGAAGAATCATACAGAGTAAAAAGAGGACATATGGAGTGACATATTTTCATGCCTACCTGCAGGTCAGTTTAGAGAGAACTTTAAATTCCTAATCCAAAATTCACTAACATTAACTCTTAAAACATGGGGTTTTCAGCCTTGCTATCTTTTGCAAAATTCAGAAGCAAAAGGAAAATGCGCCCATTTATATATGGTGAGCTTGATGTTAAATAATACCACCAAGGTAACAGATGGAGGTATTTAGACGTCCATATATATCTAAGCTTTACCATGCAATTCACTTAAGATACACTTAAGGAAGAGCAAAGATGTTGTTCTTTTTTTTTTTTTTTTAATAAAAAAGGTGTTCTAGTAAAACTCCTAAACACTTGCAAAAAAAAAAAAGACAACCATAAAAATATTAGAGAAAAATATTTAATTACTACCCTTTATCTTCCTTAAGAACTGAAAACATCACCCAGTGGCTAACGTGACAGAAAGCTTGGTGATCCTGGAAGTTCCTTAATGTAGCTAACTCTTCAGAACTGCCCACTGGAACTTCTTCATAGGCTTCAGGATTCAGTAAAAATTCAGTGCCTCATGCTATGTTCCAGAAACAAGCCCAAAGCAAGGTCACTTTTCGCAATAATTCTACTGTTACAAGTAGTAAGGAAGCCATCCTTCTTCTTCAAGGTTAAAGGGAACAAAACTAGGAAAAAACTGCCAAATTTTATACCCTATCACACACGTGAAAGACTTCCACACACTCCATAGCATCTTTCTCATCCTTAGTTTTTCAGTCAGAAATAGGAAATTTACCTCGTTTTGTGCAATAAATTACAAGCTTGACTTGAGCTGCCCACTGACTCAGACTCATTCCAAAGACCTAGCGCATACTCACAAACTCACCACGGGTACAATTAATTAACCTAGAGGGCAATTATGCCTGCTTAAACTTTGCAATCAATACAGCTGTGTATTAGCTATTGAAACAACTGCAAAGCAATAGAATACTGATTACAATCACCAGAAAGTAATTTACAAAGTCATGTTTTTGTTTTTTGAATGTTTTGCTTATATTGATGATATTGCCCCTAGTAATAAATTAGAACAAGGGATAATAAATATGAGAGATACAAATAATGAATTTAGAAAAACACCATTAGGAAAGACAGGAAATAGACTATTTGTTTACAAACTTAGTTAAAGAAATGTTCATATAACAGCAATCTACTTCTTTCTTTGCATGCTCTACAGAATACAGGATTGATTCTAATTACACAGTATAACTAAGGTCTCACTGACTGAGATTCAACAAACCTCCTGCCAAATACCTACAGAAGATCAGAAGGAGAAATATATATCAGTTATGATTTGAACCTAGGCTGAAAAATAATACAGATTAAAAGCATGCTTAGTGTTGTTAGCATTAAACAGGACGCTCAAATATATCTCCCAACAAAGTGGAGACTTTTATTTTTGTTTTAAAGTCATCTCTGCTAAAAGACCCGAGGGAGGATGAACGCTTTTTTTTACTGTTTCCATAGCTTCTCCATAATCCACCTCCCTCTATATGCAGGGACCTATCAGAGACCTCTGACTTCTCCAATAAATTTTAAAGTACTGTTGGTCACAGTTTATTAGACTGTGATATATTTTCTAAATCAAAAGGCCATGCTCTGAATGAAATACGAATAGCAAAGAATTCCCTGTCAGTCCTTCTGCCAGATATCAACTGAACTGGTAAGCTTTCTCATTAACCAAAAGAGGTTTTAATTTAAAACCTTGGAGACTAAGAAATACTTAAAATGAGCCTCTTTTCCTGATTTCTTCTGGGATTTAAGGCAGGCTCTGTAAGCCAGATGCTCTAATTAGCACAAACTGCAGCTTTGCTTGTAAAAAGAAACAAATTAAATAATTAAATCTTTATTCTTCTGTTTCTCAGTAAGCCACATTCCCCCCCGCCCCCGGGGCCCCCCCCCCCCCAAAAAAAAAAAATCCTAAGTGAGCTGTAAAGGTAGAATATATTTCAGATAACTTTAGTTTGACAGAGGTAGGAAAAATGTTGCTAATTTTTCTTAATATACTAGCTTGATTTTTCTTATTGACATTAATTTCTATCAGTAACTAGAGAGCACTAAGCTGTACTCAGTGAAAAACCAAGGGGAAAAAATCTTCAGCAACCTCACCATCATCACTTAGGTCTGTACGCATGTGCAAAGCTTCAAGAAGTAAAATGAAGTCAAGAGCAGCCTCAGAAAAGACCTGGAGCCCACTATCTCCCTGGAGTTCATAGGACCCAGATTGACATTAAAGCAGGTATAGCTGCCTTCATAACTGTAAAAGTATTTCCATTTAGACAGATAAGATTAGCCATGTATTATGTGGCTAATATACCACATACATGGCTTAAGGTAGCTAAACCCATAGCATACCGGGTTTTGTCTGTTTACTTTTAAAAAAGATAACTGGTTCCTGACACAAAACAATGGTTTTAAATAATCTAATATTGTAAGTACATATCATAACTCTAAGTTGTTTTTAAAATTACACTAAAACCTATTTTGCACTCAATAGTCACCATGTAATTAATTCAAAGTCAAGCAATACTAATTCTGAAATTCAAAACTAATGTGTTACTGTTCACACAGTTTCTGACGTACTGCTTTTATTATAGTCAGATCTCCGTGTACATTTCTGAAGATGAAAGAAAACATGACATTCAAAGGGGATGGAAGAGACCTCATTCTCAAGAGCACATTCACATTTGGTGCTGGATAACAGCCACCATGAAAAGAGATCTGAAAGACTCATTTTTCCCCACAGTGCTGGAACAGTAGTGTCTAACAGTAATGATCTTTGTATATGTTTATATACATAAAACACACAACGCAATGAGGTAGGGTGGGAATAGCATTTCCAATTGTGTTCTCAGCAAGGAGAATTAATTAGCAAACAATATGGATTAAAAATAAGCATTACTTGAAAAAAGTCTTCACTTTCATTAGATTTGAAGACAGTCTACAATTAGCTGTTAAATAAACCTGCAACAAAGATGTTAAACATCCAGCTGAATGTCAAGTCATGCCCTGACAAAACAAAGAAAGAGCCAAAGTAAATTTAGAGATCCAAATTTTCTTTACATTCTTTCTTCAAATAAATTTTCAGCTTTTGATCATGTTTCAAAATACAAAAGGGAATCTGTCAATACAACAGAAAAAAAAAATCTGACTATGCCAACCTCAAGCAACACACCTAATAAATGAGTAGAAATGCCCAGCTGCTGTTTATCACCCTCAGTAACTTTTCTCCCTTTGTCTGTTGTACCTATTTTTCTCTATCTTACAGTGAACCCATAAGCTAGATCCAATAAAGGATTTAGTGTCTCAGAAGACAGGTTCTCTAATATGTATTATTTTAGTCCCACAGCACTCAAAAAGGGAGCACAAAGTCCTGGGCCAGATGCCTGCGGTTCCAGCTAACTAGTAAACAATTCCTTACATAAGGATCTCCCCCCCCAAAAAAAAAGCAACAAAAAGTAGGCATTGAATTGGTTAATATGTGCTAAATTACATCTCTAAAATAAATTTTAACACTATAAAAATTAATAGAATAGTTCAGTCGGAAGGGACTTAAAAAGATCATCAGAAGTCCAACTACCTGACGGCTCCAGGACTAACCAAAAGTATATTCTTAAGGGCATTATCTGAATGCCTCTTAAACACAAAGAGGGATCAACCACTTCTCTAAGAAGCCTGGTCCAGTGTTTGACCCCCCCTCTCAGTACAGAAATTTGTCCAAACACCCCAGTAAGAACCTCCCCAGCACAGCTTTGTGCCATTCCCACCAGTTCATCAGTTCCCGGGGAGAAGAGGCCAGAACCTCCTCTCCGCTTCCCCTCCTCAGGAAGTTATAGAGAACAACGAGGTCGCCTCTTAGCCTTCTTTTCTCCAGACCGAACAACCCAAGGGTCCTCAGTTTCTCCTCACAGGAGATGCCCTCCAGCCCTTCAACCAGCTTTGTTGTTCTCCTCTCAATGCTTTCAAGGACCTTAACATCCTTTTTATATTGCTGGGCTCAGAACTGCACACAACTTTCCAGGTGAGGCTGCACTAATGCTAAATACAGCGGGAGAATCTCCTGTTCTGGCCTGCTGGCTATGCTGTTTATTGCACCCCAAAATATAGTTTGTCACCTTGGCTACCAGGGCACTCTGCTGACTCACATTGAGCCTGCTGTCACCCAGCACCCCAAGATCCCTTTCTGCAGAGCTGCTCTCTAGCTAATAATAAAGTTACAGATTTGTGATTCCTCTAATTTCCCTCTTAAGAATTAAGGCTCCTCATTATTATCCTATATTCCTCTAATAAACAGGACTGTTAATTAACTGGTGGAAATAAAAGTCAATCATTCTCTCCATTCTACTTAAACACAGGACATTGTCCTTACTTGAACGTTACACCAAACTAAAGCAACATACCAAGAATTCCAAGCATTGATGCATCTGCTTTTTAATCTTTTCCTCTCCTTACTCTAACAACGTAGTGAATGAGCAAATATGGCTTACACCATCATTCATTTTCAGCTGACCAATTCTGCTGTTTTTGGTTACTAAAGCCTGTCCTAAACTTCACCAAAATCAATAGCAATCTACCCAGTCACATGCATTGGTGCTTAACTTATTGACTATTTCATTCTGTTATGTTTAAACTGTTGATACATGACATACTGGAAAACTCCAGGCTTAACTAGTAATTTGCAAAATTTGCTGATTTTAATTGTACCTTGTTCAGCTGATAAGTTCTATTTAACGAGATCTTATTAATGCAGCAGCTATTAGAGTACTAGAAATGGCAACTTTCTCATTTCTTTATTGATTTTTCCTCTTTCAGCTTTCAAGCAAGTGCTTTGAAGTATGCTGGATTTCCATATTTGCTAAGTCAGTTACCACCTACTTGCTCTTTGTGTTAAAGCAGAAACACTGGGGAATGGAGGAAGAACTGTAGTTTTGGTGTTGTTTCTTATGCAACCATCTAAATAATAAAAAAAAACAGTTACTCAGTGTCAGCAAGGACACAAAATCTCAACTGAATTTCACATCAGTATAGGCAGAGCATAATATATTTGTATGCTTCATTTACTATATATGTAACAAGATCCACTAGTCAAAACATTGGTATCCAGTTGCCTGCCACACTATACAAGTGGTATATACTGCCACTTTTGACAAAGGTACATAAAAGAAGTAACAGCAGAAGTTGTAGAACAAATTTCTTTTCAATTCTTGTCCCTACATATGCATATAATTTCTCTTAAAAACCTGTGTGCTTGCTGCTCAGTTTAAAAAAAAAAAAAAAAGCTGAGACATTTATTTCAAAAACATACCTTAAGGAAGACAAACAAAATGCTAGCACTTTCATTAATTCCAATAAATAATTTTCAGGGCAGAAATAGATGTTTAGCTTTCAAATGTATTGCAAATTAGACAAATATATTTCATGCATAGCTCAAATTAAATTCAACTCATCTGACAAAATTTGAGATAGAAATATAAAAATGACCAATTTTTATTGTCATATACAACCCAGAAAAGTATTGCTTGTTCCATCAGGAAAGAATTGAATTCTGCAAAAGCTAGGGTAAAAGATATATTTTTTTAAAATAAAATGTCAACATTATGGCCTGTATTATTGAATTGTTGCATTCATTGTTAAAAAATGCCCAAGTCTCAAACTACACATATTTCATAATAAGGGAAGTCATCTGTATCATGGAGATCCCTAGTAATTCACATCCCCAAATTCAACTTATGCTGGTTTTGTGTTGTGCATAGCAATTTGAAACAATTAATATCTGTTATTGATTCTTACTTACAATTTATCTTATGGAATTATATTGTCAAAATAATAAATCTCTGAGAAAATTCACTTTACACAAGTGACATACTCCAAGAAATAGATTAGGTCTCCTGAGTCCTCTTAGGCATCATACCTAGAAAGTAAGAAACATTCTTCACATCTAAATATCTAAAAATAGTATTCGTGTGTTCATCAGTGCCTCTGAAGAGGGATGCAGAAATAAATACAATTAGCTTATTTCTTCTATCACTGCTAGTTCATACCCTGACACGATAAATTACATGCTTTTCTTCTGCCCACACATCAGGCTATGAACATAGGCACTCTTCGGAGCCTTTGTCTCCAGTGCTACAGAAGGGAGAAATAATTTGGACTTTATGTAAAATACTGTAAAAGATATTATGTAATAAAATATTTGTTAAAACCACTTGGTATTTTCACACACACTTTAAGATGTTTTGGAGTTTGGATTTTTTATTTTTTTTAATTTTTTTTTTAGAGCCAGATTCCACTTCCTTGTGAAGTTTTATAAGAAGGGTTTGCAGTCACATAAGTTCCTTCCAAAAAGAAAAACTAGATGGTTTTATTTGAAATGAAGTTATTTCCCCCTCTAGTCTCTAGACACAAGTTGTTGTTTGTTTTTATTTAAAGAAAAATAAAAGATTTAGGTTTGCAAACACAGATTGTCCATTCCTGTTACCCCAGATCTTCACTTATCTGTAAAGTAATTAAATACAGCAATCATTTATAAAAGTCTAGTTAACCATAATCTAATCTCATAAATATTAGCCTGATCGAAACCCTTTATGCTTTCTTTCACTCCAAGAAAAGCTGGAACGGTTTCAGGTTTCTATTCAAACTAATTTTCAAATTTGAGACTCCTACAAAAAGGCAGAAAAAGAAGAGACAGCTGCATTTCACAGCTCGGTACTTAGGAATGGCTGGATGCGTGCAATACACAGGTTTAAATCCCTACACTAGTTGGACTTAATTTCAATGGAAGTTTTTTGAATGGGTCTTGTAATGAGATCAATAAAAGTGAAAAACATTTAAAGAAACTACAGAACACTTTGAAAGAAATCAACATTCTTGTAAAGTTTTATTATTGTTATTATTATTTTATTTTGTCCCACTAAGCCTTGTGACAGCACAGAGGCCACCAAAACTACATTTCTACTGAATCCCTGATTTTAACAACCAGGTTTGCCATAAAGAACAGCTCACTGATATATTTCATTGTCTGAAGAAAGGAAATAATACATGGAAAGCAAGGTGGGAAATGCAAAGAAGGATAAACATGATGTGTTCGGGTATCTTCGAGAAATAGGTCCAGCGTGACCACAACTGTCTTGCCCAGTTTCCTTGTCCTTTACAACTGTTCCATTTTTTTTTTTCTATCTCTTGCAGTCTCAGTGCTTGGAAGATATTTGCCTCTCCTGTTGGAAAGCAGAGAGCACCTACTCTGGCCCACTTAAAAGTTACGTCAAGGACTTAGAAGGTTCTTCATTAAAGCCTTTCTGATCACATCCTTTTCATAGAGTGCATCTTGCAAACAATGCAACCTACCATGTTTGCAGATTTGAGCTCATGAAGCACATCATAATAACCTTAATTCAGAATTTACTTGCACCTCAGAGAAGAGCTGCTATGATGTACTAGGTCTGGCTGGGATGGAGTTAACTTTCCCTGCAATGGCGCATACAGTGCTGTGCTCTGCACTTGGAGCTAGAAGAGCATTGGTATCACACCGATGTTGTGTCTGAGCAGTGCTGGCACAGCACCAAGACTCTCTCCAACCCCCCCAGAGGGTGGGCAGGTGGTGGGGAGGGCACATCACCAGGGCAGCTGACCCAAAGCAACCAAAGGGATATTCCATGCCATATGGTGTCACACTCAGCAATAAAAGGTGAGGAAGGGGAAGGAGAGGGGAGGCTCTCATTAAGATGTCTGCCCTCCTGAACAAACTCTACACGTATTGAGGCCTTGCTTTCTGGGATGTGGCCAAACATTGCTCATTGATGAGAGTGGAGATTTTTTTTCCTCTCTGTGCTTCCATGTGGCCTTTGCTTGTTCTTTTTTCCCCCCTCTTCCTTTTCCCTTTAATTAAATTATCCTTATCTCAACCCGTGAGCTTTCGTTTTTCTTTCCAGCATACTTTCTTCTCCCTTCTTCTTCTGAGGAGAGGGAGTGAGAGCGCAGTTGTGGTGGAGTCCACCCGCTGCCCAGAAAGGTAAAACCAGCACAGCTGACCACAAAGCACATCATTTCAAATTACATGCATGAGTTTGTAAGCGTTAGTTTCAATTTTACATCCACTGATTCAGAAAAAAAAAAAAAAGTCTAGTCTAAGCTATCAAAGAAAAGCACAAATAATAAATCATAAAAACAAGCAGTTATTGCCTACAGTTAACTAAAATTTGCTGCTATCAAAGGCCAAATCATAGTTTCACTTGTCAAAAGATATATAAGAAAAACAGGCCTAAGAAACTGGTCACAACAGCGAAGGGAGAGAGCAAATTCAGGGGACCTAACTTCCAAATCAAAACCTCAAGTTGAAAGAAAGCAATTTTAGACACATGCTTAAAGCAAGCAAGCAGGCAGGAAGCAAAAGTCCTTAGAGACTGGAAGAGAAGGTTGAAAATGAGTTTTACCAGCCTATATAAAGTTGTCAGTAAGTCACAGATACAAAATAATATTCTCACAATCCAATATGCATGAAAAGGGGAAGGGAAATAACACACTATATAATAACACAGCAGCAAAATTCAACAGTTTAGGAAAAAAATTATGGTAATGTGAAACAATTTCAGGTGTCAATCCTCAGAATTCAACTACTTGTTCAAGAATAGAAAGTCACATCATGAAAATGTGATGAACATTATACCACAAATTATTTGTAATCCAATTGTAACAGAAGCAATAGTGTAATGTAAGCAGTTATGAAATACCTTGGATAATGCAGACCAAAAATCGGGTCCAGTGAAATTAGGTATGTACAGATGATGAGTTATATTTACAAGTAGTAAGAAAGATGGCTGTAGCTCTTGGAAAGAAAACTGACAACACCTTTACAAGTTTTGGCAAAATATCATATTGTTTCTGCAATGGTTAACACCTCTGTTAATAGCATTAATCACTAGAGGCATTTACCCAGTATGGCAGTCTGTGAACCTATTCATAATCAGATTAACTACAGTGACAGCAAAAAATGTTTTTACTCAACCTTTACCTAGTTATCAGGATTAACTTCCACTCTTGAATACTTTTGAATTCTAGACTTTTCAAACCATCATAAATGAGGCAGCAAATTTCTTGCAAAGAAACATTTATCTTCAACTGATTTGTGAGGTATACTTCATCTAGCAAAATTGCTTTGAAGTATAGTTCTTGTGCTATTGAAAAGTGTTTAAATGTTGCATTCAGCATTTAAACTAATGCAAAAATATTCAAAGTATTCAAAATATTATGCACATTCAGTAACGTATTCCATAATTAAAATCTTGGCTTCGTGTGAAGTACCTGCTATTAGTTTATTTATTTTTACCTTAGACTACTAACCTCATTCTATAGTGATCGTTTTCAATTTTTATTATTTCATAAGCAATTACTCTTTCCATCCAGTTATTGCCATTTTCTTTTTAGTTTATTTTCAATTATATTTTAAAACAAATATTTATGATAATCCTGTTTATATTAACAGACTTGTTTATCTTACTCTATGGGATTCAGTAAAGGATTGAATGCAGACCCAGCCAGGGAGAGAATTAACAGTACGAGGACTTGAATTCAGTCAGTCAATGCTGATTGCTTTATGTGGAGACACCCTGTTGCTTAGCCAATTTTCTACCACATTGGTGTCTGTGCAGCTAGTGTTGAGGACAAGGACATGAATTAATCAAGAGAAAATGAGCTCTACTTTGTTATTTGGCTCATAGTATCAATGCTCAAACAGAAGCTATGGAGTTTTCACCTGTAACTCCTCCAAGATTACCCAGCAAATGCTACATGCAGATGTGAATAACTGAAGCAGGTAACCTGCTCAGGATAGAAGCAGTTACACATGTTCACATCAGTGTTGTCCCTTAGGCTTGGCCCTCTTTCCAAATAATGTTGACAAGACAACTTAAATTGATAATTTCAAGATGACATCTTGTATAATGTTTCCAGAATTACAGATGATTTAGATGGACCATTTTGTATCTTGTTTAAATTTTGGTTAATTTCTAATTGTATTGTAAACAGCTTTTAGATATTACCTATCAAGCCCATTTTACTCAGGGAGTAACTGTGAAGTCCATGAACTCCACATGAATATGTGCTGCACCCCAGCAACTCCCACTTTAGGGAAGTAAAGATGAACACTTCAGTTTATCTTCTTTCAATTGTGTCATAGTATTGAAAGTAATCACCCTCCCAACTCAGACTGTTGGGACCAACTTTGACATCTATAACATGCAAAATTTTCAGATTCAGTTACTGGCTTATAATATTGGTAATAGACACAAACCAAATGTCAGAAAGAAGGTAGATCAAGTTTGAATAGGCATTTCTTTGGTGAACAGAAAAGCTGCTGTAATTTCAAGGAAAAAAGCCAAATTTCAGAAATCATAATGTAACCACCAAAAACTGATTCACCCTTTTGCTGAAACCTTTCAATTTCAGTCAGTTTCCTTTTTGACAGTCTAAAATAAATATAATTGGATCATTTCTGCATTGTCTTTTCAAAGACATGTCAAAGTGTTTTGATTCCCTTTGCCCCCTTTTTAAACACATACTAGTGACCAGATACTTTGAATTCCCTTTTTTCACGGTTTAACAACAGAAAAACCTTCAGAATCAGATAGTCCTATTTACTAGGAGGAGGATGGCCATTTTTATTGTTGGTTTTGTTATGTTTTGTTTCTCTCCAATCCAGGCAAAGGAAATTACTAAAGGAACTTTCTAGTGAATTGGTATATTTCCATTAAAATTAGAATATCATCAACTAAGAGAGATCATTTGTGTAGTGACATTTTGGTGAAGCCTGCTGACAAATAAGCCTCTACTTTTTAAGATAAATTGCAGTACATTATCGGACATTATGAAGAAGAAAATATCTGCAAATTATCCCATCATGGAGTTTTTCTGGCTTGTCTTTACATATATTTTCACTTAGAACAACTGCTGCAGACTTTATTCAAAATAGTGGAGCTTACAGTCTATTTAGAAATAAATACAGTTGGCTTGGAGGTTGAGAGAAAACTACATGACATCATAAACAGAAGATTCTGAGAGTGACCTTGTGGCAGCTTTGACAGTTTATCAACTCCGCATGTTACATAGGGCTACTGAGGTTAGGTTATGTCTGCAGAGAAGAATGGAATACATTATATTAAGAAACATTTGAATGATCACTGCAGAATTTACAAGCAATAAAGTGATTTGTCACGTCTGCCCTAACTGGTCTACTCAAAACCAGATAGCTTAAAAGCTGTGCAGAACTGGGTTCTGTTTGTGTTGTTGTACCTTGTACGTCGTTACAAGTTATTCTTCCCAATATGCATGAGGAGTCTAGTCTCAGGTGAACAGATGGGTTCATACCAACTCATCTGGATTTTGGAATTGAATATATACAGGACAACCAGAATAATTAAATGAGAGCATGATTCAGAATCACCACAACACATGAAGTTCTTCAGAGACAATAAACCTTTCAGAAGATGCCAGGTACTGCACTTTAGTCATAACAACCCCATACAGCAGTACAGGCCTGAGGAAGAGTGGCTAGAAAATTGCCTAGCAGAAAAGAAGCTGGGGGTGTTTGTTGACAGCCCGCTGAACATGAGCTGGCAGTGTGCCCAGGTGGTCAAGAAGGCCAACAGCATCCTGGCTTGTATAAGGAATAGTGTGGCCAGCAGGACCAGGGCAGGGATTGTCCCCTTGTACTCAGCTCCAGTGCGGCTGCACCTTGAACACTGAGTTCAGTTTGGGCCCCTCATTACCATAAGGGTAGTTGCTGGAGTTGCTGGAACATGTTCAGAGGAGAGCAACAATGCTGGTGAAGAGACTGGAAAACACAGTGAATGAGGAGTGTTTGAGGGGGTTGTTTAGTCTGGAGGAAAGGGGGCTGAGGAAAGACCTCATTGTCCTCTACAACCACCTGAAAGGAGGTTGTAGCAAGTTGGTCTCCTTTCTCAGGTGACAAGTGACAGGACATAGGAAACAGCCTCAAGCTGCACCAGGGGAGGATTAGAAAGGTTATCAGGAATAATTTCTTCACAGAAAGGGTGGTTAGGCACTGGAAAAGGCTGCCCAGGGGAGTGATGGAGTTGTCACCCCTGGAGGTATTTATGAGATGTGTGGACGTAGCGCTTAGGGAAACAATGTAGTGGTGGATTAACAA
The DNA here is from genome assembly GCA_011074415.1 of Stictonetta naevosa. Classification (NCBI taxonomy): domain Eukaryota; kingdom Metazoa; phylum Chordata; class Aves; order Anseriformes; family Anatidae; genus Stictonetta; species Stictonetta naevosa. The sequence goes on from CM021700.1 coordinate 12,267,647, forward strand.
TGTTAGTTAATGTCTGGACTTTATGATCTTAAGGGTCTTTTCTAATCTAAATGATTCTATGATTCTCTAGGGAGTCAGGAGAAAAAAAAAAAGAATCTGGCACACAGATTCTAAAGATAATGTGGCCTCTTTGTCTTCTTTGCAAAAACTGCTGTCTTTTCAATGCCAAAGATTATTTCTAACCTTTGATGAAAAGCTCTTTTGAAACAATATGATCACAGTTACTTCTTAAGGGTAGCTGATAGGAATTTTCATCAAGGAACTATTTAAGAAGCGTTGCATCTCTTTCTATATTGAAAAATGTGACCTTTGATGACAAGTAACTGTAATTACATTTGTTAACCTGACTTCAGAACTGAACAAGAGAGATATTTATGATAAATTCTACACTGCCAAACAAGCTATACAATATATCATTAGTGAAAGTAAAACTGTTACTGTTCAAATGCTGTGAACTCTGGAAAGACTGCTGAGCTTTCCAAACAGCTTGTGCCCTTTGCGCTGTGTATCTAATTAGTAACTTTTGGGCCTGGTGTTTTCCTGACAGCTGGTGTATGGATTGAAGATCAAAAACTACAGGTGTAAACAGCAGAAGATTTGTTAGAAATGAGATTCCAGGAAAACTACCTCTGCAGAAGGTAAACTAACATCTTACTTTGCAGTTTATGTTTGTATGGTAAATCTTGCTAAATCTGTATGAATTAATTGAAACCTGTATTACAGAATAATGGTTTATTTCTCACTGAGCATTCTTTACACCTTTCCAAAGGAAACACAACCTTTCAAGTGTGCAACAAAACTGTCATAAAATAAGTTTCCTTTTATGTTGCTTGGGAAATTGCAGATACAATCTAGGCCTTATGCCCTTTAGTTCAACAGCTCTGATTTTTCTCATTGGAAACCAATCATTCAATGGTTCTTTGGTCAGTCTTTACAGCTAGAAGTAACTACGAGAACAAGAGTACAGAGGCAGACCAAAAAAGGAAAGAAAAAAAAAAGCAATGTAGCAGGCTATCCCCAGGGACAGAGTGGGGTTACAAGAAGCATGGAAAATAAAATAGCAATGACAGAAGAAAGCAATAATGATATCTAGTGTGTAATGTCCTAAGAAATGTCTTGAAAAGCAGCAAGTTTTATGCCTTGCATTCAGTAAACAGGATTTCATAGCTTTCCCCAAATTAGTTTTTGCAGATTTTAGGACTCAAGAGAACAAACCTGTACAGTTCTTTTTATCAAAAAATTGTAGCAAAGCTGTTTTTAGCCAAACGTCTAGAAAACTACTCCAGCCTAAGCTCATGAACTGAAATGGAATAAGTATAGTTAATCCATCCTAACACATATGCAGAAATTAGTAGAATGGAAGAATGCTCTGACTTTGAAAAAAGGTGGATGGGCCAAAGGTGCTTTAGTTTGTTTTTAGCTTTTACAACTCAAGGCTGTTATTAATTGGCAATAAATTAATCTCTCCCAGGCACAGTCTGTTCTGTCTGTGACAGCCACTGATGAGCAATCTCCCTGTCTTTATCTCAGCCAATGAGCTTTTTCATTGTATGTTATCACCGTTCTTCTGAGCAGCAGGAGTGAGAGTGGCTGTTTGGTGCCCAGCTACCTACCAATGTTAAACAACAACACCCATTCGCTCTCTTATCCTCTAAAAACAGAAAAGCAGACCTCACAATCTGTTCTCTGATTCTATATTTTTTTCCATGCTAGAAACAGATTTCCCCTTTAATAGAAAATTTCCATGAAGTGGATATACCATACACATGGCCTGTTTTTATAGGTCCTGGAATCAAAAGAATATTCTCAAGATTGAAGACCTCAGTCCAATGCTACTATCCAGAATGAAACAAGAGTCACATTTAGCTCAAAAAAAAAAAAGCACAAACAAAACAAAACAAGAAAGCATTAATTTTGATTAAAGTTGTGCATAACATGGAGGAGAATGAATACTATTTTCATATAAAACTTATCTGCACCCAAATTTCATCTAATGTCCCAAGTTTAAGTCCACTCAAACATTATGAAAACTACCCATGCTCTTTAAATGAATCTGAGCTAATAAAATATTTAGACATCTATAGTACATACTACATATCTTAGAGCCGGATTCATGACTTCAAGTAATTGGTAAAAGAATATACTCTGGAGTGGAAAGGAATTCTGGATACATCACCAATAAGTAAATAGCATTTTTTACTGTAATACCTCAAGTAGTTAGAATATTATTTCACCCTAAACATACCTTAAAAACCTACAACACTATTTCTTTGTAACTTAAAGCTACTAGTGCTTCTTACTGACATTAATCAGTCTCTCTAAATCAGACTGTGCTTTAAAATTTAACAGCAGAGCTCTGAAACAGGAAAAATATTCAGTCTTCAAAAAATATGACCCCACATTATGATGGAGAATGAAGAAAACAAAAAGAAATAGAAGAGCAAAGAATATTTTTCATATACAAATGGTAACAAGGAAAATGTTACAAGTTTTCTGATTTATTACCACAATCATTTGGCTAATCAAGTTCACATAGCTACATCCTTGGAAGTCACAAGTTAATGTTTGCAATATGCTACAAAGGCCTAAATGACATGTCCTTATCTACAGAAAGACGACTACTGTTTCCACCTCTTCTAGTTGCCCAGTGACTGTGACATAACTCTAAGAGATTTGTTTTGATGGAGAATAATCAATCAACATTCCTGCTTGAGAAAAGAGCCATCCTGAGGCATCCCTCATTAACACATATATTAGACATTACATTTTTAAATAAGAGCATATATTCTAAAATAAACTTTTAAGTATGACACATGCTTACATGATACTATGATTCCCATTTCTTCTGAATGAAATGGGAATTTCTCTGAGAAATACACAAAGTTTAAAAATCCCCACTCACTTCCCAACTGGCAGTCAAAAAATTCTCATGTATCATTTTATGTGGTGCATATACAGTTTAATTTCTGAAACTATGAGTTTCTCTTTGTGAACATCTTCAGGAAAATATAATCAGATAATATACAATTAGATTTATGTAGTTTTATATAATCAGATTTCTGACAGCTCATTTATGTGATAATATGCCTCTCACATTGCAGAATCAATGCAGCTCACAAATCAGTAGTGGAATTCATCTTCACAATGCCTCTGTAAAGCATTATATATAGGAGAAACCAAAAGTACCATTTAAATGACTTGCTACAGCAGCACAGGAAGTTTGTAGTTGATACACACAAATGTAATCAGAATCCTGAGTCAATATTCAGGTAAGTAAGTCTTTCACACTAGATAAAACAGGAGAGAATTTGGCCCCTAAACCTAGTATTCCTGAATCACATGGATGAAACCACTTCAAAAGTGACATATTATTTAGCACAAATCAATCTAGCTCCACCTCAGTAGGGAAATTCCTACACATGCGTACCCTAGTAAGTTTGCTTTATTCCAGATATAATCATAACAAAAATAGAAATTCATTTAGGCAATTGCTATTTATTAATGAAAGCTTTACAGCTTCTAAGATTCAGAGATCCTCATAATGATTTAACACCAAATGAGTTGCTATCAAAATTAGCTGAATCAATGCTGTCCTATAATTACCTCTGGTTTGATAAAAATTTTCATTTACAGATTTAGATAGATCAAAGAGTCCTGAAATAAATAAATCTTTATCACAGATTTCTGACGTCACCAATTCACTATTTGATTATATAGTCTATTTCCTCCAAACATCCTGAAACTGAATCAATATGGAAATGTTTTAAACCTTCCAATTGTCTATATAAAATTCTCAGTAGAGTCATCAGGAAAAGAACATCAGCCAAAAAAAATCACAATTAATTCTGACACATGATTTAACTTCCCATAAAAGCAGGTAAGAAATATTAAAAGTAATTTTACAGGAAAGAGATTTTCCTTAGCCCTTTATATGGCACTCGTAAGTCCACAGCAGACGCAGACGAAACAACAGGAAAAAAAAAATAAAACATTATAAAATACATCCAGTGATAGCTAAACTTTTAAAGCCTTTTTGAGTAGTTTCTCTAAAATCTCCTTAAACTGAAGAGCTCAAACTGCTGGAAGAAAAGCCATGGCAAGCAAAGAAAAGGTATAGTACTTTTAGCCTTTAAAAGCTCACTGCACCACATACAAAACTAAAAATTCCTTAAATATATTGTTTTGCAAGATGCAGTCACTTAAGCATTTTGCCAAAACTTTCCCATGGTTTAATCATTGGTACAGCTCCACTCCCTATTGCCCTGACACCCCAGCCAACTTCTCAGTAATTAAGTACATCTGATTTCCAAACTTGAAAAAAAATAAAAGATGCCTCAACTTTGCATACTAGAAGGAACTCATACAGGAATGTGAAAAATATGCAGAACAAGTCATTTTTTATTATTATCTTATTTACTTAAGTACAGCATTTTGATTCTTCTTCTGAAGGCTCTAAATTTCAAACCTTTTCTTGACAACTTTCTTCACCCTTCTGCTAGTAGTCTACCAATAATCCAATAATTTATTGTCTTTCCTTGCAAGCAGTCCAGCTGGACTCTTTTCTGTTTTTAAAACTCCTTCTCTAAAAACCTGATTTTTTAGTATGTAATTCCATCATTAACCTTTTAATTTCATAACTTTCACACAATTTCCCAGAAATGAGGGATATCGATGCTCCATGACTGACCATAAATTTCCTTTTAATCTCTTTTTCCTTAGGGGCTTTTTTGTTGCTAGCCTTGCATATAGCTGTCATTTGGTTATCACAAAGATTCACCTCTCAGCTCACTTTGCTGGCTGTCATTTGTCTTATCAGCTGTTGGATACACCACAATTTTCACTAATGTTTTAAAATGTAATGGAATGTCTACAAAGTTCTTATTCTGGGTAACATCCTTTGTTGTGTGTCTGTGGTTCTGATACTATTATTTTCAGCTCCAAATTTTGCTTTCATTTGTCCCAAATACTGTTCTTTCCTTGTCTATAACTTTGCTTTCCATTCATTGAATCAACATCCAAGTATTATTTCCTTTAACAAGAGTCTGATGAATCCTTCTTCTGTCCTTATGACCAACAAATAAAAAAAGTGAATTAAATATATATATATCCTCATAAACCTTAAAAACTCTAGGAATCCAATGAATTTTTTGCTTAGCCATGTCATTGCAAAAACAGGAACTTGGCCTTTCCCCTTATGTCCTATAATAACTTTCTATCCGCTACTAAATTTACACATTTTCCCTGCTAGATTTCAAAACAAAGAGACTGCCACTACTCAGTCCACTCATCTGACTCCTCTGTTTCATTCATGTGTATGTTCCACTATCTTCCTGACACAACTCACTTGCTTTTCACTTCGTCACCTAGCACAGGTCAAAACCTTTTCTATCATCCCTTCTGAAACACTTAGAAATCTCGTCTCAGTCATCACTTTTCCTATTGCTTAGCTCTGTAGTGAGTCCAAGAAACATTAAAGAAACTGTGGAAAATAAAGCACTGAATTGTAGCACTGCAAACTGAAAAATGCACACATTAAGACAAAAGTTACTCTCGATAAACACTTTTTTTTTTCTTAAATCATGTCATTATAATATAAGCTTTGGTTTTGCAAAATATGCTCAACCTAGCAAGAAAACAAAAATTAAGCAAGCGTGAGTTATTTTCCACATGATTCCATCACATTGTTTTCACCTTAAAATTTTTGATGTAAAGGCTTCATGCTTAAAGAAGTTATTTAGAAAAGAGAATAAAGACTTGAATCAGTTAACTTCGCTTTGTCTCCACTTCTTTGTAATGGCCACATTTTCACTCCAAAAAAAGCCTTATGAACATTCCGTCCTCTGATGTACATTTTTATGAGAAAAAGCCAACTAAAAAGGTAGATTTCATATTGTCATACAATATGTATTTTCTATCCATATATAGAATAATAGTGTTTGATTAAATGCATTACATATATTCAAGGACAAATCTTTATCATACTTCCATTACACTCTTTGAAAATACATTTAGTGAGATTTGCTGCCCTTAAAAGGATAAAAGCTGAGCACCTTGGACCAATTACAGCTATCCGCTGGTAAGAAAACAGTATGCATCGACGATAACTCAGCAGCATCACCTAAGCCTAAGGTAAAGTTGAAGGTACTTGACAATTCTTGGCATTGTTCAAACACAACACAGGAAAAGAGAGACTCACAAGCTCAAGATGGACAAGTAACAAGTATGGCACTTTTCTCCAAGTTGTTAGAATCAGAAACATGTTCAAACTTCATGATATTAAGGTGAACTAGAGGGAGCTGTCACTTGGTCATAGTTTTCTGCATTCTCTTGTGTGTAATTTTTGAAAAAAATTTGAAAGGGGTAAGAAAAGCTTTGCAGGTACAACAGAAGTAGAAACAATGTTATTTATGTAGAAAGTAGATTGTGCTTCCACTAGTAAACTTGTGCCAGATTCCAGCTGTGTTTTGTGTATTGAACTCATCATGTTTTTCACCCTTTGCTCCTGACCTTCCAAATGGCCCAGAGGAGTGAGACTATGTGAAGGATCATTAGTTAAGTACAAGAGAGCTCCTGCTAGGTTTAGCTAATGAGATTTCTCCTTTAGTGTTCTGGAAAGGGCCAGGGAGAGACAGACTGGCCTAGGCTCTTGTATTCATTATTTATCATTGTTCAATTGTTCATTTATCAGAGGTGTAACAGTCGCATCTCAAAATATACTTACTTGAAAAGGTTGAAGACTGTATTTGCATACAAAGTAAAAGCATTACACCCGGTTAATTTATAGTTCATGTGATTTTACAGAAAATATCACAGGTCAGAAAACACAGGATTATTAGCATCCATCTCATTAAGTATAATTTAAATTTTCAAAGGTAAATAGCACTAAAACTGTCTGCAGAAAGCTGTAGTACCATGAGGGAAAAGTTCTCCAGGTTCAACATATAGTGAGAAAAGCCTTTATAAAAAAAAAAAAAAAAAAGGAAAAGGATCAGCAAGAGCTAAAACAACACACTTTCTTCATATGGAGCTGAAATCTGAAGAAAGGAACCACCATTAGAAACCATCTGATTTGAAAGACAGGCCAGTGGATTCACTTAAGATAATTAATTTTTTTCCCTAATGTTTGTTTGAAGTCAGCAAGTACATTTTAGAACAGGTAATGAGTACACAGACTCAACACTTGGCAGATATAATGCTGTTTTAGGCTTCAAAGCCTATAGTTTTCACATAGCTGTTGAGCTCTCTCTAACCTTACAACCCAGCAAAAGCAAAAAAAATGAGATCCAATTTGGATCCATTTGGTTTGACAGATGGGAAAAACATCAGGGTTAAAAAAGAGGGGAAAAAACTTATTACAAAGTTATCAGTTTACCCCAACTGCTCCCAACCTTACAGAATGCTAATAACAGAATCACTTATATCCCATTTGTATCAGATGCTCCAAAGCCTTTTTTCCTTCTGTGTCCCAATATTTGTTCAGCAAACGAGGATTTGCACACTACTAGGGCTTGTTCAATGTTGAAATACAGGCCTGGCACACCTCATTCAGAATCACTGTCATAATGAGGCTTGGAAGCCACATCTAAACTACAGAAGAGAGGAAAAAAACACACAATATGGCATCTAGGAAGAATCTGTCTTCAAGTGCACTAACACAGCCTGATAACCTACAGACTACGTTTTGCCACCTGTTTCTCCTCATAAGCAAAAGAAACAACAGAAATTTGAGATCAACTGGTTTTTTTCCATGAAAGTTTGCTGATGCTGGCTTATAGGTCCTGATCCATAAAAGAAGGCCTTCAAACATAATGCTAAACATGAACACTCAAGAATACATGGATTTTTTTTAATGTACAGCCCCATAATGCTATACGTGCAATATGATGCATTAGGCGTTGTCTTGAAAGTAAGTTGGAGAATCAGGCCTAATACATTTTTATAATGTGTGCTGCAAATAAAATAGTAAACTGAGTCTCACTATATGCAGCATTTTGAAAAGTTTGCCTAACATAAAAGATTTTAATCACATTTTGACATCTAAACTGAAAACAGTGATGGATAGACAGGTTCTCTTGTACAGTTTGGAGTAGCTAATATTTACAAAATGTTGGAAGAAATAAGATGGCAAAAGTGCTAGGACAACTTCTAAGAATTGTTTGCTGAGGACAAGCTGAAGTGTCACAGACATGATCAAAACATTTCTGTAAAACTTTGCATACTGGTTTATTCAGCATTGACTAATTCTCCTCAGGGGCTTCCAGTACTAGATCATAAGAAATATTTTCATATGCTTTGAAAACAGAATGTCTCCTGGTCTGTTTATTAATCCCTTCATCTTTCCAATTACAAACACTTTTAAATGTAAAAGGATGGTGCTTGAGGCTATGCAGTTGCTTCCTGCTTGAAATCCATTGATAACTAGGTAACAGATTGATATCACTGTATTAATTTCTGATACCATGATAACATTTGGCTGTTTGGCCACAATGTCACTTTGAAACAAATACCATTTAGAGACCGCCAGCAAGCTACAGTATGGACCTCTTGTTTACAAACACAGATTTAGCAGAATTACTCTAGTTTCTTTCAAACAGAACAGCAGAAAAGACTGTATACAAAACTATCTGTTAGCTGCCCAAGCAATGCAGCTCTGTACATGGAATACTCCCAGAAACGTTAAGCAAGGCACATGATCACACAGAGCATACCTAAAAGCACATATAGATGCTCCCTGGTTGTGAAACATGACAAAAATATTATATGCAACACTACACAATTTACTCTCAACTGACAGATTTGTATGGTTCAGGACTGTTAATGAATTTGTATGGTTCAGGACAGTGGAGAAGCACACCAACTCCTTTAAGTCCATTCTTTATTACGTATCTAATTTAAAAGAGGTTCTGGAAGACTTTACCTAGCCTTCAGATTTACATATGAGAGTGAAAGCCATCATCACATCTGCAGAATCACCCTACCTGACCTCCTCCTTAGCTTCCAGGAAAAACTGCAATTTATCAGTCTTCTCACTGTCTTCAAAAGGAAATGACTTTCTACTAGCAAGTAGAAGTGATACTCATACATAGTAATATGACTTAATTTTAGGCTCAAAATAGCAAAAGAGAAAGAGACGAGGCCTAAAATCATTCTCATGAATAAGCTTGATTCTAACTGATAGAACACCAGTTAAAAAAAAAAAAAAAAAGTGGGAATACCTAAACAAAAGCTGGTTAATTTCAAGGCACTTAACTCATATACCAAGAGATATTAGATCTTCATTTTGAAGATGAACTACCTTAGGAGGATCTTAATCCATCTTTGAAATTCTGATAGCGTTACTCACTTTAAGTAGTCAGTTTGAACTTGAAACTGGAAACCGACAAGAGAAGTATGCACTAACACCATTTGATCTTCCAGTCTCCCTCCATATAGATGGGACTTCATGACAGTAGTAGCCTAAGTAAGTCCTTGTAAAAAAAAGAAAAACTGTATTATTTTATCATTTCACTTAGCACATAGACAAACAATTACTTCTAACATTATGCTTCTGTACTACAGAGTCTGGAATGAAGTTACAATTTCTTAAACTGTTTCAAAATTTTCATTGTGGTTAGTTGTCTCCTAAATGTATTTCATAATACCCAGAAAAAATGGATACATTTCCATCTCTGCCAATGTTGGTTTCTAGTTTATTTCTAGTTTAAATAAGCACAGGTTGCTTTTGTTGTTGTTTTTACGTGTAGTGCTTACAACACAGCTACTTGTGTAAACTAAATAAAATCGACTCTCATCCATTTTGTCTACATTAGAGGAACAAATGTTTCTCCATGTAAAAGAAATCTCGTCATGGTTCCTGTCCTTCTGTATTTCAGTTCTACTCTAGGCTCATTTTTCATTACAAAGGATGCCCAGAAAACTGACTACTTAAGGCTTATATCATTAACACTTATGTCAAAAAAATACAGAGAACTGATAATTCCTGCGGCAGCATTTACATGGATAGATACCCTGCTAACCTTGAACAGCTTTAAAAGATCTTTTTATTCCTGTCTGATATTTCAACTTCAGGCTGAAATTTTAGTGCCTAAGTGCAGGACCAATGGGGGTTTAATTGTTTACTGGTGATTTTTTCTTTCAGTTCTTAGAATCATGCAGCTTTGTCTACACAATATTGCAGTCTTTTACCTAATTAGCAAGAAGAGCTCTGACCTATACTACACCAGTAATTTCAATCTGAGAAGTCCCATTAGCCTCACTCACAGTGTAACCACATCACCTCCTCTTCGTGCATTATTAATCTGAAAAAAAGAAAAAAAAAAAAGAAAAAAAAAAGAAAAAAAACACCTCTTGCAGTGGTATCTTTACAGATGCATTCTCTTAAATGTTCTGTCACAAAATTGGGCACAACTGGCAGGATTTGGGTGGTGAGAAGCTGCAAGGTGCTTTCTCTGGTGAAAGGGATGTGCTCATCCCAACCGCCCCAGCAACTGACAAAATGGCCGCCAGCCCCCCAGCCAATCAGAGGAGCCCCTGGCACTGCTGGGGGTCTACTTAAAATGGCAGATGCTGGGATACACTGAGGTGTTTGGAAACTTATGTCCTTGATTTGAGGCATCAAAGCAAAATAATAATAATAATAATAATAATAACAATAATAATAATAATAATAATAATAATGGGCATGAACAAGACTCCCACGATAAGAACAAAGGTGTTTTGAAGAGCTTGACAACACTCAAAGGCAGTGTTCAGCAATCAGAATTTAAGAGAAAATTTGATCACTATTGACAGAACATTTCGATTGCACCATGGAAAGGGAATTACATCTATCATATACCTAGTGCATTGACAAATAGTCAAATTGAAATAAAAATTCATGAGTTTGAACTGTTTACTTACTCATTTCTTCTTGTGAAATGAAGCCTCTCAAATCTGCCATTTCTTAAAAGTGTTTTTTACTAAACAAAGCTCATGGCTGTCACAAGATCTCTTTCCATGTGACAAAGAATATTATTAAAATGGACACAAATTAATGTCATTGCCTTGATGGAGTATGAAACAAGAACAGGACATGACATTGTCAGTGATGCAACAACTATCCACTGCAAAAATAAGCAGCAAGTAACACGCAGGGGGCCACATGAGGCAATGCTGCAAAGGCACACTAAAAACCGACATCCTTCCACACAGCTCTGGAACATTTACATTACAGCGATTCACTCAGTTTGCATGACCTTGAACACGTATAACATTACAAATCAAAACTTTACTTCAGTTTCAGGGGAATACACAAAGGCAAAAAATAAAAAAGATGACAAATAATCTATCAACCCAGTTTTAAAGGTCTTTAGTAAAAGAGGGTATTTTAGATGGCTAATGAAGATGAACTTTATTTTGCATACATATTGCAGCAGCATTTAGATTTCAACAGACTATACACAGACATTTAGAAGTTTCAAATACAAGATTTCACCAGCTTCTTAAGTTGAGACAGGACATTTGCATAAGCACCAGCATGGAAATCTATATTTCCAAGCTATAGCTACCAGTTTTCATTCCTCAAAATGAAGTTTTAAATATTTTGGAAATAGCCTGCCATTTATACTGCCATCTAATTTATCAAAGAGCTCTTGTCTTAAGTGGCAACTTGTCCCTCTATTTGTATTCATATAGAAGGTTAATTTTTTCATTATTTTTCTCAAGTATTAGCATTCTACAATGTTCATTTGATTCCAAAAAAAGGGAACCGAAAGCACATACTTTATAAACAAACAAAAGCCAAAGAGAATTGGGAATAAAATAAAACTTGCTACTTCCATTCTCATCTCATCAACCCATTAAAAATGAAGTTTTCTACCACACTAGGAAAAACAGGGAACTGAACAGAGACATTTTCGGAAACCTTTGGAAGAAGTCTGAACAATTATTTCCTGAAAGAGTAAACTATCTCACAGAAACTGCTGACATTGCCTCCTTTCTAAGCTTCAGAGTTCTGAACTTTGCTTCCTAAAGAGCACCAGAAACAAGAGAAAGGAATACCAGCCGGCAGAATCTGCAGATAAAAGAGGAGAAGACACGGAGTTGGAATTACATGAAGATCAAGAAAACCAAAATTGTTTATATTACATATGTATGTGACAAATTGATAGGAGTTTGTTGTTGTTGTTGTTTTTTCATTTCTGATTGTTTGGAAGTTAGAGTGATCCTCAGAACACATTTATTAGTAGTTTAAGAATGTAACTATACATTTGAATGTTTTGCACTGTCATTCAGTAAAACACTTGAATCTACTATAACATTTCATTGGTTTGTTTAGCTATTACATTTAGCATATTTGGGAACGGCTGCTGGATCATGAAACAAATAATGTTCTAGTGCTCTTTTTTTCTTCCAGAAAGATTCAGCTCCTCAAGGGGCTTGATTATTTACAGCATTTCATTTCTTGTTTCTCTCACAGCTAGAGGTATTTCTTAGATCAAAGTATATGAGCACTTCTTCTGATCAGCTATTACATTACACCACATAACAGTTTTGCAGGGAGTTTCAGACTAAAACAGACACTGAAAGGGATGGAGGAAATGCACAGTCAGAGCTACAACCATGTTTATTTCATGTTACCTCTTTAACAACCCTGGATCAAAGAAAAAGAACTAAGGAAAATTTTGAAAAAGAAAAAAACAACTGACATACACATTAAATATTTGCTCTATTTTCTCTGCTTGTATTCTGACCATGATACCTTGGGCATTGTTCAGAATAAAAAACAATCATTGTCCTATGAAAAGTAGTGTTTACATAGTATTTTGACTTTATAACCATTAAAGTTGCCATTGAGCATAATTAGAAATACAGTAAGAATTACAGTAAAGTTAATAGCCAATATTTCTGCATTAATATTTGCAGAAATAAAGTCGCAAATGAAAGGGCATAGCTGGTCTTCAGAAGAACCAAACAGAGAAGAGCCTAAAATCAGACAAGTTAACCCTTACCAGAAACATTCAAAAGAAGTTGCTTAGGACTTAAAGTAAATGAATTTAACTTAGTCTATAGACTAAGGTGATAAAGATTTCCTGGTGACAGATGGAAAAGTGAATAAATTACTAAAGAGCAGATTTAAGCAACTACTAAATATATTATTGGAGAAAACAACAATGTTAGCAAGAGAATACAACAGATACTGGATCATAAACACCTGCTGAGATGAGGAAGAGTTGTATTCATCAGCTAAGATTACCTACAAACCCTATGATATGAAGTGATAACCAGTGTCAACTTGGCCAACATGTTTGCATTCCTGTGTTTTAAAGTTGCCCTGTTGCATACAGAGTATTTTGTAATCTGACCTAAGAACACTAAAATAAAGGTTTGACTGAAGGTCAATCTCCAACTGAAATTAATTTTGGGGTCTGTAACAAGTCAGTCATAGTTAATTAGGATCGTGATATAATTACCCTTACAGGGTCAGCACACAGAATCATAGAATGGCTTGGGTTGGAGGGGACCTTAAAGACCATCCAGTTTCAGCCCTCTGCCATGGGCAGGGATGCCACCCATCAGATCAGGCTGCCCAGGGCCCCATCCAGCCTGGCCATGAACACCTCCAGGGATGGGGCACCCAGAACCTCACTGGGCAACATGTTCCAGTGCCTCAACACCCTATGAGTGAAGAATTTCCTCTTAACATCTACTCTAAATCTCCCTTCTTTTAGTTAAAAAGTTCCCCCTTTTTTTTTATCGCTATCAGCCTATGTAAAAGTCACTCTCTACCTATTTTGTGAGCCCCACTTTCAGTACTTAAAGGCCACAATGAGGTCACCACAGAGCCTTCTCTTCTATCAGCTGTGTCACTCAGCTTGGTGTCATCCACAAACTTGCTGAGGGTGCACTTGATCCCATTGTCTGTATCATTGATAAAGATATTAAATAGCACCAGTCCCAAGACAGACCCCTAAGGGACACCACTCATCACCAGCCTCCACTGGACCTAGAGCCATTGACCACAGTTCTCTGGGTACAGCCCTTCTGCCAAACACTCCCATTTCCCATGTTGTTTGTGATTTAAGTCAAAGATGTTTTCAGGTTCCTTTTTCACCCTCAATACAGTGCATAAAATGTTCATATCAACTTTTTGCTAAACCCAGATTAAGTAAAGTGATTGATGATACTGAATACTAATGATTATATTTCCATGAAACATTATGTATTCTTCCAAGACAGCTTTATTTATAATGCATTTAAACTATGTCAGATTTTTGTTTTCCTATCGATTCACTCTACTAGGTGTGACAGGCAAGCAGAGGCAAGAGTTGTCAATGCTATTTGTTTAACCATAAGGGAATTCATTGTGCTGAATACTTAGTTATTAAAACAAAAAAAGATTGTTAAAGGTTGGTTTTACTTTTAAAGAGCACACAACAAGCTATTAACACACTGCCATAACTTTATAAACAACCTTCTTTACTTTCTTAAACATATCTATAAACTCCCATTTATCTAGGCTGGAGCCAAGTCTTCAGGGTATTGCCAGATACAGAGAACACAAAGATACCCATTTCTGATCCCCCACCTCCACACACACACACACACACACACACACACTGTTTCTTTGATCTGATGTTGCTGTATTTGCTATTTTACAGCTACTCGTTTTCTACACTGCTGCCTCAAAAACAACTCACACTAAATGCAGGCTTCATTATCTAATGCATCTTTCATACACAGAACGTCTATGCCACATTATCACCTGATTTAGCATGATTGTTCTATTCCAAAATTGTTTCTTTTACCTGATAAAAGGAAGTTAAAGGGTAATGTCTAAGATTTTTCAGATTTCCATTGGAAATCCACACACAGGCAGGAACTACAGCTTATATTTCACATAGTAAATGCTCATATATACTCTCCTGTTAGTTCATTCAACCCATCTTCCTTTTAATTATGATTATAAGCACTTTTTCTTGCCCCTTGTTCCTGTTAGAACCACTCACACTTTAAGGTTGTAAAAAGAATCTGCTGTTGCTCTATCCTACCAAACAGGTGTTAGCTAAACACTTCTTGCCTAGGTGATGAGCAGGTGGTCTTGGCACTGTGCTCATGGATGCAAATCACCAGTATTGCACTGTTCTGGCCCTGCCACTGGAGCAGGACCAAGCTTCGAGAGCACAGGCTGGAGGAGAAAAAGGACTCATAGTTCCAATCTTGTTGCTAGCAAAATCAAAATCAGTCCATTTGAGACTATTTACCATTTATAAGATGAGAAAAAGCATTTTTTATTCATTGCTGAATGGCTGACAATATAACACAGAATATTGTAAAGTATAGTTGGCTAAAAAGAAGTTGAGTGACTCACAAGATACCTCTTTACTTGCACACTACCACATCTAATATTTCCATATGGATTATCATTTAACACTTAGTATGCCACCCATGACATGAGAAGTGTTTACACAGTATCTCTCAACATGTCACCTGTTTGTCTTGAAATTCACAATCTGAGAAAAAACAAGCTATAAGCACCTCTAGAGTCTCTTAAATGCCTCAGTAAGCATGCTGATGGTAAATCAGATCACTTCATTTCCTGCAGCATCTGCTGGCAGTATTACATGAACGGCTCATTTCCAACCAAGGAGCTTCGCTGTGATTTCAGTCACAGTGGTTTTAATTTCAGTAGTAATTCTCGCTTACCACTGTGTAAATCAAGGTGCAGGGGGTTACACAGAGAATGAAACACATGAATACTTTTATAAGGATCAATAAGGAAAAGATGTTATTTTAAGTTTTCAATAGGAAAATGAGAGCTGATACTGTGCAGTATTGTCACAGATGTTATCCCACCTTTCCAATCTTTCTCCAGTTATTTTGATAAATATGCTCAGAACAGTAAATATCACCATTGAGAATCTATTCAATTGTACTATATGTACACTAAGCATTTTGGATACAGGAGATGAAACCAACACTGCAAAAAGTTTTTTGTTCTTTTATGGTCTTCAGGGTGTATCAGCTTCCTTCATCTGAACTTAAACACCTGAAAAACATCAGTATGCCTGAGAGCAGTTGGAAAAGCTTGTATTTCATCCACACTTCTGTAATAAAACCAATAGCGTACTGAAGGAGTTTTTCTCCCTCCTCCCACAGGACACAAATACTGATTGCTTACAGACTAAGACTTAATGACTTTAAAACACTTCCAGATATTGAGTGTATTTCAAAGGAACTGCTTCACATTGTTTTCATCTCAGAGTCTTTGTACCATGGAAGAGAGATAAGGAAAAGAAGTTTTACAGACAGAGATTGCTCATGTTAGTTATGAAAAAAAAAATCTTAAATACAAATTAGCACTTTACTTGCATTAAAGAAGCCTTATAATATGAAAATTAATTTCTTCCACTACTTACAGAACTACACAGGTGATCATACTACGTGCTGTCCAGAATAACTGCAGAATAACAGAGTAGTGCCACTGACCAACCACAGCAGATGTTTCAACAGTTTGTATTATATCTCTTTGTTTTATATGTACCAAAACTCATGAGCAGGTAAAAAAAAAAAACAACAAAAAAAAACACACAACACTGAGACAAGGACAGTTTTGAAACACTAGCACCAAAGAGTGCTTGGAAATAATCAATGAACATGGATCAGACTCATCCAAACCAATATAATGTTACACTTACTACAGAAAATCTCTTGTTCAGTTTGGATTAGTTTCCCATATCACTTCTAAGGCTCATCGACACTGCAAATAATTTACTATAGAAATACCATCACTGCAGGACCAACAGCTGCCACCTCACTTATGGCCTTCATCTGGTATATCTTTTTCTTTATTAGCTGCCATTTGGGAATTCTAAGCTAGCAAGAACTACCAAGGTTCAGACTTTTTTTTAACCTGAAACAATCAACGAATAATTCCAGACAACACAACTCCAAATTTCATTCTCAAGGTGATGCAGTGTCACACCTGTCTCACGTAGAATTGCCACTGCTTCAAAATGTACCCTTAAATGAGAAATGTCAGAACATGGCCATTTCTTTTTTCCTGAATCAATTATTTTTATTTTTCTTTTAAATGTCATTTAAGCTTTCACAGAAGAATTTTCTACATCTAGAGCCCATTTTGTTACTGAGCAGCATTCATTGTTCAAAACACCCTCCAATCCAAACAGCTGCCTTGTTAAACTACTGAATGCTCAAAGAAGAATATTCTAATGTTTCTCATCTGAAGTCTATTCACAGAAGGCTGTAAACTAACCGAAAATGGGACCATCAAAAGAGTTATTCCAGGTATCAAGTACTTCTTCACTGCCACACAGTACTGCGATTGTATTCTAACCCACAGTAATAAAAAATGAAGAAAAGTCAGACAAACTTCCTCTAATGACTGTGAACTATCTTAAGGGATATCTTTGTTGACCAGTATTTTTTGACTTTATTTGGTTGAGTATGTTGATTTTTTCCCCCATTTAGAACACAGAAAAACAAAAACAACAATAAAAACAGGAAATCTATTCCTAAGCATAAAAAGGAGCTAAATTATTACTGTTACATAGTGACCTTTAACACAGGGTTATGAATGATGTGACAGAAGCTGCACTTATATTTTCATTTGTAACACCATCACAACTTTGCATCTCGAGTTTCAGGATTTCCCAAATCACATATGCCCTCTTAAAGGTATAAAATAGTGTATATACACAGTATGATTACAAGTTCTGGCACTTAATCACCTCAACGATAATGTGTAACATACTTAAAATTTTCTTGCACACTGTTTTGTAGTTCTCTAGTTTTGTGAGCTTTCTGGTAATAGAGTTAAATATATACTGATATAACAAGTTCAACACAAAAAAAACGAAACACTTGGCTTGCAGTAAGAAAAAAAACAGAGTTATGGCTGGCAGCTGGTCATTATTCATTTTGTTTTTCCAGGTGTTAAAGCTTGACCAGTTTTTAACTTTTTTTTTTTTTTCCTTTTTTGCAATGGTGCTGACAGTCTTTGTGTAACCTTCTTGTTAAGGTATATTCAGTCCTGGAACAGCTGAAACCGTTATTTTTTCTTAGTTTCTCTGCCTATACCTCACAATGATGCAGTATGCAAAACAAAGGCCAAGGATGTTAGACTTTTTTTTCAGCTTATATGAGAATCTCAATTTCTTTTACATAACTTTCCCATTTTACATAGCAACAATCAGAAAGTGCAAGGCCAGAATATTTGATTTTCAGCACTAAAACATCATACTCCTCTCAGTGTCACACTGTTCAAAAAATTAAGACATCACAGAGGTCAGGAGGATTATTTTGGGAAGGTTCTTCTCCTCTCTTGTCCATTTTCAGCTAAAAAAAAAAAAATGACTTGACTAACTTAATAGGACAAAGATTTAAAAAAAAACAAAGAGCTGTAATCTCAGGCTGTGGTGACACTGTTACTGCTTCCTATGTTTTAATTTCTTTTCCACATACTAGATATAAGATTTATTTTATTTCCAGTTACTATTTGAAAAAAAATAAAGCACAGGGAAAGATGTGTTGTCTCTTCCAGAGATAAGACTGGTTTTGGAAGAAAATCAAGGTCAGAAATAAAACAGCATGCATATGGCAAGTTCTGAAAAAAATGAAATAATAGCAGTAAAAAAATAATCAGCATTTGGGATTTCAACCAGAATCTGTTGACTTCAGTTACAGCTATTTATTTTACCCAGTAAGGTCAGGTCAGTCTCCATATTTAGGTTTCAAAGTCACTGAAAATTACAATGTTATTTCCTTTTCTCTCTTCAAATAAATAAATAAATAAATTCTCTACAACCCAGCCCTACTCTTCCTGCTAGAGCTTTTATGCCTCTAAAATAAACAAGAAATTCCCAAATTCCCATGTAGTACTACTGACTTTCCAGCTCTTAAATATTCTTGAAAAAAATCTTCAGTACCACTTTGTTCAGACTACTGTGAGTTTATCTGCTAGCAGTCTTCAAGGAAAAGCCCAAATAAAATCAAACGCAAATTCCCAACCCCTCTGGACTCACCTATAGCCTTCCTCTTCCATAATGCCAACCTACTTTCCTGAATCCTTGCACTCTTTCTGTGCATAATGCATTTTCTTTGTCCCAGCTAACTCACTCATGTTCACTCCTGAAACCATTTGCCAGATGCAATCTTCAGGAAAAAAAATAAAATAAAAAATGAGGTTTACAGGTTAACCAACTCTTCTCCCATGGAAAGGTTGGCACATGCTCGTATAAGCTAACAACATTTTTATATGCCAACATGCCAGTCTGTCAAATTGGTGTAACAATACTAATTCCTTTATAAATCACCTTGACATCCAGTAAAGACAGGCCTTCTTGTAAGAAATTTAAGTTCTAAAGCATTTAGTAACAATTCTAATCAGATTTGTCAATGATTCATTTGTCAATGTTTATTCTCCCCTCCCCATTTAGAACAGAATGAGCTTAAGAGTTCAAATGTGTATCTTATGACTTACATGTTCTGTCTCCGTAATTGCTCCAGCAATTCTAGGACACAAAACAATTGTCATGAAGTCTTTCAGTTTATTTTCTGATGCAATATCAGATAAATATAAAATATTTCTAAATGTTTTTAAGAAAAAAAATCCTTCATCCTAACCTTCCACAAAAAAATGGCATGGGATTGAGAGTTATTGATTATTCTGTGGAACATTACTTCCTTTAATAAGAAAAATCAGGCCATTCTTCTGACATTGCTATTATAAGTAGAGTTTACCTTTTTTGAAAGAAAAAATAATAGTTTGATTTTGCATGGAAATAATAATTTCACCTGAGGTACAACTGAAATATTTTAAAAATTCTCTTGAAATTCTCTTGATTGATGCATTGAACTTCTAAAAAAAAAGTGGAAGATTGTGAACCCACTTTAAACTCAATTCTATACACACTGCAGCAAAATACCTGGAAAATCTTTGCATACTTAATATAAAAATATTCCTTTTCTCTGACAATGTCTTCAACTGCTTCATTAAGTGTTAAGCAGCTTCTAACCCAGCACCTTTCAACTGCTTTCATTTGCAGATCACATTATAGCACAAGTTTTTTACATTATTTGACATTCTTAAGCATTCCAGGTTAACAGAGACGCTCTCAAGCTTTGATGAACCTTTCAAAGACTCTAGTCCAAGTTTTGAAGAAACTAATCATCAAAATAGGAAACATTCTAAGGAGGAAAAAAAAGACACAAGAGACCACTAGATATTTGTATGTGCTAAAAAATGTGGTTTTAATCTTGATAAAAAGCATCTGAGACTTGAAAAGACAAGTGAGAAATCTTCAGGCTGCCTCTCACATTAAGACGAAATCAAGATGTCAAATGGGTACAGTGTTTTACTACTTTCTGAAAGTGCAGTAGCTGCACCTTTCCAATTAGACACAGAGTGCGAGGTAAAAGCATCGTGTACACATCAGTGACTTTTCTGAGTCTGTAATTGGATTAGATGAAATTGGCTTGTGCTGAACACTGGTCTGAAAGGTCTTAGATCTGTTATGAGATTCTCTTTTCCCTTCTTTCTACAGACTAAAGGTACAATTATCAGCAAAATAAAAAGCATTATCTTTTCTGTTAGAAATATCATGCTTTGCAGAAATAATTGGCCAAATTTATGTTTAGCAGCTTTTATATTCCCAGTAGTTGTTACAGCATATACATTCAGGGAACATTAGGTGCAAGCAAATGCATCTAAACTTTAAATTAACACAGTCACATTCCCACATAGACCATTTATTTAAGTATTTTTTTTGTTATGAGTGTCTGGCATGCTTCTCCAGTTATAAAGCATCTAATATTCTGAGTAAACAGCATCTTACCAAGAAACAAATTAATCTTTCTGAATATATAAGAGGGAACTAAATAGAGCCTCAGTTATTTGACATCCTCCCAGATTTTCAGGTCATTTTACAAAAGAAAGGTGAACCAGTAAGAATTAGACAAAAAAAAAAAAAAAAAAGACAAAATGCAAACATACACCAAGGCTAAAATGTTATCATCTTTATTAAGCAAGCTAATCTGAAGTGTAAAGCAAGACATCCATCACACATATGCAGACCACAACAGTCCAGTAAACTTCTAAGTACCAAGACTCACTGGGGCTGTGTTCTCTTGAAACAGGCTGATACAGCAAGTCTAGAAGAGAAAAACAAGAAGAGGACATCTGCCTCAAAGAAATTAATACAGCAAACACATCGAAATAATTCAAAACACCAGCCTCTGCTATCTGTCCTCTCTTCTGACAGTTTTCCACAGAGATTGTTAGGTGCCTCAGCTAATTCAGCTCACAGCCTTGCCGGAACAGCTTAGCACCTTCCTTACCAGAGGTTTCAGACAAACGAACCAGAGCAGCTGAACAGGTATGGCATTGCTGTTGGCTTCAAGACAAAGATGTCCAGCATAGGAGTGGTGAAAGCCACTACAGGAACAAACACTGCCTCAATTCATATTGTTAATTGCTGTGGCAACTCAGCACCCTAAATAACAATTTTGACATACACTAAGTCTTCTGGATGGCGAAAGAGGTGTATGGGTCTGCCTTCATATTCTTCTCCTAGTGAGGGAAACTTTCTTGTGAACTAATTAATCTGGCCAGTGTTTTTCTCTTCCTTACTTGCATCCTGTTTCCATTCATGTCTTAAATAAAGCATGGTAAGAAATACAGATGTTCCAGAAAAGCAATATTTTTCACAATATCTTAAATCATTGTTTCCCTCATCTCATTACTCTTACATTAGTCTGATATATCAGATTAAGCCTGAGCTGAATGGACAAAAACAACATTGAGTAATTCATCAACTATCTACCTGTCCCCGGCTAGCTGATATAAGAAGCAATAAGCTAATGGACCCACAGTTAAAAGCAAAACAAAAACAGCAACAGATACCATGGTGCAGATGCAGCAGTTTTTTTTATGTCGTGTGTGGTGCAAAATGGAAGTCTCCAGTCAGACAGTCGTCAGAAGAGTCTTCTGTTTCAGGAGACACTAAGGGAATGAGATTGAAGTCAGAGTACTAAATGGACACTAAGATCTCATCAATAGTTGCTTTCCTCTCTTTCCTCCTCCAGGCCAGGGCTCCCCATCCAGAGCACCTCCTGCAGGGAAGCTGCACGCTGGCTGGTCACATGTGCTACAAAGGCTCAGTCACTGAGGAATGACTTGTGACAAAGTTACACAGGAGGTTTTCACAATGCGATCCATACAAATAGATAATATGAAAGAATAGAGCAGTCATTTCCCATGTACTTTGAAGAAATGCAGATAAAAAGATAAACCCTTTAATGAATTTGAAATACCAAACAATTTGAAGTCTGTGTACAGATTAAGAACCCCACCCATCACCTGGAAAATTTTTGCTCATCCATTTACTAGCATATATCACAATTTTAAGTAGCAAGAGTGAAAACCTTTTAACACAGTAAGTTATCTGAGTCACAGTGAAATATCAGAAAAGAATGAATGCATACTTTTTTTAAAAAAAAAAAAAGAAAAAAAAGATGCTCTGGCATCAGTAGGACTCGGTGATCTGTAATTAGCAGCTTTGTCAGTGTGAATACATCCAGTCTGTCTGCCTAATGGGGATACATGTTTTGCCCTTTTTTTTAAGCATGTATGCAAATATTTTGCACTGATCCAAATTAACACCACCACCTTAAGAATATATTACCACAACTAAGCAACTAAGCAGAAAAGTCACCTCTTAATCACAACTGAGATCCCTAGAATAACAAAGCAAGAAGCAAACATCCAGGGTTTTGTTTCAACTCACTACACCTAGAACTGAAGCTCATTGCACAAAATAAAAAAAAAAAAATCCAGAACAAGCGAAGAAACCTCTGTCTCAGCAGTGCATCTCCCCTACCAGAGAAGATCCTCTCACCACCTAAATGCATGCTAGAGTTTGACACTGAAGCTCTTACATACCATTTAAATCAGTTTTCCATGTTACTATAATAACAGACTAACTTGAGCTTGCTGTTGTTTTTTCAGTAGCTGACATAGGAAAATGCTCATAATGATTTCATATATAAATATGCATATCAATCTAAAATATATAAATACAAATATCTGGATATAGCTATACACGCCAACAAGAAAGAATGGAAGATGGAAATGAATTTTGTGAAATATTTTGCCTGACAGAAGTTACCTTAAAATGAATCAACATTTCAATAAACTATTTTGACTGCACACAATATTATGATAAACATAATGGCTGAATTCACCAGGCAACCACCAATTATCCACATCTAAGTCATTCATTGCTGGGTATTTATAGCACTGTATCTATGCACAAGTAAAACATCCTTATTCCACAACATACAGAAGTTTCACTAGAGTCAAGATAGATAGAAAGTGATTAATGGAAAGAGATTTTGTTGTTGCTGTACTGATTTTTAAAGAGGACAGCAAATGGCCGTTCAAGACAGAGCGCCTTGCAATTTTTAAATAGTAAAATATTTTCTTTTAAACTAAAGTAAACGCTTGGCAACCAACTCATCTCTAAAGGATATGAACCGAGTATTTTTGAGCCAAACCCTGCAGAATGACATTCAACTGAATATTATGCCATTTGCTACTGTTACTGAAGAACTGCATGCTTGTGTGGTAATTACAAGAAATCCTGTTTCTTTGACCTCTAAGACCAGGCATCAGTCATCACCACTTTCCATTTTGAACTACTCATTACACCCGAACCATATAGTGCTTGAATTTTGAACCACTTTAACAGCTTTCCATCTCACTTGTTAATTTGACTTCCACATTTATTATTCCCAATATTGTAAAAGGTCAAGAACTTCATTCCCCACTGCCCTGCACACAGTGCATTCATTTATATTTGTGTGAGATGAGTGTAAGCTTTCCAGTCTCATGTAACTGTATTTTCAGTTTGATTTTTTGCATTGGTATAATTGCTGCAAGTGCCAAAGGCACAGAACAGCATTAGAGACAACTCAATGTTAATTCAATAGACTCAAACAGAGTACCTAATTTGACCTTTCTTTGAAGGGGACTGTGATCTTTCCAACAGCTGCAGAGAAGGTCTAGAATAAGGTGCTAGCAGAGAAAACATAGCATGGCACAGCCAGAGGACTGACCAAATAGAAAACCTGCTACAAGCAACTATTACAGTACAAAAAAATAAACAACACTCTATAGGATGAAAGGGGAATAAAAACACAGATAAAAAAATGAAAAAGCTAACTGAAGAGAATCAAACAGTTAGACAAGTGAGGACTGCTGCACAAGTTTCCTTGTGAATTGATAGATACAGAATGTAAGTACATGAAATACCAAAGGTCAAGGATTATAGCTGCAACTGATGTTCTGCCCAACTACTGCATTCAAATATGATGGTGATAAAAATGGTACAGGTGTTCTCTTCATTTTGACGGAAAATAGATGCATTGAAATAATTTTAACATTTTAGACTTACAAGGCACAGAAAGAAAAAGTTAATCTATGTCAGAATTTTAAAAGACATGGGTGTAGTTATGGGTGAAAACACTGGTATTTTCCAAATTCACTGCCTGCCCCAGTTGCTCAGCAACTCGACATCACCAGAGCTCAAGTCTCCAGACAAGAGCCAGCAAGAGACTCGGAAAGCCTGAACTTCAACCACTTAATTATTAAGCACCTAATTCAGAACAGAATTCAGAAAGATATTATCATCCTTATTCAATTCCTAGGGAAAACAAGGCTCCGGGGAAAGAGGTTCTGATCAGCCGGCAAAACCTTGCAGTGAGATACTAATACAGAAACTACATAATCCTCCTTTTCTCTGGGGATTAGGTATATAAATCACAGCCAAAAGCAAAGGCTTCGTTCACTTGAAGCCTACAGTTGAGAATCCATTTGTGGGTAGGGCAGCCACCACTCTCTTAGGGAAACTGATCCTGCTCAGTAAAAAAGGAGGTGATAATCATCACCTCACCTGCAAAGCTGCTATCTTATTAGATAAATTAGTGACAGAAGTGGATCTTAGATCTCATCTTTCTGAAAAGCATTTAATTACAAAATTGCAGACAATTCTGAATGCAAGTCCCCAACTCTTTGCTAAAGTTGTGCCAAGAGATGTTCTTCTATCTATGCTACTTAAAATTACTGCAGCTAAAACACATCAAGTTGCTAAAACAGACATCAAAAACAACCAACCAACCAAAAAAAATCTCTATCCTTGCTGGATAACATTTTCAAAGCCCTCCTTCTACACAAATTTTGCTCTTTGCTTGATCTCTTATTCTTCATAAGCCTTACATTCCAAATGAAGCCAAGGCAGCACGGCTCCTACAGAACAGCACTTAAGACAAACAAAATCATCTTTTTGTTAGTTTTCTCCCGTTTTCTCCCTCCAAATCCAAGTATATCTGAGAGTTTGAGGTTCTTCCCACCTCCATTACCCTGGCACTTTCACACACCATCACTGAGTCCACCCCACATTTCTCTGTGCTGGATTCCACCCCCCTCCCCCCCACAGGATAACAAACCCTGATGACAACTGGATGACAAAAATAAACTGCATCAGACTTCAAAATCATAACGTTCATCCAGGATGGCACAAAGCAAGTTAAGCAAGTTACACAAAGAGTTGCACAACAGCACAGAAAAAGACCACAATTTTCCAGGCAGAATCCCGGGGG
Organism: Stictonetta naevosa; assembly: GCA_011074415.1. Lineage (NCBI taxonomy): Eukaryota > Metazoa > Chordata > Aves > Anseriformes > Anatidae > Stictonetta > Stictonetta naevosa. The sequence continues at coordinate 12,293,303 of CM021700.1, forward strand.
GGGGGATGCCCCCCTTTTTTGGAAGGGGAACATTTGTAGAAAAATGAGAAAAACTGTAGAAAAGCACACCTTGCTTTACAGCTTCTCCCAATGAGCTCACAAGCCTGATCAACTCCATGACCACAGCCATCAGTGCTAATTATTTATACGGCATTAGCTCTAAAACATCATATACTTGCAGCTAATTTTGAACATATTGTTGAAGACTAACAGCTTTCTATAGTGAGTGATGATGATTAATGCTGTGCAAGATTCTACCATTAGCACAAAGTAGGCTGCTAATGAGCAAATTTAGCAAAGTTCATTTCTAAAGTTTAAAACCAGCTGGAGTGGTCAGTTTTCTAAACACTCAACCACAGCCATTTCTAAAGCCTAAATGATTGCCCAGCTACATGCAGAAGCCATGTAAATTAATGACGCTTGAACATTTATTTTTATCATAATATTGGTAAGAGTTAGAAAAAAAACACCACTTTAGAATATTCCCTGGAGGGAAATATCTAAGTGACAGGAATTCTTGTCATCTCAAATCAATAGGCACAGCAGATCAGGCACCCAAAAACTGAATCAAATCTGATCTGTTTTGCTGAAGGAGGAAGGCATGTGAAAAGAATATCAAATACACATATTATTAAAAGCATTATGCCAGCAGATGGCTCCTGTTCAAAGAGAGTATGATTCGTATATAAAAAAAATGCAAACACTCAAAAAAGCCTTCTTCCGATTTAAACTTGGAACGCAGGATTTATTTTATACTTCTTCGCATACCACATGGATGATAAAAGGAAAAGGATTCTTAACTGTACAACATAAATCACTCTGGCCTACGTTTGTCAAGGCTCAATTTTCAGGGCAAGTCCATGAAAGTCATGTTAAGGTTATGGTTGTTAATTACCAACAATTATTTTCTGAAGTTATCATAATAGGAATACAAGAACATTTGACAGTTTTTATGGTTTTGAGAAGGTCAACAACTTATTTAAATTGTTTCTTGATAATATAGGAACTGATTCAACTTGGTTTGAACTTGAGTAGCAGCTCCTCCAACACCACTGCTTTTCTCTTTTGCTACCAAATGAACAGAAAATGAAGGCTTCCTGCTCTCTACTGGTGTAGTAGCAGTGGTGAACTGAACAGAGTAAGAGAAAAAACCCTTGTGATCAAAAGCTATAAGGCAGGCCGCAGCACAGCTGACCAAATAAAAAAAATCCCAGCACTCATGTCAACTCTGGACACCAAAACATCTCAAAGGGAAAACATTCCTTCCAGATCACAGCAAAAGCATATGAGCACATCACCCTATTTCTGCAGCTTGGGGTTTGCTGGTCATCAAGGAGCAAGAACACCCCGTGCTCACTGCCTCTTGTGTTTTGCTCTAACACCATGAACACAGGATATTCCTCAGAACAGAGAGACAACCAGACCAATTTTCAAGGCTCTGCTTGCTATTAGCAACTTACTTGTTTCAACCAGAAATATCCACACTACTCTTATACCTCATTATAATAAGGAAGCTACTAGCTGTGTTTTTTTTTAATCTTTTTTTAATCTTTTTTTTCTTTCTTTTGATTTCTCACTCCTAGGTACATCATGGCTTACAGATCAAAAATAAAACGGCCAAACTTTCTGAGGCATTTTTTCTTCCCTTTAATTTGTATTCCTCTGATTTTGTAAGCTTTACTGTAAACAGCAATAACTAGAGACAGCAGATGAGTCTGTTTGGGTTTTGTCTAGATAAAAATCCTGATTCTGTTACTACACTAAGTCCTGTTTAACCATTACTTTCGACATCTTTGAGCCTTGGACCAATTCATTACATTAGCATACATACCAAGATAGCTTAATTACACATATTCGACAAAGCATACTTACATAAATATCCAATTTGAGCTTAAAACAACACTCAACAGGCACAGCCATCTGTGATTGAAGATATCTGTTGTTAAGGTATAATGGTATGTTCAGTTTCTTCCTTTCTGAAGACATTAAATACTTTTTCCAGCTAAAGTGAAGAAACACTGGTGTAGCAGTTGTTTTGAGTGCAGTAATGCATTACCTTGACAATTTAAAACATTAATTTACAAGACAATCTGCCATTATTCTCTAAATCCCCCCCATCAATGTGAAAGTGAGTGCTCTGTGTTTTTTTTGTGTTTTTTTTTTTTTTTTTAACTAATTACCAATAATACTAGAATTAACCATTTGCCTATACAGAAACAAAAAGTGGTGGTTCTTTTCTTCTACCTTTTCTTTTCAAAATATTGTTCATTGCCATTTTCATTCTAGGTTAAACTACAAGCATTCTTGCAACTGAAAGATAAAATGACATTTAAATATGTCTCAGAAGAGTAGGAGTCAATCAGGGTAGGAAAAGATAAATGCACGATGAGATATATTTAGAAAGCTCTGTAATGACATACTGTTTTGTGGTGGGAGGCATTAAAAAAAAAAAACCACTATTAGTCACTCTGCTGAGTACAGAACTGTGATACTGCTTTTACCAGTAAATACAGATACAGTACCAGCTGCAATTACCTGAGGATCTTAATGTTCAGTTCCTGATGATAACCACAGTACACAGTACCCCAGGACCCAACAAACATTAGCACATACACCAGCATTATCGTTGAGTAAATCTGGTATGATTTAAATAAATAAGAATTTCTCCCTATGTGACACTTTTTCCTCCCTTATCAAAGTGATCTGTGGTCTACAAAGTGTCAAACAAATCAGGTATTTATGTTGTTATATATCCACAATCTTTTGGCATAGAGTCTCCTGCATTTTTATCTGTTAGATTTCTGTATTTTGAAGGAAGCATACTATTTAAGATTTTTGTGGTATCTACAAAATAAAAAATAAAAAAAAATCAAGCCTTTTTCCAAATGATAAATTTTAATCTTGTAATATGTCAGTCTCACGCCTGTAGATTCAAAGAGCAGATAGCTTCAGTCTGAAAACAGTACATGATAACATTACCTTCAAGGGCAACTTGCTCTTAAACTTCTCCAGTTTAAAGTATAAGAAATAGAAAACAAATCAAGAAAAAAACAAGAAGTATTTTTTTTAGAACGATTCTAAAGCAATCTCTAAGCAGAAATATAAGTAGAAATGCCTACATATTTTTCTATAATTATTTAAATAATTCTGCTTTCTTTCTCACCATGCAGCTTATCAAATGAGCGTTCAGGCCTTGCTTGAACATATAATGGTAAAATGTTGAAAACCTGTTTTACTGAAGGATGGAGCCATTCTCCATACATTTGCTGCATGTGAGAGATATCCCTCCAAAGTTCCCTCACTAAACCTATGTAGACAGCTCCGTGGAGAGCACAGCACCACTTAACAAGGCTACCCAGATCTTAGATCAAACTGAATTTGCCAGGGTAGATAGAACTCATAATGGCAAGCACATAGGCTTTGTAGAAACTCATGAAATAACATTAAATTGGGTAAATCCAACTGTGAGCACTCATTTATTTTTAATTTTTATATTTGGGGACAAAAATAAGATGGTACAATGCCTTCAAGCATTCATAATGCATTCAGATTTTGTTATCTAAATAACATCACACTTAAATTTACAATCCATCTATCATTAGCCAATATAAAAGAGTTACCCAAATGATAACCAAAGATTTAAATTAAGTATGTATTGCTATAATTCCTTTGAAAGAAATAACATCTACCTTGTAGACAGTGCACAGTGAGAGGACACGTTATTGCAGCTACTTTACACTGACTCTTGTTAATTCATACTGCACATTAGCTTCTACCAGTACAAAAGCTACAAACAGAAAGGGAGTGAAGATGGCAAAATCCCATGTCATCAGAAGTCATATAAACCAAAATTTTGTTCTGATTTAGCACTAAACCAAAACTTTCTGATGTGGTGATAAACAGTGTTTCAAAAAAGCAAATAACTCAAATGTTTATATTCATCCATTTGTATCACTTTAAATCAAATCAAATAGATCTCAAAAATAATTTCAGAAAGGAAAAAAGCAACTTTCTAAGAATAATTACACCCAGATCCCAGGACATCACAGGAACCTACAACAACCATGTTTTGTGTTCTTTTGGTTTTGGTGGGTTGGGGGCAGGAGGTACTTGTGCTTCTTTCCATTAAAAGCTTTTGATTGAGGCACAAGAAAGTGTGTTGTGGTTATGAGATATAACCACAGGAACAGCCTGAGCTCTTAACTAATTGTATGCTATATGTATGCTTTACTTCTTGTAAATATAATGTATTGATTCAGTGGCATGATTTCTTCCAGTTACATATTCACAAGCTGTTGGAATTAAACTCCATTAAATTCAGCAATTTGGCATGGAAAAATTATTTAGATGCCATGAAACTCTCAAAAACGTTCAGACTGATCACTGTTTTTAAACCAAACCGTAGAAAACAATATTTTGTAGAACTTAAGAGGTCAATCTCATTTCAAATTTAGAAGACCCTAAAAATAACACGGACTTCTTGCTTTTAATCAGTGAAAATCTGCAATTTTCCTGAGGGTTTTGCTGGCTGATATACATTTTCTAATGCATCCAATACAGCTGCACACAAAAATCCCAGATGTATGCTAGTTTTCTCCACTTTCAAAACCCCTCCTCTTTCAAGAAACCACCCACAACAGTTTCCCTTCTTTTAATTAGGAGCTTATTTCCTCTAACAGTTCGCATTTCAATCTCAGGCAACTAATAAATAATGCTTCAATCAACTTTGCAAGTGCTGAGCTGCAAAGGAAGCGAACCTTGTTGCTCTCGTGCACAAGACTACCTCTACAGGTTGGTAGAAAATCAGTTTTCCTGAGGAAAAAAAAGTTTAACTTTCATGTATGAACTGTCAGATTTAGCATTTTAAGAATGAGAAAGAGCTGGCAAATCAACACCACAGTTCACTTAGGAGTTTTAATCTTAGTAAAGCCAATTTTTCAGGAGTTTTCATATTTTAAACTAGTTTTGCAGAATTGTCCTATCAGGAAGTTCCACCTTTTAATGAATCTTAAATTCATGAGTACAGAGATAAGGCCGTGGGGGTTTTGTTGGGTTCTGAGGAGCATTTGCGCTTGTTTCAGCTAGCTGTATGATGAAATTGAGAAGCAGTGTGATGTGGAGAACCTTTATTTGTAAACGTACAGGGGTTTTGACATCTGGGTACTAAGTGATACAAATTGATTTTGGCTTCGCTTTTACTGCTGCTTGACTGGTAATTTCCTTGACTTTAATGGCTGTGTTTGCAGGAAATTCATTTAAGGAATCTTACTAGCTATTAACAACAGTCTTGTAGGAATATACTAGAATGAGATGGTGTCTTGTTCAACGAGGTAAAATAATATATCCTACACACACAACTTTTTTTTTTTTTGAGAATAAGCAAAAGTGATTGAAGGCACTAGTCCAGTTTTAAAAGTGGTTAAAGAAAAATGCTAACACCAACAGGAAAATGAATTTCAAAGGAATAGAAGTACTTCTCCCCCAACCCCCCATCTTTCTCCTTTCTTGCAAAACAGAGAACTGATTATTTAATTTTTAAATGTGTGGTTTTGATTCATTTCAGTCTTTCATTCGGATTCATTGAGCAGAGGCCTAAAACGTTACAAGACAGTTCCTCAGTTCTAATAGATTGTCCTAAATGATAACTGGTCACTGTACAACTTCAGCTTGCACTTAGCTATCACTTGTCATGAAACTGTTTAAAAATATTTATATTATCTGTATTTATATGCTGACATGAGGGGGTAGACAGTGACCACTGGCATAAGTGCCTTTCCCCTAAGTGTTTTCAATTTTTTCCTGTTGTCGGAAATCAGTGTTGCCCCATCTTTTACTAAGATGCATCACACATCTCTAAAGCATTCCAGATGAACTACCAGAAAAAAATTGTGTTAGAGTGGTTCCCCACCTAAATAATGCCCCAAACACCACATTTTCTCTTGTGCACAATGTGGAGCAGAGACACCAGGCTAAATTTTCATCTGCTTGAGATTACACTGATGGGAAAATAAATAAAATCAACCCTTGAATTCCTCAGGGATTTAGCACCACTTCCATTAAATGGAATAAAAATCTTATGCCCAAACTTGGCTTCTGTTTTATCATTTTCTTATCATCACAGCAAACAAAAAAGCAAACAGAATTTAGACTCACCCAGTGCCAGTCATGCCTGCCAATAATTTGCATTTACAAAAAGATGCTGGAGTTCAAGTGAAATACCAACAGCAGGGCTGGATTTGGCAGTGGCATATTCTCATATTTTGTGACAATATTAAAGGTTGACAGCAAAAGGATAACTAGATCAAAAAGTGAACCATGAGTGAACTCTCATCTGGAGTGACCTAAAGCAAAAAAGTCACTGTACTGTACATATTTTAACAATATTTGCACTGTTCCAACTTCCAACACAGATTGTAGCAGATGCAAGACTCCGCTGATGTTCCAGCTAGCAGGGTATTACAGTTTTGACTGCTTTCACTGTACCATTTTGCAGGGATTTTCTCAGCTTCAGAATTTATAGTTAAAGTCAGAGGCTTACCTCAATAGCTTAACAACAACACTCACCTATATTCACATTCTCACTTATACACACTAAAGCAAGAAAAAAAAAAAACACTTAGATGGAAAGACAACAAGGACAAGAACTATTTAAATTCCACTACTTGTGTTTAGTTAAAACTGTGAAAAAATAGAGGAGTAAAGTACTACAGTGATAAGACTTGTCTCTCCAATTCCCTTAACTTTCTCCATATAAGTGTGTCCTTTGCCTGTGTGTATTTCTGGTACCAGCCAGGGATTTCCGAGAAGGGTTCATACAGCTCAAAGCTTTTGAATGCAAAACAGAATTAAAAGTATTTGCCCGCACCACCAAGGCATCCCTAGGCTTACATCGGTCATGATCCTTTTACATATTTCTCAAATCACTTATCTCGTGCTCTGAAATAATAAAAAGCTAATAACTGTTACACAACTACATGCCATGATCCAAGAGATTCCAGCCAATGTTAGGTTCTTTAGTTGTTTTATTCCAAGCAGTGGAAAAAAAGTTATTGGGGAAAAAGCTTATTACAAGAGGTACTCTGAGAACACCCTGAAAGAAAATTTTATTCTGAAAGAAGATTAAACTTATTTCATTAAATCAGTTTATGGGAATATGGCCATTTTCAGTCATGAAACAGAGGCATAAAAACTGATTTCCTGAAATCACATCAAAGCTCCTGGAAAAGTCCAAGAATTAAACTGATTCCCTAAATTTAAGTTGAGCACCTAAGGTTTAAATTAATCCTGCATTCCTAGCTTATTTCTTATTTGCTGCTTTGGGACAATGAAAAACTATGAGTGAAATAAGTTTAGTGTGGTTTCATTTGTGTCTATGATTTTTCAAACAAGTTTTTCTATTTAGATCAAAAAACAGTAAAGAGCACATCATTGTGTATGCATCCTAGACTAAGCTATCTCAGCTTTTTGCAAGTTATATTTTGGCATTGCAGGTAATTTTGTTAAATTCAATAAAGCATTCACATTTCAGTCATAATTTAAAACCATTCAGAGTTATAAATAATCTATTTTGCAAAGGTACAAATTCAGAAATTAAAAATGAATCATGAACAGAGGAAATAGATCCAACAATTAGAGCCATCTCTGACACTATATTTGAGTTGCAAGGCTAGAGGACAGTAATTTCTCCATGAAATAAAGAAAGATTTATAACTCTCTCCCCCAACACCTCTTGAAAGTCCCAGGGAACTGTGATGTAACCACTGGTGGTCAAATTAAGTGGTAGTAGTGTGAAGGGGAAAATACAGTGGAAATAAAAATGCTTTTGACATGTTAAGCATTGATCCATAAACAATAAAAATAAATTTGTATCAATGAATTACAATAGGTAATTTCTTTTCCATTCTTCTGCCTATATACTGAAGACCACAAAAATTCAACGGAGCACATGAAAAGAAATTGTTTGGGTTCTGTAAAATTCAAATTTTCCAAAGGTGTTCAAGAGCATATGGCTAAAATCTATTAAAATTCTTTGATCTCTGAAGCTTATTTTCAGTTCAAGATATGCCTTTCTACAAAACAGCAGGACCCTTCCAAAAATAGGTAGAAAACTTTAGAGTTCTCACTGGGCAATCAGATGAATCTTTAGATAAGGAATACCTGCTTGCATGTGAGGAAAATGAGAAAATCCTGTTCCCAATATGCAAAGAAATTCTGTAAGTAGGGTAACAGTCTGGTCTTCCTGGTCAGATGTAATACACTTATGCTGCAAGAAGACGGTTTAAGAGTAGGCATCCAACAGTACAAGAAAAGCATCCATTGGATTGCTCATGGAGCATGTAAAACCTCATCACAAGGTTTAAAAAATTTTTAGACAAAGGTTTAAAAAATCCATTGAGAACAAAAAGATATTTTGGCTAGCTTTGAAGTGCAGGGAGTGGATAGACAGCTCAATGCATCTATCATTTTTCTTTCTTCCCTTCTTCTTTCTCTCTCTTCCATAAGAACTACTCTTATCCTAGCATATTTGCCACCTGATGTGACATAGTACCCACTTTCATAGGCCAGAGACTCCACTGGCCCCCGCTGACTTGAGGTGTGAAGGATCAGTAGGAGGCACTAGAGACAAAAGCCAGCAGCCTTCTGCAGCATGGAGCCAACTGCAGCATAACCTCTACATAGCCTGCAGCAACCCAGGCTCGTTCTCCACACACATTTCCTGCATACAGCATTCTTTTCCAACAGTCACCATCAGCGAAATATTTTAATTAGATTTTGAGGCTTTTTAGTGTTATTCGTTACTCTTGTTTTTCACAGAATTAGATTTTTAAGTTCCACTTCCCAAGTTAAAGCTTCTTGGGAGTTACGTTTTCTCATTTAATGATTCACAAGTGATAAGGGAAGAATATATGATGCAAGTTTGTTAAATATTCAGCATCTTTTATTAACCAAATCAAAATCTGCAAGCTTGAAAGCTTCTGTATGATAATACCCTACTGAATGACCTTTTGTATTTATTCTCTAGAAACCATGCATTAGACTTAATAACCATACTTCCTCATTACCATTTATTCTGACCTAAAGACTGATATTGCAGTCCACAGGGGAAAACTTTTCCTGATAATTAGTTCTCCTTGGTTGTAGTCCAAGAGAAATGACAAATTTCACCTTGTTTCAGATGCCTCTTGATAACAGTTTAAGCCAACAGAGGAAGCATGTATAATTTTTTTTTTTTAAGCAGGCACATGTTTTTCTCCTGAGGTTGCACCACTATTTTGTCCAATCACTTGTTATTTTACTCCCTTCCGATAACGGTGGCCTAGAGAACAAACAGACAGCTTTTCTTCTCTTCTCTCTGTAGAAGCCTAGGTTTTGACAGGATGCAGCGTACTATAAAATTGATTTTCAATGAAAGATCCAATTTTTTTTTTTTTTAGCAATGCCCAATAATACATACACATGTAAATGAACTCTGTCAAAAACTGTAAAAATCAATCAATAATTGAAAAAATATTAGAAGATATATAACAAAATTCTTATTACTGGATGCCATCTTAAGAAATTACAGATTCATATGCCTGCTGTTCCCCACCACCAAAACCAACACACATGGTCTGATTGTACATGATGAACAAAAAAAAATCAGCAGTCAAAATAAGATGGAGTAGTCCTGACACTAGACTGACGATTTATTGTTTTTTTCATTTTCCCAGGGAATTAACATATGTGTGCTTTGGTTCAAGCACCTACAGAAAATATTTAAACATAAGTGCATACATGGACCAAAGACAGTAACACCGGATCTCAGAGTCAGAGTCTGAAAATAATATACTCCTAAGGGGAAATCAATTTTTTCCCCCTATCTGAAGAACTTCACTACTGTTTCTTTGCTGTTGAGCAATTCCCGACCTGAACCCATTGGAAAATAGAATGGCTTAACGATGCCTTCAGAAGCAGATCTTAGTTTACTCTGCTGGAAATTCACAAACACTGATCTCGTGGGGAGAGAAAAGAAACTATCTATCTATCAGCAGAAATCAAAGCAGAGATTAATGCACTAGTGTGCAGAAGGCTTTGATGGTTGAATTTAAAGCATCTCTTCATATTATTGTGTAATTTCAAAAATTACATTTTAATGTACAGATACTTGGCAGTATTTCACTACTCTTTTGGGGCTTAAAAGTACCTATTAGCATACCTTCAAACCACCCAAAATTTCATAAAATTAACAAATTTAACTTCTTTCCCAATTATGGAAGACATAGGAGTAATGTTCACAATAACACGTGACAAACATGTTTCTTTTCCTCCTTCTTTGATAATCCAATCTTCTATGTGAGAAATTCAAGATACACTTTTCAAATCAGTCATACATTGGCTGACAGCATCAGCTTTCTAAATAGTGTGTTTCTAACTGAACTCAGAAGTGGGATCAGAACAAACTGCTTTGCTGCCAGTGCAACTGGAAACCAACCCACTGCAGCAAATAATTTACTCAAGTTTATCCTTTACTTTGTTCACGAAATACTTAGTCAGTAAATTAATCTCTACTGTAATTCCCCCATTCCTTCCCCCAGCGGTCTCCAGTTTACTGCAAACGTATTATTATTAGCATGGCTGATGGAAGTAGCATATCATAAAAGTACCTTCATTCCCAGCCTGGAAGAACATACCTTACAGTGGGAGGGATGGGAAAATTTAGTATGTGAAGAAGTTCATTTGAGAGGAATCAGATCAGAGCTCTCCCCTGAGCTCCCCAGGATTTGTCTCCAGAATCATTCAAAAAAAAAAAAAAAAAAAGGAGGGGCTCCAGAGCTCCTGTAAGATTTTTTTGTATACATGGCAGTATGCAAGGAGGAAAGAGTATTAGAGGCTGACCTGTTTATTGTAATGTTAGCGTAGTATGAAAGGAAACACATCGTATAGACCCAACAGTGGACTTCAAACACATCAGTTACAGGCAAAATGGGAATATATTCTTCTGTGTCAGCTGTAGTTAGGACGGTACAAGACAGGATGAAGTTAAACCAGTGAAGACTCAGGTTATGAACCAAGATGATTACCAAGCAGTGAAGTTGCAATAAGATGTTACTACTCATTATTTAAGTGGTATGCAAAGTATAGCACCTAAGGCAGTTGCGGCTAGCTTCCATGCAACAAAGTGTATAAAGGTATGGACTTCTGTGGCATGCTTATTATTCTGCAAAAAGGATTAAATCACCACTTTAAGCAGTTGTCGACCAATTACGAGACAAAAGTTCCATAATGTGTCTTGAAACTAAATCAAAAAACACTACTTGAATTTGGAATAACAAATACTATGTCAAAACAAGCATGCTCATTCTGAGAATGCATCTGCATTGCTCTGCATCTACTCACCTTCCACTTAAACCAACTTTCTCCACTTTAGTGGACATGAGCCTCTGCACGTGCTAGATGGGATGAGTCACATGGGAAGTTCTGACTGACATAGCATGGGTAACACAGAGGCCAGTTGCAGTACAGGTGCTTCAGCACTTAGAATTAAAAGTACATTTATAGAATTCATCAACAAGTTGCCTCATGGGAAGCATTTAAGTGCCCCTTGGTAAGTAACGAACACTAAACAGAAAGCCTTGACCCTGCATCACTGAAGTCTATGCAAGTTCTGTTTTCAAAGGGAATAGGCTCATCCACTGAAGAAGTCCTACCCTACATCAAAGTAAACGAGTGCAAGGAAACCAACAAACCAGACTCCCAAAGGAGAGTTCCCAAGTAGTTAGACAAAATTGTCAATAAGATTTATCCCTATATTTTCATATCAGGCTACCTGAAATCAATGATTTGGAATAGGAATCATAAACACCCTTAAAAGCATCTTTCACTCCTTAATTTACATCATTCCTTTAATATGTGAATTCCTTGTGCATGCTGGCTAGACTACCTAAATTATCATGGATAATTAAAGAAACAATAGGCATTAACAAGTGATTGCTTTTTTAGGGAAATGACACTTCTGTCTCCAAGCATTGTCACTACACCAATCTGCAGCACTCTCATGAAGAAAATACTGCTGCACTTAACATGCCCTGGCAATGAATGGCATCTACCCAATGTTCAGGAAAGACTTCCATTTTGAAAGACTTTCCCCAAAATAGTGCATAAAACAAGACACTGTCAGTAGCTGTTGTCACACTGATACCTGAAAACAATTTGCAACTCAGATTAATGGAAAATCATGGAACAGAACCTCAGGGCCCCAACACAGTGAAAGCACTTAGTGTTCTCTGATTAAAAGATCCCAGGTGAAAATAATATAGAAAGTTAGTTGACTGAGAGCTGCAGATAGTTTTCAGACAAACTGTAATGGATTAAAGAGCCAAAGACTGTGAAAAGGAACAAGTTATTTTTTCAAATTCCAGCCTTTTCTTATTTTGGCTTATGTTTCTACATTTTCCCTCTTCCATTCTTAATTTCATTTTAATTCTTAACATAGAAAGTTAGAAAGTGATAAACATGAGAGAAGTCAATAATCCAATTTTATTGATAGCTTAATTTTCAACTTTCCAAAGCAAAAAATAAAAACAAAATATCTTTGGGCCCTTTAGACAAGCTTTTTAATTGCAAAATGTTTAATTTCTGTTTTCATTTTCCTTGTACATAAAATAGCACCAGTCACTGTGAAGATTGTTGTTATAATGACACAGGGAGTAGTAAGCACTATGAGACACTGTTTAATTACATGATCACAAATTGCTTTGCTTAGAGGAATTGTCCCTTCAGTTACTTTTGGCTTGAAAGTCTTTTAGAAGAACTTTAGAGAAGATAAGAGGATGTATATCCAAACCTTCCTCAACTACTCTTTCCCTTACAAAGTACAGTTGTGCTATAGTACATTAGAGTTTTTCATTGTTTAATAAAGTAGTAATCTTTTCCTAACCTCCTTTTCAGAAACACCTGGGCTATTGTCAGAAACTTTCTCTAACAACTCATCTTGAGCCAGACCTCTAGCACAGAGTTAAAGCAAGTTGGCAAATAAAAACATACCTGTTAAAGAAAGCTATAAAGAAATCTTGATAATGGTTGCTAGCACTGGTTGGAGTGTGAAGAGGTCCAAATGAAAAGCACGTCCAGTTGTCACATATTTTATGGTCCACCTTCTCTTTTGAAAGTACCATAGCAGGACATCAAAATGAAGTGGTACAATCAAAATGACAGTGACTCAATGATAGTCACTGAATACAGCTTGTAGTTTTATGAAGGATTTGGCATGTGAGCTGGTGGGAAATTTGACTCTGAAGATAGTTCATTTTGCATCAGGCCTCATGTCAGTTGCTGAAAAAATCGGTCTTGTTAAATAAAATGTAAGCACATTAAGTTATCTCTGTAGTTTATACTTTTGAATTTATTCAGCTCCTGTCAAATAAAAGATCCCTTTCAAAGCAGTTTTATATTTGATTTCAAATACAATCCATGCCTGCAAAGCTCTACAGAAAACATAGCAAATTCCTAAAATACAGAAAGATTTTGTCTCATGTACAATTACTTATTTGACCTTCTAGGAATTTAAAAGCTCCAGCAAATAAGAACTGTCTCAGCCAACACATTTTGTAGGGATACTGGGCCTGATCACGTAACAAACAAGTTAGGAAGTGGGCCACTCCTCCTGTATAGGATATGTCAGTCATGCTGTGTAATTCTCTTTAAAGGAAAAAAAAAAATCCATCTTTAAAAGAGGACTTTTATTCTTCTCTACTTTGGCCTACTGGCATTTGCCACTTACCATTGTAGCTTCTTCATCCCACCAAAAAGTCTCCCTGAATACCAGAAATTTTCATAAAACCAGCAAGTGCAGAATATGCAAAGTAAATGTTTTAGTCACACAGAAGTATTTGCAATCCAAAGTTGGTTTATCCATCTATATAAGGAGTTTTTAGCTGTGAACTGTTCAGCTGACTTATGCTGAAACCTCTAAGTCAAATTTCACTAACAGTTGGCATTTCAGATACCAAGCACTCACTGTAGTGAAAGAAACAAATCTAATAGTCAGATTTTTGACTAATTTGCTAAGAACATGAAGCTTACGCAGTCATGAAATCTGCCTTTGTACAAGTGCATCTTTAGTAACACCACGCCAATGGGTCAAGCCTCAATAAAATGATGCTCTGTTAGTACTCCCACAGATAGAGCTCCAAACCCCTTTATAAAGCTACTTGTTGCAACTATATTATACATTTCAAAGAATACAAGGACAGGCTATTCCCAAGGCACTAAAATGAAAACCTAAAATATTCACTGGACAAAAGCATTCTTTTCAGAGTCAAAATTGTGTTTTCTGTAATGTAATGTAATCCCTAAAAGTCTTTCATATTCCCCCTCTCAAACAGAGGCAGAAGAGATAAGCAGAAGAATGAAAGAGGAAAGCCATATGCAGAAAGTCGCATCATGACTTGGTACATGAAATCATGGAGAATATAACATTAAAATTGAACTTATTCAAATTAAAGGAAAATCTTCATTTTAAAGTATTGTTTTTCTAAGAAAAAATATTTCACCTAAGGCTTACTTTCCACCAAAAAGAAGAGAAATGTATCTGCATCCATGGAAGAAGTCAGCATTTGGCTAAAACCAGGACAGGGAGATCAAAGCACATATCCTTGTAAGCATTAGTGCAGCAGCCTAGATGTGAGAGCCTCGAGCTACGATTCAATAGCCTGGTTTCTGAACCCGTGACATCCACAATAGCAAGCAGAGACTTCAGTGCTTCACCATGATTGCTCAGCAAAAGGAGTCAAGATGGAACAAAAGATAAAGACTAGTCAGGCCATAACAAAGAACAAGGGCACAGAAAACATCAGGATGACAGTTATTTTGAAGTCAAAATGTTTTGTTTTCAAATGAAAGCACAATGTAAAGCATTCAACTTTTCAGTGCAAATAAAAGTGTGTTCCAGAAAAAAAAAATAATAATAATTCCAATCATCTGAGGTTAGAAGTTAAACATCCTTCACACACTTCTCCTATTTTTCTGTGCAGGTTTCCAAAGCTATAACCTAAAAGGCAGAAAATTCAGAGCTACCCACTCCTTCAACCCTCTGCCAATAGGATATATGTCTTTTCAACCCTTCTGTATGAGACTAGCAATGAATTACAGATGCACTTTGCAGATCTGTTCCTTCCTTCTCCCTCAGAGGGAAACGAAAGGTGTTACTATACTGTGATCTAAAGAAGTTGTGGCAAACGTTAACTGTGTTCACTTCATTCTGGGTCCAAAGCTGCCAATCAACAGTTAAAAGAAGATAAACAAGCCACAGATCTTAAAACTGATTCAACAAAGCCTAAAAACATTGCCAGCTTTCAGTATGCGTCACTATTTTTAAAAGAATAAAAAATCTCAAGGTCCTGATTGATGCTGAATTCTAAGCCTCTCAGCTGAAATATCATCCTGACAACTTCAGAAATGTAAAAAGCAAACAATTTTTAGAGAATAACACTTCCTGAGAACTTTATGATATACAGACTTAAACATTCCTCTCCTTCAGTGTTTTTAAATCCACTCTGATTCCACAAAGCACTTAGCCCCACTGATTTTTAAATGCCCACTGTATAGCAGCTGACTAACCATGTAAACAAGACAAGCTCTCCCACATATACTTTATTTTTGGTAAATATACAACATGCAATTTATAATACAGTCTATCTTCTTCCCCTTCCCCCCCATATAAAATTAACAACTTCTCACATAAGAGTGATCATCCATCCAGTAATTTCTTCTTGATAGGAAGCAGCTATGAGACCTTTGAACTATTGTTCATCAATGGCCAGTGACAGTCAGCTGTCTATTGCTGTTCCTGTGCCATTTCTTCTTCTGAGTATCTGCCCGTGATAGAAATGAACACAGCAGTAAGGTAAAGACTAGTTACAAGCTTGACCTTTTGTACAAATCTCTGCCAACATACTTTTTGTGGAGGATGGACTTAGGGGAGGAGGAAGGGGAAATGAGGCACAGGAGTAGGCAATCCCATGGCTGCTAGTAGCCAGAGTAAAAGTCCTAAATATAGGCATAGCTTCACCAAAGCCTTTGATCTCACTTTTATCTTCTGAAGAGGAGCCACCTGTAAACAGAAAGTCTTTCAGTCAATATCCTGCACCTCTCCAGTACAACTACTGCAGCAGTGTTAGGATGCCTGGACTGGCAACACCTTTCCGACAAACTTTCTAGAGCTGGAAATGGTCTTTGCAGACACATACTGAGTTCAACTGAGTTCAGCTTCTTAAAACCAAGTTTCGTGATCTACATACAGATACCCCAGACTGTCAGTAAGACAGCCTTCATTACCTAGACTTTACACAGGGTTGTGTTTCTGTTCATTGTATTTCATTCTGCTAGGACTGCACTCAGCAGTAAATCCCAATAAT
The DNA here is from genome assembly GCA_011074415.1 of Stictonetta naevosa. NCBI lineage: Eukaryota > Metazoa > Chordata > Aves > Anseriformes > Anatidae > Stictonetta > Stictonetta naevosa. Next base: position 12,309,697 of record CM021700.1, read on the forward strand.
TTCTTCCTAAATGCAGCCCTCTTGTTTTAGGGAGGAAGAACTCCCAGGTGTGATTGATATTCAGAACACCTTTTCCCACCTGAAGGAGATTTCATAAATCCAGCAGAGATGATCTGGTCTGTTCCATGATCAATAAAATTCTGTTTTATCCTTTGCTACTGACATTACAATGTTTCCTTTTCATGCCCGTCTCTACAAAGGGAGTTAACTAAATTCAGTATCGATATAAGTGGTTGCAATTCCAGAACTAATGACCCCGAGGGGACTGGTAATTAACACAACGTTCATGTTAGTATGGATGCACATCAGACTAAACAAGCACAGTTCTATTCCTCCTACTATTCTAGGCAATTCTGCATCCTGGTTTCTAAGTCCTTATACAGCACAAGAGGGGAAAAATGCAAGAGGAAGCAAAACAGAACTGTTTTTCCAAGTGACGCAAATACACATCACACACTAAGGATGCTCTGTGAAACTGATGAATCTTCTCCCTCCTTTTCTTTTTGTACTGCAAGCAGGTCTAGTTAACCTCATGAAACTACAGAAAAAGCAGGCATTTCTCATTTGCCTTGAACAACAGCATGCAACTTTGGCTTCCAGTTCAGCTGGAAACAGGAGCTACGCAAACTAAAAGATGCACTGGAGAGAACAACATGAAGACAGTGGCCAAAGGAGCAAAGGCCAGAACGTCTGACCTCAGCTGTGTACATGAGCATCTTCTTTCCCTTCTTACCTATTCCAGCAAGTTTCCTTTGGGTCTCTCATGTGTCACTATTAGACATTCAAAAGAGAGATCAGGCATCAGGAAAAGCAAGAAGGCATTTTGAGTGGCAAAATGAGAAGCTACCAAGCCAATTCCTTGAAGGCTTCTAAGGCATGTAGAAGTTCGAGAACCACAGAAGATCCTGAGAGGAGCTAGATGTTAAGTATGCATTGCACAACAACACACACACACACAAATTATTCAGAATTCTGTCTTGCAGGATGCTATAGCATGCCTATATTTTGGTCTTTTAGCATGCCATAGCAAGGCAGACTTGTTTGTGCCAACTCACTACTAACCTAGAACCACGTGTACTTCAGGGGTACAATGTACACACTGCTACAGGATTTTTATTATTTTATTTTTAGAAATCTAATTTTACTCCCTCCCTTTAAAATTAACCACAGTACATACCATATATAAATACAACAAAATGCTGTACATGTTTAAAAACAAAGGCTTGTGTCTCTTTTACTTCCACCCCAAAGATGCTGGCAATGCTTCAAATTCTGTGATAAGTCTGTGGACATCTTTGCAACACTATGACAGTAACATCTGATGCACTGCTTTGCTTTCCTGAAGATCTGTACTGGCAGATATGGCCACAGGCACCTTGTTCTTCATCTTTTCATTTGGGTGAAAAAATTATTGATAGCTCTCTGAAGTGGAAGAAGAATCAGTTTGTTCAGGAATGGGCTAAAGAGAAATCTGCAATCATCTCATCTAGCTGTTTCCAAGACAGCAGAATTTTTCCTGTGCCTGGATTCTCCCTCAAGCAGTTTTTATTGCCTTACCATCAACACCACAGCATCCCTCCCAAAGGTACACACTACTTTGTGTCAAGGGTATAACATAAGATCCTTTTTCAAAGGACCCAGAAGCATTTAGCAATAAATTCAGCTTCTGAAGCATCATTTTTCTAAGTGATAGCCACATCTTCAACCTCTGAACACACACCTCTGTAGAGCAGCAATTCGACAACGAGAGCAATTTGACTGGAACATGTAACTTGGCAGATATTTTCCACCGGCTAAAAAGCATGGAACTCCATTGCAGTAAAGGGACTCCCTTATTTTTTACTTATTCTTTTTCCATTTAAAAGTATATGCAAATATGTACTGAAGGTACAGGTTTCACTTATATTTCATGCTGCTCAACTATCTGGTCTTTCACCAGGGTAACAAAGGTATTTCTATGTTGTTGAAAGCTAAACAGAATAAGGTAAAATACATTTTATGCCCCAAACAAACAAGGTCTCACAAGCACTCCCAAATACAAAGGGAGTTCTAATAATACATAATTTCGAGTAATCAATTTACAATTATGTTAAGGGACTAAACAACAGAATGAAAATTGGGCCATTCAGTGCACCTCTTCAGAATCCGGATTTTAAAAGTGCATCTTGGCTCACAGGACAACATCTGGGAGTTTTAATGGTAATCCAATAAATACTTGTCAACCCCTGGGAAACAGCAACTCTTTCTACTTGAAATACTTCCCTGGCTGGGGGAAACAGTTTATCCACCAATACAGTCTCAGGCTAATTTGAAGGATAGTTCTGAGGGGGCTCAGTTTGCTATTGAGGCATGGTTTAATGTTTAAGAGTCTGGATAACCTCTGTGGAGACTATGGCACAACATGTATTTGGCACCATCTCACTAAGCTGAGTCCTATCACATTTGCTCAGTAGTATCTGCTACCATTGAAGAGAGTTCAAAATAAGATGCAGTCCATTTAAATTACAAATAAAATAATACTAATACTCACAAGGAAAAATGAAACCAGCTTTGACAAACTCCCAGCAAGCAAGCTGTAATTAAAAAGCATCTCTCCAGATCTGATGGTTTACGTTGGCAGCTACTCTACCTTCAAGCTTCCCTTCCTCCCCAAAAATAGATTACATTATTCACTTTTGCATAATAGAGCAGTAACAAAGGACAGTCTAGTAGTCTTCACCATAGAATTAACACCTGCAGAATCAAACAGCATCCAGCTAAAACAGTGGCATAGGAAGAGAAATAAATTTCTATCATACTTCAGATTGGAAGGAGATCAAACAGAGCCAGTGAATCCATGCCAGCACTGTATAATACACTGTTCATAAGCAACTTTGCTCCAATTTACATCCATTGTATACTTACATCTCTAAGAGGAGGTCCTGCAATTATTGCTGTCACAATGTTCAGGTACCTCTCAAGTAATACAAGGAAAACTAAAGCACCTGCAAAGGCCCTTATATTAAATTTGGTCCTTGATGCTTTAATGAAATAAACTTGGAACAGGTGCAAAGAGCCTGTTATCTACCCCACTAAAAAGTCAGGTACCACAGGAATAAAAGTATCTTTTTTTTTTCCTTCCTTTTTTCTTTCCTAACCCAAAAGCATGTTCTAACTAGCAGCTTTTTAACTAAGCCAGAGGAAATATTATGTATTAAACTCTAACCACACCTGACTGAAGCCTAAATAAGCCATGGATAGCTATGTAGATTAAAACCCAGTTTCTCCACATCCCCATCAACAGAAGCTGACCTGCTGGAACAACTGAGATTAAGAGCATAAGAGAGATGGAGCAAAACACTTTATAAGTTCCCACATCTAATTCACAGGGAGGAAGTCTTATGCACTGTAGTGTATTAAATTAAACCTTTTCTACCAACTAACCACTTTATTATGGCCCAGGGATGATTTAAAACAATTGTTCTTGCCTAAAAATAAAAGCAAATTAACTACATTTATTGTTGTGTCCCTTTAGTTCTTACCAACTATGAATTTTCCAGTCAATTAATTTTGTGGGCAGAAGAGCTATGAAAATAACAAATTCTAAGCACATGGAAGCAAGTCTCAAGGAAAAAAAAAAAAAAAAAAAAAGAGTCAAGGTGTCCTATGCAGTTAAGAATTCAAAGTAGGACCCTCCTAAGACATATCCACATTTGTGCTTACTCAAATAGGGAATATTACCACCAAAATTAACCAATCCATCTTTAACTTCCACACACTGAACACTTGCAATGAGCCATTATGTGCAATCGTTATTTACTAGGGGAGTCAGCAGGCCATTTCTGCTCATATACATTCAAGCATGCCCTAAGAGACTTGCATACAAGTTGCAAACAGAAGAGTAAATTTGTGCAGTAAGCTTGATTTGGTTTGACCTGACATTCCTTGGACCACATCACATTTTAAGATGTATCTTAATTACTCTCTCCTACCACTCTATTTCCAGTCCTACTCTGGAATATAAATGAAACAAAATAATTATCTGGTTTTTGGGTGGTCCTTTGCGGACCCAGGAGTTGGACTCGATGACCATTGTGGGTCTCTTCCAACTTGGGATATTCTAGATTCTGTGATCATTCAAATTATTTCAGTCCATCGTAAAGTGTCCACATAAATCACAGTAACATTCATATTATGGTGTGTGATCCATATAATTTAGTCATATGTGCACCAAACCAACTTATTACTGCTTTTAGATATACTTATCTTGATACTGAGTCATAGACTTTAGTCTGGGACTTCGCTATTCCTCATGAACATTTACTAGCACATACCACACTGCAGAAGATCAAGACCAAACTGCTCAGGAGATCAAAAGTTTCAAAGTCCATGTATTGTCAAATTTGACTTTAAATATGTGCATTTTATTTTTATCAAAGTGGAAAATATGGTACACATTCCAGATTGTCCTCTAGTAGACCACTAAGATTGTCTGTTTGCATAAGTCCTTTGTGACTACATACTGACCACCACCCACACAGCAGTAGTTCCATCACAGCATATAAAATAACACATTTGCACCATGAAAGTAGTCAAAGTACCAACACAGTTTTGATGTAAGCATCGGCAAGGTTCAGCTGTAAACTGGATAACCTTATTTTGCCAAATAGCCCATTCCTATCATGTAAATGACACACCAAGTTTTCTATCAGCAAATGTTGAGATGGTCACAAAAACTAATGCTACTGAAATCAGAAATGTTTGGTTTTGTGTTCTGTTTTGACTCTGCTCAAACAAAAACAAACTCAGCATAATATATTTGAAAGTTTGACAGTCTATAGCTCGTACGAGCCTCAGACTAATAATTTAATTCTTTCTGTACTTCACCATTTAGAAAATAAATAAATAAATAAATAAATAAATAAATAAATGGGAAAAGGAAGAAAAATAATTCAATAACCACCAAGGATGGAGATTACAAATGACTATATCACTGTGCAAGTTTATCATCTTAAGTTCTCCACACTGAATTTGCTGTTTGCTCTAGGAAGCGATGGTCCAGCTGTCCTGTCTCAATTTAAAAATGCAATGATCATTTCCTCTTCTTCAGGTAATATGACTATTTTAGATGCAGTTTCTAAAGTGTTCAAACTGTTAATTGTCCAAGGGTTTCTACTGGACTTTAGCTTGTTCTTGTTCTGCAAGTTTCACATAGGCATATAGAATATCAGCCTATGCCAGTGTCATGGTTTTGGCTGGGATAGAGTTAAATTTATGTGAGAGGCTTTTGTCTTCCCAAGAAACCATTACACGTGATGAGCCCCTCTTTCCTGGAAGTGGCTGAGCACCTGCGTGCCGACAGGAAGCAGCAAATTAATTCCTTGTTTTGCTCTGCCTGTGTGCACAGCTTTTGCTATCCCATGTGAACTGTCCTTATCTCAACCCATCATTCTCGCACTTTTTCCTTTCCAATTCTCTCCCCCATCCCACCTTGGGAGAGTAAGCAAGCAGTTGTGCGGCACTTAGCTGCCTGCCAGGTTAAATCACAACAGCCAGGTTTACCAAAAGTGTCTCCCACTACTTTTTTTAATCTAGCACCTCATTGCACATAATGTGTTTTAACCTAGTTTATCACCTTAAAATATGAACATTTAAAATATGAACTGTAAAAATCACAAGGAAAAAGTTACTGCCTAGTGAAAACACAAGCTGGAAGATTGCTTTTTTGATTGATTGCTTCTACAAAGTTTGAAAGAACTCTCCTCCCACTTCCTATTAGGGAGAACAAACTAATTCCCTCATCTGAGTCTCATCGGTATTGCCCATAAAATTCAATGAATTCAGCTAATGCTAAATAATTTTTAAATTTAGTCTAACACTTGCCCTGTCTCCTCCTAATATTTGCCTATTTATATTAAACGTATAAAAGTAAAATATATTTTTTGTACTTATGTGATACTGAAACTTGTATGTACTGACCTAATCAAAGTTCACTGAAATGAGTGAAAGCATACCTTACTCACTTTGGCTGAGACCATTACTCTGGAATTGCAGAGCAGAATTCTGTCAGCAATTATATTCACTCAACTCTGAGAAAAACAAAAGGAGAATATGGCCTTGTACCTACATTTAAAATATTTATATTGGCCATTTAAATATTTATATATTTGTCAATTTTAAATATTTATGTAACTATCTATTCCAGCACTTCATATGTTGGAGAGCTAACTTATATAATGCAAATATATTATATATTAAATATTTACTATGGGTTAATATTTTATGAAATTTACTGTACACACAGTAGAAACAAAACTAGCAAGGGGTGGGGAACTCTAGAGACTACTTCTGCACTTTCAGCACAAAACAAGCATCACTTACCTCTGCATTCTTTTAACAGATTTTACAGGCTTGCTAAGAGAGACTGTTTAGAAATTATGTATTTAAACACCCAGTGATAATTTATCCTTGGACAGAATTGCACCAAAGTTAGTGGAATTAATGGCAAATGAAGTTGATCCTGCAATTCCTAACAGATCACTACCGACCATCAGAGCACTGAAGGAATTAAAAAAAAAAAAAAAAAAAGTTGAGTATTTTGCATTCAGTTATCAATGGAACTCCAAACTGCTTTTGACTCCTGCACCCTCAGGATGAATTTTCTAACAACCTGCACAAAAAAAAAAAAAAAGCAGAGCTAAACAGAGATAAATAAAACTTTTTCCTGCAGATTTAGACATGAACAGAAAACAGAACTTCTCAACATAAGAAAAAATCATACTGCATGTAGTAGACTTGAAAAACCTGTCTTCCCCCATTCCCCCATAGCTATGGAAAGTTTTAACATTTTCTCAGCCCATAACCAAACTCCATATTTAATTATTAGGCCATAACTTGTCCTTGTGTCAAATATGAAGCCACAGGCTATCTTTCAGAAAAAAAGTGCTGTGAATTAAGAAACAATAAAACAAAACACATCCCAAGGGTCTTTTGATCACTGTTCCCTGTGCTCTGGGCCATACAGGGACAAGTTCAGGATCACTAAAGCAATCTTGTGTATCTATGAATACATCTTACTGCTGGCATAGTCACTGTCCAAATGAGAGTCCTCAAGCAGCAACCTGTATGAAGTTAACACCAAAAGTACACCTCAATACCAGTACAGTCCTCATTTACATTTTTATGACAAGTTGATATATTGGCAGCAAGTTTATACCAAAGGGCTGTATGAGTAGAAGAATCCTTATGGCATTGAAATTTCCTCAGAGCTTTTAAATTCCTTCATAACTTTTTAATACTGATTAACAGTCATAATAAACTAGATTTACTTACAACCTCCAAGCGTTAGACTTTATTAATCTACATAACATGCAATTAAGTTAATATACTTCGATTCTGCCTCTTTCTGAAAGATGTTTTAATCTTCTTGGTAAATATGAAAGCAATCCAGCAAGCAAGTCTCCATGCTCAGTTTTTGAACAATTGACCTTATTTTGTTGCATTTTAACAAATTAACTTCCCAGTGGAAGATGGGTACTTCAAGCACTAGAAATTGTTCTGCCTGCTTACAAACATGCCAGGGTTCCTGTCCTTGGCCTGTGTATGAGGGAGGCAGAGGAGCCAGAATTGCCGCAGAGGTAGAATTTGTCATCTGGTCTACGTGAAGTCCCTGTCCACTCCCACATTTTCTCCTCTGTCTCCTCCTTTTCCATCACGCTGCCCCAGCAGTCCCATCTCCTCTGCCTCTCCAGTTCTCCAGTCAGAGGCACAAGCCTGTATGTTCCCTGTATGTCACGACGCAGTATTGCCTCATGCTTCTCTCATGGGTCGCTGCAAGTGATTACCTCCTTCAGCTCTACTGCAGTCTGTGTAACCTCCCAGCAGCAGGCTAACAATCCAAATTACAGTTTATACCTCCCACTCTGCCTGATTCTGACCACTAAAAATTAAAAGTAACGTCTGACCGGGTCATATGCATTGCATTACAGGCAGTTCACTGACATCTTACTAAGAAATATTTAAAATGTAGTCTCTGCTTCGAGAGCGTTCTTTAGTAGTCCTTTAAATTCAAGTAAAGGGACTAAGAGGACACCCAGAACTCTCAAGCCTACAGAACCATTAGTTTTGATAGATGGCTGTTATTATACCTGTCCTTGCTTAATTGTTTTCTACTCCAGTTACCTATAAGCCAATTAGGAAATGCCTGCTGCTTCTTACTTTCACATAAATGACACCACCCTGATTACAGGGCTGCCATCAAGGAAGAAAGCTTCTTCCACAAAATACGTATTCCAGTCGTTTGTTCCTCTTGCTCCAACAGCCTTCACATGAAGTGCTGCTAACTATCAAAAAAGATGTACTGCTCTCCTCTCATGTAAGGTAAAGTTGATTCACAGGTGGGTATTTACTTCACATTTTAGATCTTTACCGGTGTGCCAGCCTAGTATCTTTGAACACTTTAGGAAGTACTGCTCTGGCCAGGAGCAGCTGGGGTGTGATCACCAAGGCACTAAGGAAACAGCTCTTTCAGAAATGCCATCTTGTTGAAAACAAGCAACCTCCTACCTGCTACAGAGGGAGAGCACACAATCAGCAGACACCACGAGAAGGTGAGCTACCATCAGTTCCCACCCTACACTATTTCAGACCAGCTCACCTGCCTGTTTCCAAAGTGATAGCAAGGAACTACACATGAGTATCCCTAGTACACTCCATTGCTCTTCTTGGACAGACCTCTTAATGGAAGAGAAAGCTTGAAAGGACAGAGGGATGGCACTGGCAAAGAGCTTATTAACACAGTTATTCTGGGAACAAGTGTATGTTGTAATCAGTAGTATGGGAATCCAAAACCATCCATTTACTATGGAGAAAAAAAACCATAATAGATGAATGTGTACAGGAAATCAAGCCCAAGACATGAATGTTTAGCAAAACTGACCTTCCTTAATGAAATTATGATGGCAGATGAAAAAATGATTCACAAACATGCTGTCGAATTCATTTCTCAAGCAATTCTTTCACTGTAAAAGTCAATCACATTTTGAATACATTCTTTTTGCACCAAGTGCATTGTACATGAATGAGCAGATTGTGAAGAAGGTTTGACACAGAAATCTTATGTTTCACACATCCATTTGAGCTTCCATCTATTTTGTTCAGCAACACACAGAGAAAAGCACTCAAAATTGTGTTAGCTATATCCTTAACAAGTCATCAAAGCAAAGGTCATGCCAGATTTCTGATATTCCTGATAAGCTTCTTAACCTAGTTACTTAATGGAAGATGTGAAAATTATGTTCTATGAGCATGAACAAATTAAATATATATATATGTAACTAATATAGTGGCCTCCTAATTGAAAGAATTAATGTACACATGTACTACCAATTAATCGACACTGGAAAGTTACTTGACTAGTCTCCCTGCACCTTGATTTGGGAATAAATGCCAAGATATGAACAAAAGTCTTCATCTCCAAAGAGTCAGAAAACGACACTGCAGAGGTCTTGTGAGCTATACTTCCTGACATCCCTTATTTTCTGTATTCTCTCTACTTCCCTTTTGCCCATGGTAGAATCATTAAACAGCGTTTTGCAGTGGATCATTCACATGGAGATTTGAGCAAAGCCTGTGAAAGAACAACTCCTTGTGCCAAACTCAGGACTTCTGCATGGACTGTGGTTGTAGCTGCGCTGCTTAAGCTGGACAGACTGCGGGTTCAAGATAGTCAAGGCGACAGGGGACATTTCTGCAGTCACAGCCAGCATCACTCTTCCCTACTTGCCCATCCTCACCAGTCAGGTGACATCCCAGCCCTCATTTTTGACAAGCAATATTCCATTTTCACAAAATGCTGAGAAGCTCTGGGACAGGTCCGATACACCAGAAGCAGAGCCTTTAAATTTGAAATCTTTGTAAACGATGCTCCCGTCTGTTTACACAAGCATCATCCAGCATCAGCTAGCTCAGAGTAAGTCACAAACTTCAAAGTTCTCACAGCTGCTAGGCTGTGCTCTCAGTACATTTGTTTGGTGAATATTCAAGTGAGATAGTTTCTCCTTGTATGACTGGTTCCCCAAATGTAAAGTTCACATACTGAATAATTCACATGCAGCAAGACACTGGGTCAACACAGTACAGAAGGACACTCTCTCCGGAGACCAGCACATATACCTCTACGAAAATATGGGGAGGGATTAAGAGGAAAGAAAATGTGAACAGCATCTAGACACTGCTCATGCTGCTCAACAGGAATGATGCATATGTCTCCTTCATATCAATATGAAATACCACTAAAATTCTATGCAAAGCAACCTGTGGACCCTTCCCAGTACTATCCGCATGCCAGTCCTTGCATTCATCTCCTCATATTCTTGTTAAATACTGCACGGACATAATTCCATCATCTGGTTCCCTTCTGTGAAATGGGGATAACAGTAACTGTGCACACACATAATGAAGTGCATTACTCAAGTACCGCACTAGTGCCCCAGCCAACACATCCTTTCCTCCTCTGCACTCTAACAGTCAGTGAACACGCTTGCAGCCTGGCTTAGGAAGCCACTTCTTTGGACAAGGTTAGCTTGGTCTGAGAAAGACAGGGTTTAAACCTATAATAAATCTTACATTCTACAAAAGATTAAGTACATGTGTTTGCACCACAGGTACTCACCTGCTTATATTCATCCATGTGAACTGTACAATGTAACAACTAACTCAAAAGCCAGAGATGTCATTTGGTTTTATTCCTGGATTGTCACTGATTTACACATGCTCAATTCTTCCTACTGCTATTACTAACTTTTCTGAGGAGGCAAGACTAGTACTATACAGAATTTCAAACCTTTGCTCTTTATTGAAAGTCACTTACAAAAAAAAAAAAAAAAAAAAGAAAAAAAAAAAAGAGAGAGAAAAAGCCACATAGAAATTCATAGCAATGCCTACAGTATTTTCCTTACTATCTCTCAACTTTCAAAAACTTGTAAAGAGTCCCCCCAGCCACAGACAATTATCACAGCTTAGTATTCCACACAATTAAGTTTCTAGACACAATCAATCTTTGACTGATACACTAAACTCAAGCTGCTTATAAAGTGATTCAGTTCTGGTTAATGGAAAGGAAGATTATATGACATAAACCAAAATATTTTACAGGGTAGGTGCTTGAAATCAATGAGTCGCTTAGCTGGTATATTCAACCTGGTCACAATAGCAGACAACCTTGTCCTTTTCACACCCCAAAGATCGGAATTGAGCACTTCTTAACATTTTTCTTATTTAATCTCTAAACTCACAATCCTGCCACCCCAGTTTTAAATAGTTTTGTTTGCCAGTTACAGCAGGGAGATTACAATGAGTGATGTATGTGTTCAAGATCAATACATCTGTAAGGAGATGGAATTCATATTGATCTTCAGTCATGCAGCACATACACCTTACTTGTCATAATCCTCTCTCTATAAACAGAAGCACTACTTCTGCATGCTGGATTTTTTCTCATTACTGCTTCACTAGCTGCTCAGTCTTGCTCCTACATCCCATTCTCAGACTGCTCCTAGAATGGTACGCAATCTTTACTCCCAAGCTTTAAGAAACCAAGAGCAAAAACCGAAATAGCAGCTACAACTGGGTCTTGTGTTCTGCGGCAGCAAAACAGAATTTTTTCATTGCCCAAAAGGTTCAGCCTGATTAATTAGCCCTTCCTAAAATGTGTATTTTCCCTGCTGTACACAGGCATTAACAGACATTGAATCTTGGAATCCAGCTATGTCTCCACTATCTAAAGATAGTACAAATAAAAAGGAAGAAATTTACAGTATGTTTCCATTTTGGTCCATTTAAGTTTATATCTCATACACACACTTACCTGAGTAGCAGTGAGCTGCTACCTCAACAGTATTTTTTAGATTTTTTTTTTTTCCAAGGCGTAGGTATATCAACTGTCAGAACTCCACTTTGTTTACTTTCTCCTCATCACAGAAAATTCAAATATATCAGAAGTGTCTCTAGCACATCTTTCTTTCCATTTCCTTCTAAATCATAGGAGCTTTTCTCTTGAGACACTAACATCTCCCACTCTTCCCTGTTTCATGGCCAACGAAACTCAATATTCTTCATCTAAACCATTCTCATTTGGAAAAACAAAATAAAGAAGTTGACTGCTCATGGAAAGCATCAGACTGTGGCAAAGTCACACTTGAATTTATACAAAAGGTTTTTGGCTTAAAGAGCAAAGACAGGAGCTAATAGTGTAATAGAGTAACTTAGGTTCCAGCACCCCCATACATATTATTTCACAGCTTTACTTGGGAGGCACAGGGCATCATGGAAACCCCCAATGTCCCAACTCTAAGAGCCCTAACCAGGGCTTTTGTGGTGCTGTTTCTGTGCTTGATGTTGACAGTGGAAATTGAAATAAACAAAATACAAAAGAAAAAGCACTCCCACTTTGAAAGACTCAAAATTAATTCTGCTCCTGAACAGGAAAAGTTTTCAGAGCTCAGATCTCATGGGATGGGAAAGGCCATTTCCCACCCTTTTCCACTGCTGATGGCATATAATCTAATGCTCCGATGTATTATAATACTGTCTTAAAGCACTGCTTCTAGTTAAGCCAAACGTGATGAATTCTAAAACAAGTGTATTACCTTATTTGTTTTATCTTGTTTGCAGAAAGGCTTAAAAGGATTCCTCCCTGGACAAGGATTTAGTGTTCCTCCTACAGACATCTGCAATCACGTCCCCTGCAAGCGCTGACACATCTACTTATGCCGATAGCTTTACTTCCAAAATCATTCTGATTTTCAAACTTTTAGTAGCTTGTAAACTGACCCGTAATGAGATTTTTTGCTACATATCAGAAGGAGGTTTTCTGCCTGTATTAATGAATCTCTCTACCATTCACTTATGGTAAAGACACTTTGAAAATTTCATTTTCTTACAGAAATTTTAACTCTTTTCCATCTTTAGACAAAAAAAAAATAAAATAAATTCCTTTTTGCAAATTATTCAAAAGATTTTAATCAGTTGTAATCCTACACATGCAAAGAACCCACAACATACTATGCATCTCAAAACAAACATCTAGAATGGAAAAGAAAAGATCCTTTAAGATTACAAACAGGGTTAACCCATGCGGATTCTGCCACCTGTCTGGATATAGCTAAAAGGTCAGCCCAGCACTACTCAGACACAGCAATGCAAGTCTGTCACCAAGAAATACTGGTTCAATGAAGGGAATATAAATTAAAATTACCCTTCCAGCCTGGTGACAGCCTAGAAGTTGTACCTTTCAAAGTCAATGCTTCCTGCTGTTTTATTTTTGTTCTGTAAACATCAAAGGGAACTTCAAGAACACACAAGTTCCCCTCCACAGTTTACACAAGTTTTTAAAATAAAGAAACAATACAAACTCATTCTCCACAGAGAGCCATTTAAGTGTGCCATTTTTTTCTTTGTTTTTTCTTCTTTTCTTAAAACTAATGCATTACTCTTAAAAATTCCTCCATTGTCACTGGGCTTGCATCCCTGCACAGCACAACACAGACATCGTCATGTACCGAAACACATGATGGAAGTTACAGGTGGACACCACCTCTGGTCATGCAACATGGCAGAGACAAACCGCAGAGACTCCAGCCACGGGCCTGACACCACCTCCAGCAGCAGGGCCATGCCAAGACAAAAGCTGGGGGCAGAGCAGGGCACTGCTACTTTCTGCCTGCGATCCCCACACACAGGGATGTCCCTGACAGGTCCAGACAGCACCACGCTGCTGTGTTTGTGTCACAGGGAAGGTGGCACAGGCCAAAACACTGCATTGCCAGTGCACCACAGGGACACTCTGCGAGACCTCGGGGCAAGGCTCCTTTGATTAGCCAGAAGCTGCCAGCCTACATCCCATGGCAGCAGGCTTTGGAAGGCTGAGCCCAAGTGGTTAAACACTAATTTCTACCTCTTTCTACTTCACCCACGTATACATCAAATAAAACATCCAAGCATCCAAGATTTATTTATTTTTTTTCTTTAAACCAACTTCCCTTTGCCTGGGTATGCAATCGCTAATAACATGCCAACAGAACTATTCATTCCTAATTAGAAAATATCTAATTTTGATAATCCAAAAAGAGTACTGCATTTTCATAGTTAAATAATTTTCAGCTAGTATGTAGTAGTACAAAAAAAAAAAAAGAAAAAAAGAAAAAAAAAAAGAAAAAAAAGTTTTGCTTTCTTCTTGGAGAGAAAATCTAAATATAAAACAAATCTGTTGTGTGGTATAATAGAGGCTGATCTACCTCCTCAGCAGAGCTTCAACCACTTCAAAAATGTGGCATTTGCATAAGAATATCTTCAACGGCAATTAAGTACCTTGTGAGTTTCTACATACAATATGGCAGTATTAATGAATTCACACTACTGTTAATGTAAAATGGTAAAAGTTTTTAAAACTAATATATATTAGAATAACCTGTGAGAAAGGAGTCCAAGAATGCTTCTGAAGAAACTAAGATAACAACTTAGACCAAAAAATTGCTCCCCTTTTCCCCAATTAACCTGTGATTTCACATAGAGAAGGCATTTAGATACACAACAGGAGAAACACATCTACTACATTCAAAATACACAGGGTGCAGAAGATTGAGTTATATCAAAAAGCGGCTGCCTCACAAGAGTCTGGACTGGCAAAGCTTACAGCAGCTAAGGCAATTCTCTGAGCAGTCAAAGCAATGACACAGAGTCTCATCCATCTCATCACTAGCGGACATATTGCACGAACTGCCGAAGAGTTTAGTACAGGATTCCCACAGAAAATGTATCCCTACCCAAGAGAGAGTCTGTCAACAGTCTCTCATCTCTTTGCAAAATGCAACCAGTAGTTTCTTCATATGTGACCTGACCCTTCATTAAATTAAGTACTAAAATTTCTGCCTGCACCATGTGGTCAGACATCTGTTTGCAGACACCATGCACCAAGAATAAAGTAGCCTGATGTGCATGGGGCAGAAAAGGCATACAAGCAAAGTGTAGAGACTAGCACCTCAATCCTTTTTGCAGTCAAAACCTCTAAGTTCTAAATAAGGAGAAGCGTATTTTATTCCTGATGCTACTATAAATTAAGAGAGTTTGTCATGGAAAAAATCACTACCATAAAAAATTATTGCCATTTATTTTAAAAATGGCAAATGATTTTTCAAATGATTTCAAGTGATTTTTCTAATTTCAATTCAGAACTATCTTACATCTTAAAAAGAAAGAAAATGCAGCAGTTACAAGCATTCCCTAATTTCCAGGTTTCTTGTTTACTTTAATCTTTAGTGTGGATGACAAAAAGAACAACCAAAATTACCAATGTGCTTTCCTGCGTAAGAACAGTATTTAAAGATGAGTGGCATAAATCAAGGCTCTCCTCTTCTGTGAGAAATGGAAAAAATATATTCCCTTCCAAATTCCTGTGCATACTTCAGCTCCCTCCACTGACGGAAGCAGGAAGATGTGGCACTGCCGACCTCAGACGAGTCACAGCACGTCTTTTTATTGCACTACAGTAGCTAAAGAAAGCATACGCTGCTAAAATAGCCTTTGGAAAAACATCTTAGCATATGGAGTTTGTCTGGCATAGGCTTTACTAAACATCCACTTCAGAAGGTGCCTGTGGCAGGAGTACACAGTGTTCCAGTTAAGCCAGAAGTAACCTTTCAAGTAGCAAATCTAACCCTCACAGTAGCTGGACAAGGAGAAAACCACAAATTGTCCCGAAGATGAGGAAAGAAGTGGCCTTCTCTCCTATTCCATTCCCTGAATCAAAAGCAAGGAAAGGAATAAAAGGGAATTTAAGTCTTTGTGCTTCAT
The DNA here is from genome assembly GCA_011074415.1 of Stictonetta naevosa. Taxonomy (NCBI): domain Eukaryota; kingdom Metazoa; phylum Chordata; class Aves; order Anseriformes; family Anatidae; genus Stictonetta; species Stictonetta naevosa. The sequence goes on from CM021700.1 coordinate 12,325,525, forward strand.
ATGTGAAATACAGTTAGTTATCCAGCAGATCTGCAGCTCACAACCCCCCTGATCTGCTTTCCTGCATGTCTTCTGCCCACATACTGCAGTATCACCGATGGTCTCTGAACTGTCCCCGGCCACAGCAACAGGAACACGAGGAACACACAGCAGCACAGGGGAGCTGAGAGGGAGAGCCATCGAGCATAAATGATGCCTGAGAAAGAGAACAACAAAGAGGTAAGAGATTGTTTGATTTAGATACATATATGAAGAGGACCCAGGAGGGTGCTGAAAACAGTTGAAGCATCAGAGAGCATTTAGAAGTGGGAAACGGGCTTCAATTTCACCTCAATGAGCTAGCTCAGGGGAAGCACTATAAAACACCACACTCCTCGCAGAGCAAAGCAAGCCGTGCCCACACGACATGTCCACTGCGGCAGGCCAATTTGTGCCAGACTTTTCAAACATCACACCACCTTCTCCTGACCCTATGGACCACAGTCCCACCGCATCAGAAACAGCAGCAGGATAAGTTTAGTCAGTCTGCTTTGCTCACCCCACCTTGAGCATGGGAGCAAGGGGACTGATCTTGCCGTGTCCATATGGGGAAGCAAGGTGGAAGACCTTTGTAATGCTTTGCAAGAAACCTACAGCTTTTAGACTTGGCACAGCACAGCAGGGCAGCTCTGTCTGTGCCACTGGTACAGCTCTCAAGCACTGCTTGGAGCCTCGCAACCCCATCCTGTAGCAGGAATGTGGCAAAGCACGGGGCACTGGGGCCCTTTGGAAGGGGGAAAGGCCCAGCAGGGCCTGTGCAAGGCCGCAGCCAGCACCGGGCAGCTGGGCCCATGTGGAGCAGCGGTCCCCCAGCAGGGACTGGGAAAGCTCAGAGACACCCAATGCCTCCTCAAAATCCTCAGATGCCCCCCGAATATGAGCTTGGACGAGATTCAAACATGGCTCATTGTTTCATAGACTGTAACTCACAGCTACGAAGGTTTGGGTTACAAACAGTCCTTTCAGATCCTAGGAAAGATTGCATGAATGTCATAAATGTAAAGGCAAAGATGAATTTAAGTCTTCTGTGATTCAAATCTATTCCCTGCAGGAATTCTGCACAGGGCATTCTACAGACTGGGTGCGGGGACTAAAGGTAACCTGGCCATTAGCAAAAATCTTGAAACGACACCATAGCATTAAAAAATAATAATAATAAAAATAAAACACAAAAGCTTTATAGAACTGGGGCAGTTTTTGGCATAAAGTCTGAGATATACTTGTACCAACAAAAAACATTTGTTACATAAAATAATTTCCCTTCTCTTTAACCAGAATGGGGGAAGTGATGCTTAAAATATAACTCAAATGGCTTAAAACATAGCTCGTACTTCCAGTGCTCATTACCAGAATTATACATTTCATGTCTGGGTGTACAGTACGGTAGATGGATTTTTTTTCCTACTTCCTGCAAAACAACATTTGCTTATTCAACTGCCTTTTAGCAATGGGTATAATCATAATCCCAAGTGACATATGCAGTGATAGCAACTGACTACTTACTCTCTCTGCAGCACTTTATTTCCAGAGATGCTGTGTTTAATTAGCTCTACAGTAGTCAGAGGAGCAAACAGGTCACCTTTATGTCAAATCTCTGATAGTCATCTTCCTCACTGCCACCCCCATTGCCTTCACTTATTTTACTGTTCTGCTTTTGTTTTGCATGCTACAAGTAAGGTCATTAGTGTCAGATAGCATTTTTTTGTGTTACATTCCTGAATTGCTGCAGTCTGGAGAAGGGAATGAAATAAACAGTGAACTCCAATGTACGTAGTCTGTGCGAGGGAATGAAACTGGAATTCAGATTCCATATTCAAAAATAATGTCACCTGAATTCTCTGAACAGATGATGTGAACTGTTGCAAAACACTGACAGTTAAGAACAAGTGTGAATTTTATTTTTGCCTGGATTCCAAAATCTGCATGGTTACCCAAAGCCACCTTCTCCTGTACCAACACGTTTCTTGTTCTGGAAATAGAGACTGTTTTTGCCATGTACTGTGAGAATCTGTCATTGGACCAGCATTCCTGCAGTGTCAAAAGACTACTCCAAAATCTTGAAAATAGACCTGCCACAAATGCTGAGTCACAGGGAAGCATATACAAGAGGCAATTACATGCAGAATACTGTTCTTTGATACTCCAGATGAAACAGAGCAAGCAGGCAGGCGGGGGGAATGAATTTCCAAATTTAAGCCATGCATCAGATGCAGAACTGCTTACTTCTGCTCTTTGTAATCACTGACATTGTGGCTAGGCCCAAGTGACTCAGCTCCAGTCTGGCATATGGCCAGGGTCATGTCTTCTTGCCGGTGTTTCTGATGGCTGATTTTCTAATTTAGATAGCATTCCTTCTGGCAGTTCTCTTGTACATTGGGGATCCACCTGTGAGGCCATTACTGTTTTGAAATCAGCTGTCGTTCTTGAAAGAAATGTTTCATAATGCTTGGGGTCATTTCAATTCACCAATGTCTTTTTCAGATTCAGTAAATTTAGGTTGTGTAAAGTAAGTTTGATAAATATTTATAAAAACAGCTGAGAGGTGTGCAAATATTTCCTATTTTTATTATTTTTTTCTAATGCATTTATAGGTTTGTCAGTCTTGGAAAGAAACAACCAACCTCAGCTGCTTTTCTAGACAGATCTCCACTGATCATGGAGATGATGCTGGCCCATGTATCTCTATTTATCCATTCAAAAGTAACTGCACAGGCCATAGCAAATTTGAACTGCTCCTGCAGTGCCTAATATGCCTCATTTAGTAGGTTATATCTGAAACCTTTTCAAATATCCAGCAAAACTTCCTTGTCAGATGATGCTATGACCCTTTTATATGCTGGTCAATAAACCATCTCGTGCAAAATTTCCTGAAATTGTTTTGTTTTTTTTTTTTCATTTTCCTATCAAGAAAGGTCAGCCTACCTGCCCTGTTTTTATTTATCATTTGAGTCCTTCTCTCCAGAAGCTCTTTGAAGCTCTGTTTGTTCTACTGTCGTAAAACACAATCATGTCTGTATTTCTCACTGTAAAATAAAGTAGTTTTTTGTCTCCCTTGTATGACGGTAAGAACCGCCATATTTCTTCCTATGATGGCTGTATCCTGCAACATGGTTAGGGCGTTTCTTCTCTGAAAGAGAGCTAATGCATGGCACATCTGATAAAAACTTTATTGGACTACTGCTGTATGTGCCTTGATCAGTACCCAAGGACCCTGGCCTCTTCCAACACACTGAAATTTATAAGTTAGATAAATTAAGGCAGGAACCCAGGGACTTCTCTAAGATAGAAGATTAAAGGAAAGTAGAAGGTAAGAGCTTTAAAAGGGATTAAGTCAGATAACGAACTTCCTGTGCACTAGCAACCCTATAACACAATGATGTCTTTGAACCATAATGGTTGCTTTTTACAAATCCTTCCAGCTCATGTAGGCTGATGTGATATGTATAAGGAAATGTCCCTTTATGAAGATCCACAATAAGTATAAATCATTCTAGCTCAGGCTCAGATAGCCTTAATGCAGGCAAAATTCTAGAAAATCATTCTTAGAGTTCTGGTAGTTCTTGGTTTGTTAAGCAAAAAGGCAGTCACTGCACACTGCCATTGTATTTAACTACACCAGGAAAGAAAATTTGCAATGCCATTTCTTTTAGTATTTCAACACTAGCCAGAAAGAGTGACAAAATTCATATAGCAGCCTCAGAGGTTTGATGAATTAGTCCAGATGATATTGGGGCTGTAACTTTACACTACAAACAGACAAACCATAAAATTTAAAATTATTTATACAAAAGTTGTAGGAAGACCCACTTTATACAGTCAGTGCAGTAAAGATGTACTCCTCTAAAAAAGACTATCTAACATGGAGGCTCAGGGAGTGCAAGTGAGATAAGCAAACAATTTAAATTGGCAGCTGTTGTGCTTCATTCTTAGTTGAAAGTAATTGTACCACTGACTACCAAGGATGGAGAAGCCAAGCCGAATTCACTTACATTTACAGACACCTTACCAAACTTTCTTCATGCCATCAGGTGAAGTGGTCACATATTTAAACATAAAATGTGTATTGCTTACAAGCTTGGTGGGTTCAAACAATTTCAGCAATTGTTTAACGTTTTTCAATTCAAGTTCTAGCTACAATCAAAAACATTATTCAGTATTTGAATCTTGCTGTTCCTAACATTTTAGAGATGCTATTTTACATTTTTGTATGTTTAACCTTCCACTCTACAAATGATTCACCACTTGGCAGGCGAATTTATAAGTATAAAAAGTATGGTATTTAATTCTGCTTTTTTCCTGTTCTGTTTAGAAACAGTCCATTATGAAACATGTTTTTCCTTTAAGGAGTGAAATTTAAAGTAAGGCATAAAATGTATTAAACTGAATTTCCAAGGTTCTCTTTCTTAGTGTGGGGTACTTGCAAATCAAGCTACAACCGTTGTCAAAATCTGTGCAGTCGTACTTCCCAAACACTTGCCCCAAGTCAGTAGGTTTAAAGTTAAGTGAGGTAAATATATGTATTTGCATTCAAGTCACTTGAGAACTGATGATTTATTTTAGAAGAGCAGATCCAGTTAGTTCTACAGTGCTGGAAGTTGTCCTTCCAGCCCAATTCAAATAAAGATTTTTATTATTATTATTTATTTGGTTGGTTGGTTTTTCTAAATTTTTGGCGCAAGGTATGTTTTGTATATAGGACCAGCAACTATGTAATTGCCAGTCATTTGTCACTGGTAATACTTTTCAGAGGATCAACATGTTGCAGTAGCCAAAGTGTCACACCAGGACCCAAAAGCCAGTTCTTTCCTCCTGGCTTTTTCATAATAATTGAAAACACAGTTACCCATCACATCTGCAACAATTCCCCAGGGTGGTGTGGTAAAGTCTTGTCTAGAAAGAATGACAACTAATTGGGCAGAGATTGCAAAAGCACTTAGGGATAGAGGACTCTCTCCCTCTGCCCCAACACAGATTAAGCTAGTTAAAGAAAATATCAAATATACAGGAATATTTTTCCCACAGGAGTGGGAAAACATAAGCATTTTTGGTCAGTATTTTATAGAAGGTTCACATTACATCCAGTCAAGGTCTGGACATCCTCTCACATTCATGTGAAATTACTTGATTTACTACATAACTTATTCTAGAAGGGCACTTCTCTTACAATCTAAAGTTCTGGCAATTGCCCCCAATTGTTGACCCATAAAACTGTCTTTAAATTACACTTTAATAAACTGCCTATGACCCAGGGCAGGAAGGAAGAGAAGTGTTAACATGGGGAACTGTTGTGTGATATGTAACTGTCTTTAGGGCCCAGCAGTAGCAATGAATTGAGATGAAGAAGAGAGCAGTGATCTGCCAAGCACTTCTCTGCTAGGAAATGGGGTCAGGGCTTTTTTACTGCATATCTATATAGTGCCTCACATGATGAGGCACTGGCCTGAGGCTGAGACACCCAGCAGGGCTGAAATTAATATATATGTATATATTTCATAGAACATCTCTTAAAATCAGAGATGAAAGATAATAATGTTTTCATAGAATCATCTGTTACAATCAGTGATGTTCCAAATACAGTTCCAGCTAAGATCCAGATCAGAGAGATGAGCAGTGCATCTCCTCTTATAGATTCTTGTGATTTGAAACCACTGTGATCATGTAGCCTAACTTCCAGAAAAGAAAATGTCTGCTACTCATTCCCACATCAATAGCATACACCCAGAACTTCAGACGTTAAGTAATGGGATAATATTTTTTGAGTGACTGATTGACCTCGGCACACCAGTGTGGGACAGAAAAACACCCAAGGATATGACATTATATTCCAAGACATACAAGCATGTCAGATCTTGAGCATGTGCATTAATTTTGTACTTTACCAAAAGGAAAACAGAAGCAAGGAGGCTTGAAAAAAAACTATGATTTCATTCTTTGAGATTTTGTTTTTCTATTCTAGACTGACTTACTGCAGTCTATTTGAATACAAAAATGTTAAGCAAAGCTTGATGAGCCAAGAATCACTGCAGAGATAAGGTGATTAGGAAAAAGTCATTTGGAAAAAAAAAAAAAAAAAAAAAAAAAAAACAAAAAGAGATTAAAGTAATTACTTTCAAATTGTCCAGGTCATATTAAGGCCTCATCCTACAACTTCTCCTGAAATAATTTTCTGTGCTTTACCTCAATTTGCATGCCTGCAGAAGCTAGTGGATTGAGGCACTCAGCAGATTTCTTCTCTTATCCCCATGGTGAATATCTGAAAATGGCAGTGAGAAAACAGAGAGCATCAGTATTATAACTAAACATCCATACATACAAGATAAAACTTGTAGTTATTTTTTTCTTTTTAATCAATTGTTCTTTTTCATGAATACTGTTCATACGTACATATGTGTACATACATATATTTATAAAATAGCAGACAAATACTGTCTCCTTCCTTTCTTTATAGTAAGATACCTATGAACAAGTTACTTTTGACATGCACATGTTATAGCAGATGGCAAGAATTATTATTATCCAGACACTTGTAACAGTTATGGGAAGGAAAAAACAGCAACTTTAGTTCATTATGGAAATACAGAATGTGATACTCCATGAGGCAAAGCTTCCTGCATATTTAAGTGTCTTGAGGTGACTTTATAAATTAGAGTACAAGCTGCCAGATTCCCAGCTACTCTAAGTTTGCAGTACTGCATGCCCTAGGTAACTGGGAGCTTCGGGGGCACCAAAAGGGCAATGGGGAGCACCAAAAGCCAACTGAAATGTGCTGGGAGTCTCCAGAATGTACACAGTGAGGTTTGGGAGAAATCAAAAGCCATGGAGAAAACTGGGGGGAGCTTCAAAAAACACATGAAAGGCTCCATGGGAGCACTGAAAAACAAGCTGAAAAAAGCAAATGCATAACATTGCTTAAAATCTCTGGAAATAAAATGGTTTTATAAAAATAGCCTGATAATAAGCTGTTTACTATCTGGGGCTACTTGAGGCATTTGAATGATCTTTCTACTTTCCATTTTATATGTAAAGCTCTTGGAGGGAGAAAAATGTTTCAAAACGGTACAATTTTCATACAATATGTCTGGCTGAGAAGTCTAGAATTTTTTTCTCATATTCTATATAAAACATACTGCAGATTTTCACTGAAGATTCTTGAATGAACATGAAGCTGATATTCACTGTGATAAGGTACTTTTTTTTTACAGAAGAGATGAAATAGGCTGCAATTTTAGCAATTAGAGCTTAAAAAAAAAAAAAAAAAAAAAAAAAAAGAGGCATCACTACTTTCTCATCCTTAAGTTTTTACACGTTACAGGTATTACAGATATTGTGCATAGAGACTTAATTCTTCTCTTGTTTACCACAAGATGAATCATGGGTCATTTCACTTAAGTGTTTTGATTTCTACCAGGGATATCAAATTCATTTCCAGTTAGCACTATGATATGTCCCAGGATCTTACAACACAAGACCAGGTCCAAAAGCACAACCACGTCCAGAGCTTTATCTGACTGTACTCAGTGCTTGTGTGTACACCAAAATTATATCTGGGAAGACATTTTTTGCATAAGGGGAGACAAAGTTTGGATTTCACTTCATGGGCATCTCTAATCTCAGCCATATTGAGGAGGTTGGTGCATAATTTACACAGAAACCTGATCAGGACATGCTAACCCTCCTGCATATGGCTATAAGGTCAATAGGAGGCATTGTTGATGGAAGTGGAAAATAGCCCAAGCAGTCTTGTGATGCCCAGGGACATGGGAATACTCCTCCAGGTACCTAAATGAATCCACCGTAAAATTTCACTGATACTTACAGGTCTCCAGCAGTGCAGTGGAATTTGGTTCTGTGTATTTATTTTCTCAAACAACAAAAGGAAAGTTTGGTGGAAACAGTCTGTGACATAATTAACATTTCACAAGACTGGTAACATTAAAGGGCTTTGTATTTTTAGTGGTTCAATAAACAAAAGATTCTCTTTGAGTGTCCTGGAGCTCTTGGTTATCAATCCAAAGCTGAGTTAAATTAGAAGTGATTGGGAGCTGTTACCATCTGTTGAGTGTGTGGTGACTTGTGCTGCATGAGTTAATATGTTTTAGCAGACAGATGGGCAGAAATGTGCAGGCCTTAGTCATTCAGCACCCTTGTTAGCAATCTAAATAGAGAGATCAGGAACATGGAAGACATAGGAGTGAATTTCTCTGTAATTCCATGACAAAGTTCCCTGCATTGTGCCTTTGACCTTTTTCAAGGATGTTTCTACAATCCCTTCCTCTGTTACATATATTGTCTGGTTAAGAAAAGCATTGTTCTTGCCTGGTGCTGTCAATCTGTCTCCTTTTTCTTGCTCAAAAATAAGAAAGTAGATAAATCACCAAACCAAAGCAAAGAAAAAACATTTCTGTTCATGCCTTCAGGTGTAAAAACCCACACAATCTAATCTTTTTTTTTTTTTTCTTTTTTTTTCTTTTTTTCATGGACTGAATGTCACAGCAATTAAATAATGATGATGTGAAAGAACACTGCCATGTCACCTACAATTTAACTCTCTCTCTTTTCCCTCTTTCCTCCTTCCCAACACAGCGTTCCAGGTCTAAAGGTACTGATTCTCCTGTGATGGAAAGAAACCCAACAACCTGTACTGACAAAGAAACTATTGTTTAATACACAACTTCATTGAAAAGTAATATATTTCTTGTAAAAACTAATTAATTGTTAGAAACATTATCTATCTTACAAACAGAAAAAAACCAACCTTGTCTTTTACTAGATAGGCTAATGGAAAGGAACTGTTTTAAACAAGGAATGTGGAAAGGGGAGGAGAGCACTGCAAGGGGTTTAAGGAAATAACAATGCAGCTTTGTAGTTAACTTCAGCTGTTGCCTGCTCCTTCCGTCTCTTTGCATCAGTTTCCCCATCTTCAACTGGGAATTGTTAACCCACACAAGCGATCATCAAATTCCCAGTGCTAACACTATCTTCTGGGTCCTGAAAATCTCTTCACTATCAGTTACTTGTGTTTCATCATACCTTAAATTAAACAGTAAGATTTTGGAGCAAGGAGATTATATTTTAATCTTCAAAGCATTTACTACATTTTCAGAAATACATGCAACATTTTATACCAGAGAAATGTCAAGGATGTGAAATCAGTCGCTCAACTTTATGAAACACAAACATAAAGGCCGCAGTTGCCTTTTGTATACACATACATTTTGAATTAAGTCTAGCTTTCCTGGATCCTGTGTCTGTGCTTTACTAAGCATCAGAAGATGTGGACTCTTCCTGAAAGTATGTATAGTAGGTGTACCAAAAACTTTGTAAGAGTAATTAAATGCTTCAGCACTGTTCATGAAACAGGGGCATAGCTTCAATACAAAATTCTTATACAAAATTTTCGCATGGAATTGGGCTGTTTTTCTGAACAACCCAACTCTCAGTGCAGTGCAATCAGAAGAAATTATGCCACAAATCCAAGGTACCTGTCCTTAGAACTGGAGCTATAGAACCTTTTAATATATCTGAAAGAGAAGATTTTTCTTATTGTCATTTTGAGACGAATACATCTTACTGAGCCACCCATGCAGAGCATAAATAATGCATAAAATGTCTCTGGTCTATCTATTCATCAAGCTAACGCAAAATAATCTGCAAATTTAAAAATTGACAGAGGACCCTAAGCTTGTGGTATTAAAGTCCCTCTGAAGATTTCCTGCTTTCTGGGAGGTACGTAACAGAAAACAGAAGATTAGAATGAACTTTAGTAGAACAGGGTACAGGGATTGTTTTAATCACTTTAAAAGGTGTATAATTTTACAGTGAAAAATGATTTTCACTCTGGTGATACTCAAACTCTGCACACGTTCAAGAAAGTATGACATGAAATAGCACTCATGCAGGTGACAGATGAATGAACTAATGCCCCATCATAGTGCTCAGAGCTCGTGAACCAACCATCTTTCATCTGAAATCTGAAACAAAAGCTCAGATTGGTTCCGCTCTTTAATCATAATAGCATCTTCTCTAAACGAAACTTTTAGCCGACAAAGCTCAAGCGAGATCCCACTCTGAGCAATTACATTTTGCCTACAGGATTTATGTTCCCTTTGCAGTTTCACACGGAACTAATGTCCACCCACTTGCTATGTGGAACTATTGCTGTGTGATTGCTGTGAGTGGCTGAAGAGTTGCTGGAATAGGAGAAGTAACCAGGGACCGGAGACAGCTGCCATGCATGGTGGCAGTATGGTGGCCAGCCATGCCCAGCCAACTGACCTAGAGTCTGTCCTGCAGCCAAGCACACTTCTGAAGGAAGGGTTTAGTTTGAGACAAGTCAATTTATCAATATCTCACTAAGTGCTGTGGGATCTTAAAGAAACAAACAAAAAAATTGTACAAAGTGTAATGAGGTCAGTAGTTACTTACTAAATGTCGCAGCAGACTCCTTTGTTGTACTGAGCAGTAAGATGCACAGCACTAAATATACAGAAAGCTTGAAAACACCAAAATGACAGTGCCTCCTCTATTCTTAATGTGGGCTTTCATTTTCATTAAAGGCTTAGAACAGCAGTCATTCAAGCTAATGGATGTTTTTCCATGGAGTTCAGCAGTTATCATAGCGACCTAAGCGCAGTCATTCTGACTCATGAATTTAGTATAGCCTGAAAAAGGCTCAGGTGAGGCATTGCCTCAGCAAGGAATTCAGAAAGTGGGTTAAATATAAGCCATAGAATGATGGTAAGATTCTGCCTTAGCTCTGGAAACTGAATGACAGGACAGTCTAAGTATGGGTTAATAGATCTGCTTATGGATCAGAAATACATACCAGCAAGCCACCTTCTGTCTTCCACAAGTCAAAAAATAGCACCTGTTCTGCAGGCACTTCCTGAGTAAGGGGTGTTTTAAATTTTATAAAGGAAGAGAAGAAATCTTTCACTTAGAGAATGATCAGGCACCTGCAATGAGGACTCCCTAAATATCATTTTTTAAAATGCAGTGATGACTGGCCTGCTGCAAAGTAATCTATCAGTTCCTTCCCATGCTTCTCTGAACAGCATTTGGCCACAAATCATGCAAGGCATCCACTTTAGGACAAACTGAATGCATCAGCTCTCTCACTATTACATCTAACTCAATAACTCTCTCCTCCTCTGCTTCATGTTCCTCAACAGATTGTTTCAATGCTCTCACAGTTTTCTATCTTGCTTTTACAACTCTGATTATTGCTTACAGTCATGTCTACCTAACCACTAGTTACTCACAAAAAGTACTCTGATCAATCTCTCAGTAGGCACTGGATTTTTTTTGGTTTATCTTTGAAAAACTGTATAGGACGTCTCCTAAAATCATTTGCATAAATATATATAACAATCTTGACTGTAATCATTAGCTGTCTGTAACTGAAATTCTACAGTTAAAATATTTTGCTTTCTCAGTTCATTATGTGCAGGTAGCTCTATCTGATCTATTGCAATATTCTGTTTTGCTCTTGATTTTCCAGTGCCTTCTGTGAGCTGACCTTGTTTTGGGTAGTCAGTATGTAAACAGCCTGACCAGATTCTGTGGGACCCTAGTATGGAGATAAAACCCCATGGTTTAGCACCTCATTGCTTTGAGTGCTCTTCCCAGATATAGTCAGTGCATCAGCTAAGATTTTCATTAACTTCTGTCAGAGGATGTTTTTGCTGCTAATGAACTCAGGTTTACATCTGTCTATTGCGTTGATGGGATCCAAGAATAAAATTTAATTTTAGTAGTACAAAATAGAGACAGAAATCAGCCCAAGCTGAATAAGAAGCTGAGTAGATAGAAGTAAAAAAAGAGGTTAAAAAAAAAAAAAAAAAAAGTCACATGAATGAGATCTATTTGTTATTTCAGCAGCTGTCTCCAATTTATACTACCATGAATAATAAAAAAATCTCAAAAACTTAAATTCTTATTAAACAGTACCTATCAGAAGATACATCCACAGATTGTTGCAGAGGAACAACAGAGCACAAGGGAACTGCAAACCACACCTACCCATTTATCACAAGGCAATGAACAGTGGCCAGTTCTTCTTCACTTCCCTCATTTCTCTCCTTTCAAACTTTGTTATCTGAATCACCAGCTGGGTCTTTCCCTTTTCCCCTTGCTGGTCCCACTACCTTTTCAAGGTTGTTAATATTCAGAGTAGCTGATCAGCACTTCTGTCTGGCTGTGGGACTTCAGTACTGGCTGGTGAGCCACAATGCTGCTGGCCTTCTTAACTACGTGTTGCTCTGGGCTGTGCAGGAGCCATCCTGATGATGGCTCGTGTTTGGTAGTGAGCAGCCTGTACTAAACCAGGCCATTTGCTACTTTAAGTTTTGGATATGCCTTTAGCTAGCACTCCTTATAGATTCTCATGTTCTGACAGCAGCAGGCAGGGAGGTGATCTGTTTCTCTACTTCTTTAAATATTTTTAAATGATGGGTTTTGTCCACAGGCACCAATATAGCACAGGATGCACAGGAGCTTCCTCATTTCCCCACTCTGTTTCTCTCCAGGCTTTGGGGCTCGAGCCCATTAGATGAGTCTCAGTGCCCTTAAGCTGACAGGGACTCATCAGCTAATAGAATTTGAAGTCAGAATATACATGTATTACTGAAACACATTGTGAATATAATCTCCATATAAGCCTCTTAGAGCTTTCAACATCTGTTCTGTTGATTGACATTGTTCCCATGCTGTATGTTTCACAAATAAATCTGTGAGCAGGTTATTAATATAGAAGTATAAGAGATGTCTTTTAGTGCTAATTGTGTACTTTAAAATGGTGCTTATATGAAGGAAGGTTATTTTGTATTTTAAGACTGCTTATTGGCAAAAAAAGATTTTGTGATTTTCCTTAACTGAAACCACTAGCCTACCCCTTTCAATGTTCATTTCCGGACCTCAGTAATTTTTTCTCCTGTGAAGTGTTCCAGGAAAACTCCTGACCTCCCTGAGCACACGGAAATATTATATTGACTCCAGCATGGCTGAGGTTTCAGGGCTGATCTCTGGATTATTTGTTTTGCAGTCAGTAATGGGATAAACATCCTGCATTAACCACATTGGCTATGATTGCAATCCATATTCTTTGAAAAGAGACACGATGTCAATAAAAAACCAACAACCAGTTTGTGAAAAAGGAGCTAATTACACAATTCAAAACAACCTTTTCCCATCAGAAGATGTCTTTTTGCTGATTGCTTGCATTTAGGGAGCACCACCAAGGCATACAGGTCTTTCTACAGGATATTTTTCTGGGTCACCTTTTTCGACAAGTCCTTTAAATCCAGTAATGTACAGAGAAGAGATTTGCTTAAGGCAGCTATTTTACAACTGCTTTCTGCTTCTCCTTTTCTTCTAGTAGATAGAATATTTCTTTCAGTGTCTTTTCTTCCTTTTTCTACCTACAAGAATGCTGGTATGTTACCAAAAGTGTCCTTCCACACAGCTGCATATTAAAGTATTTAAAGTAAATTTGATGTTTAAAGTTATGGGACAAAAAGAATTGTTTTATGTACTAAACCCATAAAACCTTTCACTGGAGGTTTTATTATAAGAAATGCTTCCCAGCTGAAGTCTCTCAGCTGATGACAGAACAAGCAAGACACAACCTCTGAAGTAAACACCTTAAATAACAGATTTTTTTTTATGCCTTTTCCCAAAGCCTCAACCTTCTGGTTCAAACATTGGAACTTTATTTTTTGCACCATTATTTCAGCTGTTTCCCAGCTCTAGGAGTGCTATGGCATGTGTGCCTATGGGACTTAAAACAAATTTGTGTCTGCATGTCTTTGAGCTGCAGCTGTTTGAAGAGATGTAAGATAATTTTACTTTAAAAAATTGATCTATTATTTATTCATGCATGGGTTTACAGCAAGCAGCAACCGCAGAGCAGATCAAAAACCACTGAGTAAATCTGGTTTTATGAAACTTTGCCCTTTCCTGGGACAGCTGGGGATCATTGGAGGGCAGCTGGCTTGAACAGGGTGTTCCTACAGGGCAGTCTGGGCAGGCAGGATACCCAGGCTGGGCCTTCGCCTTCCAGCAGGGTTAAACATACAAACTGAGTAACAGGCATGGAAAGGAAGAAAGATTTGCCTCACTTCCATACCAGTTTGAGCATTTTGATACACTACTTCATGCCTTTACAACAAACAATATCCTGTTCCTAGATACATTTGGCCAAAAGCACACTATTTTCATTTCCATCACTCTTGCATTGTCCGTTTATGACAGCAGGAGTTTAGGGCTGAGCCTGATTTCCACTGAGCAGCTTCATAAAGGACTGGGGTACTTTAAACACTTTCTGCCAGCCCTGGCACATGACTCAGCATAGCACTAAGCAGCTCACATCCTTAGCTACCATCGCTCTCCTTAGAGATAGAAGCAGTCACTACCAGTAGGAGGTGTTTTATCTCGCTCCGCATCAATGATGCATCTATGCAGGAATTACATATAGCCTACATCAAGTATTTACAAATCAGGATATTATAACAGAATCTTTAGGGTCACGAACATGAGCTTTTCTCTGCAGCTAGGGAGCAATAATAAAACAACCCTTAAAAAATAAGTGCATGAATGTTAACAGTTTGAACACAACCCCGTATTTGCAAGTGCTGAGGCTTGGAGTGCAACATCAAATATTATGAGTTTCATGATAAAAATGCAAGACTTGGCAACCCGGGAATTGTGGCAGCCCATTAAATTGCAGCATTTTATAATCAGGCATCTGGCATTGTTAAATATCCCACCCCTAGGCCCTGAACACTTAAGGCCCAGCAGCGTGCCACAGAAATCAAAGGGACGCTGCCCAGCCATGGTCGCCTGCCTGCACAGATCACATTAGGTGCACATGGTGACGCTGAGGAAGGAGGTTAAATTAACCGGCTTGGACAGAGGCGGTGCCAGCACTGCCACTGGATGGACTAGCCAGCATATGTCAAATGAAGACAATATTGGTCACTGAGCCACGAGGCCAGCTGCTCTGCATTCAGCACATCATGCGTTTTACAAGGATTAAGAGCCCTGGATTACTAGAATGGCTCTTTATAGGTGTGTATTCACTAAATTGCAGCTCAGATAAAATTGCTGTTGACATTTGGCTTCCCAGCTTGTGCATTTGTCAAAAAGAAAAAAAAAAAAAAAAAAAGCATCTTCATTAGATGATCTAAAAGCAAAAATAGAACTACAGAAATGGGGTATTTGATAGAAAATCCAGACACATTTTAAGAGATAAGGAGACCAAAATTAATCAACTTTTACTAACAGAAACTGTTCTCCTTCTTGAGTGTTTATAAAGCTACACATGCTTATTCCAAAGAGCCTTTTTATTTGCTCTTTTTCATTTGGTAATTTTCACAAAAGAGAAATGTAAGATTTGAAACTGTGTGTGCATGTGGATGTCACAGATCAGATGCTCAGATGGCACGGATGCCTGACGTCAGTGGAGCTGTGCCGATACACCCAGCTAAATGCCTGCTCCAGTACGTCTCCAGACCGCTCATGTGAGGAACCAGCTTTTCACTGTTTGACCACAGATGCTGGCAGTTGCCGAGTGATGGACTCCCCATGCTGAGTCAGGGCTCTGTGCTGTGCCCTCTGGGCATCTGCTCAAGCCTCTTCACCAGTACGATGGCATTCAGATCACCACAGTGTCGGAGGCAAGAATTCAGTGTGACTTTAACAGGGTTAGACACAGAGACACAGAAAAGGGGGTAAATTGTGTTGTGTGCTCTCTGAGTTCAGGTCATTGACAACCACTTGGGGTTTAAGAATCTTTTCCTCCAAACAGTTTGTTCTGCGAGGTATTTTTTCATGAGGTTTCCCTGACATTTCTGCTAGTGGCTACCTCTGGAGAGAGGATCACGAAGTCACTAGACCTTCCAGTATGATCTAATATGACAATTCTGCCATTTCTATCCAATATCGCATGGTACAGAGCATGAAATCTGTATAGTTTACCTCTCCTCTGGTCATTTATCGTTACTAATGGATCCTGGGGATAATGAATACTTTAGCTCTTGTTTGTAACAGACAAATGTTCTACAATAATGCCTCTCACTAAGAAAACATAATTTTAACTAGGCAAGAGATTAAAAATAACTAGAGAAATATTGTGACAGATGGCACTCCTCATGCTGCCTTAACATTTGGGCATGTTCCGTTTAATGTTTCTTTCATTCTCCTGATTCAGAACAGAAAATCCAATTAAATTAAGCATGTTGTAACATTTCTGACTTTTTTTTTTTTTTTTTTTGGTTTGTTCCTTATTTTGCTGATGAAACCAGTGTGATTTTAATGCCCAGCTTAGGTGAGGAATAGGAGGCCAGGGAAGCAATGTACTATGAACAGACGTAATGAAGGTTTTTCTGCCACACTGTGAATTACTGCAGAGGGGGAAGCATGTATTTCAGGCTCTGAGTTTTTTCAGCCTTCTACCTCTTGAGGAAATGCAGTGAGTTGTGTCAAATTTGTGCTGATTTTTTCTCAGGAAATATGGCTAAGATTTCCTGGGGGAAAAAGAGCTGCATGACTTTGAATTTACCTAATTTTTTTCTTTGTTTTCCCCCATTTTGGAGATCTTAAGTCTGTCTCTTTTCAAAGCGCAGGAGAGCTGACAGCACATTCCCAAATTTCTCTTCAAGGTGAGCTAAGCACAGAGAAGTCAGACAAAAAGGGAGACCCAGGTGTACTTTCAGTAGACAAGTTTTGACCATGTCTGTCACAGTATTCTAGTAGATGTGAAGTTTAATTGCTTCTGTCAACTCCTAAATATTCCCTTTTCCCTTTCCTCATTTCAACCCAATTTTAGGTTTCTCTTGGAAGAAGAATGTATCACAGAGCTCCATTTCAGAATGCTCTAAGTTTCTTTGGGTCTAGCCAGAGAGAGCCTGACCCTCAGAAATGTGCCTGTCACACAGGACTACTACAGAGAAGCACTGAAGATTGCAAGGATGCAGCGGCCACCACTGGTTTGCTTCTGGTCACTGCTCAGGTGTGAGCCAGGGGTCAGCATCTCAAATTTGATGATGGCTCTTTGGAGGAGCTTTTTACAAAATTAGTTCATGTTTCAGGCTGTTTTACTTATTCTAGGACTGTATGTGAGTCATCCTTTGGCAGTGCTCACCTCTCAAATACCTACATTTTACATTACTTTTGAGATCCATAATCCTGCTCAAGATAAGCAGAGTCAACCCAACTGGGGTTTTTAATGAAAACTCAGCTTCTGTTCTTTCTTGGTTGTTTTTGTTATTACTATACATTTGGTATAGGCTCTTTCCCATACATTTTGAAAAGAGGAAGGAGGAATCTGTTCTTCACATTTGGACTCACAGGGCAGCACCAGACAAGCCTGCAGGCAGGTGTGCAAGTGTATTCATCCCAATCACCTTTCACTGCTGTATGTCAGCTCTGCCAAACCAGCTCTTCCATGGGCACGTTCATGTAATTCCTTCTTGTGCCATTGAACTCCCACTCCTTTGAACTAATCTCACAGGTGTCTAGAGAGCTAATAAAGGAAGTTAATGCTTTCGCTGGCTGATGCCTAAATGTTGCTAAGTGGAAACAATCTCCTTGCTGAAAAGGAAATTTCTCACTGATACCCAGTCTGGATTTGTAAAGCGATTGCTTCCCGCCTGCACCTTTTTCATACGGAGAAATTAAGAAAAATCTATGCACAGAACACAGCAAGAATCTGTAATTAGTGCTGCTCCCGAGAGGCCCATGAACTGGCAACGCACAACTTCTCACTCGTATTTGGGCCCTCCAGGATCAGCCTGAGGAAACAGGCAATTAAAGGCTCTATGACCCAGCTGCAGTTTTTGTTGTATGATGATCAGAAATTCACCCCAAGACAACAGCTGCAGTTTCCAGTGAAGTTTGCTACTGTAAAGTAACATCTGAAGGCACTTTGGTTGTTTCAGACATTTTAAAATGTTTTATGTCTACCGTTCCCAAAGGAGAGTGAAAATTCATTCTGTCTCTTGAAAAAAGAGAAAAAAATATGCAATAAATTACCTCCACAGGGATGAAATAATCCTATGTCTATAACTTCAGTTTTGGTCCCTAAATGTGTCCAGCTCACTTTTAAAGAAAATACTATTCAGCATGAGTGAGTCTCTTCTGATTGCCATTAAAATAAATGCAACTGAAGGCTTGATAATCAGATGAAAACTCAGTTCAAATTGTATTGTAACGGGGCTTTCTTCACATATTCTGCTTTTGCTAAGTACGCTTATGTATGTGTTCCTTAATAGACTAATAACAGCACACCTCAGAAAATTCCTTTCTTACAACTTGCAACAACCAAAAGAAACGGAGGAGAGCTAGGCTTAGAAACCGATTCAGTAAAGTGTTTTCTTTCACTATTGCTTTTGGAGAAATTCTTTATTCTCCAGACTTCCAAGACATTTGTGTGACATCTCCATACAGCAGACTCTGTTTTATTCTTTAAAAGCCAAAGAAAAGGAAACCTGTGGAAATCTAAAGATATATGGTCCCTTTCATACAATATGAAATTATTTCAAGTGAGTATGAGCTGCTTTCACCCCTCTATGCATTTTTTATGTTCATGTTTTTCTCCCCAGATTGATTTTGAAGGAAAAGGTAACTTATTTTTAAGATTGCATAGATGATTTGCTTGTGTTTTTCTCTGCTTCTTGCATGGGTGCCTTTCCTGCTGGTTTCTATAGGGTGAGAGGCTAATGATTTTTATAATGTCAGCTAAGAGAAATTGATACTTAAGAAGAATCATAAAAGAATAGACAGCTGCAACACATCACAGGGATGTGGGATATCTCATAAAAGTCTAAGGAAATAAGAATTTCTGTCACTACAGGGAAACTACAACGGGAAGAGTGGCTCCTCCCCACTGCTCCTGCAGATACCTCAAATTCCTCCATCCCACGTAGGCAGAGCTGTAGCCAGAAGAGTTTCTGCCACTTGGTTGTCAATTAATGCCACACAAGAGAGACCCCTCAGCAGGGCTTTAAAGCTGGAAAACCACTGCTTGTCAGCACTGCTCCTCTGGGCCCGGCCATCCGCCGGCAGCCTCTGGGCCCTCGGAGTGCCTCAGGCCTGGCCAGGCTTCGGGGCCTGTGCTGCGGCCTGCAGCCCAGGGCAACTGCCACAGCTGGCAAATGCACAAGAGCCCCTGTTCTCCCATTTTTATTTATTTATTTTTTCAGTTTGCTAATGTATTGACAATAGCTGTAAATATTCTCTCACTATATTTGTGTGCTATTTCCTTATCCTCCTTGGTAACTCTTCAGAAAGCAACAGAAAGCTTCAGAAGCAACAGCAGTGTTACTGGTATCCTAACACCTTGTATTTGAATAATTACCTTTCTGGGAGGTGTGGATTTAGGGGAACAGCTGGGCCGTACTCTGCCACTCATACATTTTCCTGAGTAAGCGCCTCAGTTTGAGAGTATTTTGCATAAGCAGAATTAATCAGCTTGGTCCTGCTCTTGTGGTCATGGGGAGCTAAGCTGTTTCACGGATTTCATGCAAGGTACAGAAGCTTTGCTTATGAAAGAATAATAAGAGCAAACATGTGACTAGAACTTATCTAGAGAAATGAATAATAGTGAATCAGCAACAATAGCTTCCTCCAAGCAATTTTCTCCAAATAAATAATAAATTAATTAAAATAAAATAGAATAAAATAAAATAAAAAATAAAATAATAAAAAAGAGAGTCAGTTTATGCTGTTAGGACACTGTTATATCTCCCAACCGTATTTCCCAATTATTATATGTGCCAAACAGATTGGCATGACTGACGTTAACCTCCCTGCCCTATGAACTAGTGCTAGAATTCTACAGAATTCCAAATATTTCTGGCAACAAAAACAATCAGGCTTGGGGGACTGGGGAGGAAGGGAGTATTTTCTTTCAATATCCAGTCAGGAACATATCCCTGGTTCCTTTTGATGGTATTTCTTTTATAGTTCTTAGATGTTTTGAAACACAAAGCTTAATTATTATGGATACTTATGCAATGTACACCTCTATAACAAATAATTGTCAAAGCCATCAGCTTCTGCTGTCAATTTACTCAAAATAAAATCATCAGCTGAAGTAGACCTGAAACATCTGAGTAATTGTATCTTTGAAAAAGGTTCTTAAAAAGAGATGTCATATTCTTGATGAATCTCATTCTTTACTCTGGCTACAATATCTGAAGTTGGATTTTGTAGCTGACTCCTGTCACAGTGATTGGAGTAAAAATATCCTGTTCTAGCTTTTGTTTATGTAACACAATCAACAACACAAACCTCTGCAACTTGAAACACAGCTAAAAACTGCTTTATGTATGTACTCCCTGCCATGCTTTTCTTTCTCTAAGACGGACTATACAAGTAATCTTAACTGACAGAAAGAAAACTAGCATCAGCTTTGCAAATAATGCTCAAAAAGCAGGAGAACATATTTATTTCTAAAGTAAAAATCCTAAGAAAATTTGCCAACTAGTGCTTCAACAGTTATGATGGTGATAATGCAAAGAAGACATCTCAAATTGTACTCAGAACTTCTACCTGGGGGAAAAAAAAAATCAGCATGCAGTAAGCTGGGGAGGAAAACCACATTTTACTAGCTACTGCGCACAGTTGTCTTCCATGGAATGCACAGTGAGACCATTTTGAGATGGGAATGAGGAAGCTCAGCCTGGAACCTTGGAGCTACTCCTCTGAGGCATCTATGTCTTACTACCCGTTTGGGAACTAAAGAGAAATTTGGTCTCTTGAATATGAATGTGTGTGCCTTTGCTGAAGTGCAATAAGGTGTTTCTACCACTACCTCATAGAGTTTTTACAAAAGTTCTGCACTTGTGTGTTAAAGTCAGCTGGATATTTTTCTGTATGTAACGTGAGTGAAAAGTAATAACTTCTGTGGCAAAAAGTCAAGCAAACTGAGAATAGAAGTCCAAATTAAACTTTTGATTTACTGGTTGAGAATTCTGATAAAAGCACTCTGGATACTTGTACACCTTTTTCTATTTTAATCATAATAGTAAAAAAGAAGTAGGATAATACTTTATGTGGGGGTAAGATCTAATGGTCTCCACAAAATGTGCTCCAAAGTGACTACATCTTCATGAGATAAATTTGCTGTCCTTTCAATATAAAACTAAGTACCCAATTATAATTTGAGCTGCTTACTTTTAATGCATGAAGGATCTGAGAGAGCAGTCTGCTGTTATAAAGCAGGAGGCAAACTGTCAAACGAAGCAGAGGTTTCTGTGCTGAAAACCACATTCCTTCAAGCTGCACAAAAAGCACTCCCACTTGGCAGGGGCACTGTGAGGATTTGATCCTGCTATGTGCTGGTCAGAGGGGGAATGAGGAATACAGCTGGCCAGATCCTGTCCTTGTACCCACCAAAGGGATGTTCATATATTTTACTTTTCTTTCCCACACTTTCTCTGACCTGCAGGTCACTGATGTTCTCATTCTCACTTCAAATAACAGTGTTAGTAGTCTGATGTCACCCTGTAGATTGGTTTTTAAGTGTATGGGATGTAAAGGAATAATTTACTTTGAAGTGGGGAAAGCCAAGTGTTCTTTTCCATCTAATTGCTTATCACTATGAGAACTAGAATGCTGTTTTCATGGTGGAGCTTGCGGTGTCTCTGTAGCTATCTCCATGCATATAGCTGCCACAGCTGCAGGTGAGTACTGGGTTGCTCATGCTTCTTTTGAAGTCTCCAGACACCCAGCTATTAGACAGACGTATATTCATGGCTCTTGATTTTGGAAGTACTTTATGGATAGTCATCCAAATGCATGGCAGCCTCCTACCTACTACACTCCTTCCAACTGCTGTAGTATAACAACAGGCTCTGCAAGTGTGGAGAGGTTTGTTAACTCCAACTCCTGCATCTTAGGAAGTTTTACTCATCTAATATAAATTGAGCAGATAGGAGAGGAGCAGGCAAGTGTTAAATATACGAAGTTGAGCCAAATGATTACCTGGAAAAAATGATAAATCCAGGCAAGTATTTTACAGTATTTGTATATGAGAGTGAACATCTGAGTTGAAAGTGAAGTGCAAATTCCTGACAAGAAAATGATGCTTGCCTGTATAATGTTCTTCCCTGGGAAATGACAGAGGCCACATTATTTGGGCAAGGATTACTCTCTGTTACCCTTAAAAAGAGCAAGGTTGAACCAGCATGCTGCTATAAATCTTTATGCTTGCTGGTGAATGCAAGTTCCAGTGGGAAATACTGTCCTTCTGAACTTTTGTAATTTAGGGATGATGTAGCTCTTCACTGTGCCACAACACGTAAGACATCAGAGAGCAGAGTAAAATTTGTACGCAGTGCTTGTAACATAGGTGTTTCTCATCTCAGCCTTTGTTTTTAGTTTAATATTCATATGAAAGCCTGCTGTTAACTCATTTATCATTTTGGCCTCATAAAGAATGTGTGTTACTAGTTAAAACGTTCCTACATTTTCTTTCAAGCCTGATCATTCTATGGTTTATTGTGCTCAGCCTTCTGTAATGAGTCTGTCCTCTTTAGCACAGTGTGCAACCAGCAATTTTAGTGTATAAAGAGTGCTTCATCTGACTTACCCTTTGATGAATAAAAGCTTTGTTCTTGTGTCTGGGAACTTTTTTTAAAAGCTTATGTGGATGTCTAAATGTTTCCACTATCATAGCATTTTGGTTTTATGTTCCGTGCAACAGTTTTAATTGGAGTAGATTTCATGTTCAATTTTAAAATTATGGTTGTGGATGATAGTAATATCGACATTATCATTTCATTATCCAGCCTAATTTCGTAAAAACAATGAGCTTGAATTGTTTGAACAAGTGAGTTCTCTGAGGTCTTACACTGAGTATTCTTACCCTGAGTATCCTTACATTGAGTAGATATGTTAGACATTTAACAAAGAGTAAACCACAAAAAAAAAAAAAAAAGTGAAAAAGGGACACTGTTAAGCTACACCCAGATATTCCTCCTGCTATTTCAAAAACCATTTCAACCACGTTATTTAGTTCCTACTTCACACAGTAAATGACAACTGATGACATTAGCTACTTGATTCCTATTAGCAAGTAAACGTGTTAATTATCTAGAGTGTCTAGATACCATGTTGCAAGTCTAACACTATGAGATAAGCATATGTTGAATAAAATTGCTTTAGAGTTCAGAAAACAGACGAGCGCTAGACAACCCTCAGACAGTGAAGGTGGCTGCAAAGAGGAAAGATGTATCCTTTATTCTTGCTTACTGTGCATAGGACAAAAACCAATGGACATAAAACTGTTAAAAAGCTTTAAGTTGAACATAAAGAAAATCTTCTAATAGTAAAATATTAAGAATTGGGTTAGACTGTAAGGTTGTGGCCTTGCCATCATTTCAGGTTTTAAGAACAGCTTAGAATGATGAATTATTCTTGACAATTTTTTAGGTATAGCTGATTCTGCCCAAGGGGCAAGAGATGGACTAGATGACTTCTCAAGGTTCCTTCCAGAGTTATTTTGTGTGATCTTATGATAGCTGCAAATCTGTAGAGTATTCTGTCAAATATGGAAGATATCTATATTTTAAGTTTATCAGAGAAGAGTGCAATATCTAAGGTTTTTTTTGGTTGGTTGGTTGGTTTTTTGGGGGGGAGGGGGGGGGGAGGCGTTTAGGAATCAGCCCTATGCAGCAAATACAACCAGCTACAACCAGAAAACTCTTGCAGAAAATTTGCTTCTATTGCAGTGAAAACAATAGAAAGAATTAACCATATGAAATATGAGGAAAGGAATGGAGAAAAGTCCAGTATACAAACTCCATTCTACTACATAATTTTGGACATGGTAGCAAATACTCTGAGAATTGTCTGGTCCTGAAGGAATATGTGGCATGAGACCAAGATACCTGTTAATGAGGAATTCTTGCATATACCTGGTTAGTCTCCGACCACATATTTTAAGCTGAGATTTGATTCCTGATTTCGCCGAATGAGCTTATTTCAATTTAAGAGTAGTGTATTTAACCTTTCAACTGTTAAATCACATTGGCAAAATAGATTTCCTGTATGCATGTTTTCTCTTTACTGCCTGCCAATTTTAATTTGGTTCAGCTCTTGGGCAGTTTAGTTCAGTTCTTGGACCTACAGTCAGCTATAAAAGTTCCTAAGTAAAAACTATTTCAAGAAATACTGCCGTTAAATCAAAAGCTTTTAAACAAGGAGCTAAGGAGTGTTCAGGGCATGTTATTTAATCCTTCCTATTTCAGACACTTTACTCCCAACAGACTTTTGGTAGTCATTTTACAGAACCTGCCAGAATTCTAGTTTCAAAATTTCCAGTCCATTTCTATCCCAGACCTATCTGTAATTTCATCTTACTTTGTTGGAATAGAATTTAGAATACCATTGACCATTGTCTTTTGGAGCATATATTTCAAATACTTCTTTTTTTCTTTGCATTCAGATGGAGAAAAAATATTTCTTTGAACATTACTCTTCTCTTTTTCTTTTTTTGTTAGTTAGGAAAGTGGTAGCACCAGCTGGCTTTTGAAACTCATGTCATTAAAATTTTCAGGTTCTGATTGTTTTTAGCCAAGTAGTTTCTCTCTTCTACTGGTTTCATTTATTTTGATAGAAGTTTTAATTGTACTTTTCAGTAATATATGTGTTATGCCTGATCTTTTCTAAGACGTGTGCACACTCATGCAAGTGTTTGGGGGAAGGAAATTGTCACCACATGAACATCTCTGCTTGTAGTTCAGGGAATGAAACAAAAAACCTCAGCTGGTTGATGAAAAGCCCGTGGGCCACTCAGACAACAAAACAATATATTTGTGCATCTGACAACTCTTCAGACATTTTTCTCCATCAGCTTTGGACAAAGAAAAAAAAAAAAAAAACCTCTCAAAATACCTCTGAATGGAGCTCAATTCTCAAAACTAAGTTATTTCATAATGGAAGATGACAGAATTTGTGGCTGTCAGGCAGGTGATATAAACTCTATTACAGTCAAAGAGATTACCTTCCTTGGCTGGAACGATGTAAACAAAACCCAAAGTCAGTAAGCAAAGTGCCATGTGAAGGCTCTTATAAGAGTATGGTTTGGGCAGAGCCTTTCTAAGACAAAAAATAGACCCTTAGCTTTTGCAGTTCTTATCTTGATCTTTATCAGACAGTTGCTAGTGTGTAATCATTTCTGATGTTAAATGAACATTTCTCAAAATGTTCTCTACACTTCACCTTGGACAAGGAAACACTTGTCTGCTGACCCAGATCTGTATCCCTGGATAATACCCAAACATCATTCAGAACACCAAATTTTCTGTGAAAGCATGTATCAAAACTCAGGTCACCATGAACCCCAAAACATCCCATTAAAAAAAAAAAAAAAAAAAAAAAAAAAGTTGATTTTTTACAATTTGCAGTGTATTAACGTGACTCCCTGCCAGATGCTTCATGAAGTAAAAGAATGGGAACTCTTTCTGCCCCTATCTGGGAACATTATGGTAAGGGAACATGCTCTTTTTTCCACTCAGTATAAAACTGTCACCCTGAGCTAGCTATCACTGTAGACTGTGCACCTGAAATTGGCACGGCTCAGATCAGGGATAGAGAATGCATTTTCGTGGAAGGGTTATTGCTGACAACACAAGAAGAATAAATTAGAGTCAGGAATAAAAGAAGACATTAAAGCCCCCATGGCACCATCTTAAAAGAATTTAATATGCTGAAATATTTCACTTTCTATTGTATCTACATGTCATTTATAACCCAGACATGGCAATATCCAGAAAATGAATGAGGTGTAATTTTCATGCTAATTATGCTAGATGCATTTATCCCTTTGTCATATTTATTTTTATATTGTGCCTTTAAAATATGAAAAGACAATAATATTAAAACACACAAATTATATTTTAACATTGTTTTGCCTTCTGCACTCCTTCTATTTTGCATAATAATTCCCAAATGACATTTCATCCTGTCTTCTCACTTAAATTCCCAGGTGATAGAGTTATTTATTCCCTTGGCCAAACCCTGGGGGTTTCTTTTCAATCCTTGCTCAAATAAACCCCAAATGAAATGTGCAGGTTTTCAGAGCAAGGGCAGGGAAGGTCTAATGTTGTTTCACTTGCAATTGTGCAAAGCAGGAGTAACAATATCAGCAAAGTTATGGAATTCACTAGTTTTACAGTGGTGTTTGTGACAGTAAAGAATTGGACTGATTGGTGGCATTGATACAATATCATGGGATGACAATCAATCCTTTTCCAATACATCCATGCATTTCTGAGGTAAATTAAAGTATAGATTAAACCCTCCAACCAGTCCTTGAGTCAGGATATAGCTACAGCCATTTTAATAACGTTTCATAAAGGGACCCAAGTCAAAAATATTGTAATTTATTTATCAATGTTCTTTAATATTTCAGGCAGTTCGGATGATCATTTTTATTTATTTATGTATCTGAGGATTTATTATATATGCCCATCATCCTGTCTGTGTGAGTCTACAAAACTGATACCACAAGAACCTTACGGGGAACTGACGTAACTCACTACTGAATCTTCTTTCCCAGCCTGCCCCAGAAATACGCCCACCCTGTAGTGCTCCTCTGCAGTTCCGACGTTCAGACCCTCTCTGGGAGCAGGGAAACCAATTCCCTAGGTGAGAGCTCTTCCTGGAGCTCTCACTCGGGACTCAAAAATTTACAGGCTCTTGCATTATTTTTCCCAAATTGTCTATCTAGCAGTGGAGAACAGGAGGATGGGGAAATTCCTACTCGAGCTAAAACTTTATATCATCTAGGCCCTAACAGCCTCAGAAAAACATGGGGAATTGACCACATCCACAACAATGCTGAAAAAATCTCGAGTCTCAGCCAGAGACCTGGCTTCTATCCTGCTTATATCTAAAAATATTCCTTGGCTCCATCTCATAAAAGGACAAGAATAAAGCAAGAGTTTATGTCAGTATATTTGCTGTTTATCCCCTAATCTTTTTTCTCAAAAAGTTGTATCGAATCCTGAATTTAACAATTTCCCCATTTAGATGGACTGGTGCAACATCTGTTCCGACAACTGCAAGTTTTGCTTCTCTTTTCATAACTATGGTTCTTTAAAGACGTACTGAAAAATCAGCAGTCATAGAAATTAGGCTAATTAGACTAGATTAAAATTACACTCCCAGAATTATTGCTGAGCCAAAGTTTGATGCAGATTTCTGTATCTGTTTTTTATATGCCCCATCTCAGCACCATGCCAATTTTCACATCTGTTCACGTTAAGACAGCAATATTGTTAACACATCCTTCCCTTCTTCTGAAAATACCCTGCTTGAGACACAGCCTAATCCACAGCAGAACCAGAGCAAGCCCTGACGAGGCCAACACAATGTCAAAGGTTCGGATGAGCAAAGCCAAATAAGCACAGCCCCTGACATGCCCCATATTACAGTTACCCTCGTGTTTCATAGCAGTTTGAAATAGTACGTGAGACAGCTGGCAGGGATGATATTGGGACTTGCTCATCTAACCAGTGAGCTACAAACAGATGTTGTGCATGAAATAGGAACCACTGCCATTGACACATTTCTCATGCCAGACGGTGGGGCAAAGTGACTCAACCTGACACGAAGAGGAAATTGTGTGTGACATGTCCTTCGTTTCAATGAGCAACGTGTCACTTCTGGCCCAACTTTTCATTCAAATCATCAAATGCTATTTGACAGGACATACATATGAGTTCTGGGGTGGTGAAAGTCTGCTTATCCATATATACCCACCAAGTATATTGAGGCACAGGGACTGTGCAGCATGAAAACAGGACTCCTACACTGGAATGTATTATTGGAACTCCTTATCAGGATTTTAGATTTTTATTTTTTAATTACATTATGAAGTAACATTTCTTATAAATACTGTCTGCAAGCATCAACAATCATATTCTAGAGGGGTAATTGCCAATGGAGAACTGTTCAATTCTTTCTTACAAATCACTGGAGTGCTTCCAACAGCGCTAATTCTAACTGACTGGACTGAAAACATTGTTCTACATTGATGGGCATGGACAACATAGTGAGAAACTGTGTGAGAAGTAAGGAGAGATGGTGAACTGTGCAGGTATATGGCTGTGATAACACAGGATTTGGAAGCCACTTAAGTCTGGTGTTTCTGAACACTGGCGCTTGCTTGTGTACTGGCTACATAGTCATGGCTTTCTTTTCCAAATGCAGGACTCCAAATCTGAGAAGAAATTGGCATTTTACAGTAATGACAAAATCATAGAGCTCACAGACAGCTGGAACTATTTTATAATTTTCTTTCACAATGCAGTTTCTCCAGGTAAACAAGTGGTCTAATTACCATGGGCATAGTTATAATGATGTGAATGAGAATAAATTGCCTCTTGAATATGTATAGATGGGCCCATCCTTTCACTTCTAACCTATGAGTCTATAAGATCCTTTGAGAAGATGTGTACAGCACTGCAAAATGAGCAAGTGAGCAAGATAAAGAGCTCAATGAACCAGAATGTAGCAGCACCATATACAGCCCCATGGAGATCACATCTAGCATATTGTTAGATGTTTTGGAAGAAATTCACCTGGGAAAATTTCAAACTGAGAAAAAAAAAAAAATTGTAGGCAATGTTCTAACCTCACGCAAAGAATTTAATCCTACTGACCTTGCTTGTATGATAGATTTCTTTATTCTGTTACGAACACCAGAGGCAGTAAAGAAACGGGAATTGCAGCAGATCCTCCACCCGGAACAGTCCTCTGCATAACTGAAATACAGACCCTCACCCATCAAAGTACTTGATCATGTGCAGAAATTCAAATCATTAAGATCTGTCAGGCTGTGTAATCTGTAGTCTACACAAACCTTTGTTTGCTTTGCTAGCCTTGATATGAATTAAAAAAGCTCTTAAAAGGTGTGCTTCCCCCTCACATCTCAAGTAATGGGTTCGGAGAGAACAGAATGTTTTCAGTTGGTATGGATAAATAACCTGGGCAAAAGAAAGTTGCAAAATACCCACCCACCTTCTTGTTGCTCACCTATGGACATAAAAGACCTATAGCATCTCAAATAATTTGTACTCAATAATTAAACATTTTTTCCTGATGCTTTCAGTTATCAGATATTCCCAAAGCGTATTCAGTAGAGAGCACAGCAGATTTACAATGCTAACAGGAATTATTAATGGCAACATTGGCAGCATACATGTAGGCAGCAAGCCAGTGGGCACCAAAAATTGTGGATTTTTGTTGTTCTTGATGTTGAATTTATCATGCTAGGAGGTTAATCAAGGTTTTAGTTCTGGTATTTCCAGATCTACTTCAGGTATTAGAACAGGATGGATAGTGACTGCAGTAAACCAAAGAGCTGACTCAGAAGAAACCCCATTGCTCTACCAACATGTTCAGAGGCTGAACAAACTGCTAAGTTTCTATGTTCTCTCTTCTGTAGTTTACACCTGGCTGCATCTGTGCACCGTTTCCCAGGGCAAGTGTTGCCCAAGCTCCACAGCTGCTCTAAACATGTGTTTTTGTTTTGTTTTGGTTTATTTTCCTGTAGCACATCTGTAAAGAATAAACTACATCTTAGAGGAAATACATGGCTCCAGGACAGACACCCCAGTTGTATGTGCCAACCCTAGCGTTGGCTGCTAAGATCTCTGCTACCGATGATTCCCAAATGGGACAGCTTTTGTGTCCAAAAATAGCGGGGAAACTGGAAAGAACATAATTTTCAGTGAGAAGGTGCAAGATCTGAGAAACTGTGTATCCTTTCCAAATCACCAGGTGTCAGTGTTTCAGAACAATTTTTTGAAGGTTTTCTGATTCATGGGGAACTGAAAACATCAACCTTGCAATCTGATACTGAATCTAATCCGGAAAATTTGAAATACCCAATCAATGAATTAGAAATCAAACCCATCAGGCAGTTTTCCTGTTTTAACTTGCTCAGTGCCAGTTACAGAATTTGGACATGACTATTCAGTCATGTTGCTGCCTCCACATCATCTAGAAATAAAGACATCATGACTGTGAAGACTGAGATCATTAAAACAGGTAACAGTCCTTTGATGTGCCTGCTATTTATTTACAAAACACATAGATGTTTGAAATAATGGCCTGTGGTGTCCTATGGACATACAGCTTTTCATGCTCTTGATTGCAGCTTCTTAGACACTCACATCAATATTTCTTCTGAAATATTTTCTTGCAGTGAGGGCATTAACAGCTGCTTCTCTTATGTTGATTCTTTAGTGTCTCATAACAATCATCCTGCAGACTTTCTCTTTGTTTGGGTAATTCCACGACCCGTCTTCTCTATTTAGCCCTCTTCTTTCAAAAAAACTGTAGCAATATGATTAATTCTGGGGGCCCGTATCCCTCTGCCAAATTCATCTGAAATTTGCTGATGGTTTAAAAATATTACTGGGAGGGAGAGGAAACACAGACAGATACACAGATGGCCCAATTGCTTAAGTCTTCTTTCTCTCTGAAAATAAGTTTTAGAACTGGTGATATACCAGGCTAATGCCAACTAGTTCACCGTGGGAATGGGTCTAAGAGCTTGAAGCATGATAATGTATTCCTCTAAAATTTTACAAGTGGAGTCAATGTTACAGAGCACTTTCCCAATTAGGAAAGTAGTCTGTGAAATATGTTAAGAACATGTGCCCCTTGAAATTCCGCTGTAGCTTTTAAAAAGAGATAGTCTAGAAAAATAAAGGGTAAATACAGTAAGAATTGCAGAGTAGGAACCATTTGCCAACTGGAAATAGCACAAAGGGAACATCAGCCTGTGCCAGCCTGCATGGGTCACTGCTTCCTGCAGCGTATACAGCAGCTATTTACATCTGTCACCATTTACAGAACATATTAAACTACAAAATAATCTTGAGGTAATGCATAATTATTTCCCTCCTCTGTTTGAATTGGCTTTGAACAGCTGTCATATAGTTATTAAAACATCCTATAAGCAACAGATTAGAAATTACCCATGCACAGAAATAATTCTGCAGGT
Organism: Stictonetta naevosa; assembly: GCA_011074415.1. NCBI lineage: Eukaryota > Metazoa > Chordata > Aves > Anseriformes > Anatidae > Stictonetta > Stictonetta naevosa. Next base: position 12,356,585 of record CM021700.1, read on the forward strand.
TGATAAATTATTTTATCTTTCTGAACTAGCAATGAAATGCTAAGAAAAAAATTCTCAGCAGTCTACAATGTAGGAGGTTTGGATGGGATGGAGTTAATTTTCTTCATAGCAGCTTGTATGGTGCTATGTTTTGGATTTATGACTAAAACTGGGTTGAAAACACACCGATGTTTTAGCTATTACAAAACAGCATCAAGACTCTTTTTCTCACACTGCCAGCCAGGCAGTAGCCTGGGGGTGCACATGAACCAGGACAGTTGACCCCAAATGACCAAAGGGACGTCCCGTAATATATGATACTGTGCTCAGCAATAAAAGACAGGGAAAAGAAGGATAAAGGGGAGGATGTTTGCAGTTTGGTGCTTGTCTCCCCAAGTAACTATTACGTGTGATGAAGGCCTGCTTTTCTGAAAATACCTCTACATTTGCCTGCCAGTGGGACGTGGTGAATGAATTCCTTATCTTGCTTTCAATGTGTTAGTCCTTTAGTCCCTTCATCTTGCTGAATTGACTCAACAGTGTTTTTTCAGCTCTCAGAAACAATTGTTTGATTTTATTGACCAAATAAATGAAAGAGATGAAATATGCAATCAAGTTGTGCCATGAAGTAGTACATGTAAGAAGCGGTACTGTTATACCTAATTCCTGCTACGTGTTAAGTCAGCTCTATGAACAATTCATAAACGGTGCCTCAAAACAGGATTCAGAAAGTGGTGGCTGATGCTTCTATTTTGCTTATACTAATGAAAGCACCACACAATATTAATAAATTGATCTAGTTAATAAAATACACATAGAGATGTCTTCAGGACAGATGGCTGAAAAGGTTACCCTGATTGCATTTGATTGCCCAACAGAAAGTACTGCTAATTAGGAGAAGACATGCAGTATAGGATAGAAAGCAATATGTATGCTCTGATGAAAAAATCAGAGATGGCCTTAATGAAAATCCCTTTATACAGATAGGAACTTGTGCCATGCTGGGTTCCCAAATCCTACTGAATATTCTAGACATGAAACAAAACTGAGGGCAAGAGTTCTCCTTTGAATTTCCATTTTTTTAATGAGCCCTCCTCTAGCAAGTCTACATTGGGCATGACTTCGGCCCTTCAGGCAGTGGAAGTGCAGCGTTTGGCTGGCGAGTCTCAAAGCAGCTCTGTGCAGTCTGCTGGTACTTGCAGACTGGATAGCAGAATTTGAGGCAACTCAGGGAATGAAAGAGTCATGGATCTGTGAAGAGTGATGGTCTCAGGAACTTGAGGAGAAAATTTGGGCTTTGCTCCCTCGTCACAAAGACACCTGCATGTTATGACCACTGATAAGCAGTCCCAGGGGCATTTCTTGAACAGTAGGGAAACCTGCTTCCCCCGGCTTATTTTTTTTTAAGCTGTAAATCTGTCTTTCTTGTTCTCAGTTCAATAAGAAGAATGGAGGCTTTCATTTAAAATAACACCTTCCAATGAGGGCACTCTCCTGGATATAGGAGCTGCCACTGCTAATGCCCTTTCCCTGAGGAAAACCCAAGGGGTAGAGGCCTTCTACTGAAAGAACACATATATTCAAATGAAAGGAGGCCAAAATCATTACGTACACATAAATTTTGGCCATTGAGCCCTGCTGTAGCTCTAAATAGACATGGAAGCTAAATACGGATTTTTTTTTCTGTGCACTTCTCCCTCTGACACTTCTTTTGCTTGAGATCTAATCCATCTGTTGTGCAACCCTCTGGAGAACGACCTCCACCCCCAGGTCTCTGTTCAGCTAAATTAGCACTGGCTCCACTGGTGGAACAGGGCAATTAATATGGGCAGGGCAATGCTAAAAGGTACAAATGCCAAAGTTTGGGGATCCAGTACACAGGGAAATACCAAATGCCCAGTACTAAATTGTGGCAGAAGCCAGACTGGATTATCCTACTAGATTTCCTTGCAGGTCCTTTTCTTTCCTCCAGGCAACCATCCTTGCCTTACTTCAAGGATGTGTTTAGTTCATATGCATTTATCATTTGGGTTTTCTGTTTTTCACCCAATCATAAATACTTCCTAAATAGGACAGAAATTGACAGACTGCATCTTGCTGGGAAAAAAAAAAAAAAAAAAAAAAGCTAGAAGCTGGAAGCAAAACTTTTCTGGAATGTCCCCAGACTCATGGCAGAGAAAGAGCATAAAGTCCCCAGTGATGTGATATCCTTCCTGTCAGCAGTCTGGGGATGCACTGAAGCATAGCTCCTGTTGTAGTAGTTATAATAGTTTCAAGCTCATCCTTGGACAGAAGCCTTCTTTATAATTTTTGCCTTCTTTCTATTTGTACTTGCCAGAAGGGCTGTGATACTGTTACCAAGACTTTACAGTGCTCCCTAAGGGCAGGAGCTAATACAGCCACAGTCCTTTTATGCTAAACGAACAACCAATTGTTTACACTAGAGATTTTTTAACCCTCACTAATAACAGCCAAAACCATTAAAAAAAATATGAAAGAAAATAAATAAATAAATAAATAAATAAACCACTTGAAAGCCTGTCATTTTCTGCCAAATATTTATACGGAAAAATAGATTTTGTTAATACCGGTTTTCCCAAGTGCCTCAATTACCTGAAAACACCGCTTAGCTTAAATGCTACACATGAATATAAGAGAGAAGTAAACAGTGAAACCTGCCAAATCTAACACTGAGAAATCTTATTATAATTTGTGGATATCTTAGCCAGCCCCTGATGCTTGAGCCTAGGGAAGGAACAACTGGGCACCGCAAGTGCTTGTGCTGCACTTGTTTGTGATTGTTACCTGCTCCCTGCTATATCATAGCCCTGAAGGCACCCACCTCAGGTGGACTGTGCAGATGAGTAATGGTGGGCATGGATGTAAGAATTTGCATAAACAAAGAGAGGCAGGTGTTTAACTGGTTATTTAATTTGGCAAGTCAGATACTGTAAAAGGAAGCCTTTGTTTCCCTTTGAGTATGGGTGATTCACACCACATATGATCACAGCTGAGGACTACCCTCCAATTTCTATCTGGCTCTTCTGGATAAAAGTTTTGCAAAGGTTCAAGTCAAGACTTGGACTTTATTCTCTTCCCAGTCAAGCTATAACAAAGCCATCATTGATCTGTGTGATGACTGCACGTACTGACACTATCTCATTGCAGAAGCCCTTGTGTCAGTATTATTTAGGTTTTACTTCACATACAAAGTCCAAGACATGGGAAAATACGCTTTCTATAATAGAAGTCAGTCTAATACCATAAGTGTAATGAAAGAAGAATATGACTCCCCTATGGAGTTCTCATGTAGGGAACATGACTAACTTCCCTGCAACAGCCAAATCTTGCTTACTTTATCATTTGTGTAATTCCATTTAATTAATAAAGCAAGTAGGATTAGTGTCTCAATATTGCAAAACAGATTTTGTATTTCACTGACGTATACCTGTAGCAGTAGCCCCAAATATTCTGCCAGTTATTAGGCATTCTCACCACAAATCTGACACACTTCAGAGAATAATGAAGCTAACAATCAGCACAGTATGCATTCACAAGAAACAAAATCTACCGCTTTTCTTTCTAACCAAGAAGATAGTCATTGTTCATTTTAAATGCTACAGATTGAATCATCACATTTCTGAATAAAGTTCAATCTAACCCACAGTCTGAGCAAGGTGATTTTCTCAGTCTGATAAAAACAGTGGAGCTCTGGAGCCTCCTATGAGCTTCATTCCGCAGCCTCCAAGATCCAAAGTTTGTCACTTCGACAAAGGTTTTTAAACCAAGCCTTCAGGCTATGAGATGAAACAGATGTCCTCTCGAAGAGCCTGTCAAACTCATTTTCTCTGGTTCGGTGATAGGCTTGTTTAAACCACACTCATGTCCAGCCATTGCAGTCCTAAGGAGCGGCATCAGCCAAAGTGATCCCCAAGTCGGAAGATCAAGTGCCAATTCACACTTTAGGGGGTGGAAGTCAACTATTAGTACATACGCTTGAATTTACTCTGGGATTCATAACAATTCCACAGTTCCATTTGTTCAGCTGAATTAATGTAATTTTAATGTGGCTCATAATTAGTGTTTTTTTACGGTGGGTTATTCAGGAGGTATGACAGCATGGTATAGAAAACCTCACATTTTGGATGCAGGTTGTCTGACATGCTGAAACTTGCTTTCTCTTTCTCGGTTTTGACAAATGTATGTCAAGTCTCGTCTCTGGATGGCATTTGGCTCTTGCACAGAGGTTGCTGTACTAGTTACATACTAATACAGAACATGCAGTACATGCAGTACTCATTATACTGTTATAAAATATAAAGCAAAAACATCTACATATTTTATGTGGAAAAAATATGTAAAGCTGTCAAACACAGGTGGGTCTCTTGCTGGATATTTACAGAGACCGGTCTGGCATTCTGAAGTAATAACGGGGTCAATAACTTTCCTAAGCATATTTACTATAAGGTAAATGCTCTCCTAAGAGGACTAACAAGACTTTGTGTGGGCTACTTAAATCCCATATGAAACCTGGTTTAAGGAGCTAAGAGTTAGGAGGAGTGGGTGGTATACCGAGCCTCTGCAAAGGGTGAATTTAGCTGCAGGGGGTTCTGCACAACACAGCCTTTGTAGCAGCATGTGCAGGCATACCCCAGCACCTTCTCACCTCCCTCAAAGGTTACCCATTGCAGTGGGGTCATGGAAACGGTGGCTTCGAGTGCTAGCGAGATGAGGCAGAGGGGCACTGGCTGCCTATGGTAGCTGCTGTCACGCAGTGAAGGTTGTGCTGCTGGCTCTTGGCTGCTTGGTTCTACCCAGGCCCGTGAGATTGGCACATATACAGGAACTGTAATCACCTCTTCGGTTGCAGTATAACTTTTGGTGACTTGTATGCTGTTGTCCTGCACACAGGATAATCTCTGGCTCTACCCAAACACAGGTGTGAGAACCAGCTCATTTTCCGTGCCATGACTAGACAACAAGAACTGAGGCACTGGTCCATATCACCCTCACTCTTGAATAACTCATGGAGGATCTTCTTTCACATGGTCCAAAATTGTCAGTGCAGTGTTAAACTATTTTTATACCATCTTGCAATTGTATTCTCAGAGATGGCAAAGAGAATACAAATAATATAGTCTTTCTGAGTTCTCACTAGCTCTTATACTGCAACGGGCAGACAACTCTGCTTGTTTAGCTTGATAAAAGGAGAAATGCAGATTGCTGGCACTTTGGCCTCACGGAATTGAGGATCTTTAAAGAGCTCAAAGCTCTGTGAATTAACTTTTGATCCATAAGAAATACCTTTTGTATTTTTCTACACAGTACAGAGAGCCAGGGTAACATTTTTTTTTTTTTTTTTGGTCTTATTTCATAGTGACCTATATTTTTTGTTAAGGTTCTTGGAGTCTACACTGATGAGCAACAGCCTCCTCCCTCATGACTTCCTTTTGTGGAGAAAGGAATAGCAGTTGTCATCATCGTCTCTTGTGCCCTTCACACTAAACCCTAAGGTCACATAGAAAATTAGAACAGGCTAATCCTCTCATCATCTTTTTTTTTTTTCTTTTCCCTTTTTTTTTTTTTTCAGGGAAAAAAAGAAAAGTAAGGGATCATGTATCACTTTATGAATTGAATTAGGATTGCCCACTACTACAAGGTACAAGGAACTGGATTCAATGACTGAATAAGCTTTTTTCCACACTTTTTGCTTACTCTCCTACTCAGCCATTTAGACCACGCACTGGTCTGAATTCCATGGGATTTCTCCACACACTCAGTTTACGTGAGAAGCTGTACACACTGAATGAAAGGTTCATTAAATATCGGAACTTCCTGGCCTTTTCTTTGCCTTCACCCTTTCCTTTTGATAGCTGAATGTGCTGCTTTACTTAAGAAAACCAAAGTGCCCTGGTAGGAGGGAGGCATAACGCAAGTACGTGCCCTGAATACGAAGAGTTCTGAATGCAGCTCTGGCAGCACATCTCACTGCTGACCCTCAGCACCTTTGCCATGAGCACGTCTGCAGGGCTCATCAGGACAGACTTAGCATGCATAGCAAACACCCTGTGCAACAGTTCAACTGTGCAAAAATTATCTATTGAGGGGAAAAAACTTAGAGTGGTAAGCTCCTTCTCTGCTTAATTGGAATGTGAGGACATGGGTCTTACAAAAGAAAATGCTAACAATCTGTGTTATACTGCTCTTTCCCTTTTCAGCCTCTTGTTGTGTCCATTAGACGTGATACCTATTTATGTGTTAGTGAACTAACATTCTGTCTTCCACAGTCTGTTTTAGATTCATTTCTTGATTGAGGTGAACAATGTGACCAAAGCTCTGTGCGAGGAATCTCAAGGTTGATTTCAAACTTGAAGCTAAATTACAAGGATAAAATGACAGTTTAAAATCTTGGGTTCTGGTTTCAGATGGAGCTCTTGCATATCTACTGAAAATTTTTGCTTTCGAGCTTGCAGATGAAGAAATTCTGCACCATATGTGGGGAATTTATGACTGTGCACACACATACACCCAAACACTGAATATTTCAACCAATAACAAAAGTTTCTTATTACTAAGGCAGCTATCAAAAGTCATAAAGCTTTATATATGGGATATTTAGACCAGTATCAACTAAACATTTCTGTTTTTCCAGTTCCCAACCACCTCTTTCACCCTGTGCTTAACAATGTGATATTTTCAAGCAAGTTTTCCTATGGTTTTAACAGGGCTGAAGATATTAAAACATAACTAAAGGAAACTTTGGACCCGAATCATTTACCATGATCTCATAACAGTGACTTTTCAATGTGCAAATCTTAATCTATTGTATTTTAGGAATGATTCCTTGATGTTGTTAAAGCACCTTTGTAAATTTAATGGAGTCACTGTGAATTACTAAGCTGGAACATTATAATGGTTTTTATAAACATTACTTCTAGTTGGTACCTTAATAATTTTAACACACAGTGACAAAGATGAAGCTGAACTTAATATCCCATGTCATCTCTTCAGTAAATAGTTATTTCACCAAACAGCACTCACACTGTCCGAGATGAGTCAGTTTTGCCAACCTATCCTGCAAGAGCTGAGTTGGTCTAATTGTTGTGTCGGAACATTTTATGTTAATGTTGAGAAGTTTGGGTACCAATGTATTGTGTTCTGTTGCAACTTTCTTGCATATCCTTAGACTTTAACCTTTAATAAGCTCTTTAATGCTAGTACTGAAGGAATATAAAAGTGTTTTTCAAAGTTCATGTTCTGGACACAATCTACCACCTGGAGTGCTGCATGACACAATTTGCATTTTTCTGCATGTCAGGGGCAGCTGCATCAGCACTGCTCCCAGCTGGCTTCATCCTGCTAAGTGGTCTTGCATTGGCTGGCCCTTGCATTTCCGAGGGACAGGAATTTGCCATCCTCTTCCTTCTCTGCCTGTATGAATCTACCACTACTAGGAATCCAGCTGCACAAGGTTTCTTGTGTGAATTAAATAGTATTGCTGCTGGAACCACCACAAAAAGGAAATTAGTGAAACTTTCTTTGCTAGTTTCATTTGAAAGGCTCATAAAAGGTAGGCTTTTAGTGAAACTACAGATGCCTGTAATGTGTCTTTTCACCCATTCTTTGTTGCAGTGTCAAAATCACTAGAGAGCAGGGGATGCTTTCTTGTTTGGGACATGTGGGTGAACTCTCTCATTGTGGGTTACAAACTACCATGTTAAACACTAACATGTCCATGCCTAGTTAGGGTGCTCTAATCACCATGTCTGGTTAGAAAAGCTGAACCTTTATCTTGTCCTCCTTCTTTTTAAAACCTCTGGCTCTCTGCTCTCTTTTATTAGATGTATGGAATACCAAGATTTTATTCTTGAGCATCAAAAAAAAAAAAGTATTCTGATTAGAAAAACTGAATACTTTCCTTTTGGGTCACACTGTTCTGAAAATTACTTCTACCTTTTCATTTAAGTCACCAAACCAAAATGAATTATTCATAGAGTTCTTATAAGCACCTCACTGACGTGCTGGAAGGCTTAATTAAATAGTACTTGTGAAGCAACCCAGAACTACAGAAAAGCTGAGTATGATGCATTTACCGCTGCTTCTTTTCCTATATTCTACTTCATTGCTAGGGGTATGTCTGAGTTGTCACTTCCATGGCTCTAAACTGCTCATTAAAGAATGCTAAGGATGATGTCTCCTTGGACTTCCTTGTATCCCACTCTAGTTACTGAAGTTGACATAATGCAAAAAAGTACAACACAAAAACAATACAAAATTATATTCTAAATTGGCTTAAAATGTTGCAAATTCAGCAACCATTTGTACTGTTGCCTGTTCATCTTGAAAGCCTGAGCCCCAGATCCTTGCATATGAAAACTGTCTATGCACGTTGTGTTTTTAATCTGAAATAACAAGCTTGAAAACCTTCCCACCTTCAGTAAAGCTAAAGGTCCCTGGGCATTGGCCACGGTTATTGTGGATCAGTACAGGTGGTCGGAATCTTGGAATTTTAATAGATGGGGTTTTAATAGATGTTGGCATTCCTGGAGTACACCCTATATGTACAAATATACATGTTCTCTTGCAATTACTTTTGGTAGATGTCTCTCTAAATGCTACATTATTCCTCTTTGCTGCACCCACTCTCAAAGTATCTTCTACTGAATCTTCGTTGATACTGTTTGATCTCTCTCCACGGCCACATTAACTTGGTTGCCTTCTATTTACAACTTGCTACTTTGGATGCTTTTCCACTCAGCTTTCAGCTCCAAAATTACCAAATGCACAACGCTTTAAAGAAGATTCTGTCAAATGTCTGTCTGGGCTCTTTGATTCCCCTTCTAACCGCTCACTTTGTTCCAATAAAGAAAGAGAGAGAACACAGTTATCTAACTTTCTGTCTCAATGGATTTAGATAAATTCATCTGAATATTTACTCCCTTTCCACACTTGATTTCATCACTTGTCCCAGCAGTTGAAGCACATTTTGGAATTCAGCAGTACAAATAAATGAACAGGTTTTCCTCAGCCATGGCCTGCCTTGATGGTCACATAGCTTGGTGGGTCTGGCCAGAAAGCAGTAGGAGCATCTGCTCTGCAGGGAAGAAAAGGTGGAAATGGCAGCCAGGCAGGCAGGGCAGCATCCCACAGCCCCCAGACAAGTGCAGAGAAGCCCTACTGACAGTCACCAGGGTGAGCCACAGCCCTTTGACCACCAGACAAGTCTGTAGTGACCACAGAGACTGCAGCCAGACCAGGAAGGCCTTGGGCTTGTCATTTGGGAAAGGTCAGGAGCAACAAGGTACCTGAGCATACAGAATCATTGCTACAGCATGGCTCACGTGTAGAATGCTGTGCACAAGGAGCCCAGCCCATGCCAGGGTCAGGCAGCAGAGCCTGCTAGAGTGCTCCAGGCCCTAAGAAGACAATTCAGTACAGCACTGCTGAAGTAGATATCAAATGTCTGTCATGGCCCTGAGGGCACTTAAAGACTTCAATAGCCCTCCATTTATTGGTGATAGTAGACTTGTAACACATGCTGTGGAGGATGGTCCACTTGTCACCTCCATAAACCACATGCTATGGTTTATGTTCACAATCTCAAGAAATTCTTCAGGTTATTTGTCCCTAACTTCACACTACATATGAAGTGCTATACAGCACAGACTTATAACCAAAATATTTCCTAAATTACATCCTAGAGAAAGATGAGAATGTGGTTCCACCTCCCAAGTTAAACATCATTATATCCCAGATAAAGTGTATAACATCCTGTTAAGCTGGAGCTGGGAAACAGCAAACAAATGTATTTCACCTAGAAGCCAGTTAAGAGTATCAAAAATGTTCAGATAAACAGCCTGAATAAAAAGACTTTTCCAGTTGTCTAGTGCTGTTTTTACAGTGGAATCCTGCTTGGGGCCTAGTACGAGAGAACGGCCACAGACCAAAACCAGGAAGGTTTCCTGCCTGCCTTGTGGAACCCCTGGTTTGCAGGGTCTGTGCTGGCAGCAGCTGCTGTTGGTGTGCCAAGGTCACCTCACAGCCCAGCCCCAACACGCTGCCCCTGCCCTGCTTGCACCTGCCCCCCAAATAGTGGCGCTGAGTGTGATGCCCTTGGGCTCTAACACAGGGTATGCTAGATGTTTTAGTAGTAGTATATAGCCAGTTAAGAGTCTCACATTTTAAAATAATCTGTCTTAAGAAAAAGTCTCCTCCAGCTGTCCTGCCCTGTTTTCTACTGTGGAATCCTGCTTAGGGCCTACTAACAGCCACAGACCAAAACCAGGAAGTGTGGGTGTCACCTGCTTTCACTGAAGGGGTGTGGGCTTGCTGTTAGGAAATAAAGACATGGAAAAGGAGTCAGAATTTACCGTGTTGTATCAAGTATCAGCAAGAAAGCTACTCCAAGTCCAGAGTGCTTTGCTGATTTGCTATCTTTGAAATAAAATATCAGGCACTAAGACATTTTTTTTTTCACTTTACTACTGAGTCAAGAGTTTGCTGCCATTATAATACACTACATTAAGTTGTTGATTGTCCAGCCCTTTAAAAGCAGAAGTCATGGTGCAGTTATTTGGCTCGAGTTTGCCTGGTAATCAGGTGAACTGTTAACAACTATATATACCATCCCAAGGATTGCATCTCTGCTGTTCTGATAGCTGACTTTGCTCTGTGTTACTTAAACTCTCATCAGGTTTGTGCAACACGGTGCCTTGCCTTTTGGGGATACTCAAATGTAACTGAGCTAAACTTGTTGCTGAAAACTTTTTGTAGAATCATGCTACCAAAATCAGATCTGACTAATAACTATTGCGTCTGTAAATAGAGTTTTATTCCATGTAGTCTGTTCCCAGTGCTCCAGAAACTGGCTGGTTGCACAGGGAGCCAAATGCAAGAAAAATCTTTCTTTTACCTCTAGTACCATGCAGATAGCTAGATGGACTCTGGGACCAAACCATTTTTTTTTCCAAATAAGGAAATGCTGCTTATGAGCATTATCAGCAGCTGAAAGAAGTTGAATGATTTCCATTAATGAATTCTGTCTCAAAAGAGAAGCAAGTGTTGGAACACTAAATGCTAAAGTGCAAAATATTTCTCACCCTATGCAGGTACTCCACAAAAAAGCATGACTGTATTTTTTCAGAGAAAGATGAGACAGTGGATTTAGAGAAAGAAGATAAGGAATGAAAGAAGTAAATAACAAAATTCCAATAAAAATGTTTTGCAGACAGTTGATGATAAGCATCTAAGAGCTTTCAGTGATATGGATTTTCTCTGGGCTGTTTAAGAAGTATTCTAAATGCAGAGCCTGTGTTTATACCAATGTCTAGAAGAAGCACAAAATAGTGGTTTAGGATGAATTATGATTAGAAAATAACTTTGAATCAGAGAGGCTTGTGAACATTGCTATTTGAGATATAAAGAAACACTGATGCATTTTCCCCAGACTTTATCCACTTTATTGCAGAAGTGATGAACTTGGCACAGAGCAATGGGAGATTTTCATTTCACGGGAAAAAAAAAAAAAAAAAAGCATATTTAATTTTAATTTACAGCAGTGTTTCTTGAAAAGGTCACAATATTTTTTTTTTTCCCAAGGTAAAACCCACATTTCTCCATGGAAATGTTCCAGTGCTTCAGTGGTCTTGTGTGTGACTTTACTATTATCACCCTCGTTTTTCTGGAAAGACATCAGTAGTCAGTGACCTAGACTCCTTACTACTCATTTACTCCTTTTTGTTCACTCTGTTTGCAGGCTGTTTTTTTTCTACTTCCACAACTACCCTATCTGAGCACTGTTATGGAACATACTTTTTTATTATTTTGGGGGAATTTGGGCAGGAGGATCATTGAGACCCAAAATGAAAAATCAGTTATCAACTGATACGGATTCCCCAGTCTTTCATTTCTGTTCTACCAATGTTGTTTCCTGTACTATTTAATTGCTTCTCTGTAGGGTTCTGTGCCAACCAAGCTTCCTATCACACTGTCTTTCAAAGAATGTAAGAGCTGATCCTTGACTGAGCACCTGTTGCACTACTGAATCAGATACTACATTACTTATATGAGCTCATTTAGCTCTGTTTGGGATTGGAGGAAGGAATAGCTAACAGGCAAATGTGGAGAAATCCTGGACCCATGCTTTCTGTTGCTGAGACCCTATACACAAAATTTTTATCATATCAAAGCATACATGAAGTGAGTAGTAGAAACAGTTCAGTACTTGTACCAAAACTTTGTGAATAAAACTTTTGTGTTGGTGTAGCTATCTGTAAGTAAGCAAATACAGGTACTCAGGACTACAGGTAATGTGAAGTTCAGGCATGGCAAAATGCTATATTAGATTGAGAAAATGAATGTCAAGCTAGAAACTAATATTTGGTGCTGTAACAATTTCTAATGCACACAGTTTCAGTCCAAAACAGCACACACTTAAAACCATAAAGGAAATGTCATGCTAGAAGCAGCATCCAGCGAAATTGTCTGGAGAAAACAAGGACTAGAATCTAGGGTAAAATGACATATATATAGCTTGGTGCCTCTGAGGGAAGTTAAGCACCACCATGGAAAGAGAAAAAAAAAATGTATTACAGGAAAAATGCACTTCATTACGTTTGCAGGCTTTCTCATTCCAGTTTTTTGTTTGCTTGGTTGTTTGTTTTAATATACTTTTTAAGAAATCAGCTGTTGCATAGTAAGAGTAACACACACGGTCCTTTTAAAATAATAACAATAAAAGGCAGGTCTTGCAAGACACTTAACTCCTGGAACATTTAAGAAAACAAGAACAATGTGTTCTCCCATTCAAGTACAATGCAGAGAGTTACAACAGGCACAGAAAATCCAGAAAGTTTGGAGCCTGAGGAGGCATAAGCTTGAAGGGTACAGGTAATACCTTCCTAAACAAAAACTTCTTTTCAACCTAAATATTGAAACTTTGTTTGACTGCTCAAATAGCCTCTTATTTGCAGGGAAGAGACCAAATCTAAATTGTATTGTGCTGGCTACCTGGGCTTCTGTTTACAAAGCAAACTTGTACATAGCAGAAATAATTGGAGGGCTCTCAGTGGGGTTGGATTTGCTTTGCCACCTCTATCAATTCACAGCTAAAGCACTACAGGCACAAAGACTCCCTCTTTGATACACAAGCTGCATCCTATTTCAGTCGCTGCTGGTGCAAAGGCTCATAGCACCTGACTGCCGTGTAAGGGCTAGCAGCACTCCAGAGACCATGTCGAGCCCTAATGTTTTCAGACAGAAGGTACTGGATAAACCAAAACCCTAGAAAGATTACAAAAAAACAAAACAAACAAACAAGCAAAAAACAAACAAACAAACAAAAACACTTTTCTCCATCTTGAAGCTGCTAGATATTTGTCCCACATATCCCTTCAAGTCCTTGCCCTAGCCAAGGGTCTTTGAGTCTCCATATGAGTCTTGATGAATCATCTTATTATTTTCTAGATTATTTTATAATCCATCTAGATTCAGATTGATTCAGTTTCTTTTCTTCACAAACAGTAAATCTATTGAAATTGAGCAACCTGATCTCAGGTTTGCCTGAGATCAGTTTGCCACGAGCAACATGGTCTGATCTCATAACTGACCCTGCTTTCAGCAACAGGTTGGACTAAATGACTTCCAGAGATCCCTTCCAAGCAATTCTTAACTACACATCAACTTAGGAGGTGTTTGTTTTGTTTTGTTTTTCTCAGCCAGTTCTGAGGTTACCAGCAAATGAATAATGAGTGACAGTTGGATAAAGCTGAATATAACCCTCTCATTTCCCTCTAACCACAAAACTTGCTTTCAGTTCTGTTGTTCCAAAGCATCTAAATGAATTTTCTTTGAGACTTCTAATTAATTCACCCAGGCTATTGAAAGTTCAGTGTTGAATGGTAAGATTTTAAGAAAATGAAAAGGATTCCAGTGACAGCACAGATGAAGCCTTTATTGCAAGTTTCTTTAACCTAAAAAACACACTCCTCAATTCAATAGAGCTCTTCAGATTTGAGCTTGCATATACCCATTACTGGCACATAAATGAAAAAAGGATAAATAAATATTGCCATTGATGTATGTACTCGTGGGTTTGAAGTTCATAGTACACCTGCACCCTTTTCTTAATGAGAGGAAAACCTGGAAAGTATACAAATATTCTAAGATTCTTTTTTGTGCTTTGAAAGTCTGAAGAGTCATAAGAATTTCTACCTTATCTTACTGCTTTATGACTAGCAATCGATTGCAAAAACAGGAAAAGACTGCAGATACTCAGGAACAAAAAATGTGGGAAAAACAATTCAAATAATGTCCTAGATAGGTACCATCAAAGCTAGCTTTTGGCTCTCCATCTTGTAAAGCCTGACGCTAATCACACAAGCAAGTATAAATCTTTAGTAACCTCTTTGAAATCTCTTAAAACTATTTATTTGAGTATGATTTAGAAAAGGCTGTTTTTTGTAGAATGTATTTTTCTTGCTTTCACCTGAGGAAGTATTTCACCTACATATAAAGGTGCTACTCTATTCTGGGGGGAAAAAATCTAATTTTTATTTGAAGATTTCTTTGGCAGAAGAGAAACTCAGTTGTAAAGTAACTTTTTGGATCCTGTGGGTAAATAAAGGAACAAAGTCTGATGAAAGGGTGGGGGAAGGAAAGGAAATTTCTTCTTCAAATGTCATTATAATCTGATCTATCAAGGCCTTGCACACTGCAATGCAATACAATTTATTTTAGGTGGCATAGCACCCCCATGAGGCTCAATTTTGAACTGATAGAATTCAAAATCGGGGGCTGGGGAGAGGGGGAGCAAAAAGTACATAGAAACAGCTACTTGCATCTGGTATGTGTTTATATAAAAATCAATTTGCTGTGAGTAATAGTGCCTTTGGAAGCAGAGTAGAGATATTTGCAATAAAAAGTAAAACAGTACAGTGATTTTGGGTGCTCTCTCCACACGTCTATGTATGTTGTCATTATGTATGTTAGGGGAAGATTACAATTCATGTAAATACCTGCTATAATGAATAAAAGGATTCACAGTGTTATGCTAAATGTCTTTCTGAATAGTGGTGTCTGAATACCTCTGGTTGCCGGTATTAGAAAGGGAATTAGGAAAAAGTTCTCAATAATCACCCAGCCTGTCACTGAGAGGTAATGTACTAGACTTAATACCGTTAACTCTTTTGCCTTGCAGGAGGCTAAAAACCAGCAGAAATTTCAGGGTGATAAGCAATTTGCATGCATGAAACCATGGACATGAAGGCTGGACAAATGATGTAGCCTGGGTCACCCAAAAGTCCACTCTACCCCTACTACCTTGGGAAACAGAGCTGGAAGTTTGTTTCACAAAGTATGGTAGTCGGTCAGTAAGACCCAC